>BTHU01000018.1:61362532-62010032 GCA_036184795.1 Tokudaia tokunoshimensis | reverse complement strand
AGGAATCCTCTAGATTCTATGGCTTTTCCCTGGAACACATTTCTCCCCTGCACACTTGACTCTCATCCTATGGGATTTATCTGAAATGTCAGCCTCCCTGTGTGCTCTAACCATTCACTGTGGTTCTGAGTCTTTTCCTGGCTGCTTCCTTTAAAGGTAAACACACCTCAAGCCTGCCTTGTGCCTCCCTTACCTGTTGCCCATCTCTCTCCATCCGTTCTATGCTCTCCAAGGGCAGGGGCCATGACTGTGCATTGGTTCTGCTGCAGTAATTACCAATTCCTGGAGTCCCAGGATGGTTCGTGAGAAGCAGTAAATGAAGGAGGATTAGCAGCCATTCAGTCCCATTCATCAGGAAATATCACCCCACCAAAAGCATGAAAGAACAGGATTTCAGGATTTTAAAGAGAGAGGGAAATGTATTCAGGACAATGCATTTAATCTCTGCCTCTCCTTTCTCCCTCATAAACCTAGGACTCTGTTACATGCAGATGTTTCCTCTGTTGTCACACCCAGCCCCAGTACTTGCCTTATTCTATGTAAAGAGATCAGGGTTTCCCAACACTGGCATTCTGGCTTTTTCATTTTTAGTGATGTTGCCCGGATTTTATGTCAAATGTATTTTACAAAGTTAAACCCAGCCACTTACCACAGTGAGCTCCTCTCTCTCAGTCTCTCCAGTCCCTCTCCCAAAAACTCAAAAGGTTTTGTACTTTGCAAAACCTAGCCAATTCTAGCTGTTACTTTGTTTTCTTTTACTGCAACATAATGACACAGACCCTTTCTTGCAAGTGGTCTCAGAGGATGACTGGGGTAAGGTTGTCTCTCCCTCCATAGCCTCTGCCTTCAGTTACTGATGGTGAGATATCCTTTTGTATCAGCAGCAAATATCAGTGCGGGACCCTTCCCAAAGGGCTGTTTTCGCATAGAGGTTCATTCTGGCTCCTTTCAGAACTCCCCTGGTTACATTAGATTTTACCCAACAAATTCCTTGCTGTGGTTTCTGTTAGAAACTCTAATTGCTTGTAAAGCATTTGAAGTATTTGTAGAAGCACAGAAAGCTCATTTCTGTTACACAAAAATCTTTGTATTATGAATATAATAGATCTGTGCAAGAAGAATGGATTGAGACATTTATCAACATAAACCCTACTGAAACATGAGGAATAGCAAACATATAAAACTCAAAAGCCTGACATTGGTAATTTAGAAATACTGCTTTAATATGAAAGTTTATATTTTGTATTTCATTGAGCTACGTTTTCTTAATACATATGCTTCTTTCTGATATAGATATGCGCAATAAAAGAGAAAGTCCCAAAGAAGGAAGCCAAAATCTTCACATAGGTTCCATTAGAGGTAGCTATGCTAATTTTTGAAGGGTAAAGTTTTAACTTTTATCTGTGCAGCCAGCAGCGCCCACATGCTTTCACACAGGACCAGAAATGCACCGCCGTACCATGTTTAGTCTTCCTGGGTAATCCGTTTGTCATGAACACACATTATTTCAATACTCTTTCAAGATATACATTTCCATGTTGGCCTAGCATTCGCTAAAATAGAGAACCTGAAATCAGCCAGTCAGGTATGGTTGCAAGTTAAATTCTTTCAAAATTTTACTGTATATGTATGTAATTCTAAGAATTTTTTTAATACCCCACTTCTGTTAGAATTATGAGGCCTAGACCCCACGTACCTTAATTCCTCTTGAACAATAAGTTCTTATCAATTCTCATTCCCACTGGATGTGTATCAAGAGGGCTCATTCTCTGAATTCTTGAATACAGTAAAAGTATTTTCCACTCAGCTGTTAATCTAAGAGAAGCAAGTCATAGACAAATAGATTAGTTACAGATCCACTTTGGTTCCGTCAATGTCTTTTTTAATTGCAGAAAGAATGGGGTCCTCTCTTGGCAGATTTTACATGTGTAGGGAAGCACTTGGTGCTAATCTGTTGATGCCCAGGGTGCAGTAGACTCGAGAACAGTGCTTCTCCAGCTGTGGCTCACAACCTCTTTGGCAAACCTTTATCTCCAAAAATATTTACATTATGATTCACAAGAGCAACAAAATGACAGTCATGAAGTAACTTTATGGTTGGGGGTCACCCCATGAGGGACTGTTAAAGGGTCCCGTTAAGAAGGTTGAGGACCAAAGCTCTGGAACTTGCTTTTTGTGTCAGTGAGACTGTTATGCACTGAACATCAGCTGCTCTAGTCTCTATTCTCTCTCCGGCAAGCTCTCTCAATTTCCACAAATGTAACTGGTTTTCACTACTGTTTAATTAGACTTTGGGTACTGTTTGGTCATATGTACATAGTTCTTTTATCCTTTTCTGAATTAATTATTTAAATCTTTCACACTTCTGTGTCTTTGGGATCTTGGTGTTTTTTCTATTGCATACTAATCGATTGTATGTGTTTTTAAAATTCCTCATTATAATAGATAAAATAAGTATCAGGGTAAGAATCATACAGGAGGCCTTTCCCAGAGAAAAACCCAGCAGCCCGTTCTATCCATCAAAGGCCTCCATAGAAACTGGTAGTGCATGTGGTAGGGACATGCAGAGGTCTCCTTATTGTGCGATCTTCCCTTCCTCACAAATACCTGTAAATTAGGCAAGGAAAGCAACATACTCATTGGAAAAACAAAACAAAACAGCATAACTCCCAGTCAAGAAGCTGGCCCAGGACCTGACAGTTTAAAAACTCAAGATTATGATCAGGGGTGCGGACACCGAGAGTCTGTGTCTTGTCCTATTACCATATCACAACTGGCTTACAGCTCATTACATCCTGCTTCTTTTCTTCTCCATTGGACCATTTTCTTTTTCGAAAGCATCAGAGCTCATCGGGGGCCTTCTGACCCTAGGTTTAGGCTTCTCCTGTCATCGAGTAAGATCGGTGTGTGTCAAGCACCAGGCAGCACCACAGAAACTATGACTCATCCTGCCATCTTAATTATCTTGTTATGAGCCACATATGATTGGGTTTCACA
This sequence comes from Tokudaia tokunoshimensis, assembly GCA_036184795.1. Classification (NCBI taxonomy): domain Eukaryota; kingdom Metazoa; phylum Chordata; class Mammalia; order Rodentia; family Muridae; genus Tokudaia; species Tokudaia tokunoshimensis. Next base: position 62,007,035 of record BTHU01000018.1, on the reverse strand, counting down.
GTTAATTTTATCATTTACTTCTTGAAATATAATCACGGTTTTGGCACAGAATTTTGCTATGCAGGAGAGACTGGACTCAGACTCACGGAGCTCTGCCTCAGTTTCTTAAGCATGGACACTGAAGGCATGTGCCCGCCCCTGGAAAAATATAACACTTTCACAAATAAGTCATGGAGAGTGACGCATGACATGTGCACAGTTATGTGAGCTCCACTTTGGATGTTCATGTTCTGTGCTCTTAGCATCTCCCATAACAAATACCACTCATTTATGTTCATATCAATGTGTAGTTAAAAGCGCATCATTTTTAGATATGTACTATTATTTAAATTTTTAAATTACTTTTACTTAAGGGTGTGTGTGTGTGTGTGTATATATATATACATATATATATATATATATATATATATATATATATATATATGGAGAGAGAGAGAGAGAGAGAGAGAGAGAGAGAGAGAGAGAGAGTTTATATTGGCCCAAACTTGCAGAAATTCTGTTTTTCTGTGTTCCTTGTGGACAACATGGATACAAGTCAGATTGTCTGACTTGGTGGCAAACTCCTGCACCCATTGAGCTTCCCACTGTCCACTTCCTCCTTTGTAAACTAGTGGTGACAGATCTTGATGCAGTCAGCACTGTGCTGTTTCTCTGTCACATCTAGTTGAAACCTGGACACATCCTGATATCTGTGGCAGATTTTGTCCCCACCGTACAAATAAATCATCACAACTCTTCCCCAGCCCCTCTACTCTTTACTAGGTTTTTAATTTTAAAGTTTCAGCTTCCCAAGTTTTACGTTGTCGGGCCCAACCATAGATTCCAATTACTCCTGATTAATTTAGAAATATCGGGAGTCATAAGTTTCCTGCAGTTCTTTGTCTGGGTGTGGGACTCAGTGAAAATGTCCCCCTTCCAAATGAGCACGGACACTGATACTGCCATTGCTCTGGCCTCGTTTAGGCAGGACCCTGTAGGAAAGACCCTTGACTTCCTAGTATCCCAGCTCTTACAATCTTTGTACCGCCTCTTCTCTAATGTTCCCTGAGCCATGGATACAGAAGCTGTGATGTGGATGTGTTTATGACCCATTGATGTCAGCATTTTATACAGTCGCGGCTTTCTGTGGCAGTCTCTACTGCTGTAAAGAGAAGTTTCTTTGATAAAGGGTGATAGCCATGCAAATCTGTGGGTATAAGGATAATGTCTAGAACATAGTGAGAAATTATGCCACCAACATGGTGGCCGTAGATCCTTTCCTAAGATTCATGACCTCACCAGCCCTGGAAAACCATCTAGGCTCTTAGTTCCTGGCATGTTTTTTTTTTTTTTTCTGTTGACTGGGCCTTAAGTCCCATCCGATAAGCTGTGGGTGCCCAACGAAATGTTAGTGACATTGATCACACCTTTATGATTGTGTGTCATTCGGGTTCTTGTTGCAGAGTATAGGTTTTGCAGCTGGGAAGGACTATTAATCACTTCCTTCCCTTGGCAACTTGCATAGTATCTTCATGTACCAAAGAAAGGAGGCTTTCAGGTTAGATGACTCTCAAGTACTCTGAGTGCTGTGTCCTGTGTATGCTGTCTTCAGCATTAGGCTTACCTTCACCCTTAGAGAAACGACTAATGGCTTTATTTGTAGTCTATATTGTATTAGAAGTCACTGTGACTATCTGACTAATCATCTGAAAGGAGATTTATTATGTCTGGCATTCGGATATTTGCTAGTCTGTAGCTCTTATGGAAAACATTGTCAGTCGAAGTGACATAACTTACATGCACATACACACACACACACACACACACACACACAAACACACATATATGTATATATATATATATATATTGTGTATTTAATAATGTTCATATATATTCCATGATGTCTTCTATAATATTACATATATATTGCATATATATTCCATATATATGTGTACATATATATAATTTTAATAAATATAAGATGATATACTTCCTTAAGACTTTAAAATCAACCTTGGTCTCTATTTTTCCTCCTAATGACATCTGGGAGAGAGAGAGTTAGCCTCTGTCAGGGATGAGCCTCCTTATTGGTGATCCAATACAAAGTGGCCAGCCTGAACCCATACACATACTATCAAAAAAAGGCAGACTCAGCAGGTTGTATTTATATATCTGTTCACACACATATATGGATGTATCACACATATATGGATGTATGTGTGTATGACAATAATAGTACATGAAAAAGAGGCTATCGACTTGAGAGTGGGGTGACTGTAAGGAGCAAGAAGGAAGGAGGACAAGGAGGAAGGATACAACCCTGTGGTCATTTAAAATGTATCCTTAAAAAGAAGCATTTGGAAATGACAGTGCCGCTGCAAAGACAACGTCAGTGTGATTGTTCCATGCTGGGGGAGGGGCGCTGCTTTATCATGTGTTATGACAGCATGTTCCACCTCTGCTGCTGCTATATGGACAGTCTGAAATGTGTTGTTTTAAAAGTACAATCCAGGAGATCCTTCCTTCTCATGATCCATGTTGCTATGCTACCACGTTCCCAAAATAGCACCTGAAGCAAGGCCATGCCAGCCTGGCAGAACTGGGTGGAACACAGAGGCTAATCACCCGTGGGCTGGGTTTTTCCATCATTCAGTCACTTGGATGACTGGTTATCAAAGCTAGAGAAAAATTAGGCCCCCAAAGCTTTCCGAGGTTCAGGGACACACTGTTCCTGGCAGAAACAGCTTGGGGTTCCGATCTCAGCTCTGTCATTTAGTTGCAGAGCAGCAAAAGGCCAGGGGTTCACCCCTGGCTGTTAACATCATCCTCCTTACCACAGGTGGGAAAAGAGCATCTGCCTTGTGCAGGTTTTGGTCAGTAATCAGAGACCCAGTGAAGGATGTCACAGAATACTAGATGATGCATAATGTCTCATACATTTAAATCGTGTCCAGGTAACCCCAGTGGCTGTTTGCAAAGTCCTGAAACCCATTTGGTAAGCCTTTAAGGCACTGAGTCATCTCAGGAAACATCATCAACAAACCACTGACTGCAGCTGATGTCAGAAGTGAATTTCGCTTGCAGGACACATCTAATACTCTACTCAATGTGGGTGGCATGTGGGAAAGATCCTGTGGCACTGCCAACCTTTCTTCTCATTTATTTCTTGGTTTCTCTCCAAGATTCACCCTTTTCTCCTCAAGTTTTACCAGATAAATATTTGACTCTATATATTCTGTAATTATTACCGCTTACAAAGGTATGTTTTCATATTCCTTTCATTAGCTAGGTGAACCAAAGAAAATGTGTATACAGTAAACCTTGCTCTATAGACTTTTATATGTCTTTAGATTCCATAAGGATCATTTAGCCTTGAGTAGTACCTATGATGTGGAAATGCTTACGAGTGGTTTTTATGGTGAATGAGCAGAAAGATTCAAGTGAGTTACTATTGAACATCCAGGAAGCAAAGATTTTGTACATCTAGAGAGAAGAAATTAAGCTTAACAATCACCGGTGCTTCACTGGTTGAGAAAGACTTCCAGGCAGGAGGGGTGACTTCAGCAGGTATTAAATGGTTAGTTTGTGAATTAAGGGTGTATTTAGGGTAGGGAAGTGTATTAGTCAGGGTTCTCTAGAGTCACAGAACGCATGGGTAGTCTCTATATAGTTAGGGAATTTGTCGATGACTTACAGCTTGTAGTCCAACTCCCCAACAATGGTCAGCAGTACTTGTGGATGGAAGTCCAAGGATCTAGCAATTGCTCAGTCACACGAGGCAGCTGTGTATGGAAGTCCAAGGATCTAGCAGTTGCTCAGTCCCACGAGGCAGGCCAGGAAAAGCCAGAGTGAATCTTCCTTCTTCCAAAGTCCTTATATAGTTCTCCAGCAGAGGGTGTGGTCCAGATTAAAGGTGTGTGCCACCATGCCTTTAATCCCAGATGACGTTGAACTCAGAGATCTCCTTATATTAATCTTCTGGAATTCATAGTCACTGTGCTTCAAGATCTCCATGCAAGATCCAGGTCAAAAACTTGTATCTCTGAGTCTCCAGATTAGGATTATAGGTGAGCCTTCCAATTCTTGATTAGTTCATTCCAGATTTAGTCAAGTTGACAACCAGGAATAGCCACTACAGGGAGTTTCATACACTTACAGAGGGAAAATGTTTAGGGACGGATGAAAGAGCCACGGCAGAGGCAACGGGATGGGTGGAGTGAGTTCAGCGGATGAGAGAACCTGTCAAAGGCTTTCAAGGAAGCAGGAGTCTTTGAAATTCAGTCTACACTGTAACCTGAAGGTCACAGATAGAGCTCCTGGAGTGACGGGTAGAGAGACACAGCTGGAGGAACTTTGAAACTGAACCAGACATAACTAATACAAACAGGGGGGAGTCTTCTGAGGATATGTTTCATGTTTCTGTAAATGGTTTTCTCTTGAATTACATTCTATTGTTATAACAATTTCATTCTGAACTTTTAAGGCTAGTTTGAGACCCAGTGTTCTCAAAATTTATTTTTATGAGTTTGGCGTGTGTGTGTGTGTGTGTGTGTGTGTGTGTGTGTGTGTGTGTGACTGATACATTTTCCTTTTCTTTATTTTTTCAGGCATTTGTAGCTTTCTTGAAAGGTTGCATTAGCTACTCTTCTCATGGCCAAGAACAAATATCTGATAGGTTGTAACTTAAAGGAGGAAGGATTTACTTGGCTCTTTGGTTTAAAATGATGCAGCCCATCACGCTGGGAGAGCCTGGCAGCAGAGGCTTTGTGATGCCCTGCTCACACATTCTTTGTAATACCTCGATCACATATTCCTAGAGCAAGAAGCAAAGAGATGGGGGGGGGGGGCGCACTGCAACCCTCAAGGCCTATCCCCAGCCACCCACTTCCTCCAGCTAGGACCCACCTCCAGATTTCTACACCCCCAAACAGCACCACAGGTCAAGCATGAAGCTCCTGGGGACATCTTCTACCCAAACATTACCATCAATTCTGTTACTTGTTTTCCTCTGGGCCAAAGAGGAACTCCTCCCTTAGATCCAAGGCTCTCTGGGATCATCCAATCTCATCTTGCTGTTCCCATCATTATCTCTCACACTTTTGCTTCAATTTATCTATCTCTTTGTTTAATTTTCATTTGCCTCATTATATTCATAAACCCTGAAAGAGCAGAAAATGTGTCTCTGCTTTAATTGGTTTGTAAGCCACGCCCACTGTCGTGTCTGATGGCAGCAGAGCCCACTGTCGTGTCTGATGGCAGCAGAGCCCACTGTCGTGTCTGATACAGAGCAGCCGGGCAGGCAGCAGAGCAGCTGGGCAAACTGGAATCCTGAACTCTGAATGGCACGATCGACTCCACCATCTAATGGAGTCTTAGCTCTTGTAAACTGCTTGAAAAAGTTCTAAAATATTTTGTAGGCATTTTGCAGCTTCAAAACAATGCTTATTATTTTTTTTGCATACTTTGTATTCATAACTTTCTCTGCGTACCAAAACATCCAATTGTAAAATCAGCCAGGAATAAAACTTTCAGTGGTGGCACTGCTTCCACAAGCTCATCCATCAAATGGGGACATGCGTTACATATACAGCTAAAGAAAACCCTTCAAAAATACCCTTAAGTCCACTAGTCTCCTTTTAGAAAACTAAATCCCAGAACGACTTGTCAAACACTGCCTCGTTTGAAGTAGTTCAGGATGTTACATAACAGAAGCAATTGGATCTGTGTCAGTTTTGAATAGGAAATGTGCTCAATTAAAGGTTTATTTTAGGATCTTTTCAGCTGGCAACCTTTGAGATTTTCGAATATCTTCTCCTCGGGGTAACACATTGTATGGTAGTAGTTATGGGAATAGGGAAAAACCAGATTTACACACAAAGCAGTAGGCACAAAGACAAAGCAACCCTCCCAGAAGATATGCTGGTACTGTGCGAAAAATATTGTTTCCGCAGAACATTGCACGTATGAATGTAAAAACTTGATTTGGATATGTCACTCAAAAAGTGTTACTGAATTACATGTAAGGAAACTGTAACATATTGGGAGCATCTACTGTTCTTTATCTAGATTGCTCTGCAAGTCTTTATTGAACTTCTTAGTCTACTTTAAGTAAATTGGTGCAGGAACCCCTGTAAATTTGGTGGCTGGTGTGGTTGCTAAAGGCATGAGTTTTAACTCAAGAGACGTGGCCCGCCACCTGGGCCCTGTGAGTGGTGCCTGTCCATTCATGTTACATCATTAGCACCTTCTTTCATAGCATGAGCCTGCACCCCTGAAATGTGGAGTCCGTCCCAGGAGACTCCTTGTTGTCCACCCGTAGCACTCCATATATCAATCATCAGCAGGTGACTTCCCGCTGATATTTCTGAGCTGCTCTTGCTGGTGATTTATTACTGTGGAGACAGCACAACTTTGTATCCAGTTCCTAAAGACTGTCTTTATTTAATTTTAAACCTCCAAAAATCAATCTGTTATGTAATGATTCTGTCTAGCAGATAATCGCGTCAATAAAGAGCATGTTCACAATAAATTTAAGATTTTAAAGTTCTCCCAAGACTGTTTCCAAATGCCCCTTTTAAGTCGTTAGATTCTGCTAACCTGCTATTTTTCCTTTATAGTGGACTCTGTTAAAACTCGGAAGCTGGAATTACACCCTTTATGTTTCCATTTCAAAGTGACTACTTAGACCATTTCTATTGAAATAGTTCTCACTCATGGTTAAAATGAATATAGTAGAATGAAATTATATTATTGGATTCCTTTGTATCCAAATTTAGGTACACTTTATATAATATCATGTCTCTTGAAATGTAATTACATTTAAATAAAAGCCTGATATTATAATTCTTCTACCCTGAACAGAAAAGCTATTATTCTTTTCCCTCAAGTGCGCCTTCACTAGTCTCCAGACCTATAGAATTTCAAGTTCGGAGTGATGAGGCATGCAAAAAGGACACGCATGGGGAAAGCCTTTCAGTCTCAGGATACATTCATCTAATTCATATTTATTGGGGACTAGACACGGGGCTAGTCAGACACCAATTTACCATCTTTTCTCCCCTACCTTTGGATGATGGGCTAGAAGCAGGGGTCACAGCATCTGAGAACTCATATTAGAATTAGGTTTTTTTTTAAATCTATGCCCATAGGCACTCCAGAAGCACACCTTTCTCCTCTGTGCACAACCATTGGTAGAAACAGAAGTAGATTAGTAGCTGGTTGATTTAGCCTTTACAGATAAGACTCCTGCTTTAATGGTGCATTCAATTCCCAGAAACCACACCGGAAGGCTGATTTCCATTACATGGAACTAATCGGCTCTTTCTTGAGTTCACACGTTCTTATACGGTTTGGCATCAGCAGGAATGGACTCATGGGTGAATGAGGAGGTCGACAGTGAAGGCCATGTTTTCACCGTCACCACGGAGCACCAACACACTAAGAATGGCAAAGGAGGGCCGATGCCTAACTTAGCGCACCTTGACTGGATACAGAGCCCTTTACCTGAGCCCATCCTACTTCCTCATGAGTGTGCCGCCCCCCTCATAGTGTGTGCTTAAGTTACTTAGTCTACTCACTCTGGTCTGGGATGGAAATTGGCAGTTGTACTCTTTTGGAAGACGAGGGAAAGAAGTTATAGCTGCGAGCAAGCATCCCTGCACATACATTTATTTATTTATTTATTTATTTTATTTTATTTAATTTATTTATGACAGCCTACTTATGACCTGTGGGAGATTTTGGCAGGCAGTCAACCTCGGAGCAGTCAGCTATTACCATTGTCTGTGTCTATGTTCTCAAGAATTGTAGTTTAAATCAAATAAGCAACAAAATCCGATGTGCAGCCGTCCCCTATGGACATGAGACATTAGTGAAGTTTTGTGTGTCCTTGGGTCAGTTGGCTTGTGTGCGCGTGTGCCTTGCTGTGTGGTTTCCTCTGGATCTTCACTAGGGAGAAATGATTGAGGATTGAAAGCAAAGCTCTCCTAGAAAAGGTTCCCACTCCAACGCAGTAAATCGGGGTCAGGCAGAGAACGTGCATGGCACATGAGTTAGACTCAGCTGTGGACGCTCATTTAGATTTAGGTTCTGATTTTAAATATTTATTCAGCAAAGTACTGCTCAAAGTATGTAGGCAGAGGTTCTGATTGGATTGACAAGAAAAGCAGTTTTGAATTTCATAAAGCATTCCCGGGGGACACTACATTGTCAACAGCAGTAATTACACCAGGTAATTGTGTCATTTACCCCGTTACAGACCACTGAGTGTGATGAGCAGGGGACAGACCAGCTGTCACATCCTGTTAGCTTTCACATTTGGGGATTTGTAAAATCACACCAGGGCTCACTCTCCACGAGTGGAAGGAAAACAAAAATAAACCTGGATTAAAACCCATTACAAATGGGTAGAAATGTGTAGAAATCAGAAATGACCAATTTCTGTAAAGCCAATTCCACAACGGATACCCCTCGGCTCTACTGTTTTCTCTGTCATCAAAAGCTGTTGTGAAATCTGGAAGACTTTAATTAAGATCCAGTTTTGCTGCTCATTAACTGTGACCTTGGGCATGTCACTAAACGCCCTTAAACTCCAGTCTCTTTGAGTGGTCAGCACAAAACAAATGGTAAAAGATGCAACATGTAGCGTTCAGTTTGTTTTATTGAATTCCTTACCCCCCGCCCTCGATACATTCTTGTAGGAGCTAGATAAACACCAGAAACAAATTAGGGTTTCTACCTTAATGGAATTTTTATTCTAATGTGGAAGACAAATGCAAATATACAACCAAATATTTTTATAGGGAATACCTTATCCACGGGCAAACCCTATGAGCAGAGCCCTGAAATCAGTGCACAAGTGACCCTTGAAAATATGTGAAAACATGTGTATTAAATCATCTGAAAAGGACTGGATGGCGAGATGCCCATTGCAAGGAACGCAGAAAGCCAGTCTGAGTGGAGACGGTGGGTGGGCGGTGGCTGAACAGAGGGCATATGTAGTCAAGGCAGACAGGATTTTATTCGAAGTGTAAAGAGGAAGCCAAGGAAGACAGCAGGGAAGGTGACATGAGGTTCTTTTGTTTTGATCATTCTGCTTGCCATGTGAAATAAAAACACAGTGGGTACATTTGCATATTCACAGTACATTTGCATATTCATAAAATATATTCAAATAGGTCGGTATGTATAATCACATTCTAGGGATGTTAGAGAAGACTCCGAATTACAGTTGAGACTCTTCTAATGCCTTTTGGATTTTTCCCAGTTAAGTTTTGGATTTCACTTTATCTTCAGTAAGATAAAATTTGTAATGTAGAATGGACAAGAATCAAGATGAAGGAAAAGAGATTGCTGAATTCATTAGGTTGACAGGACGGATGGTTCTGGTCCAGTTTGGGGAGGCTTTTAAGATCACATTATGAAGTTTTTGTTTTGTTTTGTTTTTTTTAATCAACCACACAATAACAAATACTTTAATAATTTTTCTGTAGAAGATCTGTGGAGACTGAGATAAGAAAATCTGGGTATAAATCCAATTAGACAAAAGTCTATATAGGTCTTCAGTTCTCAGACCAGGAGCTTCTAAGACCCCAGGTGGAGCTAGTCTGACATCAGGATGATCCTGACATCATTTTTTTTTCCATTGGTGAAAGTAGTATAAACATGGATGGAGCAGTGAATCTCAGGTAGACACTATGCAGAGAACCCAGGATTCAACAAGGCACCTCTGGAAGGTATGACAATGATAATGTGCTTAATACATGGAACTCGGAGTCACCCATGAAGTTGAATTTACTTAGGTGTATGGATGTCACTGAAGAATTGGCTGCTAACCACTTAGCATGGCTAACTCACCCTTAGCCATTCTTTATCAGCTGCCTTTTTTTTTAAATTTTATTTTATTTTCTAAGTTTTTTTTTATTTACATTCAAAATCATTTCCCCTTTCCCGTTTCCTCCCTCCCTGAAAGTCCCATAAGCCCCCTTCCCTCCCTCTTTTCCCCATTCAACCCCCTCTCGCTTCTCTGTCCTGGCATTACCCTACATCCAGTCTTTCCAGGACCAGGGGTCTCTCCTTCCATCTTCTTGGAAATCTATTGGTATGCAAATTGTGTCTAGGGTATTCCGAGATTCTGGGTTAATATCCCCTTATCAGTGACTGCATACCATGTATGTTCTTTTGTGATTGGGTTACCTCACTAAGGATGATATTTTCAAGTTCTGATCATTTGCCTAGGAATTTCGTGAATTCATTGTTTTTAATTGCAGAGTAGTATTCCATTGTGTAAATATACCACATCTTCTGAATCCATTCCTCCGTTGAGGGACATCTGGGTCCTTTCCAGCTTCTGGCTATTATAAATAAGGCTTCTATGAACATAGTGGAGCATGTGTCCTTATTGCATGCAGGGAAAGCCTCTGGGTATATGCCCAGGAGTGGTATAGCCGGATCCTCCAGGAGTGTCATGCCCAGTTTTCTGAGGAACCGCCAGACTGCTTTCCAGAGTGGTTGTACCAGCTTGCAATTCCACCAGCAGTAGGTAAATAAGTCCTCTTTCTCTACATCCTCGCCAACAACTGCTGTCTCCTGTGTTTTTCATCTTAGCCATTCTGACTGGTGTGAGATGGAATCTCAGGGTTGTTTTGATTTGCATTTCCCTAATGACTAAGGATGATGAACATCTCTTTAGGTGCTTCTCAGCCATTAGATATTCTTCAGGTGAGAACTCTTTGTTTAGCTCTGTACCCCATTTTTAATAGGGTTACTTGCCTCTCTGGAGTTTAACTTCATGAGTTCTTTGTATATATTGGATATTAGCCCTCTGTCGGATGTAGGGTTGGTAAAGATCATTTCCCAGTTAGTTGGTTGCCGCTTTGTCTTTTTGACAGTGTCTTTTGCCTTGCAAAAACTTTGTAATTTAATGAGGTCCCATTTGTCAATTCTTGATCTTAGAGCATAAGCTATTGGACTTCTATTCAGGAAATTCTCCCCTGTGCCCATATGTTCAAGGTTCTTCCCTAGTTTCCTTTCTATTAGTTTCAGTGTGTCTGGTTTTATGTGGAGGTCCTTGATCCACTTGGAATTGAGCTTAGTGCAAGGAGATAAGAATGGGTCAATTTGGCCGGGCGGTGGTGACGCACGTCTTTAATCCCAGCACTTGGGAGGCAGAGGCAGGAGGATTTCTGAGTTCGAGGCCAGCCTGGTCTACAAAGTGAGTACCAGGACAGCCAGGGCTACACAGAGAAACCCTGTCTTGAAAAACCAAAAAAAAAAAAAAAAACCCAAAAAAACCAAAAGAATGGGTCAATTTGCATTCTTCTGCATGTTGACCTCCAGTTGAGCCAGCACCATTTGTTGAAAAGGTTATCTTTTTTCCACTGGATGGTTTTAGCTCCTTTGTCAAAGATCAAGTGACCATAGGAGTATGGATTCATTTCTGGGTCTTCAATTCTGTTCCATTGATCTACATGCCTGTCACTGTACCAATACCATGAGGTTTTTAACACTATTGCTCTGTAGTACAGCTTGAGGTCCGGGATACTGATTCCCCCAGAGGTTCTTTTACTCTTGAGAATACTTTTAGCTATCCTGGGTTTTCTGTTCTTCCAGATGAATTTTTGAATTGCTCTTTCTAACTCTATGAAGAATTGAGTTGGGATTTTGATGGGGATTGCATTGAATCTGTATATTGCTTTTGGCAAGATGGTCATTTTTACTATATTAATCCTGCCAATCCATGAGCATGGCAGATTTTTCCATCTGTGTGACAAGAACTTCAAGTCTCTGAAGAAAGAAATTGAAGAAGACCTCAGAAGATGGAAAAATCTATCAGCTGCCTTATAATCAAAGAGCTCATAGCCTCTAGGCAAACACTGATAGGTAAATAACAACTATCATCCCGGGTTTCTCTGCTGTGATAGAGTAAGAGCATTCTGGCCCAGGTTCTTCGGAGAAGCCCAGTTATGAATGACAGGACGTGATGTCAAAGAGCATGGGATGTCAAAGAGGACCCTGCTAATCTAAAGGTAAATCTTGGAGGTCAGCAGCACACTTCCTATCATCTAGTATGATGTGTAGCTGAGCGATTACATCTCTTTCTTCAGAGAATTCTGTCTGCTATGGCTTCATCAGATCCAGAGATCTTAGAGTAGATGTTTTGCTTTCATCATAATACTTCTTATTTAATTTATGGTTTTTCCTGGGCTTGAGAATGGGAACTGAGAATAAGAGTCTAGGCAAGTCCGGAAGCCACAGCAAAGATGGCCACGCGTACCCCTGAAATCTACTCAAGATGGCGGTCCTTTGACAAAGACAGAGCTTTTTTCACTTTGCCCTCCTGCCTCCCCTTTCACTCAGCTTTTCTATATCTGAAGATAATGAATAAGTGAATGGAGTCTCTCATTTTGGGGAAGATATGTGAAACACGTCCAAATAGCATCACAGGAGAGCTACAAAGAGCAAAAACTCAGATGGTGACAATGAAAATATCCACTTCCACTTCAGGAACAAGCCATGCTTGTAAGTGTCTTGAGTGTTGTTCATGGTATAGGCAAGTAATCAAAGAATGAATCAGAGGTGTCAGGGAACCTTGGAATTAGGAAGCAGACGTGCAAAAGGGAGGAAACAGTGTCCTCCTCATTCGCAGGTACCTCAGGCTACCCCTCATCTGAGATTACATTCAGATTTCTATTAATATCTAAGCAACCATCTGGCTGTGTTTCCCGAGGCCATGGGCTCAAGGAAGAACGATGGGCAGAAGGAGATATGGAGACCCAGCTCGCTGTGTGCCACACTATTCGGGGAGGATGTATGTGACGTCAGCAGAGTAGAGCACACTCCTTCGGCTGCTCCATAAAACTTCCAGTGGTTCTTGAGGACGAGAGACCCCTCTGTGAGGAGAATCGAGGAGGCAATTACTGCATGGGAAGGAACCTCGTTAAGTAAATGCGAGTGGTTCTGAACGAGGTTTAGAAGAAAAGGCATTTCAAATTACAAAAAGGAAACGAAGAGGCTCTTCAGTCATATATTATATTATCAAAAAAAGAAAATACTCCCTGAATCTTAAACAAGTGGCTTTCGAGACAACAGAAAAAGTATCATATTGCTAGATTGATTCTTAAAACCCAACATCAGAACAAAGTGCTGGTGTAAGCTAGCCATCAACTCTATCTCTAGTATCTGAAAATTATAAGTACTTACACACAATATATGTGCATATGTATGTGTCTGCATATATATGTCTGTAATGTAATATATGTGTATATATACATATATTTGTATATAAAACTATATATACGCATACATATATATGTATAATATATACATGTATATATGCATATATGTAGGTACATCATGTGTATGTGTACACACTTAACAGGTTATACTTGTGTGTATTGTGTCTGAGGCAATAGAAGCTACAAACATCATGAAGGCAGAGATTTTCTTTATTCTTCTTGTAACTACTATACCTGTTATTATAACGTGAGAAACCCTGACATTAAAACCAATGATATCACAACGTCAACATGATTGCAAGTGGAAGTAGTGGATATTAAGATATTAGTAGAAAAAGTCAGAAAAATTAAATCCCTTAACTCAGTGTGCACAGAAGCATGAAATGAAAGTCTGCCGACAATGCTTTTCTACTCATGTTTGTTCAAGTGCACTGAGGAATAATGTAAGCTGTCCTTCGGGATGGAAAGTGGTATCATCTTTGAATCTCACTGTGGTGGAAGCTTAGGAAAACTGTGGTAGGAAAGAGGAGCTCTATAGTGGAGCTCACACTGAAGTGAAATCTCCAGGGAAGAAAATAGTAGGGTTTTTTGTTTGTTTGATCAGAGAAGCATCCTTTTAAAATGGGAATTGTTCAACTTTTATAATTGGAAGATTAATAGTCAGAATATGGTTTTTGATGTCAGCCTGGCATTCTTCTGAGAGTCCAGGACATAGTGTTGCACTTTTTATATCTCAACAGTTTCCTCTCACACTGAATCTTGTTCTGACATACTCTTTAGCATGGTTTATTGATTGTATCCTCTAACACCACCTATAGATCTTACAACAGAGGAAAATGTATCATATTTCCAAAGCAGGGCAGGAGGCTGGTGTGCTTCATGTAAGTTCAAGTCTTGGTGACTTTTCGCTTTTGTAGACAGACATCTCAGTAGCTTAGTGAAAGCTCTTTGCTTTCTAAGGGTTATAAGCAGGTTAGATTGAGAGGTTCGGGCAAGGTTTCTGAAGAAGACATTTCTGATGGGAGTAGAGCTCAGATGTAGAACATGGAGGATGGCTTCTGACAGACCACAGCATACATAAGAATATCAAAGCATGTGTGAATATACACAGTTCAACTCTCATGCCTTTAGCAGAACCTCAGATAATGACTTACTAGTAGGATAATGTAATATATGAGTATGTATGTGTGTGGGGGGGGGCGTCTGGTTAAGTAAGGCCACAGTGATCATCATGTTAGGTTGGTGGTGCTTTGGTGATGGTAAGAAAGAATAGTGCGTCGCTAAAGGCTAAATTGGAAGAGAGTAGGAGAGTGAAATGAAAGGGGGTGGGCTCGGAGGGAGAGCAAGTGTCACCTGACAGTGGTGTGGCAGTGTGCCCACCTGGAGACAATGGAGACTTCACAAGACTGTTGACTCATCCAGGTGAGAGGTGTTTAGTGCCCACACCTGAGGACTGCTAAGCAGTGCAAATGGAGATGAGGCGTGGAGATGAGAGCTACCAAAGACGCTGAAACCACGCTGAGTCATGTGGCCCCTGGCATGGAGCCGCTGAGAAGGGGAAGGCAGTCCATCATGACTCCTAGAAGTCAGAGGGTGTGTTTCCTGATGGCTTGGGCGTTTGCCTGTGGAGTTCTCAGTGCTAAATTTGAAGGGAAAGAAGAGAAGCAAGTGTTTGAAGAGAGCAGGAAGGAGTGGAGACTCGCCGCTGCTCAGTACCTAGAGGCATTGCATCAACAGGCCTCTGAGTGCTCACCTGGGACACAGCTCAGAGTGAGGATGCATTCTTCAGCAAGCCTTCACCGGAGACCAGGCTTGTGCCAGTCATTGTGCCAAGTGTGCTACCTGAAGCCCAAGGCTCACTGCCCCTTTCCCACCCCTGGATAGCTTTCTGAGAGTTGTTGTCGTTGTTTGTCTGGTTGGCTGGTTGATCTTTTGAGAGGAGGGTGTTTATCCCACTCACTAGCCCTGTTGCTAGAATCTCTTGAGTCTGACATTGCACTTGGTCTTGAATTTGTAATCTTCCTGTCCTCTCACCATGCTAAGCAGTGAGGTTACAAGCATAAGTCACTACTCTGGCCTCAAAATTCAAAACTAATTAGTGAAGTCTTTTTGTTTTACTTTTAAAACAGGGTCTTGCCCAAAAGCCCACCGTGGCTTTCACTTCACTCTCCTCCTGCCTTAGCCTCTGGAAAATGGGGATTGCAGCGGGTGTGTACCACTACACCCAACAAGGTTCTTGCCTTTATATGTCTACTTCTTAATTCTGTCTCTTGCCTTAAAAAGAAAACAGAATATATCATGGCTTCCAGTTTTGTGGGTTTGGGTGTGTATGATTGTGAGATTGCTGTGTGTATAAATATGTGTATCTCTGGCTCTATATGCATTTATATTTGTGCTTCTCTATATGTGTTTTGGTTTTTACTCTTTTTCTTGTATTTGTTTTGTCCTATCCTGTTTTGGACATTTTGTTTATTATTATTATTATTATTATCATTATCATTGTTATTATTATTATTATTATTCAGATTCTGTTTTCTATTAAGCGATGGAAAAGGTATACACACAGATAGGAGAGGAGGTGGGCAGGTCTCTGAGAAGCTAGGGAAGACAGAGCCACAATCAGAGTATATAATATGGAAGAAAATCTATTTTTAGCAAATAAAAATAGAATAAAAAAGTAACAAAGGAGTAAGGAAAAATTAAAAAGAAGAAACAACAGAATGCATTCAGAGAACAGTTACAGATTTTCTGGCTGGCCAAGTTACAAGACATTGGTTGCCCCACAATGTGTTTGACAATGCTGATTCATGAACCAGAAGAAACACCCTCATTGAACTAGTTTGAATTTCTTTGTGGAGTCACTCAGGGGGAGGAGGACATCTGAGGTGCTTTCCTTTGGATCTTGGTCAAATAGGGGTTAGTTAAGGAAATGGGCGCAATGTTTCAAACGCAGACAGGCTCAAAGCTAGCGTGCCAGAGGAGGCAATCTGAACAAACTCCTGGAATAACAGCGGGAAGTCACTGTTGAGCTGGGATGGTCAGTGGGCAGGAAATTCAATACTGAACAAGAATGGGAGTGGGTACCCAACGAACTTTGGAGGGGGATTTCTTGCAGTTATTTCAACTACATTAAAAATATATTTCTGTGAAAATGATGTGATTCCCACTTTTTCTGCACTATAGAGGGAATGAAATAAGCAATCCTAAGAACCAAAGTGAGTAATTTTTCATCAGTCTGACAGCCAGTAGTTTTCCCTTGCCACCACTAAAAATAGAAGCATTCTGGAAAAGATACAAAATGTATTTGGGTTCTAAAAAGTCTATAAAGAGCAAATTCTGCAAACTATTTAGGTTTTCCCCAACAGAATCGAAATAGAAAAGTCAGGACATGACCTAATGAAGGTAAAAAAAAAAAATCCCAGCAGGTAACAAGCAGGTAGGAATTATTTACTAAGTGTCTGTCATGTGTGAGAGTTTGCATTCATTGTTTTTTGTTTGTTTTGTTATTGTTTGTTTGTTCTTCTTAATATGTCCCCTCTAGAAGTTGTAATTCCTCCATTTTAATCTAGAAAAGCTGTCCGCCTGTCTTTCTGAGGCCCAGTATCTGAAACCACGTCTGTCTGAGATTCAGAATCTGCACTACTGAATCCATGGTTTCCCTGATACTGCTCATTAAAATAGCTAGTACGTTTTTACCCTTCAGCTTTAGGTATGGTCATAATGCAGCACAGTTCACCATACATGTTTGAAATCATCTAACATGTTGATGTTCCACAGTGTTAGTGATACTAGGACACACGGGTTTTAATCATGGGGATATCTTCTGCTGGTGGTAGGGAGCATATTTGCTGAATACCTGTGCAAAAGTAAGGAGGGAGGTAGAGAACGGAATAAATGAATACCAGCTTTTCCCCCTAGACACCCAGAGCCATCTAAAATTCATTATGTTGTAGCATTGAATGTTGTTCAAACCCAGATCCCATCCTTCTTGAAAAGATCCACAGAAAGGTGATCGTCTTATGCTGGTACTAAGAAGCTGTGTACAGGTTCAAAGGTCTGAGTTGGCAGCATAGAAATGATGTGTCGTTTCTGGCTATTGATAATTGTTGTCAGTGCTGCAGATCTGAAGTTCTGTTGTTTTGGGGATCTTCATCAGTCAGCACAGGGAACTACATGTTTGTTTTGGCAGGTGTATGGAACAGTGTTGGACAGGGGAGGATTTCTGCAGATTCTGTGGCTTTCTGAAAGCATGCAATATGGTTTGCAGAAACATAAGAGGAAATCTAATAGGTAGCCAGTCCTTGTTGAGGTAAACCAGTTGTCTAAACTTATTGACACTATTATTATAAACTTCTCAAAACAACTGTACACTTTTCCATGAGCTTCTCTGAACTGACTATCTTGCCTCAAAGATAAGTGATCATTTTATGTGCCAAACTTTTCTTTTGAAAGGGTCTCTTGGCTTTTAAAACTATGGCTGTCAATATGCATGGAACATTACTTTAATCCTGGGAAGCCCTATAATTCTGATAAGGCTTTTACCAAACAGTGTTAAAGTATGGTGAAAAATGCAATAATAAAATGATAACTTCTCATTGTAAAGCAGTGGAAAACTACATACACACACACACACACACACACACACACACACACACCAAGAAACATTCAACTTTATGTGCAATGTAAGCTTTATGTATAAGCAAGCAAAATCATGGATGCACGTAATGTACACTTGAGTCATAAAAGAGAATATAAATCATTTTTCTAGTTCTAACTCTCCCATGGGTTTTACAGTTTTGAATGGAGGATGAATTTATAAAACTTGATAGTGTAAGTGTAACAACCAATGTCAAATTCCGTAGCTTCAATATGCCTAGTCTACCCAGATAGAAGATTAATGAGTTGTAGAGGTTTTACTTCTGATTAATTGCACTGTGTGTGTGTGTGTGTGTATAATTCGTACAATATTGATTTAACAAAATTACAGATTTTTTTAAAATCACAGAGAAAGGACACAAAAATAATTGAAAAATAGGCACATGAAATATATGACCAAGCAATTTTATGGCTTTTGGAGTCAGATATTGTGTTTCACATTTCTGATAGCTTCTAACCCTGTAATCTTGGGTAAAATGTTTAACCTCTTACAGGACAGATTTAACTTTATATAAAATAATGATACATAATTTCTATCTAAATGTGAGAATTAAGTTATTTACAAATTATGGGACTTGTATTAAGCAATGACTCATGTTGTAGTTATTAAGAATAACTGTCTCATTCAAATCTGAAACAGCATCAATATTAAAAAATCAAGAGAATCAAAGTTCATAGATGCCATTGTGGTTTAGAAGCTGTGCTTTTATACCAATATATATGTCAAATATTCAATTCTCCGTGAACTCAGACTTTGACCTGTACCTGGCCAAGGATGAATAACTCTCCCTGACTCCTGATCTTATGACCATCTTTAAGTGTCTTTCCTCTTTTGTTTTGGTACCTCTTATGATTGCAGTCATGGGCCATGTTTTCTGCCTTCCCTCCCAATTAAACTACAAGCTTTTTGAAGTTGCCTACAATTTATAATAATCTATTTATCTTGAGAAAAATCCTAATGTGTCATATATAAACCTACCAAAGATAGGAGTTAGTGACCAATACAAGCGTATTGTTGTTGTTTGTGACATCTACATTAGAAAGAATCCCACTGTCTACGGACAAATTTTATTTATTGAGTTACATCATTGGTATGAAATCAGGTTAAACTGTATACCAAGAAAGAAAATAAAGAACTTTTAACACATGAAACATGTCTTTGCCAACTATCTCTAGATGACTCTGGATTCTGTATATAAAGATGTGAATTAAATATGTACTTATGTCTATATACAGAATAGATATGCATATACATATAGTGTATCTACTTGTATAACTCAAGAAACATTGTCTATTAAGTAATGACAGCAGATCTAAAGGAAAAGCATTATTGTCTAAATATTTACAGTGCCCGAGTAGAGCTGAGGTTGGATGAGTGGGAGAAGTAGTTCAGTATAGCAAGAGAGAATAGCAGAGCTTGGTATGTGGTTCTCAGGCCAAGAGAACCCTGACTTTGCAGGCAGGAGACATGACGATATTTCACAAAGGGCCTGGCACTTAGCATGGTCTCTAAGGATGGCTAGTGTTTTCCAGGGGAACCTGAGGAGAAGGGTACTTTAGGCAGTGCCAGATGTGTGTGGAAAGGCTTATCTAGACACTGGAAATGCTGTCTCTGCCTTTCAGTTGCCCAGGAGCACACACCCTCCTTTTAGGAACCCTGAGTAAGTGAGAAGAAAGTAATCCAGGTTGTTCTATTGGGTGATTATTTAAGATTTATAGAACACCAAGTTCCAGGTGCTAAACCAATCATGTTACGCTTGCCCTCTTCACAGAGATCATGAGTTAATGAAGAGAGGATGGGCAGGGATGGAAATGGTTCTGAATCCATCAGTAGCTTCCTTAAAGGGTGGACAGTTGTAGCCGTACAGACTCATAGGCCAACTGCAATGCTTCCGATTGTTCTGGGAAGAAAACTGACAGCAGACACAAACTTAAAAGCATAGATTCCTTTTGTTTCAGTCAGAAGAATTCAAAGGAATGTGGACTGTCCATTCTGGCCCCTCTGACATTTTATGGACGCCTAAGTACAAGGAGTCGGTATAACTATACACATTTCTTTCACTACAAACAATTAGCAAGGACTCACACATTTATGAGATGTTCTGATATAAGAGAATATTAGGATATAAGATTTTAGTATTTGAGTAATTTTGCTAGGAATTTACAAATAACATATCCACTGATGAAACTCTAAAACACTGGTATTGATAATTTTGCGGTCCTCTAATGGATTATTGGGAATAGTTTCAAAGAGTTTTATTACAGGGATAGAGTTAAAATGATCATAATTGGGCTGCCTTATATTACAAGACATGAGATCATAGTGGAAGGTTAATGCATATTTAAAAAAATAAAATATGAGACAGTCCATTAATAGTTGTCTTAAATCACATAGTGTAGTCTCAACCATGCATGCCAAATACAGAATTGTTGAAGTTACAGCTACTTTAATGTTAAAATGCCCTGGGTATAGAATTTTTTTTTTTTTTGGTTTTTTGAGACAGGGTTTCTCTGTGTAGCCCTGGCTGTCCTGGAACTCACTCTGTAGACCAGGTTGGCCTGGAACTCAGAAATCCACCTGCCTCTGCCTCCCAAGTGCTGTGATTAAAGGCGTGCGCCACCACCGCCCAGCTGGTATAGAATTCTAGAATGAAAAGCCCAATCAGTGATGTGAAAGAAAGCCAGATAATAAGGAGTTCAGGCCCTAAACTAATCTGTTTGCATATCCTTAAATATTTTATTTTCTGCCCAATGTGATTTTGATATTAGATATTTTCTCTTACCTTATATTTACTGTTAACTTCTGTATCTTGGCTGAATGCTGATTATCTGAAGTTTCCTAATACCCTGGAAATCCAGGCAAGCTATATGATCAATTGAGCCCCAATTGCCTCCTCCTAGGTATCGTGATCTGGTCTGCCTCTCTCATATTGGTGCTAGAAGGACCAAGTGATTGAGGGCTTTGAAAAGGAACAAGCCATTCCTGATTTGAAGGGGACATCATGTTGGCTGTGTATCATCTATGCATTTGCACACATTAGACACATGTATTAGGAAAGCAAATCCATCTTATCAAATAGACGCAGGATGGTTTATTTGCTGAGGGAGGGCATTGAGGGTAAGATCTCCCCACAACAGTGCATAAGAATCTTTATTCTGGCAAGTGCAGCTGGAGATGTGAACTGCTGGCATCTAACTCCCAGAACTTGCCTGGTGCCAATCACAAATTGTGAGGAACAGTTAGATGGCAGACTTATTTGTACAAGGATAACTCCCTAAATGTCAATCACAGAGGTTACATTGGCATCTATTTCAGTGAATGTCTGTTCTATCCTGCCACTGGTAGGCCTTTGTTTCAAATAATTTTGAAGAGATTAGTTAAAAATATGGACTATATGTATAATTCTATAGTAGCATAACAATATTCCAAAATTTGAAACCATCCAGGGCTGCCTTTAATTTATAATTTGCCTCCATCTATATTGGGAAGAACTGCTCTCTAAGAACAAGACACTAATGTGCGTAAAGCATCGTGATATCTGTGAAAACGCTCCGTGAGTAACAAAAACGCTATTCTTCATTTCAGAACATGACGAGTGCCTCACAAACCAACACAACTGCGATGAAAACGCTTTGTGCTTTAACACTGTTGGAGGACACAACTGTGTCTGCAAGCCTGGCTACACTGGCAATGGAACCACATGCAAAGGTAGGGAGCCGCTGTGGCCACTTCTCTGCATCACGCACAGGACCGCCTGTCTCTTCTTTCCCGTCCCTTTGCATCCGTCCTCTGTACCTCGTGGACAGGGCGTTGCATGAGTGTTTCAGAATGTTGGCACATGACTCTTCATCCTCAGCCCCCGCCCCCTCTTGGCCATGTCAGCAGCTAAGTAGCCAAGCAGTTCAGCTTGTCCCACCCTTCTCTTCTGTGACCTCAGCCACAGCATTCTCTCTCTCTCTCTCTCTCTCTCTCTCTCTCTCTCCCCACACCCACAGCCACACCTTGGGTGTTTATATCACAAGCTGCTCCGTCTTTGAAACCACAAGCCTCTTCCTCTAATCTGCAAAGTTTATTTCTTCTTCTAAAGCACTCTTCAGCTTCTGTGAATCTCTCTATTCATTAGGTTTACCAGTTTTGTTGTGTTTTGTTTGGGGCTCAAACATGAACATTTCACGATAGTGATGTTTTTCTGGACGTGAGAGCTACTTACATGTAACACTGTGTGAATCCACCCTGAAATACCACCCCATCTCCTTGGTTTCTGTCACCGTGGGGCTAATATTACCTATGCACACTGGCTCTGTGTGCATTGTAGTTTCTAGTGTTTGCAGGTTTGTCAGTGCCAGCTGACAATTCCCCTAAATGTCCAACTCCACTTAAGTTGCCGTGGGTGGACAATCCAGCTGTAGTTCATTTCCATTTATTAATTAACTCTCTTTCCTCCAAGCCTATTGTCAGGTGACCTTACTCCCTTCTTCACACACGAAATGTGAAACTATGAAATCCTATATAGGATAGAGTTCTTATTCCTTTGTGTCAATTCATATAATGTAGACAATTCAGGCTCCAAAGCTGCTCACCTCTCAAATATGTGGTATCCTCTACCCTGGCATTTGATAGAGGAGACTTAGTGTGCTCATAGGTCTCTGAGAAGAGAAGACCAAAGTGAGTGCACTGTGGGTCATTAAGGCCTGGTCTGTAGTGCACTATCTATTGCATTGGTGTTCAAAATGTTGTAGATTTTTATATAGATTATCATAACAAAGCTCTTTTCATTTCAGGGCCCAAATCTTGCAAGCATTTGCCTGGGAAAAGACTAATAATTCAACTATGCCCTTAGAAGTCCCTTCAAAATATCTGCTTTGGCTTTGTTGGCCTCAATTCTTCTTCCTCTTATTTCTGCTTGATACTGATTCCTGTCTGATATGAAAACCAGGTCATACAGTATAAGTAACTCAGGAAATTATAAGCAGATACCATCAGATTCACACACTAACACTTGGATGGAGGAACACTTGTAAGAAACTTTAAAATCCCTCTAGAAGCTAGGACTACAGGCTTTCTGAATTACGCCATCCAACTTCCCACTGAGAATGGGAAAGGAGTTAGACAGGAAAGTGTAACTGGGCCCTAAGTCCCTGTGTTCTGTGTTGCCATCAACAGGCTGGCAAATTGGTTAAGCGAAGTCTGGAAATGGCCTGGTGAAGACATTTGTTACTGTGTATAATGTTTAAGCTCCAAATGCATCTAAAAATCCTTCCTGGGTCATGGCTCTGTTTTGTGTCGGTTTTGTTTTTCTGTTTGTCTATCGTTCTTTTGCTTCTTTTCTCCCCCTCTTCGTGCATAAGATAGAGACAGACTTAAGGCCTAAAATCAATACAGCCTACATGGCTTTGGTTGACACCAAAGTTAGGAATGTCCCTACCTTACCACTTTCAGAAAGCATAGCCAGCTACTCAGATGAAGCTTACACCTTCAGATCTCTAGTTGAACCCTTGAGCCAGTGTCTGGCGCGAATTGCTCACCCACAGACCCAGTCAGGAAAACCACGAGGCAGCGGCCTCCATGAGTCAGTGGGTAAGCTGAGCAGTGAAGAGGGGCTCTCAGCAGCTCAGGCTCACCCATCCTGGCTTGCCCTTCCACCTCCCTTGGTTTTCCTCACTGCTGTTGCTCCTCTCCTCAGCTGTGTGAGAGGCAGCCTACACCAAGAAGCCATGTGCCCAGCGGTTCCCACCTCAGACCTTTCCTTCTCAGGGGAAAGCTTACCCTAAACTCAGCGTTCAGCACATCGGGCCTCACAGGGTCTCTGGCCTGACTTCTCCTTAGCAGGCGATTGCTATTCTCCCAGAAGGCCACTGGAGTGAATGGTTCTTGCAATAATTGGTGAGTGTAAGTCAGCAGGCCAGCCCAGAACATTTGGAAGGATGAGAAACTTCTCTCACGTCTCAGCACATTAGCCAGTGTGCAGTCGGCTCCGAGCCTCAGGGGTCCATCCTTTCTATCTCCTCTTCTCATTCCCTAATGATTTGCTTCATCTAGAATAGCTACCGCTTTTAAATGTTAATTTCCAAGTGTGATTTTTTTTTTACAAGGGAATATAATACAAACTGCAATGCATTTCACACAGCGTGAGGTTACCGTGTTTTGATACGTTTCAGGGAAGCTATTTCCTTACTATTAAAAAGCAGATACTGTTTCCAAACCCATACCAAGAGTGCAAACTACTGTGTTGTGATGAAGTCACAGTGTCCTTTATCCTTTGCCATTGAGTCTGGAAGGGAGTAAGGAAGATCTGGGCATAGAGATTACAGAGCCGTTTGCTTACAGCGCGGTGACAAGCGTGTAGCTGATACTGTTTGTCTGATCCATTCCTGTGTCTGGATTATTGTAGCTTTCTGCAAAGACGGCTGTAGAAACGGAGGTGCCTGCATTGCTGCCAATGTGTGTGCATGCCCACAAGGCTTCACCGGACCCAGCTGTGAGACAGGTAGGACTGTCATGTCACCCACAAATGTCTTTTTACCTCGACACGTACAGTAACTCGGGAGGAAAATACCATTTCAGCTTTCAAACCATGGCGCTGTTAATAAGGGAGTGCCGGAGGAGGAGGGTTGGGGGAGAAAGTTCAGTGACGCATGCTCACTGGCCAAAGGTCTAAAGTCACTCTGAGGAGGTTTTGTAGCTATTATAACAAGATACATGTTGAGCTTTTCCAGAAAGATACGTGGGATTGCCCAGGATTTCAAGACTTAGTAATACTTATTGCTCATTCAGACATTTTTACTGGAAATGGTGGCTATATTTAAGTACAGAGTTGAAGGGGGATGGCTGTGTCTGACCCTAGGATACGCTCCAGTCTGCATTTATGCTTGAAATATTAAAATATGGCCCACTTTCATTCATTGTTATTTATTAGAAAATGTTCAAACCACTTATTCATAAGTTATTCCTTTAAGTGCTTGCTGAATTTATTTTTCCTGAGACATTACTAATGATTAAAACTTCAAAAGAATGTTAAAGACTATGTGGTATGCATGCAGCTAATGACTCCAAAATCACAAGTTCTGTCGGAAGAAAACTGCACAGTTTGGCAGTCAAACCGAAGGGTTTGAAATCATATGGGTTTGGCTGCCCCTGTGGAGTCTCATGGCAGATGACCTCAGAGACTGCCTATGTCCCAAGAGAAACTGACCACTGGTGATTGCAGTGGTATATTATGTCCCTTCTCACAAGTCTTCCTAAGGAGCTGTCCCTCCCGTGGGCTGTGCCTCTTTTGCACTTACAGAGTCATGTGCTTTAGTAAAACTACTGCCCAATCACCATGTGAGCAATGACCCGCTCTACTCGGGAAGTGCTTATGTTAGTATAAGAGCCTGCTGGAGTTTGCAGGCTGTACTCACCAAGGTCTTGCCTTCCTAGGTCACCTGTTTCAGATGGGCCTATGAGGAATCGTTTTCAGTCTTCAGTGAATAATTGACTCAGATCCCTGATGTAAAATAGTGACACTTTTATATGTGGGATTCTTTTAAGGGCTTCATTTCCTACATCTGGATCCCACAAATAGATTTTGTATATGAATCAAACTGGTTAACCTTCTAAACATGCGGCTTTTGAGCATCCAGTTACTACAGGATTTGCTGAATCAAAATCAGACATCACTGATGCAGCAGTTCTCCAGAATTCTTATCCGCCGATACCTACTTCTCCATCACTATTTCCAGACATACAAAGGCGCACTGTGAACTTCTATACTTTAGTGTTTTGCTGATCAGATTCCCCAGGAATACTTTGTGTTGGTTCAGGTTAAAAGTCTGACTACTGGCTTTTTCTCTGATGTGAGGGCGATGGTCTAGAACTTTGATGAATGAGGACCACATCCAGTCCGGCATATCATCCATCTACTTAAAAGTCACATGATGAGGTGGCAAAACCAATAATGGCATTATACTAATTTAGCAATGACCTATTCAATACTGAGATAAAAATAGCCGCCAGAATATTTAGCTTTCTTCAATTATCCCTGATCTTTGAGTCTATGTGCAGATAGTTCCAGGCTGTCTCTAAGTAGCTTTGTATAGCAACCAAGGACTTTGAGCACAGACAGAGGCTGGAAGCTAGCCCTATGGTTTACCTGTAGCCTTGACTTCTATTGTCTGTGCCCTCTAACCCTGACCTCAATCTTCACAGTTTTCTCCCGAGGTTGTTATAATCTACATTGGAGTTTTTAAAACTCAGGTTCTGAGTGATTTAATTTTTTTTTATATTGCTAAAGTCAGTTATCAGCTGCAACAAAGATGCTTCTCATCCCAGCTTCTTGCTTTCTAAGCAGTGTCTCCTGGTATCTTTGGAAACCTTAACTTCAAAGACCCTAAACTGAACATATTATTGCTAACTGGACCAGGCTCTGTTTCTTCCCATCATGGTTGGTATTGTAGGAGGTGAGGGTTCTCCTCCAGTTCCCACTAAACATCGTAACACAAGTACCATCATGTCAACCTATAGTGTGTTTTCTACTCGTGATGTGATGCTTTATTGCACCCTTATGATAAGGAGCATATTGTCTCATTTTATAATCAATAAAGAGCCTCGAGGTGTTGATTCTCCCTCCGTCTCCTCACCTCATTTTAATTTTTAGATACTAAACTCCACAGTCATGGGGTATATCCTGTTCTTCCATGGGGTCCACATCTTGGTAGATATTCTATAAATAATGGTGTAAACTCACCAATTCAGTGATGAAGGAAATGGTATACTAACTTTCTTGACGGACCATTTTTCATGTTACTTTAAAGAGGTCTTTAGGATCACTTACCTGTCCTTAAACATCTCAGGTGAAAATTCCTGCTTTTTTCTTCATCTTTTCGTTTTTGTTTGACACCATGTTGCCTGCTCCAGCATTTAGAGTCCAACCATCTTTCATCAGATCTGTTTTTGCTTCAACCAAATGTTAATTCTATTAACTTTAACAGTGATGATCGTGGAGATTTTCCATCTCTCAGGGTAAACAAAGCATCCAGAGGGTGATACATTCCAAGTGCAGAAGTGGCCGAGCTGTAGCCTGATGGAGCTGGACGCATGGAAAGCCTTGGAAGGTCATTGGCATATCGGTCCAACTGTACTGAGCATGGGCTGGAGAAGAGAATTTCCACCTTTGCTTAAAAACAATCTTAGCGAGCAGGGCATTTACCGGTTCTTATGATTTCACTTGAGGTTTCCCCTAGAAGTTTCTTCCCCCTTTTATTTAATCTGCTTCTGCATTGTGTCTTAGTAGAAATGGCGGAAGCGAGATACTAACTTCAAAAGGGAGTTATGTGTGCATTCTTTATTGAGCTAAATTAATTTTTCATGGACTTCTTAGCCACTGTACAAAATCACCCACACGAAAAGCATAACTTCGTTTTTAATTAAGCATCCAAATATTCTCAGAGATGTTTGACTTGGATTTAGGAGGGTGATTACTGCTTATATAACTCAGAACAATGTGTTAGGAATGTGTGCACCAAGATCTAACAGCTTTGCCATTACTGTTTGTTATTTATTGCCCATGGCTAAACCCCAGCAAACATGTGTCTAGTGATATGATTAATATGCAAAGCTGTCTTACACAAAAAGTAAATCTTTCATAATGGTTTAGTACATAACACTAAAAGATCTTACAGTCTCCTATAAGCAACTGCTTTCTTAGATGAAATTAAAATGTTTATAACTGGAAAAGAGTAGGCATTCAAATGGCAAATTTGAAAAAAAAATATGAGGTGAAATATCAAAGAAGATACCATGTGTTTTGGTGATAAATGGCTCCCTTATCCTTAGGTGTAAAATGGTGAGTTTCTTACCCTTTGATCAAAATGTGATGAAATCTGAGTTATTTTTAGTGAGTGGCTAACTAAACCTAAGTTTAAGTTGTATTAGCTTTTTAATATACACAGTTTCAAACAGAAGAAATGAAGCAAAAAACGTATGAGTGTCAATTTACTTCAAAATAACTTCAAATGGATTAGAGCTGATTGACTTTAAATTATACATCGTATATTAATATGTGCTAGCAGTTACAGAACTAGAACTGGGTAGATACTAAAAATCTTTTTTAGTATA
Organism: Tokudaia tokunoshimensis; assembly: GCA_036184795.1. Lineage (NCBI taxonomy): Eukaryota > Metazoa > Chordata > Mammalia > Rodentia > Muridae > Tokudaia > Tokudaia tokunoshimensis. Next base: position 61,979,069 of record BTHU01000018.1, on the reverse strand, counting down.
TAATTATATCCTGATAGAAATATGTATAACAAGCATTGTTGGTGTGAATCAATCAGTGATGAGGTTGAATCATATATTGCATATATTGTAATTTTATAATTTATAATCTCTTACCTTTATAAGGTGCATCTTGCAGAAGCTTGTATTAATTTGTGTCACTTTACACGGGAAGGCTAAAACATTAGAAAACAAAAGAAAATCTGGAAAGCATACTTTTTTACTTTTTTAAAAAACTTTTATTTAACAAAATTACACATACTATTATGCCCAAAATTCCATAAGATTATTTAAAAAATGGGGGCAGTGTGATGCAGTAGTCAATCAATTGTGTTTCTTGTAATGAAGACCTGGGTTCCGTCCTGTCTTCCCTGGCACTGGAGTAAGGGCAACAGAAATCATCTCACCAAAACCTTCCAACTGTAGCACTTATATGCATTAACTTGGGTACTTAAGCATACCTACTCTTTATGTATCAGTCCTTGGACTCTGTTATGTTATATTGTGTTGTGTTGTTATATTGTGTTGTGCTGTATTGTGTTGTTATGTTGTATTGTGTTATGTTGTATTGTGTTGTGATGTGATGCTATGCTATGTTGTGTTGTGTTGTGTTGTGATATCATGTCATGTCATGTCATGTTATGCTATGTTATATGGAAGTGTGGTCTTCCTTGCAGCATTTAACATAGGGTTCAAGAACATGAAAGTGAAAGCCGGAGAAGCATCAGCTTAAGTCTCAACTCTTCCATCCACCTGCCGTGTGATTTCATGCTACTTCACTATTCCATGCCTTAATTTGTGCACAACAATAATACCTTCCACCTTATTCTAGAGATTAAATGAATCAGGCAAGGCAGCATGATATTTAAGATTTGACAAATGGTGGTTGGATGGTATTTGATATAATTATTGAGACTTTGACACACCCCGAAGCTATCTGGATGCCCAGGAATGCTCTCAAAGAAATTTTGTTTTCTTTTATTAATTCATAAATAACTTTGGTGTAGTTTTACTATTGTTTAGTAGTTTAAAATATTCGATTCAGGAATTTCAAGCCTTTCAAGAAAATTAGTTCAAATGGAAATCTTTCAATCTTAATCTTTTTGAAAATGTAAATACTATTCAGTTTTCTTTAAAGTAGTTAGATTAGACATAGTGTTGCACGTCTGTAATCCTAGTATTTGAGAGGCTGAGGCAGAGGGTTAATGTGAGCTGGATGCCACACTGAACTACTTCACAAGTACCAATCGACCCAGGACTACATAACAGAACTGTTTCAAAATAACCCTAAAAGAGTAATTCTCAGTGTCCGAGGTCAATGTCATTCTTCCAAGTCCTTCAGATTAATTAGAAAAAAATCTTGCTCACTCTCTACCAGTATCAGTCATGTATAATAGATAAAAGGCGTGATGGGGACACTTTTTATACTCTTACTGTAGGGCCTGTCTAATTAGCACTAGAAACGAGGACACTCCATGAGGCTGACCAAGGGAGAACATGCTGGTCCAGAGCAGGTTTTCAAGAAAATAGGACAAGTGGAGCTCTTTGAAAATATCAAAATATCTTCACTTTCATTTTTAAAAATGTTGATGTGTGTTAAGTGTTTTATGTATTCTTTAAGAATTTCACAATATACATCTGATCCCACATTTTCTTTCTTCCAAGTCATCTCAAATATTTCACTACTCTTCTTTTTTTTTTCTATATAGTTTTTTATTTACATTCCCAATGATTTCCCCTTTCCTGGTTCCTCCCTCCCCGAAAGTTCCATAAGCCCTCTTCCCTCCCCCTGTTCCCCATTCAACCCCCTCTCGCTTCTCTGTCCTGGTATTCTCCTACATCCAGACTTTCCAAGACCAGGGGTCTCTCATTCCATCTTCTTGGAAATCTATTGATATGTAAATTGTGTCTTGGGTATTCCGAGTTTCTGGGTTAATATCCCCTTATCAGTGACTGCATACCATGTGTGTTCTTTTGTGATTGGGTTACCTCACTAAGGATCCTACCACCTGGTTTCATGTTCTTTCTCTCTCTTCATCACTAAACCAGTCCTCCCAAAATAAACAAAGGAAGCAACAGGGAGTCTGATTTGTGTTGGCTCACTACTCCTGGGAATGTCCTAGAGTGTGGTGATATACCCAGTGTGGTGTGGTAATATACCCAGTAAGGCTCCATAGAAAAAACTTATGTTCCCACCCCCACTCCTGTGCCCTCACCAATGGCTAATAGGTTCCTGGCTAGGGGAATCTTGTGTCTATCTCCTTGTCTCATGCTGGGATTTGATCTGGTTCCAGCATGTCCAGGCCCTGCGCATGCTGCCACTCTCTGTGAGTTCGTATACATATCTGCCCTGTTATGTCTGAAAAACACTATTTCCTTGGAGCCGGCCCTCTAGCTCTGGGGCACGATTTCCGAGAGGCTCTTGGCAGGTGGAAAACGTAATGGGGAAACTTTTTCTTGGAATGAAAGTTTTGGAGGAAACAGAGGCACAGCTGATGAAACAACCAACCCTTGCTGTTTGCTTATTGGGTGGGAAAAAAATGAGAAAATGGACACGTGACATGTGGAAGGTATCCTTAGATATGTGAAAAGCTGAAACAGTATGTGGCTCGAGGGGTCACTAGATTAAAGGTGGTTTAACAGGAAAGAAAGATCCTGTTCCAAACATCAAATGATCTGATCACAAGAACCACCTATGGAAAGGAGAGGGCCGGCTGGATTGGCCCAGGAGAGTGTGGGTGACTGGAAGCTATTTGTTTCTCATGAGGTCCTGGGATTCTGAATGTCTCATTCCCTCATAGTATTTACTGCTGCAAAGTTCCCCTCTGAGCACACCACCGAGAGGCTTCAGTGAGTGGGTGGCTGTCATGTCTATGTACAAACCCTCCCACCACCAACTGTGTATGTAGACTGACTGGGGCAAATTACTTAAGAGGGTTAATCATTTTCCTTTCTAGACTGAGAAATGAATAGCTTAATAAGAATTACAGCAATGGTAAGTGTTCCTTGTTACTGGACTTTACCTCTAATCCCTATATGACTAATAAAAGCAGTTATTTGCAGGTTGGGGAGCTAACTAGTAGTTCGCTTTGGTCTCTGTAAGGCCAGTGGAGTAGGGAAGTAGGAATCATGTCCAAGGTGTTCCTGCTGCACCATAAGATGGCAGAACATGCTCGCAACAGCCGCTAGCACTGTAGAATGTGTGCCAGGTTCTCTATATTTAAGTCATTAAGCTCCTGCACATACCCAGCATGACCGGAAATTTGTAAAGACGCAAGAAGTAAATACGGTTTCTTTCTTTGAAGTTTTGTACTCTGACTGCACAGGGGAGCACTTTATTCAAACAACAGGGAGAGGACAGGTGGCTCCAAAGCAATGCCCAATACCTTTGAAGTGACTGTCAAACACACATTGTGTCTGACATGGTAACTCCAGGGGAAACTGGGAAAGGGCTCTCAAAGAGTTCTGCGCAGCAAGCATCACTCACAGGAAACTTCCAGATGGCTTCCTGCTGCTGGAGCCCAGGAGGCAAGCCCATAGCTCATTAGATGTATAGAGAGAGCCCAAGAGGTTTCCATAGCCAGTTTTCTCGGTATCCATGTCTAAACATTAGTATAAACTGAGTAAGAATGAAGTTAACCTTGTGGGTCAATCACAGTAAGTGAAGGAACTCTGGTCCTGGTCAGCTCAGACTCTGGTGTGTCTCTGGCTTAGAAGGCTCTCTTTGCATGGTAGCCTTTATGTAAAATGCTCTCTCACTTAAGGAATTTTTTTCTTCAGATTTTAAAAGGCTCAACTTCAGTCATACAAACAACCTAGATCTTCTCCTTTTTGTGAACAGCCACTTATATTTTTACCGGTTGTTACTTTTTAAAGTATTTAATTCAACAAAAGTAAAATGATTGATTATAACTGGGATTTTTGGCTTGAAGATCAACTAATGGACCTTGTAAAAACATTAACTATGTATTATCACTTGTTTATTATTATTTATTATTATTATTATTATTATTATTATTATAGTCGTCATGACCATTAGTAGTAAAACCAGATAACTTAAAACCCAGGTGCCTGTGACCCATCCTTAGTGGGTAAGGATTAAGAGTTCAGTGTGTATTATAAGATGCTACAGCCTTCACTCAATGGCTGAAGAGAAGGACTCTCCATAAAGCTTAAAACTGAATTACAACTGGTGGGAAGTGGATCCCCTTAAACAGAACAGTACACTGAGTGAGCGCTAACACCGACTGCCTAATTAACAGAATGAATAGCTGCTGTTGGCTTACATAGGAACTGTTGGCTTATATAGGATTATGGTGAGGAAGACTTAGATTTTTGTATGTAGTGAGCATTCAGAGACTTAGTCAAATCTTCAGGAGGTTTACGTTCCTGTGAGGAGAATAGGATGGAGAGGTGTCCCCCAGTGCCCCACACTTGCTCTGGTTGTTGGCTTTAGGCTGTCCCCTTACTTTGAATTACTCTTACAAACCACATACTTAATTTTCTTTTAATTTTTTAAATTCATTTTACATCCTGATTGCTGCCTTTCCTCCCAACCCCCCCCCGCCACAGTCCCTCTCCCTCTACCCCCTCCCCTTCTCCTCTGAGAGGGTGAACTTCCCCCTTATCCCCTTCTGCCCAACCCATCAAGTCTTTGCAGGGCTAGGTGCATCCTCTCCCACTGAGGCCAGACAAGGCCACCCAGTTAGGGGGACATATTCCACCGACAGGCAGCAGCTTTAGGGATAGCCCCCACTCCAGTTGTTGGGGGATTCACATGAAGACTGAGCTGAACATATGCTACATATGTGTTGTGGGGGGCCTAGGTCCAGTCCGTGTATGTTCTTTGATTGGGGGTTCAGTCTCTGAGAGCCCCTAGGTGTCCAGGTTAGTTGACTCTGTTGGTCTTCCTATGGAGTTCCTATCCCCTTCCTGCCTCTCAATTCTTCACATTTAACTTCTTAATAAATGTTATCTGTGTTCATATTTCTTGGCCTCTTTTACAGCGCTTATGTTGTCAACCACTATCTTATACAGTAGGTCTTTCCATTCCTTCTCTCTTTTAGAAGCAAAAGTTAAAGTCAGTGAATTGCTGCTCAAGGTCACGTAGTTATCAAGCTGAACAGCCAGGAGTTCAGTGAAGGTATGCACATGCCCAAAGCCTGTGTCCTGCTATGGAAGAGCATGCATGGGAACCAGGAACCCTCTTCCTTCTCCTCCTCCTTCTCCTTCCTCCCTCCTCCTCCCCCCTCCTCCTTCTCCTTCCTCCTTCTCCTTCCTCCCCCCTCCTCCCTCCTCCTCCCCCTCCTCCTTCTCCTTCCTCCCCCTCCTCCTTCCTCCTCCTCCTCCCCCTCCTCCTCCTCCCCCTCTTCCTCCTCCTCCCCCTCTTCCTCCTCCTCTCCCTCTTCCTCCTCCTCCTCCCCCTCCTCCTTCTTCCTTCTCCCCCTCTTCCTCCTCCTCCCCCTCCTCCCCCTCCTCCTTCCTCCTCCTCCTCCTCCCCTCCTCCTTCCTCCTCCTCCTCCCCCTCTTCCTCCTCCTCCTTCTTCTTCTATTCATGGTGTTTAAGGAAATAATTTGATAAATACAAATAACATGTAATGCTCACAGCAGGGTAGTTATGATGTTCATCTCCTCAAACATTTATTAAGTTTACAGTTGAAAAACTTCAAACTTCCCTAGTAGACTGTAGGTATCTGATAGTGCTGTGGATCACTAGAATTAAGTCCTCCCATCTGTGCTTCGGCATGTTATCTGACTCCTCCATCTTTCCTAACCTCTATGAAACCAACCTGTTGACAGTCCCCATGAACCGGAAGCCTGTGACATGTGTCTTTTTTACCTGGCTCATTTCCCCAGGTGTCCTCTTCCTGCTGCGATCCCTCCGGTTGGCATTTTTCAAATGTAGAAATTGTTCAAGAGTACATACACACTTGACCGTCCCATTTATTTCCAGACACTGTTGGCTTTATGGAACTGAACTGCCCTGGAGTCTTCAAAAGGCATTTGCCTATGTCATGGTTTCTCCAAAGCTGATCTTCACGTCCCTAGGGGCTCATGTCACCCCCACATTCTGAGCTTGCTCTTCTGCATGCTCTCTGCCTTGTCTCTTTCTGTTTTTGTTGGCGGTTGGTTATTTATTTATTTATTTATTTATTTATTTATTTATTTTGGAAGGAGGGCTCCTTCTTGCTGTTTTTCTTTTTTTATACAGATATCACTGCGAAGCCCAGGCTAGATGGGCTGATAATATTTCAGCCTCTGTCTCCCAAGTGCTAAGACCTGTGCCGCCAAACCACATTCTGACTGTTTTCCTTTCTTCTCATAGCACTGTTAAAGTCAGAAGACTACCCATCTCTCTCCATTTCCTGCACTCCCACTGAGGCAGCGTCAGGACACATAATCGCAGCAGAGTTGTAACCAAACGGTTGAGGATGAGGGGAGGAGCCTAAAGAAGACCAAAACAGTGGAGAGAATAAAAAACACGGTATAGAAGCCAGGCTTTCTAAACACGATTTGGTGATTTCTTGTCATGGAGTGAGAAGCAGGTTTTCCATTAAGCTCTAACTTAGTTGTGTAATCTTGAACACTTTCTACATTTGTGTTATAAGAAGAAGAAAAATGGCCACCAGAGGGACCACAGCAGGAAGAGGACATGTGTGCAAATGAGCCAGACCAGAAGAGACAGAGGTCACAGGTTCCCGTCCCATGGGGTCAGTTGTTGTCTGACCTGGCAATGTTGTTGCAGTAGCTGCTCTAGCCCTGGCAGTATCCTCCCCAGATCTCACCCTGCCGTAAATTTACACCACAATATGTTTTGTTATTAACTTGTCCCATGCTTCCAAATGCATTTGCTTCTGCCCCAAAGACCTGGCCCTGCACAAGATCAATTCCTTCCGGATGGTGTATCTGCCACCTCACAGCCTTATTTTCTTCCTAGATTGTTCCTATCATTTCTGAAATTTATGTGTTCTTTGCATGTCTTTAAAGCTTTAAACTTGCTATCTCTTTCTGTCTATCTATGTTGGTGTTATCTGTCTGTCATTTATCATCTGTCAGTCACCTAACTAATATCTATCCACCCCATAGTCTCTTTATTTCCCAGGTCTCTAGAGATGAGAACAGAAGCATGGCCACCTTCACCCTCCGTTTTCCCAAACCAAGATACTTCCTCTGTTGTGACACACATCAGTTTCCCTAATATGCACTTTTCCTTTTGAATCATGCTTTAAAAATCCTTGATACATCAGTTGGTCGTTAATGAAAACCTGGCCTATTCCAAGTGTGGTTTAATTAGCTTGCAGTCATTAACTCATTTTAATCACATCAACCGCTTTCTTAAATATGTCTAATTATTTTCAGGATCATTTTTGAAAACATGCACACAATGCTTAGTAGCAGGATTAAATATCGGCCCAAGGTCACACAGCAGGCATGTGCTAGCCCTGAATGTTTACACCTGGCCTTGGTCCACTGTTGTGTCCAGATCCCTCATATTTTTCTGAGAAGCACTTCTTGATTTGTGCACAAAGCATTCTTTTTCCTTCTCAACACATGCATCCTTTGATGCTGTACCCCTTTGTGTTGTATTGTATATTTCTTAGTCACAAAGTAAAAGACATTATCTTAAATATTTATGGAGCCTATTACATTGCTACAAGGGAATCAGTCTAGTAATTTATACAATACTTTTTATAGTTAAAAAAGAAAAATAGGTGTCTAATTTAATGATAACTGTCATGAATTTCATAAGCAGACTATTTTAAGAATTTCTTTTGAAGAAGGTGAACACTTAATACCTCCAGCAGGACGTAGCATGCATGCCTTAGTCCTTGGGAGACAAGTCTGAACTACATTAGGAAACTTGTGTAAGTATGACACTCAGAGGGACCTGGAAGTGCAGGGTGCCAGCCCTTCCAGGGATGTTGGCTTTAATAAGAAAAAAAAAATCAGTGGTGGAAAGAAGCAGGTGCTCTTAGCTGGCAGGAGAGATAGAAGCAACTAAACACACAATTAATGATCCACAAAAATAGCAATCATCAGTATCTGAGAAATCTGCCTCCATATGTGTGTGCAAAAAAGAAAAGAAGAAGAAGAAGAAAAAGAAGAAGAAGAAGAAGAAGAAGAAGAAGAAGAAGAAGAAGAGGAGGAGGAGGAGGAGGAGGAGGAGGAGGAGAAAGAAGGAAGGAAGGAAAGAAAGAAAGAAAAGAAAGAAAGAAAGAAAGAAAGAAAGAAAGAAAGAAAGAAAGAAAGAAAGAAATCCATACTCATGACCTGTATTGCAGAGAGTAGATTATAAACTCTAGTCTAGGAGTCAAGCAGTCATTGATTTGACTTAAGGAAGAGAGCACAAATAAAGTGAGGTGGGGGTATTTTCTCAGATCGGGGGACTATTGAGTGAAGTGAGGCTAAAACCAGAATCAATGACTTCAGTAACAGACATAAGAAAATACTGGTAGGAAAGAATGTGCTGCTCAGAATGCAGAAACAGGATTTTCCAGAATCAAGTAGATTTTGCAAGTTTCCTGTTAGAGGAATTTAAATTAGACGTTCTAGAAAGGAAACATCAGGTCAAATTAGTAAGGAAACATCGGGTCAAATTAGTGCCCTTTTCTGTTTAAAAAAATTACAAAGGGCAGACGCACCATCCTGCGGTTTGGATTTAGATGCCCTAAGGGGATATTTTTGTGCTCACAGTTTTACCCATTTTAAAACTTGTTGGCCCGTGAAGTGTGACACAAACTTTAATGATGGTTGGTGCTCCGAGTTTCTGAAAATGCAGGCAGAACAGCCTAATGCGTGGGAGCCTCGGAGTGAGAATGCTGCTGTTGGCTCTCAGCTCCTCCGGTCACGGGTCATGCGGTCTCGGGCGAGCAGCTCCCTGCTTCTGCTTCTCTGCTTCCTCCTCTGTGTAAAGGGCTTGGGAGCCGAATCCTTAAGCAAACAAATTCATGGAAAACACATAGCACACTGTCCGACACAAGCTAAATGCTACATACGTTTTAAGCGGTGTCAGTGAAGTCAGCTGAAAGAAGTTATAGGCAGAAAGTCAATTTAATGTTCCCAGGGATCAGCATAAATGGGGAGTCATCATATCATGGGCACGGTCTCCGTCTGAGGTGGACCAGGTCATGATGTGAGTTACACAACACGATGAATCTACATAACACTGATGAACTGGAGAATAAAAATAAGATTAAGTGGCAACTTATCTCTATCTACCTGTCTGTCTGTCTGTCTATCTATCTATCATCTATGTATCTATGTATATATCTATGTATGTATGTATGTATGTATGTATGTATGTATGTATGTATGTATCTGTCTGTCTGTCTGTCTATCTTTCTATCATCTATCATTTATCTACCTATTATCTATGTATCTATGTATCTATGATTCTATCTATCTATCTATCATCTACCTATTTATCATCTATCTCTGTCATGCACACATGCATACACACACTCATGTGCACACACATATGCACGTGCACACATACCCATAATAACAAGAGACTAGTACTCAATGGCTCTCACTCAGTCTTATCCATGTCTCAGGTTTTCTCCTTTGGCGTTGCCTAATGTCAGATAGCATCCTCAAGCTTTCAGAACTAGAATATCAGCTCTGTTCTTGGCTATGTTTGGTTTCCAGTGACATCAAAGAAAAGATCCACAGGAAACCATCCTCCCAAACAGCCTCCTATGAGGAGGTAACTCCTCCTGGCAGCCTCTCAGGAACAAAAACAGGGCAGGAGCATTTCTTACTGCAGACACTCACAGTCTTGGCAGTAAAAGTACGGTGTTGGCAGTCATTCTTACTGCCCAGTGGATGGTGTCAGAGAGAACATTCCAGATTCAGAGTCTGTCCATCACTACCATATGTGCCTGCATGTGTTGCATTCAGATCCATTGAGTTCAAGACTCTGGTATACACGTCCAGATTTAAGCCAACTCAGAGCATAATAAAACTGTATTTATATTTATAATCCAAAGTTTCACTGAGTTAAAGTGAATTTGCAAAAGAAAATCTAAGTATTTAAATACAAAAATAATTTATTAAATTGTAATTATTTGGGAATGAAATCTGTGCTCTCTCTACCCTAACTGAAACAGAACGATGCTACAGGGCTCCCAGTACTCTGTGTGACTCTGTGGTTCTATAAATCACCACATGCAGGTCATCAGATATAGAAACAAAACATGTCGGTGCCTGTCTGAAATTCTAGCTCTTGGCTGCCTTGACAGGAAGATCATAACTGTTTAGGACACTTGGGTTACATGGAAAGTTTGAGGCCTGGCTGAGCTACATAGGTAACATCCCCAAAACAAATATAGAGGTACACCATCTCAAAATATTTTACCTTTACTGAATGATGAAAATACATATAAAATACAAAACATTGTACATATCAAAAATTATGTAATATGACATACAGCTGACGAATGGTGACAATTCCAATATGGAAGTTATTTTAAAGTGCTCTTGTGCATTATCAGTAGTCCTAATAATTATTTTTAGTCTCTTTGAAGTCCAATCAGAGCTAATAGACTGTAAGTTCGTGTTTTCCGTGCATCTCTCTGACTTGGCATTGTATATGATCTCGTCAGGTTATTTGGCATGTCAGTTTTGCATGCATTCCCACCCCTGGGCACTGAAAGCACATCACCAAAAGAAAAAAAATAAAGGAGCCCCAGGAAAGTGTACCATCCTGACAGTCTCCTGAACACAGCCTGGGAAAGTAGCAATTCATTTCAGGATGAATAGCACTTCAGAAATTCTTGCTTTGAAAAGGCTTCTATGTGTATGACATATCTAATAAATGCATATGACATGTGTGACATTCATATGTACAACCACTCTTCACGGGCCACTGCTTCTGCTGTCAGCAAGTAGCAATGCCGGGAAAGATTTTCATTAGTCATGTGACTGATGTATGACACAACGGCTACACATGAACTTCGTTGCTGACTGTAGTACAGAGCATCAACCACAGCACGAAATTCTTGGGCTCCATTTTCAGGAAGACAACAGCTCTGTGCTAGAAATGACTGCTGATGCCCATTTGATATGTAAACTCCAGGCTTTTTAATGCGTACTTATGCCCTATGCAACAGGCACACACATGGACTACGCAGATGGGATGTTGCATGCCCCATCTTGTAACTTATTTGCTTATAGTCTATAGGTAAAACATGCATTTGGTTTTTATCTCAGTTCTGAGACCTGCATCATAGTCCCAATGGATGGATGGATGGATGGATGGTTGGATGGATGGATGGATGATGGATGGGTGGATGCATGCAGGCATGCATGCATGCAAGGATGGATGAAAGGATAGATGGGAGGATGACAGATTGATGGATGGATGGATGGATGGATGGTTGCAAGGATGGATGCAAGGATGGATGCAAGGATGGATGAGAGGATGACAGACGGATGGATGGATGGATGGATGGTAATTTACCATGTTTTTCTCATATAAAAAGACATTTCCATTGTGTTCAGACTTTTCCTATTTCAAACTGGTATAATGAATATCACCATATGTATGAGTTTGCAAATGTGAAAAACATCCTGTAAGTCTCTCTTCTCAGAATGAATTGTGCAGTCAACATGTGTGAAGCTGGGGTACTACCAAGCTCCCTCAAAAGGAGTCACCCAAATATATTTTTACTGAGTAAGAATGGCAAGAATGTTCTCAACTTTCAAAATGTCTTTTAATGAGGAGAATTTAATGAAAAACAATTAAAACTTTACTTTATCTCAGGAATGTCTAGACAGACAAAGCCAGAAAGCCCTCCAACTATAGCAAATACTGCAGTAGCGGTTGTTAGAAGGCACAATGTTCCGGTAGTATCAAGAGTACTGACTAACGGACAGGCAGGGAGACTGCTTACACTGCATGGGACACTTAGCAGAGAACCACTTTATTCTTGCCACCTCGTTAATATGTCCCACTGTGCCATCTTTCCTTGCCCAGGAGCATGATAACTAAAGCAAGAGCAATTGTCCACAAGATTTATAGTCCTTTACTCTCAGAAAAGCAGAGTGAAAATAAACCTAAAAGAAGTCACCCCGGGAGAGCATTGGAAAAGGAATCATGGATAGATTAATTCTAAGAATGAAATCTGTTTGCTTTAAGGCGAAGTAGAAAACATGAATCAAATGTATTTTTCCTCTTAATTTTTTCCCAGAGAAACAACTATATAAATAAGGGCCAGCTATGACAGTCCACTTCATCTAGGAGACCAAAAGAGTTGGTTTCTAAACCACAATGGAGTTGTTGGTGGCAAAAACGTCCCATAATACAAGATACTGGATTACATGGTTGTTTTCTCAACAAGTCTTAAGGAAACCATCATAGTTTATGTGACACGTTTTTTACACACTGCTCTGTCATCAAACATTTGTCCTGTGGAAAGATGGGTCTGACAATCTATCTGAGTAGGTTCAGTATTGGGAAATGTGCCGTTTTTCTTTCCTCATGGAGCATAAGTCATAGGAAGAGAGAAGAGAGACACGTTTTCAGATTTAATTGTTTAGCTCCCTCTGTAATCAGAGCTGAAGGGGATCCTGAAGTATGCTACTGGGAGCGTGACCTCTGCACTTTGTTGGGAAAAGCATCCTTAAAGGAGTGACCCTCGAGCCAAGGTGTGGGAAATGAATCTGTTCTCCTGTTGAACACCTGAAGCATTTTGGATCCTGCTTAGGGAGCTGTTCGTGTTTACTGGTGTCGTCTGTCTCCAGGATTCAGCTTCTCTGTCAAATAATAGCTGCATAACATCTACATCTACAACTTTCTAAATTGTATATTAGAATACATTCTAGATCTTGGGTATTTTCATTACTAGTTTCATATGGCAAGTGCCTAATAATTAGTTCAGCTTAATTATTTATTCAATACTAGTTCATTAATGGCTAAAATGAGCCTGTCAGTTATTCTAAGTCCCATGACCTTGTAGTGATCCTGATGAGAAAGCTTCCTATTCTTATGTAGTTACATCTCGGGGATTTGTCAAAGCAACTTGTACTATTAGTACTTTAGTACTATTGTAAGTACTAAAGCAGACTGATGTTGTATAGTGGGAACATTGGGAAGTAGGGAAATCTTTTCTGCATTAAAAGGTTGATATTTATCCCATCATGCCATCCCTACCTCCCCACCCCGATATTCTTTGTTTATCCCTTGCTGTCACTGTAGATCTCTACATCTGGCCAATTCTGTACTTCCGCCTCCTTTCTTTGATGCATTCAGTGTGTCTGTGGACAACCCAACCCATATGCTCATTTTTTCAGTCCTTTGGCCTCACCTCCTTCCCCTGCTTTGGGCACACAGTCTTACAACTGTACGCTTACTCTCTCATTAGTTACAAATACATCATTCCCAAGGTGTTTCTTTTAAACTTTCCACTCGTCCCTCTCATCTACTCTGCTATCTTCCCTCCATTAATGGCTCAACTTTATTGTAAATATTAATCCTTTGATTTCAAGAATAAAGAATCTTGAATCCTTTGGTATTCCACAACTTGACTCTGATTAATAATAATAATAATGATACTTTGGCTGGCTCATCAATATAAGTATCACTTTGTGACTACATTGTACCTTATTACTTTCTCTCCATCCATTATATTGTCCAGAAAGCCATAGCCCTTGCCAGATGGCATCCTCAGTATCCTCCTTTCTACTCCTGAACAGCTGACTGAGAAATGTGTACCTTCTCTGCCTGGTTACATTTTAAGATTGTGGGAACTGAGCCTCAAAAGGCAATGGAGAGCTACCACTCCCAATGGTGCCTAGAGCTATTTCATACTCAGTTCCATCTCTCTTCAGACTCTGAACAGCTTCCCCTATCAAACTCGGCTCTGACCTTTTCCTTGCATCTTTTTGAAACCTAAGATACTAAAGATGGGACATTAGCCTGGAGATTTTAGGGGTAAACTGAAGGATCTAGTTTCTTTCTATTTTTTTTCTACAGTCTACTGAAAACTCCCTGATGGACTGTTGTGTTTATTCAACACAGGTTTCAACTTTTGTTAAATTGAATTAAAAAACATCTGGTCGCCATGAGGTACACTTTCCAGGCCCTGATTTGCCTTCCCTCCCTCTTGTCTCCACATAAGACTGTCTCTGAGATCCCTGAATGCAGGTTAAGAAGCATACCATCAACTATGTTTTTCAATACACATTTGTTACCTTATTGTCTATTAAGAAGAAAATGGCTTTAAAGCATTTGAAAATCATCTCTTACTTGAAACAGAACCTGAATCTTCATGAGTATATATTCCAACCAGTATTTGCAAGATAAGTAGTTGAAAGAGCCACTTGGTGGCTTCTATGTGTGAAGCTTTAAATGCTGGGAGTTGCCCTGCAGTGAGCCACTTCCTCAGCCTGCTGTTGTCCCTGTGCAAACAAGGATAGTGGCACAGGGCACACATGTTCATCCAGGTGCCTGCGTCTTTTGTTTTTTGAGACTGAACTCAAAACTATGATTCAGTGCCTCAGTCTCCCTCACACTTCTCCCCCAGGCCCGCACCACCATTCCTAGCTTAGAGATTTATTTGTAAGGGTGTGTGGCAATAAGATCATTAGCAAATCCAATGCCCCTCAATACAGCTCATTACAAACCTCCATCCATCTAATCCACCTCCAGTTACCAAGTGGGCAGTATGGAGTGCAAACCCAAACTGCCTTTATGCTTTAAATTCAATTTCTGAAGAATGAAGAGTACTGATTCTTTTTTTCTAATTATGAACATTCGAGTAGCTGCCTATTAGTCACACTGTGGCTAAGTACAAACTGATAGCTTAAATATAGGTTTCAGTCTACAACTACAAAAACCATCTTTGTTTACTGAGAAATCTGTAGTCAGAAACATGCAGAAATTACCTAAAATAGAAATAGAGTTGCTTACATAATTGCCTGAAGCATTAGGAAGTTGAAATGTACCTGCTCTCTGGCAATATTTATACTTTAAAAATATTTGCTTCAAAATGATGTTACCATGTAATTGTTTCACTACAGTAATCATTTTGCACTCATATCCTTTTCTGCACTGACTTTAAAATTACCAGAATAATCTTAAGTTTGAACTCAAGTAGGTTCTACTTTACAGGCATTTGAGAAATACACATTTGTTACATGAAGGAAATCAAAATACACAGCTCATTAGCAAGAAGGCACCAAGGCTTCTTTATATTGATTTTTTTTTTTAAGGATTCAAAGTCAATTTCCCAAATTCAGCAAACCCAAGCCTTCTGGTTTTGCTTCCTATATTAGTGTATGAATTGGTCAAGATAAGAATTTATATTTTATAAACTCATAATTATTTTTAGCAATAAAACCAGCTTAAATGAGGTAAATGTTGTTTTGAAATAAATTGTTTTGAGAGAACGTGAAGTTGAATATGGGTTGGTAGGATCTGGGAGGAGTTGGGGGAAGTAGAAAGAATATGATCAGAATATACTATATGGAAAAATAATACAAATATAAACTGTTTTTCAAGTGATTTTTGGAGAAATACACATTAAAATCATTCATAGATTTAAATACATATGTTGCTCATATATTATGATCATGTATTATTGCCTCACATCTAAAAACTCAATATGGATGATTTTGTGATCGTTGGCCATCTCGAGGTATTGACTGTACCTTGCACTTGAAAGGAGTGTTTCTGTGGAACTTCAGAATTTAGAGGGCCAAGTCAGTGTTATGAAAAGAGAAATAGGGACAGGAGCTTCACAAAGGGTGTCAGTCCTAATTTTGCATCCTTAGAACCCTTTAAATCATTCCCAAGTGTGTCATATCCATGGTGAGTCATCCCCATAGTGGGTCATCCCTGTGATGAGTCATCCCCATAGTGAGTCATCCCCATGGTGAGTCATCCCCATAGTGAGTCATCCCCATGGTGAGTCATCCCCATAGTGAGTCATCCCCATGGTGACTCATCCCCATAATGAGTCATCCCCATGAGTCATCCCCAGAGTGAGTCATCCCCGTGATGAGTCATCTCCAGAGTGAATCATCCCCATGATGAGTCATCCCCAGAGTGAGTCATCCCCATAGTGAGTCATCCCCATGGTGAGTCATCCCCATAGTAAGTCATCCCCAAGTTGCATCATCTCAATGGCATTTGTGCTACATCTTGCAGATCTACAAGATGAGGTCATGAAGGTCACTGTCACTCTCCCCCAACAATATCTTCACAGACATCACTTCCCCTTTGAATCACTGTGCAATTCCACAAAATTATCACTACCAATGAATCTCAGAGTAGGGTCTTGAACTAAGACTGACTCTTAATATGAAGGGAGAACCGTCCATTCGATCTGAATTCTGGGGAAGCTTTCTTTTTCAACACAGACACATCTTTACAATCAGTTCATCCCACAAATCGGAGAACTTAGCTTTGTTTCCTGAAGCCCCAAAGGCCAACATATATATTCTTACTATGAAAAAGTACCTCACTAACCTCCAAAGCTGGCATTGCTAATAACATTAAATACAGGTTCACAGATTTGTAGAGCAACTGAACACATAATGACATTCCCTTAGGAAGTCTTCGAGATGTGTTTAACAGATATGGCCACTTTGAGCCAAGGCAAGTGAGACTTGAAAGGTGCTAATGGGTTTACTTATTTGCTGTTTTCTGGTCTTACCCACCCACAAACAGACAGCAGCAGGAAATATAGTCCTGCCTTCTATGCCAAAAGTGTCTTAAAATGAACTGACCCTAATAGAGTGGGAAAGAGCAGTTTAATTATGCTAGATGGTTTGAAAACTAAACTTGAATTTAGCAGGCACTCTTCGCCTTAAAAGAGACAGCAGTAAGTAATTCTGTTTGGTATACACACAAAAACAATATTTTGCAAAAAGTAAAAATAACATTTGTAAAGTTGGGATATAAATTATGGAGTTAATATCCTGGGTAACCTGTGGGAATATGGTCCCACTCAGAAATACTTCCTTTCTCCGGTTTGAAGACTTGGAGGGCAGGTATTAGGCTATTGAGCTGAGTGTGACACTTGATTCAGAGCTAAGTGGTCCTTTTGGTGCCACTGGTTGGGGAGACTGGGGCACATTTACTCTTGCACCTCAACAGATCCAACCTGACGTTTAAAGCAATTTCCTAAAATTTTCTGTAAAACTAACAAGGCTAATCTGATGAGAGCATGCAAGCTTCATGAACTGGCTTGAATTCTTTGGGGTTTTTCGTTTGGTTTTGTTATTTGTTTTGGTTTTGTTTTACTGAAACTCAGCAACTACGTGCTTGAATCTAAGATGATGTGTTCTTACTCAGAAAAAAAAAAATGGGTCTAGTCACAAATTCAGAGTTGAAATAAATTCAATGTAGTACTTGTCAACAGATGGCTTGTATGCTCTGGTGTTTTGGAGAATGAAAATCAAAAAGATATTGTCAAAATCCATCACTGTAGGCTTCTCTGGGTTCCACGCCTGTATGAATCCAGTCACAGCAAAGAGAAGAATGGCTCACAGAAATGCCTCTGAGAAAAATCAAGTTAGGATTAGTGGGTGGCTTTTGAAGACTTCTGTATCTCTGTAAAACAATGAGAGCGCATTCCACTGCCCTGAGACTTTCCTCTTAAAAAATGCATGAGAATGCAAACCAGGAAAAGGGTGTTTTCTTTAGGAACATTTTGCTGGATGCTAAACCTTTTCATATTGTTCTGACTTCATTCCTCAGAGGCAACCTCTGGCACATCTGCTCTTTCCTGGGGCTTACTTACCTCAAAAAAATTTAGTATGGGGAGAGGCATCGTTGCACACGTTTGCCTACCCTGGGTTGTGTTGAGTTTAATCCCCAAAACTGATAAAAATAATTCTATTCCAAATATATGTTGCTGGGCTGGGGGTGTAGAGTATTGTTACAACATATGCCTATCATGCAGGAGGCCCTGGCTTCAATCCCTAGCGCTGAGAAAGATAGATTAATAGATAGATAGATAGATAGATGGATGGATGGATGGATGGATGGATGGATGGATGGATAGATAGATAGATAGATAGATAGATAGATAGATAGATAGATAGATAGATAGATGGATGGATGGGTGGATGGATCAAAAATGACTTTAATGTTATGATATTTTGGAGAATACAATGAAATGCTATATCAATATGTATCATATATGCATATATCACATATTTATTTTATACACATATATATCACATATAAATGTGTGTGTGTGCATGCATAATTAGAATAAAATGAAATCAGGACAAGAGGAAAGGAGAATGGCTGCGGAATGCTCTTGCAATAGGTATATATATATTCTATATGCATGTATATATGTATAGTATCTAAGTATTTCAAATTAGATATGGCATATATTAAAGATTTAATTATGTTTAAAATAGTTATAAAAGGAGAGATATCATTTTGAAGAAATCTGCTGAAATATTGGGGTTCTGAAATCTTAGTAGGAAGGGGCTAAGAACAGCCTAAAACCAAAACTTTGAGGTCAAACAACTCAATTTGATAGATATTTATCTACTGTCTGTACTTAAGAAATACTACTCTGTGCTATAGGATACTGAAAGATCAGTATAGCTCAGCTTTTACTCCAAAGATTTAAATTCCTAAGAGGGGACTGAGAATATACAGGCTCTCCGAGCATACAAAGTTTCATAAGATTCAAAACAAACAAAACAACAAAACAAAACAAACAAAGACAAAATAAAACAACCCCCCCAAACCCAGAAGTGTTCTCCAGTTGTGGAGAACTAAGCAGAATTCCAAAATATATATCACATTTGTTTGAGACAGCCAGCTGTGTAGCTCAGGACATTAGGATTCTTGTGATACAAGCGCACAGACGTTTGGTCCTTTGCTTGGTGCTGGTTTTAGCTAGCACGCTCTAGGGATAAGATTTTAAAAGGCACCTGCCCCAGAGTAAGACAGTGATGATGGTGTAGGCAGTGGTGATGGGAGTGATGTTTGCCATTTTACCCTTAGCCTTAGAAGGGACAGAAACCTGACCAAACAATCTCCCTAATGACTTGCAGGTGTGCTGCACAGCTCTAAGAGTCAGTCAGAGAGACTACCACCCTCAGTCTGTCTGGAGCAGGGGCAGTCCTGGTGCATCCACTTGAATGATTGGGGTGGACTAAGACACTAGAGAAGCAGGGTTCAGTATGTGACTTGAAAGGGCAGAGTATTCTTTGCAGAGGAAACTGTGGGCCAAGGATATGGGAGGGAGGCAGCATGGCACACCTAAGTGATGGCAAGTAGGCCATTGTGCTGGGGCATTTGAGTGAGAGGAAATCCATCAGTAGTTTTGGTTAGGATCCACCAAAGAAAACCATCTTGTGTTTTATTCACTCTGGCAGGTTTTCTAGGACTCAGGGGGGCTGTTTGGGAGTATGTGGAGAGAATGCGAGGGAGTGAATGAGAAACTGAGGAGAATTAGACAGTCTACTTGAGGACAGACAGCTGAACTCTAATGACAGTAGAGGAAGTTGTTTTTTAATTTAAATGTATTTATTTATTCACTTTACCATCCAATATCGCTCCTTCCTCTCTTCCCAGTATCCTCTCACACAAATCCTCCTGCCATTCCACCTTATTCTTCTCTTTTGAGAGCCCCCTCTGGGTGTCATTCCCCTAGTAGCCCCCCACTCCTGCACATCAAGTCACTGTGAGACTAGGTGCATCCTTTCCCACTGAAGCCAGACAAGGCAGGCCATTTAGGGACTCAGGGTCCACAGGCAGGCAAGCAATAGGCTCAAGGACAACTCCTGCTCCAGTTGTTGGGGGACCCACATGAAGACCAAGCTGCACATTTTTTATATATGTGCAGGGACCTAGGTCCAGCCTGTGCTCACCCTTTGGTTGGTGATTCAGTCACTGGAAGCCCCCCAAGGGTCCAGATTAGTTGACTCTGCTGGTCTTCCTGTGGATCCCCTCTCCTTTTACGGTCCCTCAATCCTTACCCCAACTCTTCTGTAAGACTCCTGTGCTCCATCTAATATTTGGGTATGAGGCATCTCTTTCAATAGGCTGTTGAATGGAGCCTCTCAGAGGACAGGTTCCTGTCTACAAGCATAACAGCATATCACTAATAATGTTAGGGATTCCTACTTGCCCATAGGATGGGTCTCAATTTGGGGTAGCCATTGGTTGGCCATTCCCTCAGTCTTTTCTCTGTCTTTTGCCCCTTCACATCTTGTAGGCAGGACACATTTTGGGTCGAAGGTTTTATGGATGGGTTACTGTCCTTATCCTTCCAACAGGGGAGAAAGTTAATGTGTGCTGCCCTCTGGTGCTCCACAGACACTGTGCTCTGAGCCTCACAGACTTTATAGAGGGCACCAGGAAAGAGTTGTGCCTGTTGTCAAAATAAGTTCACATTTCTCATCAGTCGATCTTACTATTTTCAACAAGAAAACCACAGTTGTCATAAGTTACCTAAGACTGGAGCCACTGGACAACCAAAGTCAAGATAATTGGACCAGACTCTTGTCACATTTCCTTATCTGTTACCTCTGTGCCTAAGTCGTTGCCAGGCATGGGCTAATATCAGCACTCTGTGTCACAAGCACAAGCAGAGAGACTTGTCACACACTTCCAAGCCTCTAACAACCAAAAATCACGCGACATTTGTACAATTATCTGAATGCCAGTGCATGATGGAACTTAGCATGGAATCTCTGCTCTGGCATCTTAACCAATTGGTAGAGCAACTAGGAGCAGTCAACATAAGGCCCAGGTGCCCTTACTAGTAGATTGTTTTGAATCACTCATTCATTAAGCAAGTATGTTCTTCTATTATGTGCCTAGTACTGTGCTGTGTGCCAAGAATGCAATAATGAGAAAAAAATAGATGACAGTTCCATGTACATAGAGCTTACATTTGGAGAAACAAGGCAGGCCATGAGCCAGACATATAAATAACATATATGTAATGTGTGAGATAAAACATAGGGAAGCAAGCAAGACGAACCTTTTAATTTTTACTGAATTCGTTCTACATGATCTTTTTGGACAGTATATGGAACTTGACAAGAAGCCAGAAAGCAAAGATTTGCATTTGTTATCAACATGTTGAACATTCTGTATCAAATTTCTTAGAAAATAATATATAGCATTTTCCCTAATGAGGAAAGGATAACTGAAACATGCATAGAAGACAGAAATGTTGACCCATTTGCTGACTACACTATTAAATACCTAAGGCTTCAGTGACTTCTGCACATTGAATGGTGATGGAAGAGCCAGTAATACAAACAACAGGGTAAGAGCATTCTTGGCAAAATGAACAGAAAAGAAATATCTATAAAGTAAGAATCCCTCTCGATTCAAGTGTATTTCCCTTACGTTGATTTGTAAGTGCAGACAATCAAATTTATAATACAACAATATTAAATATCATCTAGCATTGTTGCAAAGGCAAGTTAGGGGGCTTTTTTGCTTCAGTTTCTCCAATTCTACTATAAATGGCATAAGGATGCTTGGTGCTTGGAGAGGTAGCTCAGTTGAGTAAGAGCACCTCATGCTTTTGCAGAGGATCAGGGTTCAGTTACCAGCATGCACACGGTGGCTCACAGTTGTCTGTAACTCTGGTTCCTGGGGATCTGAAGCCTTCTCCTCACCTCCATGGGCACTGCATGCCCATGGTGTACAGATTTATGTCCAAAGAATAACACCCGTGCACACTAAGTAGTAGTAGCAGTAGCAGTAAATTTAAAGATATTTAATGAGTTTCTTATAAATAATCTTTTAAAAGCGCCCTCTGTGCTAAGAATAAAAGTTATAGAAACATACAATGATTATAATTTCAAAATACGGCAATATTGATAAAGCCCCTAGTGATGTGGATGAACCAGTCATCCATGTTTAGATTTTCATTCTCTTTTTTTTTTAAACATTCATAAAGTTTATAGAATTTAAAATCTTTTTTTTATTCCCAGAAGGTTTTCATATTCAAACAAACAAAAGACCTTGCCGTGAAAATAAACAACTGGTAGGACTCGTGGAGCGTGTCCACGTTAGTGGGCTCGTGGAGCGTGTCCACGTTAGTGGGAGATAACGACTCCAGGCACCAGCTGTGCAGAGACCCACATGTAGGTTTCCATGCAGAGTTCTGATTGCGATTTCCTAGGAAGGGCTGAGATCTTCCTGTGGACACTTCTCATACGATATATCTTTAAGCACACTTCCTCTTGTGTTTGTTATAACCTCTGTTTCCGAGAGCCCAGCTGCCCACAGTGGGATTACATTGGTCAGTCTTCCACATCCTTTACCTTAATTATGCAAATTTCCTTTCCTTCCAACTGTGTGTTCTGTGATCCCTCCATGTCTGCCTTTTTATGTTAGGAACTTTATTTTTAGGCCACATTCTGTTCCTTTCTGCTTCATCTTTAGTGAAGAAGATTTGCTCTCCAGTTCACTTCCTTTGGACCTACAATGGCTTTCTTTTTTCATTACTCTCTGCTATCTCATCTTTACTCATCTCATTTACTCAGCACACCCTGAGTCCCTGCTGGAGGTTTCCTTCAGTATGGAATTGCCCTTTCTAGGGCAATATGTGTTCCATCCTTCTGTACTATGGTTATGATTATTGTTTGTAAATCCAAGAGTGAATTTCATTCCTTACATTAATTTACACGTGTGCGGTTTGATTCGGATTTTCAATTTAAGTTTGTTTGTTTTTTTTCTTGTCTGAGAACTGTTTCTTGGTTCTTCTGCAGTTACCTTCTGAACACTGGATATGTTCCAATTCATAATTTCCCCTGACTTGAGCTCCTGCTGGTTGAGGGGAGAGGCCAGCTGAGAGAGTAGCTGGTGGTGGTGGCACTCATGGCTACCTCTGAGATTTCCTCAAATGCTCACTGTACGGAAACAAGCAAGCCAGGCACTAGAAGAGCAGATTCCTGCTGTTCACCCCCTAGGCCTTGGGCGCATCCCTGTCTGTGTGCATTTCAATCTGGAGTACCAGCTGCAGCAAGCATGTCTCCCCCCTGTCTTCACCACGGCTGATCAGCAAGGGCTACTGTCTATTTTCTCTTGGCAGATTTTGGAATGTGGCAGAGAAATCTTAAGATGTGTGCTATTTCCTACATGGTTTCTTAAAAACAGAGGAGAGACAGGGATTGTCAATGTCACATAGGCTGCCAATTTCAGAAGATTAGACATCTTTAAGACTTTCCTGTTAGTGGTTGGTAGTGATATCTGTTAATATTGCTACAATCTATGCTGTTATCATATAACATATAAACTTTAAGTTTCTTCTTGCCCCTCTCCTCTAATCTCAATCTAATCTATCTTCATTTACACACACACATATGTTTCTGTGTGTGTGTGTGAGTGTGTGTGTGTGTGTGTGTACTAAAGGATAAACTTGAAGCACTGTTCCCTGGAATATGTCAAATTTCCTGATAGGAGTTTCTAGTTCATTTCTACCAAGTTTAGTGTTTCCTTCCTTCCTTCCCTCCTTCCTTCCTTTCCCCTTCCTTCCTTCCTTCCTTCGTCCCTCCCTCCCTCCCTCCCTCCTTTCCTTCCCTTTCCTTCCCTTCCCTTCCCTTCCCTTCCCTTTCCTTCCCTTCCCTTCCCCTTCTTTCCTTCCTTCCTTCCTTCCTTCCTTCCTTCCTTCCTTCCTTCCTTCCCTCCCCTTCTTTTTTTGCTTTTGTAACAAGGTCTCACTATGTAGCCCTAGTTGACTTGGAACTCACCATGTAGACCAGCTGACCTCATACTCACAGAGGTAGACCTGTCTCAGCTTCCAAATTCTGGGTTTAAAGATGTATGCCACCATGCCTATCTATGTCTTGTTTCTTAAATTGCAAATGTAGATTGTAAGTATATCTCAGTGATTGGGTTGGAGAGATGGCTCAGCAGTTAAGAGAACCGACTGCTCTTCCAAAGGTCCTGAGTTCAAATCCCAGCAACACATGGTGGCTCACAACCATCTGTAATGAGATCTGATGACCTCTTTTGGGGTGTCTAAAGACAGCTATAGTGTACTTAAATTAAATAAATCTTTAAAAAAATAAAAATAAAATAAAAGATCCTCTAATTTTAGCCAGGCAGTGGTGGCGCACGCCTTTAATCCCAGCACTTGGGAGGCAGAGGCAGGCAGATTCCTGAGTTCAATGACAGCTTGATCTACAGAGTGAGTTCCAGGACAGTCAGAGCTACACAGAGAAACCCTGTCTCTAAAAACCAAAAAAAAAAAAAAAGTTTGCTTTCATCTCAGTGATAAAGATTACCTACCTAACATATACAAAACCCTGGGTTCAATCATCTGCACTGCAAGATAAATTTTAAAAGCTCAAAATTATTTTGATCATAGATAAACATTCAAATCATTGACTCATATTGTACTGAAATGAAATAGAATGATAGTGTGTGGAGTAATAGACTTTCTTTGAATAAAAGAAGAAAATAAGACATGTCCATCACAAACCATTGGAGAGTTACTTCCTTTCTGAGGTTATGTGATCTTTTGTCATTAACATAAAGAGTTATACCACTTTTTATTTTCTCACCGTCAGCTTCATTTTCTTTCTTTGTTCACTGTACCTACTGGAGTCTATGAATCCTAGATATGACATTCTTGCGACTAATATTGAGCAAAATGTTCCGGTTAATATTACCTTGAAAATCTAGAAGCTGCTTTAGATCTGAGCTGGAAGAAAGACCTTTTTATTCAGTGTGTTGTACAACTGTGGGACCCATTGAGCTGACCTCCCTGAGGTTAAGGACGGGAACACCTCATTCTGCGTGAATGATGCCGAAACCCTTCCAGCTCACTTTGCTGTTCCAGTGAGACCTGTATGGATGGATTAAAATTGCACATAAAATTAGTCTGCTCCCTTATCTGATGAATACTTTTACTATGTGTCTCCCGAAGACTGGACTGGCAGAATCATTCCCACTACTGCCCTTTCCCTTTAGATTGAAGGAAATTGACAGTAAAATAAGTAAGGACCTGAGTGGATTCAACAATATTCTCTAATTTGCCCATGCACTACCTTAGTGCGATCATTTTTCAGGTGCGGTCGACAGCGCCAACTAATTGCTGACTTGAGCCTGTGTCATGTGCCCTGAGTGACAGGCCCATTCACATGCTGTGAAGCCCTGAAAGCGGTGCAGAAAGAAAAAATATATATATATATATACATACATATATATATATATATATATATATATATATATATATATATATATATATGAAGGAGGGAATGAGTAGGTGAAACTGTAAGACCGTGTCCCATTTACTACTCCCTTCTAAAGAGGACGAGCCAAGGCTATTTAAAGGCTAACCTCTGCAGCCGATTCTCCCCTCACTTCTCAAATGGCTTTTGTTCACACAGATGCCTCAGAGCACCCCTTGACAAGATTCTACCTGGATTCGTTCTCGTAATATATAAATGCTGCTGTGCTTTGAGCCTTGTAATAAAGCACAATAGAATGGCTCTGACCTTGATTCCTGATAGAGGGCCCCAACAGAATCGTCAGCCCGGCCTCCACAGGCCACCCGAACAATTAACTATCTTTATGAGGCAAGAAAGTAGTACTGCTCACTTTGCTAAGTGTGATTCGGACATAATATGTTTCGGTCCACTTATTTAGGTCACATGTCCTATCCTTCCCTAATTGACACAGTATTCATGGTACAATTTGCTCCAATCTGAGATATGGAAAATGAAGCAATTTAAATTTCAAGGACTCATTGGCAGACAGATGAATACGCCATTTTATTTTTTTTTTTAAGATAATCCTTACAAAATTCAGGGAATCATGGCATAACTTCTTTTTTTTTCCTTTTTTTATATTTTTATTTACATTCAAAATCATTTCCCCTTTCCCGTTTCCTCCCTCCCCAAAAGTCGGAATACCCTAGACACAATACGCATATCAATAGATTTCCAAGAAGATGGAAGGAGAGACCCCTGGTCCTGGAAAGACTGGATGTAGGGGAACGCCAGGACAGAGAAGCGAGAGCGGGTTGAATGGGGCTTATGGCATAACTTCTTGAGCTAACATTCGAAATTATAATTGTGTTTAACAGTCAGTGAAACATTCTTAGCTTAAATTTTACTGGGTATCGACACATTTTATGGCACTGATAGCAATGGGAAAATAGAGTGCATAAAATCTAAAAAAAAAAAAAAAGAAGCACATATACAATTCATCATGCCTAATTAAATATACTGAATTATCAACACCTAATGTCATCCGCCCTGACAGTATTGACCACATAAAAGATCACCGTTATGATCTCAGTCATCTGTGGGTCTGTGATTGATCAATTTTTGAAGACAAAACAAAACAAAACAAAATGTTGACAGGGCTTGAAGCCCTCACCAGAAACTCCCTTTCACATTTCACCTCCTTGTGGTGCACCGCCATCACCGCACTCTACCGAGCAATACAATCAAGTTTCTCTCTTCATATTTAGTGGGACCGGTGGGGTGTGTGGAATCAGTGAGGGATCAGGAGCCTGGAAAATTACATACTTGAAGTATTAATGAACTATATTTCCGCCATACATTCTCAATCACATCATACCTCCTCTGCATTAATGGAATTAAATTGGTTTTCCATAGACAGGGTACTTTAAAAAGAAGGCAATCCTGCTTTTGCTTAGCTGATTTTTAAGTTACCTGCTTTTCTGACGGGCTGGGTTTCTTCTGTCATGAAACAGGTCAGCAAGAAACTTATCGAGAAGAAGCCCTGTGCTGTGTTACTAAAGCCTGCTGAGGTGCCTTCAAATCAACCATTTAATCCCTGGCTAGAGAAAGTAACTAATTCCACAGTCCTTGTTCTTTATGGAGAAAAATGTTCTTAAATTAGACAGTACTGCACAATAGGGCAGTAATCAAGTCTTCTCTGAATAGAATGGATAGCTTCATATAAAAATGTTCACAGATGACAATTTAGTTAATATTTAGTTAAGATTCAGAATAGTTTAAATATAATTTCCTCATATGTTTTTCAATTGCTTCATACATTTTTTTCTAGGGCCCAAACCCTAAAAGGCCTTTGGAGATGTTTACTATTTTTAACATTAAAGTATTCTGAGAAATCTAAAACAATTATTTACAAATTTGTATTAATATTTTTTCAATTTTTTTCAAATTCAGTTAATATTGTTTTTGTTTATTTGGCAGTGAATATATATATATGTGTGTATATATATATATATATACACACATATATATATATATAACCATGCTAGGCATGCTTCAATTATGGTTCTCCAGTCACCAGGCTAGCTACATTGCAGGAAGCTGTGTCAGTATATAAGGAACACACATGGGTATGTATGAATGGATATCATATACAGTATTTCAGAAGCATGAGCGCTTCTAGTTTTATACAAGTGAGATCTGTAAGAATATCTATCAGGAAATTTTCATTAACATCTGACAGTGTTACCATGTAAATTTCCCACAAATTCTTGCCCTTAGCAATCAGTTTATATGACTTTTCTAAGTTCTTGTCCTTGAAACATCACAGTCATAAAATGACAAATTGTAGACGTGCAGGTTACGACACCTTGCTGTAGATTAATCACATCTGAAGGCATTCATGCCTCTATGCTTTAGCTCTGTGATATTAAATCTCAAATCGAAATTCAGTCTGAATAGAACGAATGTGTCTCAACTATGAGAATAAGACTATTATGTAAAAACTAATACAGGTTTTGTTAGTAAGTAAACCATAATTTGGAAATATTATATAAGGTTGGTTTCTCACTAGGTAGCTTTTATTTTCTTTCATGAAATCATAGTAATCTGCCCACCTCACACATACTGAACCACAATTCCTGCCACCTGCTACCAGCGTGACATTTCTTTTATAATCTTATATCAAATCAAGCCATTTCTGCTTCAATCTGACTTTCATCACTGAAGATTTCTGTGATTTCATGTTTGCCTGTGTAAGCAACCACACAGTATATTTTCCTTTCTATTTCTGTAATTATTTGTTCTTTAATTTTTAACTTAATATGGTACATCTATGAATATATAATTAGTGTGATTTTGTGGGTTATATCTATGCATGCTCTTTGTGTACACATATATTGCCCTTCAGAGCTTTAAAATACCTGAATATTGGCATTTTGCTGATATTACCAACTCTATGTTATGATACCTGTACTGTACCATAAGGGAAGGTACCTCACAGATGTTACATGGTCACTGTGGATCCAAAATCTATGATTTTTTTTCAGGCTAATTTGGACCTAGAAAAGGTATGTATGTAGTCTATAGCCAAGGCAATGAGGTTCAGGGCAGTGAGCCTTTCCATTTTAGTTTAGAGCAAGAAATAAAGAAAAGAAAAATTAAACAATAAAGGCAATCTGAACATATTTTCCTGTGTTCAAGTTTATACTTCTTACCCCAGTTGCTTTGGTCTTTTTTCATTACTGAACCCTATCTTAGTTTCTCATGACCCTGAGTCTCCTAGAAGAATTCTGAGTTGATGGAACTTCCCATTCTTATTTTAAGACCAATTGTTTGGTGTTGCCATTTAAGCATCAAAATCCAGTCCAAGGGACTGGAGAGTTGGTTCAGTGGTTAAGGACACTTGTTACTTTGGTCATGTTATTTCATCACAGAATAGTAATCTTAACTAGGACTGTATATCCTTCACCCAAAGTAGAATTGCTAATACTGCCAACAATCTGGTTGAAAAGGTTTCACCTAGCAATGATGCAACAATCTTGCAAGAACCTGAGTTCATTTCCCAAGATCAACATGGTGGATGGAGAGACCAAATCACAAAAGTTGTCCTCTGTCCTTCACAGGTACCTGTACTAGAAACACACACACACACACACACACACACACACACACACACTAATATAATATAATATAATATAATGTATAATAATATAATAACAATAATCTTAGCATTTTAGGGACTGGCAGTAAATTGGCATTTCTATTCATTTTATAATATCTGTGACACTAACCATTTTTTAATTTTATCTTGTCAACTTATTTATCAAATCAAAAGTCAGAAAGGCCAGCTTTCCTAAAGGGTGTCAATGAGCCAAGAGTTCTGCATTTTAAATGAGAATTAATATTTATTATGTTGGCCTCAGGGCACTGTAAGATTCTTCCAAACCAGTAAGGAAGATTGAGTTATGTTCAACACAGTTTTAATAGTTAATAGGTTTTCTTATCTTGTAGGTATTTAGCCTCAGATCTTTGAATGGTATTTTTCTTTGCTTACTTAATTAGGCTCCCTCTTCAGTTTATGGGGTCATTCTTTTCCAGAACAAATAGATGAATAATAACTTGTGGGTCTGGATATTAGTAATTTATGTTAAAAGAAATCACAATTCTGCTGAGAGTACAGGCAGGCTAAGAAAAAATTTCCACCCATGATTTTCTTCTCCTTTCTGAGGCCTCATTTTTTACCTTCTACTGAACATGAAGGAACAAAAGAATGTTTTAGCCTATCTTTCATGCAGCCAGAAATAGTGAAATGGTATTAAAGTTTAATCAGTTATCCATCTTGGGTTTCAAACCATCAGTCTTCCTCTTTTTACCAGTCCCATTTCTTTAGCATATAAATAATCTAAAGTTCTCTTACTTAAAATTCCTGGAATTCTTGCTTTGCTCAAAAATAGTACCAACATGCCCTTATTTTTTCTTATCTCTATAGCACCAGCTAATTATCAACACTAATGGTTTCATTATGACATTTTATACATGTGCATCATGTATTCTGACCAGGTTCACCCCATGCTGCCATCTTGTCCTTCTACTGATCCCTTTCTTTCCATCTCTACCTTCTACTTCCACGGGATTTTATTTTGTTTTGGTGACCCAATAAACGTAATGAGGGTTGCTTGTGTGGGCATCACCGTGGGATTCTTCACAAAGGCATAAGTAGGAAATTAATTTCAGGAGAATGGATGACTTACAATTGGGAACACCACTGAAGAAAACGTCTCTCAATCGCCTAGCAAAGGTTATTAGCTATAATTCCTTAAAGAGGGGTGGTACCTCATAAACACCCCACCCAGCAGTTAACAGCATACAATTCTTCCAGGGCCGCAGTGTCTCAGGAGACAGATAATCACAGTTGTTGAGAGTTCAAGAGTTCAACAGCCATGTACTACGGAGTGTGGTCCATGCTCCATGACACTCCATCCCTTCCTCCGGCTCTGTCATCAAATGGTTTGCTAGGTAACCTAACTTTGCCCACATATGTTTGGAGGTCATGCTGAATGCGATCAGACTTTCTTCCTCTAGGAGCTCCATTCCATGGGTCCTATCCCTTCCAGCAACACCAAGGATAAGGACCAAGTCTGTAATGCATGATCCTTTGAAGGACATTCAATATGCAAAGTGTAGCAACCTGCCCCACTGCCATGCCATCACCTATGTCTGTGCGTAAGTGCTCCCATGTGAATTTTTTCTGCTGCTTCTTCAGTCGGTCTAGAGGTCATTTGGCCTGTGTGGTCATTCTGGGCTTGTTCACAGTTCTATAAGAATGTTAAGAGCTTTGCACATTTTATTTGTGGTGATTTGTTAATGTGCACACCATCAAAATTAGTTTCTGGTATGCTAGATCTTAGCTGGGTTAATGGCTTTAACAGAGCTACTCACATTCATAAAGGAAGTCCCAGGCTATGGTAGAAAAGTGCTTGTATCTGTGCCTTAAGGTAAAAAGATTCCCCCAGGACAGTTCCAACTTCTTCAGTTTTGGTAGCTCGTGTCTATTCTGCCCTATTCCCACCATTATTCTCACCTATTGCCCCATTCCTTTAGGCTGACGAGTTACTAATACTGTCTTCTGAGTGCAGACTTCAGTATTTGTCTCATCCACTTGTTGCTCTCAGGTAGTGATCTCACACACGATTGTATGACCAGAGGCGTATATAGTTCATGCTGTAGTGAACCCAATCAAAAAGTTATTTCATTGATACTTCATAACTATAATTTTGATACTGTTATGAGTCATAATGTAAATATCTGACTTGCAGGATATATGATATGCGATCCCCAAAGGATTCACGACCCACAGGTTGAGAACCACTGCTATTAGATCCCATCACACAGCAGGCAAGGCCGAGATACTTCCAGGTTGGGGATTGGATGTCCACTCCTCGGTCTCCTGTCCAGGTGACCTCTTCAAATTTAATAAAGTGACTCTGAGGCTTGAGTAATTTAACAGTTACTGCCACTTAACCTTGGATTCTGATGTCCACTCTCCACTGAGAAGGACCAGATGGTGATTCTCTCTGTAGCCCCGTCTTTGAAACATAGGGTCCTAACAGGTGGAGAACACCGCTAATGAACATTTGTTGGGAAAACCCACAGCCTGACACTAGTTTTATTCGTTTGCTCAATCCAAAAGATCCCACACTCATAAGAAATGTCCTCCATCGAGAAACCCAAGTGTGGAGAAGGAATTGGTAGACACATACCACAGCATCTCTCAAACAACTCAGTGTGCCAAGAGAGACTAAACGGAAGGAGACAGTGAAGACAGATCCACCTTGTGCTGGGTCTGACCTTCAGTCCTTGTAAATCTCTGCCCTAATCCATGACTAGGTCTAGATCCACTGATTTCCAGTCTTAAGAAGCCTGTCCCACCATCCTCAGTACTTTTGACTTGGCTGCCACAGAGCCATGAGATTATCTTTATTTTTAGCAGCTCCTGAGAAGATCTGTCCTAAGACTGACTTGAGAGTTCAATCACCAAAAGGGGCCATCTCCAGTACATAAGTTCCCCATCCATAACCTGTGCTTCTGAGCCTGTTCTTCTAAAATTTCTCCACCCTAATGTTTGGCTATTCTACTGTGCCCCGGAAAATAACTCCCTACTACAATATTCAAGTTCCTAAACTCACAGAGTCTGGCCTCACACATCTCTTCCTTTGTTCCCATTTGTTTTTATAACAATGAGCTAATTTTATCTCTTATTTGAAGGGCTGTTTGTTACCTATAGTGCCTGAATATTGTCTGGTAATTAACATATAATACAGCAGTAAAATAATTAGAAAGAAACCGCTAAATGAGATGCATGCCTCAAATTGAGAATACATCCTGCCTTTTTATGGAATATTTTTAATTACTTTCCTGATCTAAACTTGACCTACAATAAACTGGACATAAAGTATGTTCATGGAGTCTCTGTATGTCATATGTAGAAACCCATCACCAAATGAGCCTTCCCTTACTCTTCCTGCACTGACTTTCACCCCAAATCTTCCTTCTTCACCCCTTGTGGTCCCTCATTTGATTTCTAACACCATGTATATTAGTTAATTTTCTCAGTGCTGAGACAAAGTGGCCAACAGGAAACAATTTTAGGGAAGAAGGTTTTATCCAGGAGATATGATCCATCATGGCTTCATCCACAGTCTAGTAGAAGAGAGTGATGGATGCTGGAGCCCAGCATTCTCTCTCCTTCTTACTCAGTCCTGGACCACAGCCCACAGAATGGTGACCCCACCTTTAGGGTGGGTCTTCCCACTTTATACAGCCCAAGCTAAAATATTGCTTACACCAGTGATTTGTTTTGCTAGGGTTATTCTTTATCCTGTCAAGTTGACAGTCAACATTAGTTATCACACCTTGTTATTTCGCATTCCTTAGAATATATGTGTGTGTGAATATATATGTATATGAATATGTATATGTGTGTGATGTAAATATATAATACTTTTCTGTTTTCTTATTTTATATTTCACTTACTCTGACTAGGGTCTTTATTATTAGGTTGTTTAGGAAAGGTGTGTAAGAGACTGTCCAGAAAAACCATGGTTTCATCGGTTGAGCTGCTTCCTATGAGCCAGATGCTGCCAATTTAAAATATGCAAATACAAACTTCCTCTAACATTGCCATGATAGTAATATCACATTACCTTGTAGATCAGCTTTAGAATTCTTCCAGGACTACTGGATAGGACGCTGGTTTTCGTGTTTGTTTCTTATTCACAAGCATGGCAATGTACTGTCGAAAATCTGTTCTATTTGGTAATACCTCCTCCTGTGTATGTGACACACATGCGCGCACACACACACACACACACACATATACTGAGAGAGAGAGAGAGAGAGATAGAGAGAGAGTCTGTCATCAGATGCCTCTCTTCAACTACTCCCCACCTTTGAGACAGTGTTTCCCTGAATCTAATGCTTATTGATTTGGCTGGATTGGCTGGCCCCTGAGCTTCAGGGAGTCACCTGTCTCCACTGCCAAACCTCACTAGAGTCACAGATGCATATCGCCACAGTCAGCTTTTGGGGGACAGTATTGGGGAACCAAACTCAGTTCCTGATGCCTGTGTCTGTGTTTTACCTTAGGAGCCATCTGTCTGCCCTCTTTTGTTCATACTTCTTGCTGTGTGGCTATTCAAGTCTAACTTGCATTACATTTGAGAAGGACTTACGTGTATAAATTAGTGAAGATACTAGAATATATACTTCAGAAGAAAATGTGTGTACATGTACACCCATGCATATCTGCACACATGCATAGAATAATATACATATAGAAGTCAGCCCTCTCTCCAACTTTAAGCATTTAAGGTCTTTAAACTCACAACCCCCCCCCCAATTGCCTTCTATTGTCTGACTTTATAATTTACAAAATATGTGGCTTTTATAATCATAGTTTGTAGGAATTTTACCCATTATATTTTACTTATTTGAAGAAATATTGCCAAGCTGATTCTTTTTGAGCTTCTTAGTTTAAGGAAGAAATGAATTTTAAATACTTAGTGAGGTAGAAGTTTGAGGTTTATATTTAACAAAGGTCCCTGGATGTGGTTATAAAGTCAGGCAGATATATGAAACCAGCAGTTACTCTCTAGGAAACCTATCTCCTTGGGGTCAAAGGTTGTATTAGGTCATGAATCAACCTGGGAGATTGAGGTGAAGAAACTCATTTATAGGAAATGTTCACCTTTGAGCAATTCTCCCCGGCCCAATTGAAATGGGGGAGATAAATAGAGTAGATAATAGGAGCTGATCAAATAAAATCTCAGAGATGAGAATCCCAAATTATAGGTCACATTTTATGGCACAGTAGGGATTTTTGACCTATGGCAAAATAAAAGTTGAAAGTCACAGGAATAACTTTAAGTCAAGACAGAAAGAGAGATCAAGGGCACTGTTGGCAGTGTGGGGGTTGGGTATGGCTCCTTCAAAATGTGAGCTCAGGATCTTGTATTCATTTTCATATTTTCCCATAGTCTTAACATGGTGTGTGAAACATCACCTCTCAGTCACTTTCTCTGTGGGTAACTGGATATATGGGATCTGGAATAGTAACAGTGACTACTACAAGTGTGATTTGTTCTCCCCAAAACTAGGAAGTGTAACACCCACCTGTAGCATTTTGGAATGAGTATTTTCATTGCAAAGGGACTTGTGATTGAAATGTTCAGGAAATCCAGAGAATGTTCAGGAGAACAGTGAGAGAAAAAGCAACTGGCTTGAAGGAAATATGTGGAAACTTTGAAGCACTTTGCAAGGCTTGGAAACAAATCTAGAAGCTGATTGGGCATTTTAATTTATAAGTGGTCAACTATAAGTTAAATCACACATCTGCTTCATCATATTAAAGAATTAAAGACACATGGAAACTCTAAAGTTAACAGCCAAGTTGTCTGGATTTTTTTCCATTTAGCATTAGGGCTTCATAACTCAGAGCAGATTTGGATTTGCTGGATGGCACAGTCAGACTTCATACACACAAGCCTCATTCTTGCAAGCATTGAGATTACAGATGTGTGTCAGCATACCTGGTTAGCATCTAGATAGCTTCAGCCTTTGGGGAAATTTGTATTTCATACCCGAAAATGTGAAGTTATATGGAATAAGGAAACTACCTAAATGGAGAAGTAATGAAGTGATGTAAAGCTAATCTGTAGGAACATTACCAATCTGTGCACCCCAGAGGCTTGAAACATCAGAAAATAGCAGCGTTCCCCAACTGCACCACGAGTCAGATTCTCAGCAAGCAGAGGAGAGTTTCCTGGACAAGTCTCCCCGAGTATACATAGGAGTGCTCAGTTGTGTGATTTGCCCTTCTCTGGGCCCCTCTATTCTGTATATCTGGTCATGTGGTCAACTGCCCAAGTGGGGTGTATTGTCTAACAAGCAGCCAGACCATTAGCATTTATTTCCTTCTCAGTTTTTACCTAGTGATTGAAAACGGTCTCTGTGGGCTCTTTCAGCCCTGCCTGGGCACAGGTCCATCTGCACTCCCTTCAGGCAGTCCTCTGGATGTTCTCCAGACTCATATTCTTTTCATCAAATTGCTTCCCAAGTTTCAAGGCACCATGAGTCTCTATATATCCAATAGAAGTAGAGTTACAGGTGTTAGTAAGCCAACCACTGAGTGTGAGCAAAACCTGGGTCCTCTGCAAGTGTAGCGAGTGCTCTCAACCACTGAGCCCTCTCTCCAGAGATGATCTACTTTCCTTATGATAATCGGTCATATTTAATTATGCATGTGAACCACAATTCCTATCCACTTGGCCACTTAGGTCATTTCCACAGCTTGACTAGTGAGATTAATGTAAAATGGGCCAACAGTGGACATAAGTGGAGATACGTGAACCTCAGGTCTGTCGATGATGTATATCTATGTAAATGTATGACATTTCTTGGTCATAAACAATTCCTAATATTTAAAAAATTTTTTTTCATGATTTATGTTACTTTAAATTATGTATATTTTAAAAGTCTCTGTATGTCCTATGCATATAATCACCATTGACCACAGGAACCAGAAGAACTTGGTCCCTGAGATTGGAGTTAGATTGTTAGTTAGATGATTTTGAATCATCTCTTCACATGAATTCTCAGAACCAGACTCAGGGCACCAGCAAGAAGAGAGTAATCTATCTTAACAGCTGAGCTATCTCTCCAACATGGTGTGTGTGTGTGTGTGTGTGTGTGTGTGTGTGTGTGTGTGTGTTCTTCACACTACTTCCTGTGATGGTTATACCAATTTACATTCTTGTCTACAAGACCTGAAGGCTTATATTCTACTTTTGCCAACATTGACTATTTTTGAAATGTTATGTTACACTTATATATGGACTTGTATGTGTATGCACGCATGAGGAGGTCAGAGAACATAGGAAAGTCAGTTCTCTCTTCCCACCATGTGGCCTCCCATTTGGACTGAAGTACCTTTAACCACTGAGCAACCTTTACATCCCTCGTTTTGCTTTTTGTTAAATAAGACCCATCCTGACAGATAACCTATTTGAAGTTTTGATTTGCATTTCCCATTGATTGCATTCCTGATGACCCCCCATCTGTTTGTCTCTCTGTCTCTCTTTGTCTCTCTGTCTTTCTCTCTCTGTCTCTCTGTCTCTGTCTCTGTCTCTCTCTCTCTCTCTCTCTCTCCTTTCCTGTCTTCTTTCTTTCTGTTTAGTTTTGTATGTGTGTTTGTGTGTGTGTGTATGTGTGTGTGTGTGTGTGTGTGTATGTGTGTGTATGTGTGTGTGTATGTGTATGTGTGTGTGTGTATGTGTATGTGTCTGTGTGTGTATGTGTGTGTGTATGTGTGTGTGTGTGTGTGTGTGTGTGTGTGTGTGTGTGTGTGTGTGTCTGATTTTTACATTGTTGTTTTTGAGGGTCGATCTTGCCGTTCAGGCCAGGCTGGCCTCAAACTTGTTATGCTACTGCCTCAGCCTCCGCATTACTGGATGACAGGTGTGTACTGCGGTCCCTACCCTTTCTAACTGGCTGATAATAACGACATTTACACACTCACAGCCACAGAGTCCTCCTGGTCTAGCCACCTCAGAGTGGTCCCACCTCCTAGGCTGCTGCATTAAAGAACAGGTTTCCAACACATGGGATTTGGGAAACACATTAAATCAATAGTGGTAGTGTTTGCAGCAACCATGGAACCTAGAAACATTATAACTTAGGTATAATAGATGATTCCTTGTCAAGCAGCTGTCTAACATAAGTGTTTCTGTTTGGAAGAAAGCATAGCTATTTATACCTACAGTGTCAGCTGACCCACCCCATCCCATGTTCCTTGTGAGTAATGTTTCCCGGCAGTAGAATGGGGAAAGAATGGGTACAGACAGCAAACCTGCTTCCTAAAAGCCTGGGTTACTCATACCTACTGACTGAGGGTCTTTAGCTGTATCTTAGCAAAGGAGAAAGATTTCTGTGAACTGTTACAAGCAATGTCTGCCACAGTTGGTCATGGTACAATAATGGTATGATACAGTTTCCTCACTAGACGGGTACTGGGACTCCGTTCAGTGTGAGTAAAAGCTTGACAGACATCATTGATTCTCCACCTGTAGTGGAGTTCACCCTTCTGTCAGTGAGTCCCTTTCATCCCCAGGGGCTAGTATAGAAAAACTGACTGTGTCCACCACAGAGCAGGGAGAACACAACACTCAGTCATAAGTAGCAGGGATTTAACCAAATGTTTTTTCTACTTGTGATCATCTTCCATGGGAAATTAGAAGCACTAGGGCTTAACTTACATGGGTTCCCAATGCTACTTTCATGATTTGTGTTTGACAATGTATCAGTCACACCACAGTTCAAATCCAACAGAGACTTAATCTATTATGTCCTGGATTTAAATTTAAAAGCAGTTATTGTTAATATAGTTCTGAAATGGAGTATCAGCTAAGTAGAACTAATTTGATAGGGATCAATGTACACTGTATTCAGTAGCTTAATTTTTCAAGCCTGTCTCTCTGGAATTTTCTCTTGGATTTCTATAAATATCTTATTATTTGTGAGCTTCTCATCATTCACCCCTGTCCCACTCATCTCCCCATTCCCTTGTATCCATGCTCTGCCCTTGCAACCCCCATAGAAAATGCACAAACAAAAATAAACAAAAGAAAATGAAGCATAGAAAACATTTCATCATGGATGCTGTGGTGTGTCACAGTGTATCCCATAGTATACCCTCTGTCTACTCATCTACACTTGCAAATGTTCATTGTAACGACTCATTGGTCTGGTTTAAAGTCCCTGCCTTCTGTGATACCATCTATTATGGGTCTTTCCTGGGACTCCTCCTGATTATCCTGTTGTTCCCTTGGTCATGAAGATTCACCAGTTTTGGATCCTGCAGAACTGTCCCTTTCATACTCCTCAACAGTTCACAATTGATGTCAGTTTTGGGTGAGGTAACTCAAAGTCCTGGATCTGGGCCTGAGTGGCAGCTGAGCTGGTCAACCTACAGGCTCACCTATACCTGTAACCACCAGGGCAAACTCTACAGCTCTGCTCCAGAAAGGCCACCCAATGCCACCACCTGCGGGATGCAGGGTCAGCTCTCCTGCTTTCATACCCTAGGGTCACCTCACCCACAGCCAAGTCACCAGAGTCAGCTCCACTGAGCTGACCAGTCAAGGCAGGAGGCCTACTCTCCCAAGTGCTGGAGCTGGCAAGGGGCTGGGCCAACTCTCCAACTCTCACACCCTTGGGGCTGGCTCACCTATGACTTCACCATCAGGGCCAGCTCCACTGTGTTGCCCAGGCAAGATACAGGACCCATTCTTCCTAGTACTCCAATTGGTGAGGGGCAGGGCTAGCTCTCCAGCTCTCATGACCTCTGTTGACTGCCTCGGGTGGCAAGAGACAAGAAAGTGAGGGGTCCTTTTTTATTTTATGCTTGTCACTCTCTGCTCAGGTTTAAAAGTTGGACGTTGCTACCATATTTTTAGATCCATGCAGAGTTGCTTCCTAAGAATAAAGGCAGTTGCTTAACTCAACGTCTTTTGTTAAGACTTTTCATTTGCAATGGAAGTTCCATATGGGAGCCCATAGGCCGCTGGCTGATGACCCAGCTCAGAGTATTGAGGGAGACTTCATCAGAGTGCAAACAAAATGGAACCGGCTTTGCACAAGCCTATGTCCCCGAAGCACAGGGTCTCAGAGCTGAGCAGTTCAGGATCTAAAACTTCTGATGCCCCACACGCAGCTGCTGTGAGCCCAGCAGACACTCAGCGGGCTGGTAGCTCCCCATGGCCTCCGAGAGCTAGGGTCCGGAAAACCTGAGATGACATACAGGATTGGAAGACAATGGCGGAGCCTGAGACTCATTGAGGAGAAGGGGATGCATGCTCGCCAAAAGGGGAGCATCCTGTGAAGGAATGGAGAAGGGCTTCAGCTCTCAGCTCGGGGTCTGTGGCCCATGTAAGCAGGCAGCCATGCTGACTGCTTGAGAATCGTGCGCAGTTACACAGAGCCTGCTCTACTAATCACTCTGACTTTATTCGTAAATTCTAACACTTTTTTTGTAAAGCTTTCTAAATTATAAAGGCAATATGTATTTAATTCTAGACAATTTATAAAATGAGAGAAATATACAAAATAAGATGTAATTGAATGTAACGGCACTGATTGAACGAACTGCATATTCATGAGGAAGCACTCATCTGCATATCGGAATAATAATCTGTTCGTCGTTTCCATCCGATGTTTTTGTAAGATAATTATTTCAAGAATGTTTCTGTGTCATTTGGAATTTCCAAAATTACCATTCAAGGACACACAGCATTCTTCTTTATACAGGTATCATAGTTATAATCATGGTCTCATCACTTCCTCATTTCCTATGGGTTAATACAGAAACAGAAGGGTGGGGTGGGTAAACACACTTCCAAATACTTCATCCTACTTTTCAACACTCTAAAGGAGGACAGTTTCTACACTTCCGAGCAGAGCAGAGTTCACAGAAACAGCTTCTGCCACATCAAACTATAACACTGTGACAGCCTGTTTATATGAGGTTGTTTTTATTTGGTTCCTGCTATGTATTATCTTCAATCAGAATATAAAACTGAAAACTGAAATTAAATAAAGATGTACACACATACATACACACACACACACACACACACACACACACATATACACCTGATTTAATATACCTATTATATAATAAATAATAGGTAACATCTAAATTTATATATGAGATGCATATAAAGAAATATAAAGATATATGTAAATAATAACTGCAAATTAGATATAAAAGGCATAAAAATGCCTAGCAGTTAAAAGCTAAGCAACTGTCAGCTACTTCCCCTCTTCCTTTTCTTTTATCAGATAATCACCGAAGTGTTAATCGAAGGATTTCATTTTTTACTGAATTAGGCTGTGAGACCAAGTACTAAGAGCTAAAATTCCATTGATCTAGCATCTGGGTTGCCTTAGCAATGAAGTTGGTGTGCACAACTTGATCTGGTTGGTCATGAAGAATTACGGTGTTGAAGTGGACACAAATCCTATACTTAGTCATTTGATTAAATGACCCCACATTCATGTAATCAGACAATCAGACAGCTGCCATCACTCTGCCTGGTTACAAGTTTGGAGACCTGCATTAAAGAGCAGTGTGACTTTAAGAAACCTATACACATTGCACTTAACTTTAGCCATAAGGAGCTAGTGTTTTGCTCAGTGGGGCTCTTTTTGGTGTTTTCCCTTCAGTTGTCTATATGGA
This sequence comes from Tokudaia tokunoshimensis, assembly GCA_036184795.1. NCBI lineage: Eukaryota > Metazoa > Chordata > Mammalia > Rodentia > Muridae > Tokudaia > Tokudaia tokunoshimensis. Next base: position 61,938,625 of record BTHU01000018.1, on the reverse strand, counting down.
AGAGACACAACGTTCTGTTTGTTGCTGAAAAACCCTGTATCAAGTTAATTGTGTCTCAACCTAGCTGGAAGTGGTTATTATAATAAAGTGGTCTAGAAGTAGGCAGGTATATGGCACTTTCTTAAGGCCGGCACAAGCCGTTCGTCAGTACGTTCCATGGCTGGGACCCACTTTCAGGCTCTCTTGCACATCTTATCCAGATGTACGGAGACTGCAACACTGGATTTCTGTTTACACTGAGCCCATTTCACTCAAGCAGCATGTCCGTTGATAAAGATTTGTCTGTCAGTTTGCAAATAAATACAGAATAGCGATTTGGGCTGTCATCCCGCCATTCCTAGCCTGCCAGTCAAACCTCATTTTCCTGAACAACCAGTGAGCACATCAAATGCATAAAGCCTTTTGCACTGCTGTATTAATAATTAGAAAGCTTGCAGGGTGCTACTGAGCAAAAATACTCCAGCCCTCTTGTTCCTGTTGATGGTTAGAGAAAGTAAGCTCATCTCTCCTGGAAGGAATCTCGAAGTAGTTCAACTGCTTCATTGAATCGTTGCTATCAGAACATGGTTTTGGCAAGCACAGGAATTAAGACTTTTTGTTCCTACCCCGGTTAAGAGGAATCCTCTTAACATTGTAGACTAGCAAATCCCTCATGTACATGTTCTTATAAAGTAGGTAAGTGTGCCTGTCCTTTGAGTGTCCCCATCTTAACTGTAGAAGAAAAGGGACACTGATACCCATGCCCAACACCAGGCTACTGTACAAACAAACAAAGCATGCCAATCAGTCCAGCTGTAGCCACACAGAATCCGTTCCATAATGAGAGTGCTAACAGGAACTTTGTACACAGTGCATGGGTGTGGTCAGCCAAGGGAATTATATTCCTTCTTTCCTTCTGCATCTGCAGGTGTTTGACAGCTATACTTACTATAGAATTCTACTGCAAGGCATACAACCCCGTGGGTGAGAAAACTGATAATAGCCCCACATAGCCACATACCCATCTTCATGATAATGGACTGAACCTCTGAACCTGCAAGCCAGCCCTAATTAAATGTTGTCCATTATAAGAGTCACCTTGGTTAGGGTGTCTCTTCACAGCAGTAAAACTCTAAGATACCTCTCAACAGGCTTGGGAAAAATTACTTAAATTCTCCCTGTCTGTGCTCTTCCTTCAGAATGAGGAGAGCAATAATACTTTCTCCTGCCTAGAACATAATCCACACTGAGTAAACATGGACAAGTTGTACAAGGTGTTGTGTATCATACAGCTATCTCTAGGCAACCGTCTGATACAGATTACAGCTCTCAGTATGCAGTGTGTGTGGAGTCAGAAGCTGGCCCTGTAGATCTTTGCTTCTCTCCTGTATTTTTTTTTCATCTATTTTCTGTATACTTCTACTTTATCTCTCCAGCCTTACTTTTGCATTGAAAAAAAATTGTTGCTGTTATATAATTTTCAAGAAATTATCCCTATTCTCAGAATCATTCTTTTGTCCTTATCCTGTAGATAATAATTTAGAAATGTTGGCCGACACTGGGAATCATATTTCTGACAGTTTTGACTGCTCCCTTCCATTTTGCAGCTTTTATCAAATGTCGATTGCACCTTGATCTCACACAGATGTTTAAGGGTAGATGAGCAAAATTCCTAATTTGGGGCATGGATAGGAGAGCCAGCTTTGTAAAGCTAAAGAGGAACAGCTATACACTACGAGCCCTTGACCGCTGCAGTGCAACCTTTGTTCTAAATGACAGTGACCTCTACACACGCTGTGGCAGTGACTCTTGCCTGAATCTTTACAAAAACCTATGCACTCCTTGAGAGTAACTGCTCTCTTTTACCACTTTGCCCGTGACAGGAGGAAGTAAGTAGGTTGATTATTCCATCGTAGATGTTTTCCTTTATCTCTTTGAGACTAGGGCTCCCTTTGTACCCAGGCTGACTTCAAGCTTATGACTCTTCTGTCCTAGCCTCCCATGTGCTATAGGGAATGTGCCCACACCCTCAGCGAATCTGTTTTCTTGGTTTCACTGCGGTAAGCGCAGTTGCCTGTCCCATCTCAGCTTCCCATGCTACCTCAGCATCCTCGGAACAAGGTTGTCATAGCCACCATGTGTGACGCCCCACTATCACACCCCGGTGCCAGACTCTTACCTCTTTTCCTCTGCCCCATCTCTTCATCTGCCTTTTGTTTTCAACAAAAGCATTTTTTTCCTCTACCGTGTTTCTGCTTGTCTCTCCCCTTGCGTCTTTATAGTTTCCTTTTCTCCCTTCAGCTCAGCATGTATAAGGCTGAGAAGAAAGACCAAGAGGGTAAAGAGTGCTTTTAACTTTCATTTTCATCATTTCAAGTTCTGATGTGCTTTTAAAATATGTGCATATATAGCACATATGTAAAATTAACATGGTATCATCGCAGCTGGCATCCAGTAATAGAACTAATTCTTGACAAGTATAAGCAGTTGGATGAGACAGTAGCGTCACCATCTTGTCATTTCCCTGGAAGTTTCACTGTCATACCAGCCATTCTACCTTGGCTTCCATTTGACATTGTATGTGTCAGGCATGGCACAGGTGGGCATCACAGTCACTGCCATTACAAGCAGACTGATCACATGTTCCCTCACAAACCCTTGCCTATCTCTAACCCTCTTTCCAGATCTCTGCACGGGACTGAGGCTAGAGGAATAAAAATAGAAACATGGTTTCTGCCCATACAGAAGTTATTCAGAGACAAATGCTAATATTTAAAGAGCTCCTTTCCAAGCTATTATGGTATGAGAAAATGTTAAATAGGAGGAATGCCTGAGTCTTGACTGTGGCACTGGTGTGCATGTCAACACTCATGAAGTTGCTACGGGTGTCTATGCAAATTTTATTTAACAAAGTCATGTTTTAACAAATCAAGGGAAAAATTAAAATTGTTGTAAAAATAAGTCCAAGCCACAATGTGCATGACACAAATAAATATCCAGACATGAGTAAAATAGAAAAATATTAGAGAAAAAGGAATGAACACATAGATTTTAGAACTCAGTCCTGTAAGTTGATAAAAGTTCAATGATCAGTATGTTCAATCAGTGTCAGGTTACCTGCTTCTTTGTTTACTTTGTATTGTTAGTGAGAAGTCCATACACTGATTTTTAAAATTAGGTGTGCAAAGACAAAAAATCCCAAAGCCAGGGTATTTTTAGAAGCTCAAAGCTATAGGTGTGTTCTCCAGAATTCATGTAGTATAAATTAAGTCAGTGGAATATCTGTGAGGGACTAGACCCTCCATCCCTCAAGAACAAACAAACAAACAAATAAAAACTTGAAAATAAGCCTTGCAAAGGATGTGATAAAGACCTATCACAGGAAGAATTAGGCAGGAGATCACAAACAACAGCCTTTGGGGTACAGGAAGACCCTCCAGGATGTTGACCTTGGCATTCAAGCGCACCAATTAACTAAACAGGTAACCGGACAAGAAAAGGATAGAGGATACTACACAAGAGTGACAATAGATGGGCTAAAAGTGTAAACGAAGAAAGGTTTATTCTTCAGGCCTTTTTCTGAGTTTCCCCACCTATCTGGAGTGAGAACCTGATTAACCTGAGCCCAACACTGGAGTGTGGACAGAGTCTGCACACTCCCTGGAGATTATTATTCCAGAAGTTGTTTCTGTAACGCCATTGCTATTATCTCCCCTAATTAAAATGTTTACCTCCTCAGATAATGAAAAACAGCCTAAGGATGTGATACTACATCTGGTCTTAGGGGAGTGGTATTTACATATATCAAATATCTATCCTTGTGTAATGGTCTTACATGGTAACAGCTATCTATGAGCCAAAGAGAGTATCACTCAAAACCCAATGACTCAGAGGGGGCTTAATAACATAACCAAGGTTACAGAGCTCACACGCTAGAGAGCCAGAATTCACCACAGTATAAGAACCAGAGGCCCTTGACCTTCAGCATCCTTCCTTCAGCATCCTTCCTCCAGCATCCTAGTTTTCATGGTTAGAAGGCACCATGCAGACCTCCACAGGAGGAAAGCAAGCGACAGTCCTATGAAGCTGTGATGCCTATGAACCGCATGACACAGTAACACAAGAGGACAATACTGGCACACACACCTTGGCAGTAACCAACAGCTCTCTAATTGGCCCCAAGACCCGCTTACCAGGAGGAAAGCTACACGTGGTACTGGAAACCTAGCCAACTACCCAGGGCTATAAAGTCCTAGATATTGGAGGTCTCTGATACATTCTAATGTAGCTAATAAAATATATTTGTCCTTATAGCCACAGATAAGCATAGGCATCATTAAGGAAGCTTGTTTATGCAGCATGCAAATATATTATAATCTCATGAAATGAGAAGAAAGAGAATAAAAGATATTCCAACTCATAGACTGTTTCTTCTTGGCTGACGTCTTAAAGATCAGCATTCTATGACAGTCCAAGAGACTGTCTGTGGAATGGTCTCGGGCAATGTGCTTGTCATCATTACATTCTTGTCTTTGACACAAGAATGTATGGTTGTAAGGAAGAAAGAATTCGATGGAGAAGTTGCACCTGGCATTTTAATACCACTGATTAATGATTACGATCCACAACATAATGAAAATAACGGTCTATGAATCTGTATTGTTCTCCAACTTCTCTAAAGGATTTTGTATGATCTAAAATCATTTATATGTGTTTTCATTTAAAAAAATACTTCAAAAATTATATGAGAACCAGCCTTTCAAATGAGAAATTTTAGACACTATTTTATGCATTCTCACCTAAATTTTGAAAACAGACTCCCAGAAACTCAGTAAAGACAGAAAGAATTGACCTTGTGGTTTTAAAAGCTACAGATTATCTAGAAAGCAAATTCCCCCGTGTGAATAATCAGGACTTGACTAATTGTTTTGAGGTTCCTTAATTGCCTGCTGTTTATCAATATAATTTAATTGCCAGGGCACAAGTTTGTGATATAAATAGAACAAGTACTATTTTGTGAGAAATGATGTCATCTTTTCCTTCACAATAGGCAGTATAAAAGACAATACTCTTGCTATTTGGCCTTGATGCTGACATTAGAAATAGTACCAAATACAATTGACCTTTATTCCTGCTTTCTGTGTGTAAAATACAAGAGCATCAGCTCATCTGTCTTCTTTTGGTTTAAAAGGAAGAGGGCTGCTGGTTTGTGTAGCAGCCCACGTACCAAATAGGAAGACATAGGTCTGTGTGGTCCCTGCATATGAATGACACACTAATTTGTGAAGCGCACATATTTTAGGAGTTGGATTAGGAAGAGGGTGGAGTGGAAATGATATAAGTTTATTTATCATTGAAATTCTCAAAAATGTTTTAAAAGGGGTGAACAGAAGTAAAGTATAAGCTGGAACCCATTTAATTACAGACACTTCTACATATTAACACAGTTTTACTCAGAGTTTGGTGTTACAGCAGAATAATGAAGAGTGCATATATCACTCATATGCCTAATTCTGCACTAACCTTGGATTTTTACAATGGACACGTCTGTCACTTTCTGAAAGGACCTCTTGAGTGGCAGTGACATAAGTCATTTTCAGCTGGATGCCTCTGAAACCCATCGTGGGAGGCACTGCAGAAAGACGAGTCTCAACTGCAAACCTGAAGGAGAAAGAGCAAGTCAGCGTCACGTGATGCTTATAATTTGTCATGTGTTGGTTTGCTTTTAATGATGTTTTAACACGGCTGAGCTTTCTGGGACAATCTGCCCTCAGAGGCACCTCCCACTTTTATTGTCTGAGCATGTTCCGCTCTGGAGTGTGAATGTTACCCATAATTCCTCTTATGTTGTGGCTAAGCATGTGAGGGTTTTATAATCCGTGTGTCTTGGGGTAGCTTGGTAATACTCTCACCATATGATATTCTAAATGTACATGTGAAAAAGTTTTAACTGTCCCAGGTGAATCAGGGAACTGCTTCCTTAAAATGCAAATGGAGTAACAGATTTTTGTAAGATTTATGTTTAGTGTTTTCTCTACTCTAACTATACAGTACAAAATTGAAATTGTAAGACCAAATCATATGCAGTTATACAACTCACTAACATGCCTCCTACTTTAATTCATTTTACAACTTGTTTAAAATTGTTCATTAGCTTTTTAAATGAAATAGGGTTTCATATCCTATCATGCCCAGGCTAGGCTTGAACTCACTAGGTAGATAAGGATGACCCTGAACCTTTGATGCCCCTGAATCTAAACCCTGAGTGCTCCAATCCCAAATGTTTGCCATTATATCTGCTTGTACAGTCTTGGATTCAAGTTGAGGGCTTTATACATGTCAGACAAGCAGTCTCCTACTCGGCTACCACCCCAGGAAGTTTGGTAGTTCTTATATAAACCAAAAGAATATTTGTGTCTCCTAAGATTTGGTGTTCGTTGTACATCTCACTCAACTGGATCATGTAATATAAAGTTAAGTATATATATGTGTGTGTGTGATGTATAATGTATAATTATATACATAATTTTAAATGCACAATGAATGAGTTTATGTCTTCATTTGTTTGTAGACAAGCATACTAAATTCATAAATTGATAATGTCATGTTCTTTTGCTACAATATTACTGAGCACTTACAGATTTCACACTATCAAATAGCTTACAGACAGATGTACTTATTTTAATGAAGTATCTGGCCTCACTTTAGTAATAAATGTACCTTCCGTGTGACACGCACACTTTGGAAATGCAAGCACACTTTCACTTTCTATTGACTCTAATCCACAAATAAATCTAGTATGATCTCTGGCCTCTCTGGCCTTTATTATTAGCTGACCACGGCAGTCTCAAGTCCTATAACAGACTCAGTAGCAGCCAGCCCCCACCAGCTCAGGGCTTCACATGTAATTAGTGCTGCATAGACTTCAGAGGTTCTGGATTCCTCTTGGTGATGTGCCAACCATGGTGGCCCTGGATGGGAAGTGATGTCAAGATGATACTGAGACGCCCTCTCACTCCTGCTAGGATGGTTGAGTTCAGGGACAAAAAATCGAGTGTGCTGATGGAGGTGTGGAACCCAAGACACAATTCACATATCAATAGATTCCCACTCCACCCTCTTCCTAATCCAACTCCTAAAACAGGAAGTGAAATACACCTAGAACCTCCTGTTTGCTGCATAGAGTATCAAAAGTAACAATATAAAAAGTCATGCATGAATGAATGCATAAAATCATGTTTGCAATTTTTTACCATGGGAAACCATTCATCCATAAAAGAACAAATGCCTGTCATTGGTTCATGACATTACAGTGGGGCATTCAAATTACTGACAGTATTCTGCATTCTAGAAAATGCTTAGTGAGTAACACTTCTCACCACACAATAACAGCAGTAGGAACATTCGGCATATATGGGCATTAGATAATTAGATAGATTTCATGATTCTCTAATGGATAACTATTTCACTATGCCATACAACAAATACCTATTCTTTTTAGTAGGGTAATAAAATTATAAAATGTAGTTACTTGAACTGAAAAGCTGGTCTCCCTTCAGAATCCTGGATGGTGATGAGCACATTGTACTGAGCCTTGGCATATGGCTTATTTTAGATAAAGCAGAGTGCTTTGTTACATAAGAAACTGCTGTGCAACCTACCCCTTGAAATGTGAATGAGTGCTTCCTGTTCAGTATTGGTGCTTTCAAACTTCCTAATTTTTATCATGTTACTATAACATATATATATCAATATTTACCAGAGGCTGCTCCTTTAATTCCTCTCACTTTTTAGATTTAAGTTATATTTCACCTCTGTTTTTATGATTATCCCTTGCAGTAAATGGAAATAATTGAGAAAATAAGTGCATAGCCATTAAAATGAAGTATTTGTGTACTGCTATCCATAAACCACATCGATGGTGACAGATATATTGCACTCTGGGAAACCGTGCTGTATGTGGCTGTACATTCAGATTTTCATAAATTTGATTTTGTAAATGTAATTTACATAGATGATAGCACAGTAAAGGCAGAAGCCTCATGTGTCTCGTGTATCCATTTTATTCTCCAGCACTTAGTTGTTGCCATAAAACAGGCATTAAGTAAATAATTAATATTGAATTAAATTAATAAATGGGTCATACGTTTATATCTCCATTCTCTAAAGAGCTATATAATGATGATTTAAGAAGAAAATAATGCTCAGACTGTATGTGACAATATACCACAGTAGCCTGTGTTTGTATCTTCAGTCTTCAGAGTAGGAAGAAATGTAATTAACGGCATTTCTATTGAATGTCAAAGACTCAAAAGAGTATGCCTATAGATGAAGTCAGTACGCTGTGGGTGGGTGTTGTAAACAGAGGGGAGTGGGGAGGCAGTGTGTAGGAGGGGCCGGTGCCTGTGGATGGAGGCAGGGTAAGTGGACACCATGGTGTGAATAAGGAAAGTGAGGAGACGTGGTGACTGGAAAACCAGTGATTGAGAGGAAAACCATGTGGAAATACATACCGATCTCATCTCACAGGGTGAGCAGACCTTACAGTCACGGGACCCGGGATGGCAGGATGGACTGGAAGACTGCATAGGCAGGACAGGTGCAGAAGGGCTGCTTTAGTTATAGCTTTGGACTATGACCATTTCTAAGAGTTCAGCTTCCCCAGAGTTAAAGACTCTAAACACCTCCCCTCCCCGACCCCCAACACCTTCCTCAAGAGAGCATCGCCTCCGCCTCCGGAGCTTAACTCTCAGCCTGCTTTCTTCTTCTGTGCCCATAAGAAATGGCACAATTCTCCACGTGGTCTCTGCTAGAAGAAAAGACCAGTTAAAGCTGGAGTAAGTGCAAGCAGCAAGACTCCTTTGTAATCAGAAGGTCCTCAGCTGGTAGAGCCCCAATGACAAAGAGGCTTTTCCTAGAACCCGCAGGCCTAGATGGCTGCATGGTAGGAAGGCAGTAGTTAGCTGATTTGGCCATCAACCTTTATTTTGCTGCTAGGAATTATTGGCGGCAGTAATGACTCTTGGGTAAAGGAACCACAGAGATAAACACCTTATATTATAAAACAACGCTAACATATTAACAGAGTATGAAGTTTCTACTGTTGGTCCAGGACCTCATTCACCTGAGATGTTTTATATTTGGTTTCACTGAAGGAACTCTTATCAAGTAGCAAATGAGTTGAAGCTTAACTCACTGATTGTTAAAAGGTATTTATACATGCATTCACAACTTTATCCCTTTCAAAGTTGAGTAGCAGACTTAGGCATGGTGCTGTCCTAGGACTCCCAGCACTCAAAAAACAGAGGCAGGAAGATGAGTTTGAAGCCAGCCTGGGCTATGTCATGTAGTTCCAGCCACCCTGGGCTATGTCATGTAGTCCCAGCCAGCCTGGGCTGTGAGGCACAAGCCCAATAAATACATAAATTTTAAATGAAACAATAAAAGAGGAATAACAGAGGCTGTATGCATCCTAGTAGCAGAACAGGTAACTCTAGGTAACTAGGATGCTAAAGGCCCTGGGTTTTAGCCACACTGCCAAAACCCAAAATAACAAGACTGGCTTATGAATCCGTGAGTTTATCATTACCGAGACTGAAATAGTACATTCTGCTAACCAGAGCAGACAGAGAGAAAGGACTCGGAAAAGCAATCAGCCTTCCTTCAACAGGAGAGTTGCCTCGCTACGTTATGCCCGGTTACATGCTGAGGTCACCATGTGCCACAAACCAGGGAAGCACATAAGGAGATTGCCTTCCCTGGGAAGATAGAATCTTCCTCCAAAGCTTGAGGCCACCAAGATGGAGGTAGTAGGTACATGTGAATACCCTCGGCAGCCCTGGTGAGGTAGGGCTGTTAGATCAGATCCCAGTCAAGCCAACAGAGCCAGAAAACCAGGAATTAATAAGGAAGGAGAAGTATTTTGTACAGCAATCCCAAGGATCGCTTGTCACCCCTACAAGCGGAGGAGGAGACCTAGGAGTCACAGGATTGTCTTTCTCAGCCTGAGTAGAAAAGGGCTCACAGCAGAGAGGAATGATAATATACCTGTGATAGAAATCTGAAATCATCCAAGCGACATTTGTGCCAGTTTCGGCCTTAGATCCCATAACTTACATATGATTCAATGTACTATTCATTGTACATTGTTAGATCCCATAACTTACATATGATTCAATGTACTATTCATATGGCATGATCTTTTCTTTCTTTCTTTCTTTCTTTCTTTCTTTCTTTCTTTCTTTCTTTCTTTCTTTCTTTCTTTCGCAGTTTGAAGTAATACATGGGCACACATTCTCGAGAACACAATGCATAATGCTGTTGTTGTATCTACTGAAGATGAGTTGTGTAGTTGTGTATTTAGTCAGCATAGCTTATACCTACAGTAATAGTAATGATTTGAGAAACGTTAAAATCCCAGTGACTTAAAGCAACAAACACATTTTCTTGCTCCTCTTATCTGCTCACCCCGGGCAGTGTAGCATACACCGTTCCCTGCTCCTTCATGGTTAAGGTTGGTCTCTGGAGCCTCTGGAAATTGCTAGCTCTTGTGATGTGGATGTAGAAGGGAACGGATGAGTCATGTGTAGTGCCATAAAAGCTCCGCCTGGAAGTGCTGGATGCCACCCGGAAGTGCTTCTTTTCACCTCGAGGTGACTGAAGAGAGTTACACTCACACTCTTTATCAGAAAAGACTGAAACCTCACCATCCTAGGATGTGTCAAGCTTGGCTGGGAACATTGGGTGAAACTCACAGACCACCACAGATGGTTTTACTTCACAGTTGAATCGATTGTAATAGAGAAGAAGCCTTCTAGATGTTTCTCTGGTTACTGTCAAATACCACTACATTCTTTATGCCTAGCTTTTGACTACTAAGTGACAGTGTTGATTTTATACTTTCTCTCTTATAGTTTTTCTTTATATACTTTCTCTTTTATAGTTTCAAGGTTTGCTGGCATTAAGAATTCTAGTAACCTTATAGCAGAATGTTCTAGAATACAGCATTCTTTAAAAAGAATAAAGCAAGTGTATAAAATCCTCCTTTTGTTTCTTTTGCCCCACAGACATTGACGAGTGCTCTGAGGGCTTTGTTCAGTGCGACAGCCGTGCCAACTGCATCAACCTGCCTGGGTGGTACCACTGTGAGTGCAGAGATGGCTACCATGACAATGGGATGTTTGCACCAGGGGGAGAATCCTGTGAAGGTCAGTAAAAAAAAAAAAAAAAAAGATGTAGGGGCCCAGGATAAGAGGCAGCCAGAGGAGATGCGCCTTGTGCTAGGCTATCCCTGTGGCACAGTAAGAGTGAATGTTGAATGTTGGAGACCAAAGATGTGGGCTCTGTTCTAAGAACGGTGTGATCTTATAGGACTGGAAAATTCAGTCCGATTAGACTCAGCAATTAGCCATTCATCTTGGGTTCTTTTCGGTGGACTGACAGACAGCACTACTGAGTGGACTGACAGACAGACAGCACTGCTGAGTTCCCCTACCAACAGGCAGAGCAAGCTGAGCACCAGAGAAATGACAACAGTGTGCCATCAAAATTCATGGCAAAGGAAGAAAAACCAAAAGCAAAACCCCAGAAATGCTGCTTCTTCTTTGGTATTTAGAACTCCACAGGGAGATAATGGGCCTGTGAGATAATAGGCCCAAGGCGCACAGTACAGTCCTTCTGGAACCTGACAGAGGTACTCGACACCTAGATATTAAGATGTCTGCCATACTTGTTACACACAGGGTTCACGCAAGAAGAGTAAGACAGACTTGTGTGGTGGGCACAGGCTTCCAGAACGCTGCCAGCAGCATTAGACTGGAGAAGGGAGCACTCCAGATTTCACATAGGAGAAGGGAGCACATCCAGAGTTTCACAGAAGGATGGAAAGGTTGTTGTCTTACCCAGGACTGAAATTTAGTGTTTTTTAATAATCACTTAAACTAGTACTACAACTTGCCTTGTAACTAGGATTACCCCATAGTGAGTATCTCTAGCCTTTGCTGAATCAAGAAACACAGATTACAGTTCATAGATACCCCATAAAATCCTTTGCTTATATCCCATAATGCTTTATTAAAATTTACTTTTTAAAGATTATAGATAAAGAGCTGGAACAATCGCTTAATGGCAAAGAGCTCTTGTAGAACACCCATGCCTGGCAGCTCATAGCTGCCTATAACTCCAAGACCAGAGGACTGAATACCTCTCTCCTCCGTGGGCACATGCAGTCACATGTGCATACTACCCCCAAACACACATGCACAATTAAACATATAAGAATAAATCCTTAAAATACACAAAAAGCATGATTATAAACTGAATAAAACTAATGCAAGCTGCCTTAGGGTTTTACTGCTATGAACAGACATCATGACCCAGGAGACTCTTATAAAGGACAACATTTAATTGGGGCTGACTTACAGGTTCAGAGGTTCAGTCCATTATCATCAAGGCAAGAACATGGTATCGTTCAGGCAGGCATGGTGCAGGAGGAGCTGAGAGTTCAAAATCTCCATCTGAAGGCCACTAGGAGAAGACTGGCTTCCAGGCAGCTAGGATGAGGGTCTTAAAGCCCACATCCACAGTGACACACTTCCTCCAACAAGGCCACACCTCCAACAGAGCCACACCTCCTTATAGTGGCACTCCGTGGGCCAAGCGCATACAAACCGTCACACAAACATACAGCTGTGTAAGAAAGAGAACAGTGAAACCATCAAGCCAGACAACTTCATGAGTAGAAAGAAAGATTTATGGGGGCTCAAACTGCCAAGGTTGTCCCTCGGTGGGGTGGGGGAAGGGATCAAGAGAGTCAGAGAGAAGAGCGCAAACTGGGTAAAGCCTTGCTGGTTTCATGGGGTGCAGGTTGAGGCGGGAGTGTCAAGTCCCAGCAGCCTGGTGGCTTAGACTGGAGGAAGTAGTTGAAGACAGAAGCAGAGAGCCTGGCATGCAGCCATGGGGCTATGATCTGAGTAACAGGGAGCTAGATGCCCATTGCGGGCAGTGTGGCTGTGGGCATGGATAAGGCAAGTAATGGCTTATCCAGACCAACAGAACCCCGCCTGTCAAGGTTTCTGGGGGACGCTGACTCTAGGCAGCCATCCTATTTACCGGGTGAGAATCCAGCCCGGGGTCAGCCCAAATGTCATTTAGGACATTGTCAGAAGCACCACGGTTTTGTTGTGGCCCTCTCTAGACCAGACAAACAGCATGAAGATTAACTCCGAACAGCTCCTTCCCCATCATTTCCACTGATCCTCAGGGATAACCTGGTCTAATTTTACCTGCTACCATTGCATACTTTGTTCATTTGAACAGGATAAAAAAAAAGGCCTTGTGCTTAGCGTCTCACAGATGTGTGAGCACAAGTTTCAAGTGGGGTGCTGTCTTGGGTACTTTTGTATTACTCTGAAGTCACCATGATATCACGCGCATGTCCCTCTCTCGGGCCTCTTCCTTAGCCACGGACTCACAGATCTCACAACCTCCGAGGTTTCTCAGCTGGGATTTCTCATGGCATCTCAGACCTAACGGGGCCACATCCCAGTCCTGTATTTACTCCTAGATTTGCAGGTCCCAGAGCAAGGTTTCCAGGCCGTTGTCTTAGAGTCATCCTTCCTTTGTATCCTTCTCATTGAACATCCTGCCGATGAACTCGTTTCTAACTTCACTGTATCATGTTTCTAAATGCATTCATTCTAAATACACTCCCATCAGCCCCACCAAGGTGGCCTGGAGTCTCACTTATCTGGGCTGTTGCTGCAATCTTCAGACCAGCCTCCGCTCTTCCACTCCTGACTCCCTGAGACCCGTGTAACACCCAGAACAATCCCTAAAAGACTGAAGTCAGAGAATGTTACCCATCTGTTTACACTTCTGGAGCCTTTCACCTCTCTGACTTTGATGTAGTTGATAAGGGGCTACCTGGTGCACGCTCTCAGCTTTCTGGACATTTTAACAACACACCAGAGGCATTTCTTCATACAAGCGCTTTGCTTTCCATGGGATGCCTGCTCCCAACCTTGCCCCAGGGTTTCATTTAATTCAGATATCCTCACAAATGTTTCTGCTGGACTTTCCATTTGAAATCACCTTCAGCCTCAGTCTGGTCACCGGCCCTGCTTTACTTTCCTTAAAAGAAATAACCAATTCTGCTGGAGTCATAGTCTATGCCTCTTTGTTTGCTGACTATACCTTAGGATGTGAGCTCCTAGGTTTTGTATGTTTGTCAGCTGCTTGATCACCAACCAGTCCTGGAACAATGTCAGGCACATGATAGACTGACTATACATTGATTTGCCCAATGACATTGACTGATAAGGGAAACTGGTAGATAGACAGTGTGATGGTAACATTGTCAACTTGATATAATCTAAAACTACCTGGGCAAGGAGTTTCTGGGCATGCCTGTGGTCAGTTATCCTGATTAAATCGACCCAGGTGGGAATCATGATGTGGTGTGGGTAGATCCATGTCTTAGTCGGGGTTTCTATTCCTGGACAAAACATCATGACCAGGCAAATTGGGGAGGAAAAGGTTTATTCAGCTGTTCACCAAAGGAAGTCAGGACTGGAACTCAAGCAGGTCAGCAAGCAGGAGCTGATGCAGAGGCCATGGAGGGATGTTCCTTACTGGCTTGCTTCCCCTGGCTTGCTCAGCCTGCTTTCTTATAAAATTCAAGACTCCAGCCCAGAGATGGCACCACCCACAATGGGCCCTTCCTGCTTTTTCCCTAATTGAGAAAATGCCCCACAGCTGGATCTCATGGAGGCATTTCCCCAACCGAAGCTCCTTCTCTGTGATAACTCCAGCCTGTGTCAAGTTGACACACAAAACCAGCCAGTACAATCCATTTCCAAGGGCTGAGATCACAGTCTCATTAAAAAGAAGTGGGTGGGGGCGGAGTTATATCCAGCATTCACTGCTGTCTGCTTCCTGATTGTGGATACAATGTATCCAACTTCCTCAAGGTCCAGCCCCTGAGTTCCCTACCACAATGGACGATTGTAAACCCAAATGAGCCCTTTCCCCCTCAAGCCACTTTGTCAGGGTATTGTATCAAGCCGCAGAAAAAGAAACAGCCACACGGAGGAGAGATAGGAAATCTTTTAAATTGAAGCACGTTAGGTATATAATTTATATCAGAATTAAACATGGGTGTGAAGTATAGTATAGGTAAGTATTTGCCATATTAAATAGATATAGTGTTCAAACAAAAACTAACAAGTGCTGTCTTGATTTCAAAAAGTAAAAAGACAATTATGCGTTAAAATAAAGTGTGATAAGGGTAATACCGCACAGTTAGGGAATCTGCCAGAGACACAGAAATGCCTCTCAAGGAAAAACCCACAAACATAGAATCTTTTTACTTTGAAAACATTATTCTGGAAGCCCATTCTACTATTATCGAGCAATAAAATTTGTAGCATTTCTTAGAAAACAGTATGATTCACTCCGAAGTCAGCAGTCTCTGGCGGAGTGCTTTAAAGGAGCCAACCTGGGAGGTTTAAGGAACAGAACAGAAGTCCTGCAGCTGCTGTCCCCTGCAGTTGCAGGGGTTTGCAGAACTGTCATATTAGTATTAGAGAGATTCAACTTTAAGAATAAGGTTAGATCAGTGAAGGAGCCACTTCTCTTTTGCTTAAAAAAAACTGGGGAACATTTCAAATTGGAGAAGCCCGAGCAGTGAACTCCCAGCTACTCTGAAGTGTGAGGTCGCACGTGGAGGCTCTGCCCCTTAGGCTGTAGTCACGTCCATCAGGTGTGTTCACAAGCTGCATGAATATAAATGTAAACCTCTTGCCTTTCTTCCCTTCCATCTCAGCGTCCAGACTTCCTTCCCAGATGACGCTGGAACGCCGCTTTCTCACTCTGTGCCATCATTTCTCCTATACCTGAAGTTTTGAGAAATGGGAATACAACCCAGGATTTTTCCATAAAATTATATATTTTATACTTAGTTGCCCACGTTTTTGTCCTTTTTTTAACTTCTAAATAATATTCAAATTTGGCTTTTCCGTGAAACTTGAAGTATTATGTTGAAGCCAAATATGCATTATTTATTTAATAAGAAGACACAAATTAAACGCATCTGGTTCAACCCACCAAGTAAATATTGACCATATGGACAGCTGCACTGGTAGCAGCCGTGGGTGTATCAGGAGAGAGGGTGCTGCGGGCTCTCAACAGATGAGTCCGTGAACAGGGTGGAAAGTGCTGAGAAAACTCTTAAACATAACATAAAAGGTGGATTATGCAGAGGAGGAAGGGAGGGAGGGAGAGGAGGAGGGAGGAGAGAGAGAGAAAAAGAGAGGAGGGAAGTAAGAGAGGGAGGGAGGGAGAGGGCAAGGAGAAAGAGAGAGACAGAGAGACAGAGACAGAGTCCTTCCCCTTCTGCATGAAGGAACCCTTCTCAGAGTGCTTTGAATTTGTTCAAGGACTGTGTTAAGCACCGTGAAATTATTGATGTAAAAGGGGTGTGTGATCCAAGGGAGAAACTTTCCATATCTGCCGTGAAGTCTGGATGTGAGTCTGATGCACTGGTTCTGAAGGGGTTAATAGTAAAAGCACATTTCTGAACCATGTCCACATCTTGGTCCAGTCCTGTCCCATCCGTGCCAGAGCTCTGTATCCAACACTAGACATCTCCATGCAGAAGCCCAGAGGAAATCCAACAGCAGATCCCTAACAGAGTATATACTCACTGTCCTCCCTGGCCCCCCACCCATTCCCTAATGATGCAATATTCTCTCTATATAGCAGCAACCATATTTTCTAAGACTGGAAAAGACTTGATTTGTCCTCTCCCTAAACTTAAAACCAGAAACGCAGTTGGGTTGGTCTTTTGGTAGCTCCTGCTGGGCAGTCCCTAGAGTAGCCTTGTGCTGAATTGTCAAACCTGGGTCCGGACTGCCTGACTTCCATCCAGGTATCTGTACCTTCTTGACAAGGACCTCGGAAAAGTTTTACAACACTTCAAGCCTTGGTCTCCTAGTCTCTAAAATGAGGGCTTCCTTGTCACTTCACCCACTGGTGTAAGGACCAAACAGTCTCCCCAGGGAGAGAACTCAGGACCGCACACAGCAACAGTCTTACACGTCTTCTTAGACTGTGTTACTTGCCTGGATTCCTGAACCAACCAATCCGCTGATCTCTTGGCTTCAAACTCTAATCCACTTAAAGTCATTTTCCAAAATGAAGGCACAGAAATCTTTCTAAAAATGAAAGTCTGCATTTACTCAAAATAGCATTTTATTGCCTGTGTAAAGGCAAATTCCTTACCTTCTCCTTTCTCAGGCTGAGCATGGCTCCCCAGGTATATGGCTGCTTCTCCTGCCCTCACACTGGACAATCCAATCTCATCAACACCCCTGCTCCCCGCCCCATGCCTCTAAACCACACACCTTCAAACATATTATTGCTTAAAAGCACTTTAGCTCCTTTTTCGTGTGGTTGAATATCACCCGCAATGTGCTTGTTGAGCATAAAGGCTATCAGGAGAGGGTGTTAGCTCACTCCTACAAGTATAAGCAGATCCTGACTGCTGCTGCAGATAGAATAGGATGAGACCAAGATGTGACTGGTGGGCTCAGCAACATTGGTTACTCAATAGCAACTCACTCAAGAGTTACTAATATTCATGATACTTGAATTTTTATGAACATCAACTTTCTTCTATGTAAACAGAATTCCAAGTTTCCTCAAACAAGTTGGTGATTATAAGTCTGTTTTAGATAACTTGTAGAAAAGGCAACTGGCCCAAACTTACCCGAATCCACTCACAGAGGGAGGTTGTAAGTACTCCATCAGGCGCACCACTTCCCTTTTATGGGTGGGACAATTAAGTACACACTGTGTACAGCTGTGGTCAGCTGTGAGGGCACTTGAACATCATGTCTTTATTAGAAATGTGTTCTTCTTTTCTTTCTTTCTTTTTTTTTGGACTGTATTTTCTTTCTTTTTTTTTTTTACTTTTTATTAGATATTTTCTTTATTTACACTTCAAATGTCTTCCCCTTTCCACATTTCCCCTCTGAAAACCCCCTATCCCATCCACTCTTCCCCCTGCTTACCAACCCACACACTCCTGCTTCCCTGTCCTGGCATTCCCCTACCCTGGGACAATGAGCCTTCTCAGGCCCAAGGGCCTCTCCTCTCATTGATATCCGACCAGGCCATCCTCTGCTACCCATGTGGCTGGAGCCATGGGTCCCTCCATGTGTACTCTTTGATTGGTGGTTTAGTCCCTGGAGCTCTGGGGTACTGGTTGGTTCATATTGTTGTTCCTCCTATGGGGCTGCAAACCCCTTCAGCTCCTTGGTTCCTTTCTCTAGCTCCTCCATTGGGGACCCTGTGCTCAATTCAATGGTTGGCTGGGAGCATCCACCTCTTGATTTGTCAGGCACTGGCAAGTCCTCTCAGGAAACAGCTATATCAGGCTCCTGTCAGCTACATATGTTGGCATCCACAATAGTGTCTGGGTTTGGTAATTGTATATAGTCTTTCCTTCAGTCTCTGCTCCATATTTTGTCTCTGTATTTCCTCTCATGGGTATTTTGTACCCCTTCTAAGAAGGACCAAAGTAGCCACACTTTGGTCTTCCTTCTTGAGCTTCATGTGGTCTCAGAATTATATCTTGGGTATTCTGAACTTCTGGGCTAATATCCACTTATCAGTGAGTGCATACCATGTGTGCTCTTTTGTGATTGGGTTACCTCACTCAGGATGATATTTTCTAGTTTCATCCATTTGCCTAAGAATTTCATGAATTCATTGTTTTTAATAGCTGAGTAGTACTCTAGATTGGGAAAAGATATTTACCATTTCTACATCCAATAGAGGACTAATATCCAATATATACAAAGAACTCAAGAAGTTAGACTCCAGAAAATAACCCTATTAAAAAATGGGGTACAGAGCTAAACAAAGAATTCTCAACTGAGGAATACTGAATGGCTGAGAAACACCTAAAGAAATGTTCAACATCCTTAGTCATCAGGGAAATGCAAATCAAAACAACCTTGAGATTCCTCTTCATACCAGTCAGAATGGCTAAGATCAAAAACTCAGGTGACAGAAGATGCTGGTGAGTATGTGGAGAAAGAGGAACATTCCTCCATTGCTGGTGGGATTGCAAGCTGGTAAAACCACTCTGGAAATCAGTTTGGCGGTTCCTCAGAAAATTGGACATAGCACTACCTGAAGACCCAGCTATACCACTCCTGGGCATATACCCAGAAGATACTCCAACATGTAATAAGGACACATGTTCCACTGTGTTCATAGCAGCCTTATTTATAATAACCAGAAACTGGAAAGAACCCAGATGTCCCTCAACTGAGGAATGGATACAGAAATGTGTTTTTCATAAAAATATGCGTTCTTCCATTCCCGAACATCTAGTCTTTCACAAAAATGGACATACTCATTACGGCCTGCAGGGGGTGTGGTACCTAACCATGGCACTTTTCATTCTGACATCCTGCAGGATAAGAGAAACACAGATGTTCAGCCATTGCCTTCTTTAGCATCTTACAGAGGATATCAAAGGGCTTTATGTAGTTAGATGTGTCTGTGGAGTTCACAGTCAAAGACGGTGGTTAATGTTTGCTACATACTGTAATCAAAACTCTAAGAATGTTAAGTAGACATGAAGTGCAACAATCAAATATATCCTATTATTATTATCATTATCATTATCATTATCATTATTATTATTATTATCATGAAACACCCCACTGTAGAGCTAAGTTTTAAAATTTCATTTTCTTCTCAAAGACAAAATTTTACCTACTCTAAAATCTGTGTAAGTATATTGTACTTAATTTTTAAAGCATATGTAAATGCTGACTTCTCTTCTAATTATAGCCCATACCACAAAACACTGCCCTTAACAAATGGAGCTAGGAGAAAACTCACTATGATCATCACACTAACAGTCATTGTCCCAAACTAGAACTTTTATGGAGAAGGAGCGAATAAAAAATGAAGGTAAATAGAGAGAAAAGATATCATATGGCTTAATTTCATATAGAATTTAAATGTGGCCAAGATTGAGTCAACTAGTCCAAGTTTCCAATTAGCACTGAGATCAAGACACCAACCAAAAGGAAAAAATATTTACTCAACTCGATTTTTCAAGAAAAATCAGTACACAATTCCCAGTTACAAGCTGCCAGTTCCAACTTCTCTCTAGTCTGTTCTTCTCTAACCTGATCATCCCTAACCTGGTCCTCTCTAACTGGTCCCTCTCTAACTCATCCCTGCCTAACCTGCTCCTCTCTAACCTGGCCCTCCCTAAGCAGCTCCTCTTGCAGTGACTTCTTTCTTGACCTTTCCTTAGAAGAAGCAGATGAAATGGGTAATAACCACTTACCGCCACTCATATCATTTCTCTGAAATGTATTTTGGCGTGTGGCCTTTACATTATGGGGTAAATAGAACGAATCACATCTCTCCTTATAGTCCTGATCTCTGGGTCAAGATATGTTTGCTTTTCATCTGTATGAAAATGCTTTAGGCTGCTACAGCCACCAAATAGGTGAAGTCGGGTGAAGAGTGGGCAGCCGCCAATTGAGTCAGGCCAGGGCTGAAAGGCTAATCTGAAAGGAAAGTTAAAAATGAATAGCATCTGGGCATGACACTCCCGGAGGATCCGGCTATACCACTCCTGGGCATATACCCAGAGGCTTTCCCTGCATGCAATAAGGACACATGCTCCACTATGTTCATAGCAGCCATATTTATAATAGCCAGAAGCTGGAAAGAACCCAGATGTCCCTCAACGGAGGAATGGATTCAGAAGATGTGGTATATTTACACAATGGAATACTACTCTGCAATTAAAAACAATGAATTCACGAAATTCCTAGGCAAATGGTCAGAACTTGAAAATATCATCCGTAGTGAGGTAACCCAATCACAAAAGAACACACATGGTATGCAGTCACTGATAAAGGGATATTAACCCAGAATCTCGGAATACCCTAGACACAATTTGCATATCAATAGATTTCCAAGAAGATGGAAGGAGAGACCCCAGGTCCTGGAAAGACTGGATGTAGGGGAATGCCAGGACAGAGAAGCAAGAGGGGGTTGAATGGGGAAAAGAGGGAGGGAAGGGGGCTTATGGGACTTTCAGGGAGGGAGGAAACGGGAAAGGGGAAATGATTTTGAATGTAAATAAAAAAAAACTTAGAAAATAAAATAAAATTTAAAAAAAATGAATAGCATCCTTGGGAGAGATGGTAATTGAGGACTGTCTCTTCCCTCCCTGCTGCGTAGAAGGGTTCAAGGACATTGCTAGCAAACCTAGACCTTGAGGGAAGGACACCAGCACCAGGACAAAATGCAGGGATCGCACTGTGTGGTGGTGGCCTTGAGACTAGGGTTTGCAATAGAGTAAAGCACCTCAGCCCCCCACCCTCGCTCCAGACATTTCTCCCGCTAAAAAGGGAGATGCTCTGGAAATACCAGTGTGACACTGGAAATAATATCCCCAGGAAAACATCAGAACACTTGTGGAATTTCTACCACCAAGCCATTTCATTTAATAAATTTGAGTTCTCGTCTTACTTCCAGAGAGATTAATGTTTCTCAAATTCTAATGGTATTTAGGCAAATATGAAAGTGAAAATTCTGGACAAGGCTATCTTTTCTTAAAATCAAAATCGTGTAATGCTTTCCCTGTGAACTCCCCACACAATCCAGTGCCTTAGCGATCATTTAAAGGGGAAGCCCACCTGGGTCAATGCGAAAGACAATCTGCCTGGTCACAACTGCTTGAAACCGAGAACATTCTGGGTCACATTGTGTCACTTCTCTTGACTGTAGATATTGACGAATGTGGGACTGGGAGGCACAGCTGTGCCAATGACACCATTTGCTTCAACTTGGACGGTGGATACGATTGCCGGTGTCCCCACGGGAAGAACTGCACTGGGGATTGCGTGCACGAGGGGAAAGTCAAGCACACCGGCCAGATCTGGGTGCTGGGAAACGACAGGTGCTCTGTGTGTTCCTGCCAGGTGGGTAGACACAAAGCGTCTTCCTCCCTCGGATTGTGATGCTCATACATCTTAATTGTGTGAATTAACAAGGGTTGGCAAATGCACACAACCATTTCACCACAACCTCAGTGACTATAACTGAACATTTTCATTGACCCAAATGTTGCTCATGTCCTTCCTAGATAGCCCTACCCCTCTGTCCCTTCCTCTCCCTCCCCCAACTTCCTCCCATCCTCTCCCTCCCCTTCCGTCTCCCTCCCTCTCCTCCTCCCCCCTCTCCCTCCCCCTCCCACCCTCTCTCTCTCCCTCTTTTCCCTCTGCCCCCACCAGAGCAAGGTCAACTCTGCTTTCAATTAAATAGTAACTAGAATTAAGTTCTTATTTTCTAGAGCCTCACATAAGTGAAACAAGACAGGGCATGCTCTTTGTACCTAGCTCCTTTGTGCCAGTTATATTTCTCCACAATCATTTGTATTATTACATGTATCTATTTTACTTTCTGTTACTGAACAGTATCCTGTTGTACCATTTATCACAGTGTATTTATCTACATTGATAACATTTTGTTACTAAGTCAATTTTTTCTTAGGCATAATATTATATTTGAATGAAAGAATAAACGAATCAGAATAGAGAAGCCTTCACCCAAGAATGGGAAATATCTCTCTGGATAAATGTTATATTAGGCATGCGTTCTTTTGTATTAACTTAGTTAATGATGGGTACTTAAATTACAGTTAAATGAATAGTCTATGTACAAAATAGTTGACTATTATGAATGAAATTGATATTTGTATAAAATATAATGCCTAATTATTCCAGAAATTTGGCCATTTGTGAAGTTTATTAGCTAGCTATAAAGCATTATAATGACACATCTTGCTTTAATACACCAAAACCCAAAATGTAGTTAGTAACCAAATTGCTGTATAATAGTCAGATATATGAATATTATATATATTATATATATGTGTGTATATATAATGAAGTTGAATATCATAATATACTTAATTATGGACTACATGGTGACCATTACCATTATACTGGTCAGTTTCTGGAAGTTTCCTTTTGGTCAAGTCATTTAAGAAGTAGTATGGAAAGGAAATGAGAAGTCTCCCAGCTTTGGGCGCACCTCTGTTAGTTTCAAAGTGGAATTTCTAAGACACTTGATTAGCTGAGTAGATGGCGTCGCATCCTCACATCCTCTGCGCGCCGTGGCACCCTGAGAAATCGAGGGGCGTGGTAACACTCTGCTCCCCTTTTCACACAGACTGGATTTGTCATGTGTCGGCGAATGGTCTGTGACTGCGAAAACCCGACAGTTGACCTTTCGTGCTGCCCTGAGTGTGACCCAAGGCTGAGCAGTCAGTGCCTGCATCAAAACGGGGAAACCGTGTACAACAGCGGCGACACCTGGGTCCAGGACTGCCGTCAGTGCCGCTGCTTGGTAAGTCAAAGAGGACAGCATGCCCTTCCGCCCACCAGCAGCGAGCAGCTGGCTAGAATGCTGACCATGACAAACACAGAGCCTGGAGAGCATGATAGAGAGAGGACACCCAGCGGCATCCTCTGGAGCCCTGGTTCCCAACCTGTGAGTCAGTCGTGACCCCCTTGGAGGTCAAACAATTCATTTAGGGCATTGCACATCAGATACCCTGCATGTCCAATATCTCCATTATGATTCATAACAGTAGCAAAGAAGTAATTTTATGATGGGGGGGGTCACCACAACATGAGGAACTGTATTAGCGGGTGGTAGTATTAAGATTAAGAACCACTGTTCTGAGTGCTGGAGTGGCCCTCATTGTGTACGCCTTCTCTGAGAGCAATACTTCTTGAAGTACACCTTGAACCTAAGCTAAGAAAGGTCTTCTGTGCCTTTATTATCCATCCTATGCTTAAAGAGAATTATGAACTATGCATTCATGAAAAACAAAAATCAGTCTTTCCCCCAGGTAAATCTGTTAACCAATCTCGATTAATTCCTCACACTTAAAACAAAACAAAACAAAGATAACATATTGGGACTGGGGAAATGATCTAATAGTTGAAGTGTTGCCCTGCATGTGTGAGGAACATAGTTCAGATGCCCAGAACCCAAGTAAACACCAGCTGGGCATGGGGTCCTCCAGCCATTCCAGCAGGGGCAGTCTGAGGCAGAGTCTGCCTCTGAGAGACTCTGCATCTGAGAGACTGCCTTAGTGAGTAAGGCGGAAGGAAGGTCAAGAGAGGATAGTCCATGCCATCAGTCACAAATGGTCATCTGCATGCACATACATTCACATACATGCAAAAAACATGCATACAATCTACCCATGCATGTGTTATAAAATGGAAAAAAGAGAAGAAAACACTCCTTCTTCCTAAAGACTGTTCCCGTCAGCACTCCTGCATGGTTGCTATGTTCTATGGTCCCACATTCCATGACTGCATGATAAATAAATACTAGAATTGGATGTTTGTCCATGTTTATGAAACTTTCCCTGGAAATGATGAGGAAAGAAGAAAAGATTAGATAAAGACCCACCCCCCCCAAAAAAAAAATTGGCAACTTTTTCCAATTGACTACATATCTTGCTCCTCCCTGATTGTGTAAATTAAAAGGGACAGATGCTGCACGTGTGTCTTTGTGGTAGAAAAGTGTCACGGTAAAGACACGTTTGAAGTCATGGCCAGGCACCTTCTTGTTTTGTGCAGATATTTTTAGGGGCCCCATTTTTGTGTCTCTGCCTCTTCACCTTTTCAACCCAGAAGTCATTCGTGAGAACAAGGTCTGTTTCTGCGCCCAAAGGCTGCTTTCATCCCTGAAACCTTGAGATTTAAAACTAAGAAGAAAAGAGTCAACAGGTGGGAACTTTTTTTAAAGGTCCAACTCACAGTTTCCCATGTGAAATAAAAGAGAGGGGAAATCAAATTTTGTGTTGTCTTATTCTATGCTGTCTTGTTGGGGTGATGTGTTCAAAGCCCTCCCTCTGAAAAATATATAACTTAGCAACGAAGCAGCCGAATTCTGTTTGTATTTATTTTCTTTTTTGAGGGGGTTTAAAGGGATAAACCTTTTTTAAAAAAGATTAATAAATAAGTTAGAGGGGTATCAAGGCTATCCAAGGACCAGACACTTCATTTAAAGTGTCCTCTTTCGCTTTTCCCCTTTACCCTAGAGAAGATGGAGTTGTTCTCTTTGTACTGTTTGCGGAAGTGGTTGCTGTTTGTTTTTCCATGCAGTTCTTGTTTAGTACTCAAAGACTGTAGAACGGTCCATCGCAAAAGAGATGCCACCATCCAGTGTGGCTTCTGTAGATTCTCTGAAGATGCGCGGCTTTGAAGCCCTGAGTATTAAAACCACAATCCTGTCCTTAGTCGTCTTTGCCGCTCTTCTCTCTGGTTCATTGCCCCCGCCTCTTTCCCTCACAGCAAGGAGAAGTTGACTGCTGGCCCCTGGCTTGCCCGGAGGTAGAATGTGAATTCAGTGTCCTTCCTGAGAATGAGTGCTGCCCACGCTGTGTCACCGATCCTTGTCAGGCCGACACCATCCGCAATGACATCACCAAAACCTGCCTGGACGAGATGAACGTGGTTCGCTTCACCGGGTCTTCCTGGATCAAACACGGCACGGAGTGTACCCTCTGCCAGTGCAAGGTAAGGCTCTTGGGTGCAGGAGTGAGCGCCCTGCCTGGTGCGCCCATGCCCATGTAGAGATGCTGCTACACCTAGGTGACAGGGAGCTAGTCGCAGCTTGTGTATGTATCCTGTAAGCAGAGGTGGAAGGGCGGTCAGCTTTGTTAGTACCACACTGACTACCTTGAAAACCGGAGATCGGTCTTCCGGGTAAAGGAGCGCGAACGTGCTGCCGCCGGCATGCGCAGTAGCCACAACTCAGTGTCCTAGTGTAGCGAGCCATGCCGGCTTCATCACTCTTTTTATAATGGAAGACAATATTATTCCATTGATTTTTATCTAGTTCTTTTATGAGTTCCATAAAACATATTGACAAAGTAGATACATTGCATTTTCTAAAGTGAAAATCAATCTGGCAAAAATGGGCGTTGTTTCTTGGCTGTCGTGGTCAGTTACACCAAATTGAAAAACTTAGGGTCTGATGTTTATCATATTTTATTCCTACAGTTGGTAAGATCATTATAAAGATTTTACACTTTATTCTCATGGGAAAACAGTACTATGCTGCTTATTTCAGTAACTGCCTGCAATATATACAAAGTAGGCCGCGTGGACTGACTAACTGTGCCGAGGTTCAAGAGTGACTTGATTAATATTCCTCCAAAACAGAATTTAGGGTCTGATGCTTATCATATTTTATTCCTACAGTTGGTAAAAATCATTATAAAGATTTTAGACTTTATTCTCCTAGGAAAACAGCATTATGCCACTTACCTCAGTAACTGCCTTTAATATATATATAAAGTAGACCACGTGGGCTCACCGTGACAAGGTTCAAGAGTGGCTTGATTAACATCTCTCCAAAATAGAACCTAGTGATGTCACTTTGCGCTTCCTAGACGTAACTTGGAGATTAACACTAAAACAAAAGCAACGATATTAAAGACTTACCGACATTAAAAATGTCAGAGAGAGACGTCAGATTCTGTTCAGCACTGCCCGCCATTGTCTGCTCTGGCTTTTCAGTAAGCCTTTCCTTTGTTATCCACAGACACTTTATTTCATCTTCCCGTAGTATAATTTCTCACCAGAAGGGCCTGATGTAGCAGGACAAAGAAACTCGAAACAGGTGAAACTTTGAGGCGTCTTCTGTATCATCTTTAAAGCCACATCCCTAGCTCATTCAGTGGACGCAGTTTGTCAGTTAAGATTTTGAGTGAACATCTTCCCGTGTTCTATGTGTGCACCAGCAAATTTGAAGAGTGTTTCTAATGCAGGTTACTAAGAATGGGTACATTGTGTGGCTTCCTGTTTGATCGCAGTATATTCAACCATATGGAATCGGGTCAACATTGTAGCACTGGTGTCCAACAGATTTTTTTTTTTTTTGTCATCTGACTGCCAAGTCATAATGAATCCTCTTATTCCTTTGAATTGTTACATCGCTGTTCTGCCCATCGACAACAAAAATATCTAACAGGTAATGGGATAAAGGTCACATCAAGTAGAGCTCTGCAGGAAACAACCATGCTTTTAAGGGTTATTTCCTGTCACCCAGTGCCCTATAAATGACATAGCACTCCTGACTCTTGGTAAGAGTGTCTTCCAGAAGGTGTGTTCTGATGCCGAATTCCTATTTTCTTTGGTAAGTACTGATTCTTAGAAATTACCGTGTGATGCCACCTGCCTTATTAGTAAATGTACATTATAAGATTACCACATTTATCCAAGATATTAACTTATTTTAAAAATGAAGCGCACATAACTAAGCTTTGAACAGAGCCCTGGAGGGAAGCACTGTCCACAGTGAACTCTTCTAAGCTCTGGTTCTAAACATTCCCCTCTTGTTTCCTGACCAGGCCAGCTCAGTCAGTCAACAGGATCTCAAGAGAGGGAGTGAGGATTGAAAAAGAAGAAAAACAATTAGACAGAATTATAATATGACTCCAGCCGGGACTGAGGCTGAAGCAGGTTTATTTTTCTCCAGCCTGCTTTTACATCATTCTAAAAAAACATGGTCAGTTCTTAGATCAAAGACAACGTAATCAATCGAAATAGTAAACAAGAAGCTCACACAAGATAGTAATTAAGCAAAGAGATCACATAAGGTAGTAATTCAGCAAAGTAGTAAACCAAGCTCCACGGTCCCTGTTTCTGATATTCTTATCTGAGCCTACTTCCTTGTCTGAGCCCAGTGATAAATGCCAAATTCCTAGAAGCGGCACTAAAGCCCTCAACAGTCTCCCCTGCTTAGATCTGTTTATTCCACCTAATATCAACTAACAAAATTAAATGGCCTCCACTTAATTATCATTTCTGTAATATTATCTACTCAATAATCTAAAGGCTTAAAAACACTGGGGCTTGAGCTTATCGCAGGGGTGTGGCCTGTAGGCTCAGTCAGTCATTCCTGAAAGCTCCTGTATAGTAGCTTATTTCTGCCTTGAGCTATGTTGTGGGGCCTTTAATTGAATACTTCACCATTCAGATTCTCCATTCAGATCTTTTCATTGCCCAGCAGCATCCTGTGGCTGCTGACTGCCATATTAGACGACATATGTGGACAACGATATTTTGTCCTTTGATGCAGCGTCTCTCGTATCTCAAGCTGTTATCAATCTTGATTCGTAGCAGAGAGAATGGCCTTAAACATCTGGTTCTGTCTCTCCTTCTCGCTGACTGCCATGCACCACCACACCTGGTCTTTGTAGTGTTGGGCACAAATCCCAGCTTCATGCTAGACAAGCACTCTGGTAATTCAGCCCCATGCTCAACTCATGCAGAGAACATTTCTACCACTACAGAATGTTGTGTGGGATACATATATACATGCATAGATACATAGATGATAAATAATAGATATGATTGATAGATGATAGTAGCTATGATAGATAGATACATACATACATACATACATATATACATTCATAGATATATAGATGATAAATAGTAGATATGATAGATGATAGTAGATATGATAGATAGATAGATAGATAGATAGATAGATAGATAGATAGATGATGGATAGATAGAGATGGATAAATAGATAAAGGTAAATATATATAATAGATAAAGTAGATATGATTGATAGATGATAGGTAGATAGATGGATAGATGTGCTATTTTATATATATTTTATAGTGCTAGAGATCAAATCCATTGCACTATATTCTAATCCCTGGTGTAAAATTCAAAGTAAAATTTTAATCAGTAAAGACAATGGGTCTTTAGTCCCTACACATTCAGGGCCAGTTTTGACAATAATGGGAAGCAACTCTTTTTGTCATTGATCCATTTATTACTTATGTTCCCGTTGGTCCATTCCTGCCTTTCATTTTATTAGCATTTAAAATTGTATATTATATTTGGAAGGGGGCATCAAGATGGCTTAATATATAAAGGCACTTGCCACCAAGTCTGATGTATTCCTGGGACCCACATAGTGAAACAGAGAGCCCGTTATCACAAGATGTCCTCCAGCCAGTATGTGCACCCCATGGTACATGTGTGCCCTCCCACACTGACCAATAAATGCAATAAAAACATTTCTCCTTCATTTTAAGCTTTAATTGATAGTATCTGTTTTTCTAGAGATTTTAATATGTATCAATTTGTTGCATTGCTTAGCATCATACTAGTCATTAAAATATAAGAATGTTGTAAGCATATAACTTATCATAAGCCTATTTGTACACACTGATCATATACAATATGTCTGTTAACACTTTCTTATAATTCCATGCCCTTGGTTTTTATCTAATCACCCATATTTTTAAGAAAAGTAAAGGAATAAAACAATATTTTTGTATTTGTTCTGATACTTATCATTTCTTCTGCTGTTTATCTCTCTTACACGGGGCAGTCTACACCTGTCTCCATCTGGTCATTCTGCCATAGACTAAATAACTCCCTTTCATCTCCTCTATATCATCTGTTGAGGAAAGTCTGTATTGTAGGCCTAGAGAAAGAAACTGTCTCAACTTGCATTTATCTGAAAATATTTCTGAAAGATGTGTTAGTGGACATAAAGTTTTGTCTGACAAATTTTCCCAGCCCTTTGCAGGGCTTGTTCATTGTTTTTGTGTTTCTATCATTTCTGACTGAGGCATCATTTGAACTTTTATTCTTTGTAGAGAGTGTGTCTCTCCCCTGCCTCTTATCTCCTCCATAACACTCTATCATAGCAATTTGCTTATGGTGTTTTTAGGGATGTGAGTGTGTCTGTATGGTGTGGTGTGTGGTGTGTGTGTGTGTGTGTGTGTGTGTGTGTGCACGCAGTGACATTTTTAGATTCCTGTTCCTCCTTCCTAGTCTTCTAGGATTCCAGTTACACTCTGTTCAGATAGCTCCATGGCCCTGAGGTAAAGCTGTTTTTATGCAGCCTTTCTGTTTTATAGGTGGAGCATTTCTACCAGGCTCTCTTCACAGTTACTGACTCCTGCCACCCCTAACCTGCTCAATCAAGCTAGTGAATTCTTTATTTCATATATCTGTCTTTTCAGTCCTGAATTTCCACAAAATTCTATATATTTTAGTTTGTCTGATCCTTGCCATCTGTCCATATGTCTGTCTATGTGTCTGAGATTCAGTTTCAGTCTGTAGACCAGACTGGCCTTGAACTCACAGTGATCCACCTACCTCTTCCTCCCAAGGGCTGAGATTAAAGGTGTGCACCATCTTTCTGGGCTTCTCCATTAACTCTGGTCACCTTTTAAAGCTCATCTTGGAAGGTGTCTGTGGTACGTTTAGTCTTCATCTGAGACTTACTTATGAGTCATCTTGGAATCATTGCTACACATTGCTTCTCTGTTCACTAGGACTGACCTGTTCTCTTCTGTTAGTGTTAGTGTCTGTTAGTGGTACAGTATATAGGATTTTATGTTGTATAGGTACTAAGTCTATTGAAATCCTCTGAAAACCCTTTGTTCCAGCAGGCAGTCAGGTAATGGCCAATCACCTCACACTTGTGGTAGCTTGGCTCTTTGCCTGTTAGGTGGATCTTTTCCAATATTATTTTAGATTGAGGGTGAATTTTGTAAGGTTGAGATAGTATTTTACCCGTCATGGTCCTTTGAGACTTTGGGTGTAAGTTTTGAGTTATCCTTACTCTGTGTCTCAGGCAGGCCCAGATTTTGAACAGAGCTCCTCAGCCTCCAAAATGTCTCACCTCACACTCCAAGACTCCAGCTGAGGCTCTCTGCTCCCTTCACTCACCCGTGAGATTCTAAATAGTTTCTCCCCAATCTTAAATCCATCTCCTAGCTCCTGAGCTGTCTTCTGACTTCTCCAGACTTCTACTTGAGGTACAATCATGTGTGACTGCCAGACTAGGGGGTACTTTCGAGTCAGTCCCAAGCAAACAGGAATCACAGGGTACATTCCTATTGTTTTATGGTTGAACCCCGACCAAGTGCCTGCCCACTAGTCATCATAGCTTCCAGTAACCTTTATATGTTTCCCAGATGTCACAGATGTTAACTTATAGGATAAATTCTGCCATTGCTGAATCCAAAAGCCCAAGTGATGTTTCATAAAGTTTTAAAGTATGAACTGAATACTTTCCTAGTAGTGAAACTTTGATACAGCTTGCAGTGCATTTTCCTACAGCAGGGTAACATATAAATAGGGTCAAAGAAAAACATGCCAAGAAGATCTTGGAAAACATGTCCTTTCCGGAAGCGAGCATGGGAGCAGTAGTGATGGCTTTTCCTCACAGAGTCCCGATGCCAGTTGCACCCAGGGAGAGATGTAACCACAGTTTCTCTACCTTTTGTTTCAAAACCATACAGTGTGAGAAACTGATGTGTATCCTAGCAACAAGGTTATGGATAGAAAACCTCTGCCTCCGAGCTTGCTGTTGAAGCTGGAAGTGGCGTGGTTGGGCCGAGAGAGGATGTTGGTCTATCGTGGGGCCAGAACAAGAACTCGGACAAATACCCGGTTGAGAAAGAGGATTAGCTTTAACAGGTGGCACTCTGCTTTGATGGAGACTGGCTTGCTTCCTCATTCGAATGCCTCCACACAGGCCAGAATAGTAAGAAACTTTCTGAGAAAACTGTCTATAACGGTTTTGATTTTTGTCCCGTATAATATTCTTTCCACCCCTAAAGTCGTCCTGGAAGGGAGCTGAGCATTAGGCACAGATTAACCTGCTTTGATCCCAGCTCCGTCATTTATTAGGTAGAAAACGAAACAGCTGAGGAACCAAGGGAGCGAGTGGCTGTACCTCTTTGTAGCTTTACTATTTTGATACTTTTGTGAGTTATTTCTTGCACGTGCTTCTTCCCTGCTTCCCTGTCCCCGCCATTCCAGCGTCCCACTGTTTCATAAGCTGCCCCAGTTTAAGCCTCCCACTTAGATCAGTTTTGGAGTTCTTTTGTATTTGATGTAGATTTTCAAGATTGGGTGGGTGTCTGTATCACAGCAGAGTCCTCATGCAGCCCCACCTGAGTGAGGTCCACCTTTCCTGCCAGTGTCTTCAGGGTCTTCATTGCCTTAACTGCCACCCTCCAGGAGGTCTACCCCCAACACCAGCCTGGGGGGGGGAGCTCCCTGGTTGATCTCATCCGTACCATTATATCTCCTTTTATTTCATGAAGCTAAAACAGAACCCCTTAAGCTGGACGCCTTAGATGGCGGAAGTGTATTGAGGTTCCAGGGACTGAGAAAGTCATTTTCAAAGTCCAAGACCAAGGTGTCAACAGAACTAGAGTTTGACAAGCCATAATGTCTGCTCCTCCGGCTCCTCTCATTATCTCCTCACTTGATGGGAAGGAAAGAAGGGAGGGACAGGGGGAGGGACAGAGGGAGGAAGGGAGGGAGACAGACAGGCAGACAATATATCTGTTTCCCTACCCCTTCCCAGTATCTTACATAACCCAGGCTGGCCTTTGTCTTGCTAAGTTCAAAGTGGCTGAGGCTGACCTTGAACTCCTGATCCTTCTGCATACACCTCCTGAGTACTTGGATTATGGGGGAGGGGGACGCTGTCCTCATACCCTAATTCACTTTCTCTAATGATTCACCGCCAAACATCTTTACACTGAAGATCAGTCTGAAAACATGTCAATTTTCAGGATATCCAAACATTTTCTCCAAACACATTTCTAGCCCTTCCCATATACTCTTTATTATATATTTCTGGTACTTGCTGTCTTCTTCCTGATTAACCATAAGTATTGTCTTGTGGTCAGTGGGTCTGCATTACTAATCTAAGTTCATTCAGTACATAATTGTGAATAAACAAAGGGACCAACGTAAAACAGCGGATGCCCATGGGCTATAAAAACAACAGCCCGATTGTGTCAATGAGCGGTGGTAGGTTCCATAGTAATCTTAAGAACAATTTAATTATTCAACTTCCAGGACTGCAGAAATGGCAGCCTCCCAGATATATCACGATTAGTAAGTGTGAGAATCCATCAGTGACTGGCTTGCACACTCACCTTCCGCTTTCCTTTCTACTGTTTTCTCTAGAATGGCCAAGTGTGCTGCTCAGTGGACCCACAGTGCCTTCAGGAGCTGTGAAGTTAACTGCCTCATGGGAGAGATCTGTCCACAGAATGTTTTCTCACTTAAAAAGACCAAAAAATAAAAAAAAAAAAATTAAAAGTGATATGTGGTCAGCCAAATGCAACTTTGTGAATGGCTGGATGGACCGATGTCGATTGTGAGATTCGTGGAGCCTGAGGAACATCTCTGAGGAAACAAGATGACAGTTCTGCCTTTCCTCTTCCTGGGATCACCTCGTAGAGGAATGGGTGTGGAGCGCAGGCCATGACTTCCTCACCCCTGGATAAGAAGCCTGAGCCCATCAGCTCTGGGAAAGCCTCTCGCTCTGTAGGCACAGGACGAGTTCTATCTCAGACTCTTCCTGAATCGGCAAGGTTCCTCACTGGAAGAGTCGGACGTGAGGCGGCGAGTGAGTTATATTTTCAGAATCCAAGAAGCCGGCGCATCTGTACAGTGCACTCCGAAACCCAAAACAAGCTATTGTAATGATAAATAATGCACAGGCATGGTTATGTAACATTTTCTAACAGGAAAAGTCACCTCCCCCATTTCCTTGTTTACTGCACTTAATATTATTTGGTTGAATTTGTTCAGTAGAAGCTCGTTCTTGTGCAAAATAAAATAACTATTTCTCTTACCTTACGCCATGCGAGTCGGTGTCTTCCTGGGCATGTCCTGCTTTTTATAGATGGTTTAAAATGTAAACTGATTTTTAGCTCTGCTGATGACGAACACTCACCATGCTACTTCCATGTTGAAGGATGATTTTCATTTGACTCTATGCCTAAGTCTGGGGCGAGGCAGATGAATGCCTCTGCTGTCTCTGGACCCTCAGTTTCACTTTTGTGGCCCCACTCTGTAATGGAGGACTGTCATACAGAAAGTGCTAATCGCTTCCCTTTCTTCTGGATTCTCATTTAGCTCCAATAACATTACAATAATGGACACTAAGAGCATCTAAGGAGAAGGTGACAACCGTGCTTTATTTCTCACTGGGTGCCTTTTTACCAGATGGCCATTGTGATGGACTCTGCCATTTTGCTGAAGGCTACATCTCTTAGTAGGTGGCCTTCTCTACCCAGCGACTCTCTTTAGGTTCTAAATACATGCTTGCTTCTCTGTCTGAGAGATGGTAAGACTAGCTGATGCATCCTTGAGAGATAACTGCTTCATTGCTTGCTGGCTTCCCTGTTTCAACTTACTTGCTTAAAAATGGCCCCTTTAAACTCTTTAAATAGCCACATTAGATGCTATCTGTTTCTTCCCAGGATTCTGACATCAAGAGAGGAGTGTGTGAAGGTAGGGCATGCCTTCAAGAGGTCCTTCAAATTTTGATGTGTATTTCAATATATAAATCTATCTCAGGGTTAGAAGGGACCATTTTATCATACATTGACTTCATACACCAGAATCCCAAGAAGAAAATCGTAGGCAGGTTGGTACCATTGAGCAAATTAACGTCATATGGCTTTGTTCCCGTGAGTTGACTGGTATGGAAAGGAAGCACAGATGTTGTCAAGTTCATTGTTCATTGCACAGAGGTGTTTTTCAGGAACAGAAGTTATGAGATGGAGAGGCAATAAACACTGTGAGCCACAGCAGGGAAGGTGAAGCCACTCTCCTTACCAACTCATCATTGCTGTGGAACAACTAGGCGAGCATGGGAAGTGTACATGTCTAAGAACTGTGTCATGGGAAATATTTATTGCATGTGTACATTTAAGCATCTTTATATTTCCTGGGTTCACCACAAGTGCCTCTGTCCAGCATTCTTCTCATATTTAATTTAAAATATCATCAGAATATAAGATGTCTCTCTTTTTGTCTGCCATGCTACTCTGCCAAATGGGAAATTTAGTGTCCAAGAGGGTAGACATTAAGTTGAAGGTTTTACATATTTTCCATTACATATAATTGAGATTCTCTATTGAAATCTCCTGAAACAATTTATTTTGCTCACTTTCACAAGGAGATTAACAAGTGTGTGTGTATGTGTGTGTGTGCGTGTGTGTGTGTGTGTGTGTATGTGTGCTATGCACTATGGCTACATTCCATTATTTATATATGTCAAGCAAGGTTAGAATACCATATCCTAATCACTTTTAAGTCCTGCTTAGGACTTGTGATGGTTTGTATATGCTTGGCCTGGGGAGTGGCACCATTAGATGGTGTGGCCCTGTTGGAGTAGGTGTGTCACTGTGGGTGTAGGCTTCAAGACCCTTGCACTAGCTGCCTGGAAGCCAGTCTTCTGCTAACAGCCTCCAGATGAAGGTGTAGAATTCTCAGTTCCTCCTGCACCATGCCTGCCTGGTTGCTGCCATGTTCCCACCTTGATGATAATGGACTGAACCTCTGAACCTGTAAGCCAGCCCCAATTAAACATTGTCCTTACAAGAGTTGCATTGGTCATGGTGTCTCTTCACAGTAGTAAAACCCTCACTAAGACAGGACTATAAGCATATTGGTGTCTGGCAGACCCCAGCTTTCCATAGATCACATGATGAACGAAAACTCACAATACCAAGAGAACACAAGTGCCTTTTCAGGGATGCTAATTCAGCAAATCCGTTCACAGTGATCACCTCCCTAGAGACATAAATAGCAGGCCCCAGGGAGATTATTATTTTATCTGCAGAGCCCTGAAAGCAATAATTAACTGTTCCTTAGGAACATCCTCCCTTTAAGACAGAGATTGTTAATGCCTTGTTCCTCACTCTGTGATAATTGGCGAAGATGCCATGGTTGAGCTATTCCAGCATTCTAGGAATATGAGAACAAAGTGTCATATATTGAAGCCAGAGGCACCTGGCCCTCTCAGAAGGTAGCCTTGCTA
Source organism: Tokudaia tokunoshimensis (assembly GCA_036184795.1). NCBI lineage: Eukaryota > Metazoa > Chordata > Mammalia > Rodentia > Muridae > Tokudaia > Tokudaia tokunoshimensis. Next base: position 61,902,676 of record BTHU01000018.1, on the reverse strand, counting down.
GCAGTGCTATCAACACAGTTAGTTCCTTTTCCCTGAGATGAAAAACAGTGCACACCATTCAGATATGGCTATCTCGTGAGTAACACATATTGAATTGTCTCCCTTTCCTCCCATTTTTAATGACTACCATTACACCCTTTTGTTCTGCTTTCCACACTGGCAACGAGCCATGGGTTTATTTGGTTTTATGTCGGCAGGACCCCGTTTCATCTTTCCAACAATGTGGACACCTATACTAAACCAGAGTTGAGAAACTGGTTGCCTTTGCTAAATGAACAGGGCCTCAATGCTCTAGAGCGGCAGTCAATGCTATAGATCGTTGGAGAACTGAAATTATTCAGTTGAACAAAGTTTAGGTTACGCAGACTGAATAAAAGATGAGCTTCAGCTCACTAAGCATTACCTCATCTTGTCAAGCGTCCTGTCACTGATGAATTAAGAACTCCTCTGAAGGGCAGCAGATCCCAGGCATGTGGTGGTCTCAGACTCATTGAGCTAGTGAGTAAGCTTTAGGAGCAACTGTTGTTTTCAGAGCAAGACTTTTGTCCTGTTTTGTCAAGAGCAGAGCACTCATTGCACAACAGTAAATTCATATCCAAGAGATTCGAGTTGACAGGATCTTTGGAGGCTGTGGGAGGCTGCCCTGCCTCTGTGCACACACTGCCTGCTGTGTAGCTGGTCCCCTCTGTGGTGCAGAGGGGACCTTGTTTCATCCAGGCCTTTCAGTATTGGTATGTGCATTTTCCATCCTAGAATTTGGTGTCTTCCAAGAAGGAACCGACACCTCTGCAGAGTAAACGTTCTTAAATATCAGACCTGCTGGGGAGCGACTGGGCTAAGATGGCTCTGGGGCGTTCCATACAGCATCATCTGAATAGCTCTTGCTAGTTTCCCTTCTGTCTGCCAGGAGCCTTGAAGAACTCTCCCAAACCTTAGTCTTTGTGCCGAGTTGAGTCATTTTTCATAGATGCATTGCACGACATTCTGAAAGTTGTCTTTGTTCCAAATGACAGATATCAAAATATATGACTCTCATATGTAAAATGTTTGCGTTTAAAGCATGCTGTCTTACCTAAATAGAACACTTGCAGTACTTGGCCCTTTGGTAAAACAGTAAGAAATAAGAGTATGATGATGTACAAATTAGCAACGACAGTTTATTTTTTTTAAATAATTGCATATCTCCATAACAAAACTGTAAGAAATAAATATGGAGAAACATGAAAACAACAAAATTTTAATTTATTTTCAAGGGAAGAGATCTTGGCTGACATATATCCTATGATGATATATGACCCTAGGGAGAAAAATGGAAACCCACATTCATGAAGTCTCTTTAGTGACTTTATGGCAGATACGGGTCTAGGCACTGTGGGGAGGGGGCCTCCTGTGCCATCTTCCCTGCAGTAGTATAGGAAACGGCAAGCATCCAGATCCCCCATGAGTAAGAGAGACTGGACCATAGCCTTCACTTCCTGTCTGCTCATCCAGCACATGCCCTTGTCAGAAGTTGAGACAGTGATTATAGGCAGGGGAAGTAGTACAAATGGGACAGTCAGAAACCTCTGAGGTAAACTAACAGCGGAGGAGAGTCCTGAATGAGGAGAGATGGAGCAGCTGCTAGAGGTAAAGAATGGCAAGCTTGGGGGGAGGGTGTGGACAGGACAGATGCTGGACTAGAGCTTGCGTTTGCCTTGTAGAATAAGCAAGCTGAATGCTTGCACATAGAGGACTAGGTCAGAGATGGTGATAGTGCCAGGTTCCCCCAGACTACTTTAGGAGTGTACATGTTCTTCTCGGTGCCATGGGAAACGTCAGAGAACGGGGCCACATTCTGACAGACAGTGGTAGCCCCTGTGTGAGAGCAGGCAGGGTTGGGAGGAATGTGGGAGGTGGGAGGCAGAGCACATTTGTGCTGTGGTATTTCTGACAAGATATTAGTGGTTTGGCCTAGGATGATAACGGCATGAGAGCCAAAAGGACTTAACATTCAAGAAGATCCAATTAAGTGAAGGAATAGGAGAGAAGTCTAAATACCACAAAATGCCACTTTCCATGGTAGTTACAGGAACAATAAAAAGACAGTTCTTTCAAAGGTTACTGTTATAGAAAAACAGCCACGAGTAGCCGAGACTGATTTGAAAGAGGCTTATATTTAGGGACAGTGGAGACTTGTTCTACCACATACCCAGATTGTTGAAGACATTAAAATGTCACAGATTTTTACATGTGTTACATATACATTCATATGTGTGTATAAAATAAACAAATGGTTTGCCTGACACACAACCAAAGGACATATAACTCGACAGCCACATGAAAGATGCTTGTGTGTGTGTGCCTTATACATATGTATGTAGCGAGGACCCTGAAGCCACGCTGTGGATATACCAAAATCTCACCCGTGTTACAGTAAAAGGCAGCTGGGACGACTGGTTACAGGAAAACAAAAAATATAAAACTTATCCGAATGTCATGCAAGGAAAATCCATGTTGTTAAAAATACTTCTTAGCTGAAATGTCCCACTCGGCCTCATCCGTGTGAACACCTGTTTCTAAATGGAGATGCTGGTTTTGGAGTTATGAAATATTTAGGAGGTGGGGCCCTGCTAGCAGAGGTAGGTCACTAGAAGTGGGTCTTCCAAGGTTATATCCAGCCCTGTTGTTGGTCCTGTGCTCTACACCTGGTTCAGCAGCAGTATGGTGGGGTGGTTTCTCACACGGCCACTGATTAGGGCTGCTCTAGCAGTCTCGCCTCCCTGCTATGACAGACTGCACCCCTGAGGCAAGGAGCAGAAACAGACCTCTCTCTTGAGTCATACGTGTCATGAGTTTTGTCACAGCAACAAGAAAAAGCAAGAAATACAAACCTAGATGTGAAACAAATCCTTGACTTTTTGGCAAGAAAATATTGTCAACCAGTCTGTCCATTAAAATCATTGTTGAAATCTACTACTTGAAATGAACCAAGATTATACATAATAACCTATGTATAGTCACATAAGTTGGTACCTAGAATCAGTCTATATCTTTACATATATTTTAAATTCCAACAAAGGTAAGAGCTATAAATCATCCCATAGAGAAATGAGCAAGAGACATATATAGATATTAATTAAGAAAAAATGTCCGAATTTCCTATTGAACACAGGAAAACTTACACGGTCTAGTCAGCAACAGAAAAATGTATACAACACAGATATCCTAAAACACATCTTTTCTCCTTCAAACATCTTTCCCTGTTACAGAGGCATTCATAACTCGTATTTTCTGCATAATTTCCTTATATGATGCTATCAAGACTAGACAATGAGGACATTAGGAGCATCTCACTCCATATGATCTGACTTGACTTGCTTTATCCCTTACCCTAAGAGATTGAGCATGAAAAATGCCACCAGTCATAGAAACAGTTTCAAATCAGCCTTTCTGCCAAAGGACATGGTCAACTTCATATCAGTCTTATATGGTATTTCTTTTTCAGAAATACATTAAATAATGTATTTCTGTGTTAATGTGAACTTATTTACGTCCAGTAGTTCATTCTGTTATCTGCAAACTGTTCATTCCTGTGCACGCTGTCCCTGTCTACTTGGTACCCTAGGTTCATATCTCCATGATACGCTTTTTGTGCAAACCAGACAAATATTGCTACAATTGGTAGAAACTCTTTGCCACATCTTGACAGTGCTGCCCTCAACCCAGTGTCATGGCTTACTTATTATAATTTTTAAATTTTCCTACTTTCATTTGTGATTGTATATGTAATCTGATAAGCATGTGGGCAAGGCATGGACAGGTACAGGTGTCAGGACAACTTGCACAAGTCAAGTTTCTCCTTGACCATGGGTTCTGGGACTTGAACTTGGACCTATAGTAAAACTGTTTTCTTTTAGGTCATTTACTCATATTTCAAACTCACAGTTCTTTAAATTTCAGTTTCTCTCACCAACTCACTGCTCATGCATGTTCTGGAAAGGGGAATCCCACGAATCCATCTTTAGGATCCTCTATTCCAGTTGCTCAGAACACTCACCTGACGTCTGTTTGCCTTACATTTTATCTTTATTTATGTTATTTCAGTACTAATTCTCCTACCCTGGCCATACAAAAAAACTCCTCTTCAATTACCCTTCCAGAACTCTCCTTCTTCAGTTAGTTTGGTCCACAACTCAATTGTGCTTCCCTAGATGTTCCATTCACAAGCTGTGTTACATCACACGCAGACTCGAACACTAGGTTCCACGAGGAATTTTGTTTAGTCAAAGACTTAACCTGGTGTAGAAACTGATGCTGGTGTGGAAACTGATACTGGGATTCAGGACTCACTCACTGGACAGCTCCATCCTCATGGAGAAGAAATGTACACTTTCCCCAATCCACCAAACAGTCTCTTCTGATATACTTGAAATTCATAAAGACTGTAAAATGCTAAATAAGAATACATTTAGATTCAAATCATATCATCCCCAAGTGTGTTTATGAAATCATCCTTCTAGGAGCTTATTCAGCTCCTTGTAAAATCACGTCCTATTCAGTGGCGTGTTACTATTCCATAAAGACTCCAATAGCATGTATTTTCTACTACAAATTGAATTTTTCTAGTAATTTGGGGCTTCATTTGTAGTAAATATGTTTCTAATCACAGGTCTTTGTACATCCTTTCAACAATTCTCGCAGAAATTCCAAAGGAGGATATCTTTGCTATGCTATGTATAAAACAGCTTGATTTTATTTTAGTCATTTGAAACATTTTAATCGCAGAGCTGAGTAGGTAGAAATACAAGTGTAGCCTGTGAGTTCTCACTCTGCACAGACAGGACGGAAGTCAGAGATCACCAAGGGGTAATTAGCACAGCAACAGAGCTATTACTGTTAGTTTAACACGTCACTGTGTGCCTTTTTAAAGCACTGTGCCTAGGGTCAGAGGTCATGCTTCCACCCTCAGTCTTGAAAGACAATCATCCTGTCTTTCTAACGAGGGAGGACAGTACTTGAACACTTCTGCCCTGAGCTTTGGAAAAACTCTTGGAATGTCGATCTGATATAAGGCAGCTTCTCACCCATCTCTTCCTCAAATGAGGCTGTGTTTCAGCTCACTTTGGTCTCATGAGATTCCCTGGGGAGCTTCAATGGTAACAGTCATGGTCTCCTGGAGATTCCATTTCTTTTTTTCTATTATGATTATGATTATTTAATCTTCTTTTACACTCCAGTCATTATCCTCCTCCTGGTCCTTCCTCTGACTGTTCCTCATCCCATACCTCCTCCCCTGTCTCCAAGATTATGTTCCCCCACCCACCTCCACTCCATTAGGCCTCCCCACTCCCTGGAGCCTCAAGTCTCTTGAGTATTAGGTGCTTCTCCTCTCACTGAGGCCAGACCAGGCAGTTCTCTGCTGTATATGTATCAGGGGCCTCATATCATCTGGTTTATGCTACCTGGTTGGTGGCTCAATGTCTGAGAGACCTCAAGGGTGGGGAGTGGTCCAAGTTAGTTGAGACTGCCGGTCTTCCTATAGGGTCACCCTCCTCCTCAGCTATTTTCTTCCTATATATAAACATAAAAATTCATAGTTGAATCCCATGAGCTTGAAGAAGAAGAGCACTTTGTATCCAAATGTAGCTATGCTCTGCACAAAACAAAAGAAGCTGAAAAGCTATTCTTGGTCTATGCCTAACTCCCAAAGCTACCATACATCCCGATCAATAATAGGAAGAAAGTATGTGGATAAAATGTGACACTCCCACTGTCAAAACAGGAGCTCTCCCTAAGTTCTGGTCACATGCACTCTGACAAGGTACCTACTCTTCAGAGAGAGACAGTTGCCTGATGACCTTCCTTTGCTATCCTCTGGGACCTACAGCTGGCTTGATACATCCCTGGTGGCTGACTGTCCTATCTTGGGCAGCTCTAGACCTAAGGGAATCCCAAGAGACTCCCCACTGTGTGAGTCTCAGCTCTGTGCTCTGGAAATTGGAGTCTAGCAATCTTTCCTCTGTATTTGGAGCTAAATTTAGTGTGCTCTGTCCTACATTCTAATGTTTCTCTAACTTTTCAACCCTACTTTATTCTTTTAAATATATAGGTATACATTTGATGTAATAATACACACACACATATATATACATATATATGTACATTTCTGCATGTGTGTCTGTGTGGGGTTATATGCACGTGCATGTTTGCATGTTGTTGTTGCTACTGCATCCTCCTGAGACTGAAGTTATACACATTTGTGAACTTTCTGATGTCTCAGGTACAGAGACCTGAACTCTAGTCCTCTGTAAGATTGATATGCATGATATACCACTGAGTGACCTCTCCAAACCCCCCCCCCATGTTTTAAACATATTCTTATACTTTGGCTTTGGAAGCTTAAATTGCTCTTTCAAACTACTTCCCAAAGAGCAGAGTCTGAATCGCTGCATAGAAAGCTGCCTACAAATATCAAATTGGATGATTGCACAGACAATGCTTTTTTGACATCTTATTTTTCTACTCATTTTTGAATGCATGTTAGTGGACTATTCCCTCCTCCATCATCTCTTTCTTAGAATTCCCTGCTAAATGCAGATAGCATGAATAATCCTACAGTACTCATTTTGTTCTGCAATTTCTTCCCAAACAGCTAACATTCAATAAATGTATACCTTGCCTACCAAATTATTGCTGACGCAGCATCATCAGAAGTACCTTTCTCACTGCCTGGGACTTTCTTTTTGTTTTCCATAAGTCAAGACTTCATCTCAAACTTGCTCTATAGCTGAGGTTCGTCATGAACTTCTGATCCCATTGCCTCTGCCTCCAAAATGCTGCTGGTATTACAGGTATTAACATCATACTCAATGTCTGAGTTGCTGGGTATTGACCAGGGTTTTGTTCATGCTAATAAAAATCAGATACTTCTCCAGCTCCCCAAAATACATCCACTTCTGCGGGTTCCAAAGCATAGCCTGGATAGTTGCTTACATCTGATGAGGGCACTCAGAGATAGCATCATGTGAGAGGGTGTGCAGAAGATTGTATGGCAAGAGGGGAAGAAAGAGACCTAAGGAGAACCAGGCATAGTACTGATTATAGACTATTCTCTCTCTCTCTCTCTCTCTCTCTCTCTCTCTCTCTCTCTCTCTCTCTCTCTCTCTCTCTCTGTGTGTGTGTGTGTGTGTGTGTGTGTATGTGTGTGTGTGTGCATGAAAGTCAAAAGAAAACTTCAGATGCCATTCCTTGGGTCTCTCTTTCCTTCCCTCCTTCCTTTCTTTCTCTTCCTCCTCTTCCTTCTCTTCCTCTTCTTCCCCCTCTTCCCCCTCCTCTCTTCCTCCTCTTCCTCCTCTTCATCCTCTCTTTCTCCTCCTCCTCCCCCTCCTCTTCCTCCCCCTCCCCCTCCTCCTCCTCTTCCTCCTCCTCATCCTCTCTTTCTCCTCCCCCTCCTCCCCCTCCTCTTCCTCCCCCTCCTCCTCCTTCTCAGACATAGCCCATCACTAGCCTGGAGCTCATCAAGTGATCTATGATGACCGGCCAGAAAACCCCAAAGAATTCTGTCCCTACCTCCCCAGCATTGAATTCCAAGGGCCTGCCATTACACCTGGCTCTGTCTCTCTCTTTTCCTGTTTGGGTTCATGGGGTAAACTCAGGTCTTCCTGCTTGTCAGGCAGGCATTCCTGGACTGAGCTCTCTCCCCAGCCTGTGGGACTTTTTGAAATGTAGAAGTTGCATATAATATACAACCATGTGGATGGACTGAAGAAACTATGGAGCATCGAAATGATCCTTAGTGTAGCAGCATGCAGCATAGCAGTGTAGCCCCAAGGAAGTCAGAGAACACTCCAGAGGCAGCAAGAAGGATATGCGATAAGAAAGAGATGATAGAGGCACGGAGGGAATGGGGATTATAGAAGGGAAAGTCTCCCTTTAAGAGAGCACATGAAGCAGAGTACCAAGTAAGCCCCCCTGCCCACAAGGATTATCCTGGCAAGTAACTACAGTGTTTCTTTATAGCCTTTCTTAATGTGTCCATGTTATGGTGGCTGTCAGGGGTAGATAGAAATTCATAAGTCATAGAACCATGACAAGCTACATTGTCCCAAGCCCCAAGGCTCTGGGCTGAACTTTAGGAGTAAAATCTAATCTCTGTGTGACGAAGTGAAAAAGGAGAAATGAAAATCTGTTCCGGGTCACCAGAAAGAGCATAGTATCGAAAAACAAAGCAAAAGCCGTTGGCATTCATATCCCCCTTTCTAGGACACAGCTAACCTGAATTTCCCAGCCTCCCTTGCTGTGCTATAAGATCAGCTCCTTGCATCCTAAGTGAAGAGATGCGAGCAGTTCAGGAGCACAGGAATCCTAGGCACAGCCCACACACACCCTCCAGTGGAGAATTCAAAACCTCTAAAAGGATTCAATCACTACAGTGCACATCTGACTCACCGCCTATAAAGATAGGTAGAGCCCACCAACTAAAATGCTTGTATAGTGTTTAATGTTCTAAAAATAGGAACGATATATGCAATTTAAATCTGAATACCATACTATTTTCCTGGAAAACACCCACCCATGCTCACACTAGCGCAGATCTTCAGGGGCAGCGCTGAGTGGCTGACACAGGGTGTGTGTGTGTGTGGCTTCTTCTGCTGATCCCACTCTACAGGGTCACAAATTTATCACGTGCTTTCACTTTATGCTTTTTAATTTCCTTCATCATATAAAAAAATTAAAGAGATGTAAGCCTTATTTTGCTATCAGGTTAAATGACAGAACCCCGTGTTTCATACAATGATGTTATATGTCAGGCGAACCAACTGCTGGTTTGGTGACGTACACTAGAGTCATCAGAGAGGAAGGAGCCTCAGTTGAGGAAAGGCCTCCACGGGAACCAGCTGTAAGACATTTTCTTAATTAGTGATCAAGGGGGGAGGACCCAGCCCACTGTGGGTGGTGCCATCCCTGGGCTGGTAGTCCTGGGTCTATAAGAAAGCAGGCTGAGCAAGCTATGGGAAGCAAGCCTGTAAGCATCCTCCTCCATGGCTTCTGGGTCAGTTCCTGTTCCAGGTTCCAGTCTTGCTTGAGTTCCTGTCCTGACTTCCTCCAGTGATGGACTATGATCTGGAAGGGTAAGACAAATAAACCCTTTCTTTCCGACTTGCTTTTTGGTTATGGTGGTCTCAGTGATTGAAACCCTGAACTAAGACAGCAAAATAGCACTATGATTCATGAGCCAGTGACTGTGTCACCTTACATATTAAAAGGGACATGTAGGGGATAATATGTAGATTAAGTGGCAGAGTGTTAGCCCAGCCTGCATGAAGTTCGGAGTTTAATATGTTCGCCACATAAAACTAAGCATAGGAAATTATACACTAGGGAGGGGAAGGGGGTGAGGGCAGATGGAGAAGTCAAGATTGTCCTTGCCTACCTAGTAAATTCAAGGCCAACCTGGCCTTGAGAGATGGGGGTGCAAGGATTTACAAATGTGGTTAGAGATAAGTAATCCTGAAGTATAGAGACTGAGCAGGGGGTCTCAGAGTCATCCCATTGGGCTCTAAAAAAGGAGGCAAGAACAGGGACAGAGGATGAAAGGGACGACTCACTGGGCACAAAGGTCAGAGAAAGTCCTTATGGACTGGGAATCTTAGGCTAATCAATTCAGAAATCCCTGGAATCTAGGGAAGGCAGAGCAAGCAGCTTCCTGGATTTAAAGAACATCAAACAAATTTGTGTTGTTTATAAATTGGTTCTGATGTGTTACATTGGTAACAGAAACTAGTACAACTTACTATGCTGATATTCCCAACCAGCTGCTTATGGTAATATTCCCCCAAACCTGGAAAACTATGTCCAGACAGAAATTTACAATTAATTCTCCCATCACACTAGGATTTCTTCACAAAAACTAAAACAGAAAGACAGGCAGGAAGAAAGAAAGATGGAAAGGAAATGAAAGAAAGAGAGAAAGAAAGAAAAAAGAGAGAAAGAAAGAGGAAAATGAAGGTATAACCTTTAGAAGTTTCCAATTAGCAGATTTGTCAGCAAAGCAGAAGAAACTACTAATTAAACAGTGCCTGACTGCAACAGCAAAAGTGTATCAAATATGAATTTTAATTTTTAAAAACATATTTACTTGTATGTGTGTGAATGCCTGACCTCTGAGGCACTCCAGAGAAGTTGAAAATACCTTGTGGAAACAGGTTCTCCATCAAACTCAGGTCACCAGGCTTAGTGGCAAGTGCCCCTTAACCACTGAATTGTGTTGTTGATGAAAGAAACAAACTAAAATCAAAGCCATTAATTTCTTATGGAAACAAGCTGCCCAGAGTTAAGGATACCAGTCAATAAACAAATGTGACACGTGTTGCGTGGTTTGTCTCAGGTCTCCACCTGGGTGGAGGTTAATTCCTCTTGTTGCTTATCCAGCTCTTACGTTGAAGCTAGGAAATCATCCTTGTCAAAGAATGATTTTCAAAGATGTAGTGAAAATATGAATTTGATATAATCTGAAGTAGAACCTGCTGAGATATGTTACGAGGGATGACGGTAAAGATACCCTTAGAGGAAAAAAAAAGTTAATTAGACAAATCCACAAGCACAGTGAAAAACAAAGGCATTTTCACTCTGTCAGTAGCAGAGATCCCTTTGCAGAAGAAGCACTTGAACTTTTGTAAAGCATGAAGTCTCCCTCTAGGTGAGACATACCTTCTCTATCTCCCCCCTTACGCATTAATCCAATGGGCAGATCTGGGATTTGGCTAGGGGAACCACCCCTAGGAAGGCAGGTTCACTTTAAGAAGATATGCTGTTCCTAGACAATTCCTTCCCCTTCATAGAGGCACTGCAAGCCAGGCCTCCATGAGATTCATCTTGCCTTGATAAAGCTAAACTTGGAAAGGCATAACTATTTCATTTTCTTCTCTATGCTGGCCAGAGGCTAGACCTGCCCTTAAACTCCCTAACTAACTAAAGTCTTCCCCAATCATTTTGTAAGCTTCCCTTCCCACTGTGTGCTGCCTGCTGCCAGGTGACTGAACTCCCTGCTCCCCACTCCCATCCCCTGGCAACATGGCCCTGGTCCCTCCTTCATTGTCTTCCTCCCTTCCAGGCAGCTTGGAAGTTGCAGCTTGCCTCCCTGTGGCTTTTCTTTTCAACTCTAATAAATTGTCCTGGAGCTTCTGTTTGAGTCTGTTCTTTGCCTTCCAGCTTCTGTTTGTATATCTGGTCTTAAAGTCTTTTTAATGAGACCAAGAACCCTGCAAGGGAATCTTGATTCCCTAGCAACATGTGATGGCTCTACTGGGACTTCCCAAAATTTCAGATAGCCCTTCCTGTCTTTTAGTCTCTTAAATGTCACAGAAAACAAATTTGTCCCTGCATCCCTAGATGGCATCACATTCTATAATACTTATATGTCTGCAACATGATATCAATGGACCTGTCCATTAAACATTATAACAATGGACACAGCATTGACATGTCTATTATACATTTCTTAGAAATACAAACTTGGTTTTTGGTGGGGTTATTTTAAACTTTTATTTTTATTTTATGTGTAGATCCTTGCTCCACCCCACCCTCATATGTGTGTCTGTGTATCATGTGCTTGCAGTGCCAGCTTAGGTCAGAGGAGGGCATTGGTTCCCTGAGAACTGCAGTTACAGCCAACTCTGAGTGCTGATGTGGGTGGTGAGAATTGATCCTGCATTGTCTTCAAGAACAGCTAAAACACTGAGCCCAGACACTAGGTATTGTAACTTGCCCTACCATATTAATCAATGGCTTAAGATTGTTAATGATTTTTAGTTAATTTTTCAGCCTGAAGTAAAAAATCAATTTTTTTTTAAAAAAATGAATTATCCTCAGCTCCTATTAGCAAACCATTACTAACTGTCTTTGGAATGTAACATCTGCAATTAATTTTTAATGAGTGCAACCTAAAGCTTCCGGGCAAAACAATATTAATATGTAAGATTTATTAGACAATTTCTGTAGGAACTAATGTTATCCCGGTGACGAGGAACACGGATTGTGTGAGGTCTGTTCTGTAAACTTGAAACAAGACAGGAAATCTCCATACTCACCCAAAATGTCTGTCATGATTTTTATAGATGAAACACTGATTCCAGCAGTGTTTAGGAACCCCAAATACAGGGTTTGGGAATTTTCCACATTTCAAAATTGTTAAATTGAGGAGCTTCCTCCCAACTTGCAATTGGACTGGTGTGAATGTAAGGATTTATAGTGAAACAAGAAAACAATAAAACAGAATGTACAAATGCCTCTCAAGAGGTTCATATGGTCAGTTTAAACTCCTGTTTACAGAGCAACATCAGCATTTACCAGAGTTTATCTCTGTGGAAGACATTTTTAAAAAGCTAGAACAGATCAGGCTGGAGAGAAGAGCTGATACGGTACAGAGACCTAGATTCTAACAAAGTAGTTGGAAGTTACTTTTCTTTTTTATGGTCTTAGAGATTAAACTCTGGGCCTCAGGCATACTAGGCAATCTCTCTGCTGCTGGGATACATCCCAACTAGTCCTGGAAGTTATTTTAAAATACTCTTTCCTCCTGGACTACAACCTAGAGTAACAGGTCATCAGTGGGAAATTAAAGAGACAATGTCCACCTCCAAAGCTGTTTATGTTCAACATGGGAAACAGGGTATAGACCATGAAATACTTGTTGCAAAAAGAAAACAATGTTCCCAACCATACTGCAGACCAGAAACAGGCAAAACCAAGCAAAAGGGCTGTTCATATTCTGCATTGCCTTCCAGTTTTCCAGCAAATGCATCTAATTATCTCTAGCTGCAAGAGAGTCTAAGAAGGCAAAGCAGAAACCAAATGGACCCACAGTGTGCACCAGCCGTTGTCATCTCCAAAGTGAGTTTGTAAAATGCAGAATCAGACTCTGGGATTCAAGAACTGGATGGAAACATCCCTTCACCCTAAGAAATTCTCATGCTTAGGAAACTTGGAAAGTATTGCATCAGGATGGAAAAAAAGAGGGGGAATATTCTGTCATATTACGCATGCACAGGAAGTATTATAAGAGACTTGATTTTAAAGAATAAATCTGAGCCCTACGTACATAGTTTAATTATGTAACCTGGATTCCACTCCAAATAGGAAAGTGAAATGCTTCTCATCGCTAAGTGATCCCCTACATCCAAGATGGAGACATGCTTCCCTCCTTCTGTCTTGCTCTCTCTAGTTCCTTGTACAATTGGGACATATACTGGCAACTGCATTTTACTACAGCAGTTTGCTTAGGTCCCATTCAAATCTTGAAATTTATTCTTTATGAATTTGCAAACAGAGAATTTTAACATCCATACAGAGAGGAGTGTCTCATTTTGACAGACAGACAGACAGACAGACAGACAGGTGATAGATGAAAGTCTTTCCTGAAGTAACAGGTTTTCTGCACTGTTTGTGGTGTGTGGGACCTCTTCAAGTCTGGACATCAATGACACAGTAAGGAAGTTTTAAGTCTGAGTGTATAAAGTGGCAATAGAGCATGTATTTATCATGTTAATCCCTGACTTCAATCCCCAGAATGCTCTCCAAAAAAAATGCAATGAAGAAGAAAATACAAGGAAAAAGTTATTTTTATTCATTAAAACACTGGCTGCTATAACAATATCATAACCATGAATATCATGAACCATCACATAAATGGTTAATTTTTCATTGGGTCATGATCCAATGGAATGATCAGGAATCAGCTTTCCTTAGCATGATGGCAAATACCGTCTCTCTAATTGTAATAGTTCCATGGTCCTCTATAGTACAAAAGAAATCAAGATTTTTATGAATGTCCCAGACATTAAATATTTCAGACTTGACATCTAAGAACCAAAAGTCAATGATATCATCTCCTTTTACATATAACAAAAAGAAAACAAATTTTAGCAAGTACTGGTATTCTCATCAGTTTGTGTGTATGGCATGTGTGTCCGTGAGTATGTTACCTTTGTAGGTACAGATATATGTGCATATGCTTGTGTAGACAAGAGGCCAATGATAGGCATCTTCCTCTCCACCTTAATTACTTTCTAGTACTAGAATATCTAAGTAATATGTCATCCAATGCTATGATTTGTAGGGTTTTTGCTACAGTCCCATTATTTCCAATATTTACTCTTTAAAATTCTGATCTAGTAACAACAAAATTAACCCTATCCACATTCAGTAAGGTGCAGATACATTTAGAATTACCAATGGTTCTAAAGTAGATAATATTAAAATCTACAGATATTATAAAACTACACGTGTGATTTATGAACATCAAGACCATGTCAATCCCTAATAACCTCTCACAACCTTATAGAGGTCTGATTTATTTTGCCCATCTGTAATTGCTTCTGTATAAGTTAGGGTTTCCATTGTTGTGAAGAGACACCATAACCAAGGCAACTCATATTAAGGACAATATTTAATTGTGGCTGGATTACAGTTTCAGAGGTTTAGTCCATTATTGTTATGGAAGGAAGCATGGCAGCATGCAGGCAGACATGGTGCTGGAGGAGCCAAACAGTTTTACATCTTGGTCAGCAGGCAGCAAAAGGGAACTGTCTTTCACAGATAGTGAGGAGGAAGGTCTCATTCCACTGGCCAGACTTAAGCATATATATGACACCTCAAAGCCCCACTTCCACAATGACACACTTCGTCTAACAAGGCCATACCTCCTAATAGATTCACTTCCCATGGGCCAAGCATATTCGAACTACCACAGCATCTCTAAAACACATTTTTAACTTCTTTTGATTGTTGCCTGTTTCCAAAAGATAAGTGGCCTCTTGTATCTGAGACTCAGATTTACTCATGAGTCTTCCAATCTTCTTTCTTCATCAACTTGTCTTTTATTCTGCTGTCTATGGAAGTTATGGTCTTATAACTCACTCGGGTCTTCTAAATAACTGAATTTCAGCCACATAGCTCACATCAAAACAAATATTCCGATGACTCATTTTATAAACTGGAATTCTATATAATATTCATATAGAAGCCATTGGTTTAATATAGGTTACATATATTGGACCCTTTTGACAAACATTAGACATGCAAAGAATACTAACTGCTTTCCTTTCAAATATCTGCCCCTGCTAACACGGCATGCTAACATGCCCCTGCTAACACGGCATGCTAACATGCCCCTGCTAACACGGCATGCTAACATGCCCCTGCTAACACGGCATGCTAACATGCCCCTGCTAACACGGCATGCTAACACGGCATGCTAACATGGCATGCTAACATGCCCCTGCTAACATGGCATGCTAACATGGCATGCTAACATGGCATGCTAACATGCCCCTGCTAACACGGCATGCTAACATGGCATGCTAACATGCCCCTGCTAACACGGCATGCTAACATGCCCCTGCTAACACGGCATGCTAACATGGCATGCTAACATGCCCCTGCTAACACAGCATGCTAACACGGCATGCTAACATGGCATGCTAACATGCCCCTGCTAACATGGCATGCTAACATGGCATGCTAAAATGCCCCTGCTAACACGGCATGCTAACATGGCATGCTAACATGCCCCTGCTAACACGGCATGCTAACATGCCCCTGCTAACACGGCATGCTAACATGCCCCTGCTAACACGGCATGCTAACATGGCATGCTAACATGCCCCTGCTAACATGGCATGCTAACATGGCATGCTAACATGGCATGCTAACATGCCCCTGCTAACACGGCATGCTAACATGGCATGCTAAAATGCCCCTGCTAACACGGCATGCTAACATGCCCCTGCTAACATGCCCCTGAAGACCAACTGCCACAATGAATTGGGGTCTGGATTAGGTGGGTTTTGAGAAAACTGGAAGGTGAGATTCCTGAGCAGAACAAGTAACCAGTATTTTCGAGATTAATTTCAGTGAATTTAGATTATATTGCCTACAATGGATGATAATTCCTTTCCAAGTCGGATTGGACTGAGTCTGGAAATCTCCCTTAGTTGCCAAAGATATTAAAGTTTTATATTAGGTTTAGTTATATTTTTTAAAAGCCTTAATTTACTTGGGGTTAGGAGGATGGGTCAGCCAGCAAAGTAGTCATTGCTCAAGGATGAGAACCTTAATCCCCAAGACCCACAGAAAAACTGAGGTGTGGGAAATGCTTGTAATTCCATTGCTAGGAAGACAAGCAAGCAGATCCCTGTTGGTTCACTGATCTATTGGCCTAACCTGATGGGTGAGCACCAAATCCCAGTGAAAAACCCTGTCTCAAAAAAAAAAAAAAAGAAAAAGGAAAGAAAGAAAGGAAAAAGAAAAAACTGGAGATGGATGCTACTAAGGAATGACCCCTGACATTTGTCTCTGGCACCCACAGCCATGTGTGTACACATATACATGAGTATGTCCAAATGGGAAATCTATCTATTATCTGTTATCTGTCTGTCTGTCTATCTATCTATCTATCTCTGTCTGTCTGTCTTTGTCTCTTTCTCTCATACATACACACACACACACACACACACACACACACACAAAGTACCAAACCTTTAATTTAACCGACTTTGAAATTACATGTACTTTTTTTTTTCCTTTTGACCAGAAATAACTCATTTCAGTTTGATGTTGAATAGTGCTTTTATATTTAAAAATCAGAGTCAAGGTAATCTCCAATAGATATATCTGCTTTATAGCTTTAAAAACACGTTTTATGTGAAAAGTATAACCTATAGAAAACAACAACTGTAATCACATTATATATCTGAGAGTTCAAGTTTATATGAGTATAGATTCTGACTCTACCCTTTCTAGATTTCAAAGCTATGAAATTTTTCTAAGCATTCCCGATGCTATTAGCTCTTGTTAAGTCTTTTTAATGTGTAGTTTAATATTTTTCTTATTTTCAGCAATAGAAATGTGTGACTTCATTACAAAACGACCTTGTTTTCAACGAATTCTCATAGATTTTTTCCTAATTTGTAGTCTGCGTGTTTTCTCTGAATGTCTCTGACTATGAAATCCTTTCAGCTGCATTTGACAAGGCGGCCAAGGGTCTATTCCACCAGCTGTGTAGATTCTCACAGCTGCTTCCCCGTTCTTGAAGCCTGCATATCTTGACATTATTTGCACAGTGCCACCATAAGGGGATTTCCTAGGCTCACTGAACCCAGCCGGATCCTGCTTTGTTCTTACAAGAAACCCACAGTGCTCGGGACCATATGTTTTCTTGTTTTACGGCCAGCAGGCCACTATTTTAGGGCTCTTCTGTTCTAGCACAGCTTCTTCCTTAATTAACTATAAAATAATAAAAGGTCACTTTTGCAGTAAAAGTTAAAGAGCCTTTACTGTGCTTCATGTACCTAACTATATCTGTCATACGCACAGGTAGAGAATGCTAAGTTTTATAAACCAGGACATCTGAGAGAGACTCACTTCACAGTGTTCAGCTTGGGTAACACACGAGGCAGGAAGCATGTCATTCCAAGTCAACGCGGCGCTCCCATGTTGGAAAACTCTTCCATCGGGGAGGACTTCCTGAACAGTGTTGGTGAGAGCACGGATCTCCTCCCCAGGAATGTTAGTTGGGAGGAAATGGAAAGGAATTTTGTTGTTGTCTGTTTGTTTTTGTTTTTAAATTAAAAACATGACTATATATTCAAATAAACTCTCCATTAAAACTGAGGTTAAAAAAAAAACAAAACCATGGACACATAAAACAAGTTTCTTTCATATTGATGCTTTCTGTCTTCTCTACTTTTTGTTTAGATATACTAAGAGGGGGAACTCTGTTTAACTTCCATCTATCTCAACCCTGAATCCCACCAAAAGCTGAAACTTTGCCTGTGGAAAAAACAAACAACAACAAAACAACTCTGGATCTGGCTCTCTCTTCCATCCTCATTGTTAGACACGAATTTGGGATAATTTCTTGGATTCCTGTTAGTATTAAGCTTCCATCTTTCTCTTCAAACTCATCACAGGGAATCTTAAGAAAGCCCAAGCTTTCTCAATGAATGAGAGGTCCAAGCCACTTGTGGGAACTCAGATCAGCCCATTCCCTGAGCAGCAGAAAGCCCCAAGCCAAGTTACTTAGCTGAAGTTGGATAGGACTTCCCTGCCCTCTGCCCTCACTACATGAGTAATAGACCTTCTTGCGCCCTGTGGGTCATCAGCAGTCTCCAAGTCTGAACCAAGTCTGTCAGAGAGAGAGAGAACCTCTCCCTGTTTACTGTGGCCATACAACCCTCGTATGCTGTGGCCACACAACAGGCTATCATCATGGCTAAACTACCATCACACCCACTGGGCTATCCCAAGATCCTTCTGTGCCCTTGATCTCCTGTCTTCCTCCCTTGTAACTTTGGTTTATTATGCAAGGAAACAAAGGTGAATTTATTTTTTTAGTGTAAATTGGATGTGTCATCCACTATTCAGAATCTTGCACTTAATTCAGAACTGGAACCAAAGCCACCTATGGATTGCAAGGTTTGCTGGGATCCCTTCTCCCATAATCCTTTAACCCCATTCACTCTTTCACTCTTGCCTGTCTCTAGTTTACTGCTGTACCCTGGAGTGGAGTGTGTGTGTGTGTGTGTGTGTGTGTGTGTGTGTGTGTGTGTTCAGAAAAACCTCAAGGTGAACCTGACCCTCTCCTGCCCGCAGCACTGGGGCTACCAGTATGTGCTCAGGTTTTATGTGGGTGCCGAGGATCTGAGTAGTTCAGGTCCTTCCTCTTCCCAGCATGCAAAGCAGATCCTTCCTCATTTCTATCCATGCCTTCTACCTTATTGATCTCTCTGGTTGTCTCAATGATACCTTTCTGATTTCTTTTTTCATTTTTCTGTTCAATCAAAAATTTCCATAGACACTGCCAACTCTGATGGCCTACGTGAAGGTACTAATTCCTTCATTCTCTAACATTTCCAAATCAATTCTCCTTTATTCTTTCTTTAGAACATTGACTATCCCTGAACATAATTATCATTTTATTGCTTATTGCAAGATTTCAGCTAGACGTTAACTTCCCTGGTGCCAGCAACATTATTTTTTTCATTGATGCATCCCCAGCACATATCCATGCCACACGGGATGGTTTCACTTAATATTTGAAAAAGAACACACAGACGTGTATGCATGTGCTCATGCAAAAACACAGAGACAAATAAACACATATGCACCCCAAATATTAATAAATATTTGTACACACAATCACATTTGAATATACATAAGTTTGCATGCACTCACATACATGTTCATGGACAGGAGTACACATAAAAATGGGCATGCATACATATAAGGAAATATACATGCATATACAGTTAAATATGGGTACTCAGTCATATGTATCACATGTACATATGAGCAACATATACACACAGCAATTCACTGATGTAGGTGCTCACACACACAAGCACATACACACATGTATAAATATAAGTAGGCACACATATGAATAAACACACCAACACATACACACATGCTAGCATGTAAATATACCATGCAGGTACAAAGAGTGCATAGCGTATACATGCACATAATGCCCACAAATGTACAGGTGCATAAATATGTACAATTGAATGTGAATATACCCACACATGAATGTATAAGCACACATATGCCATACAGCATACACCCAGACATAGACCTGCATGTGCATATACATATATACGCTCACAGGCACACACATGCATAGTTGCATATACCACATTGTGCACATATGTATGCACAGAAGCATGTTTGGGTACATGCACATACACATGTGCATGAATACACACACCCATACATGTACAGTGCACACATGCACACGCATGTGCACACACACACATATACATACTCACCAGAATCCATACTTTAAAAACAAAGCTGCCTTGTTAACTAAACTGGTTTACGAATCCCTTCTTTGGGTAAACACACAGACAGGTAAAGAGAACATTGCTATGCTCTTCTGACTTCTGTTCCCCATCCCTATTCTTCCTGGGCAAACAGTTTCAGCCAAATGGAAGGGTAACACTGAACAGAACTTTGTTTTCCCTCCTGACCTTGTTCTGGATATAACTTTTGATATCTAAGAATGCCGCTCAGCTATCGTTTCTTCACAAAACATAGTCTTGCCTATGCCTGGGGATGCATATGGGCTTTGCCTACAGACAGATGGAGAAGATGGAGTCACTGGGCCTGACTGCATCTGCCTGGATCAGAAAGGTGATCATTAAACGGTGTAATTCTGCTTCACCACTTTCTGAATTCTTCCTCTTTGTCCTTTGGTTTCTGCCTCGTCATTTTCAGGAGACACTTGACAGGACACCGTGTAAGACTCTGCAGTTTGTCGTAACTTTTTATCCCATTAGGTCGAATCAGCATGGCAGATTTGGGAAGACAGCGAGAGCTCTGTGTTTGCATTTGTTCCAAAGAGATGCCCACTTACTAAAGGCTCAATAGAGAATGCAAATGCCATACCTTACATCAAGCTAGCTCCTACAGACACGCAGGAAGCAGTGGCCTCCCAAGAACCCCTCTGCTTGTCACATTTTCATCTTCCATATCTTTTTGTTGTTAAATCATAACTTCAAGTCAATCTAAGTTATTCTTATGTGCAAGGGTGGAAATATGTGTGATGTTCTGACTCGCAGAATCCATAAAGGTATGCTATTATTGCTTTGCAGCAGTTCTAGCTCTAAACATGAAGTAAAATCTTGAGTTTTTCTCGCCCTGCATTTAAATTAGTGCCTTTGAATTCTTTATGAAAATATGCTGTAGTTATTTTTAACTCTCTTTGGCATGTTTTACATTTTCTATCTTATCTTTTTTCCCCTTCTACCATTCTTTTCTCTTGTACTCAAGTTGGTCTCCTACTCATTTATAAGTTGGTTTTCCCCAGTCTTTAAGTTGCTTGAAGGGATAGAGAAGATCTCTCCTTCCCTCTCCTTCTCCCTCTCTCTCTCCCTTCCACCTCCTCCCTCCCTCTCTCTCTCTCTCTCTCTCTCTCTGTATCTCTCTGACTATGCGTGTGTGTATCCCCTGTGTGTTACTTTCTCTCTGTGTCTCTTTGTCTCTCTATGTGCGTGTATATCAGTCTGTGTGTCTTTCTCTCTCTGTCTCTCTGTTTCTCTCTCTCTGTTTCTCTCTCTCTCTCTCTCTCTCTCTCTCTCTCTCTGTGTGTATGTGTGTGTATGAATCTCATAACTTTCGGTCAGATTCTTCACATGGAAGCAGATGGCTATGCACAGTCTTAAGCCTGGTACAAGGCAGTACACAGCGTTTTGAAGCCCAGATACCAGCTTGCTATGAGGTGAGAAGCAAAGGCAAGAAAAAAAAAAAGTCTACACTGCAACCATCTAGCCATCCTCACTTGTCGCCCACGTGCCGAAGCAGCTCTTGCTGGAGCAGCAGTGAGGAGCAGGGCTGCAGCCTTACCCAGCGACACTTCTGCTTCCAGCAACTGCTCCTGGTCAATGGGAATTTCTGCCTGTGGCATCAGTAGCCGCTTCTTCGTCCTGGAACACCTTCCCTGTACTCAGTGCTCCCTTGCTTATAGCCTTGAATGATGACATCTGCATTTAGATCATTTTCCTACAGGGGCTTGCTAATCTAGTTTCTTACACATTTTCTGAGGACCACATGTGTTAACTGTTCGAGAGAAGTTGACTTTTTGAGCAATAATAAAAAAAAATGATTATTTTCTTATAACCCTAGCAATGAAGTTTTAAATTCTAGTTCTGGGAAAGATACTATTGTACCTGTACTGTCCTCTGGCTCCTGCCATTTCTCTGTTGTATTATATGACCATGTTTCCTTTAGCTGCCTCTGAAATTTCTCTTATCTTCATTTAAAAAAAAAAAAAAGGGATTTTACTATGATTTGGCTGTTAAAGGTTTACTACTATTCTGTTTTGCTTCATGGTAATTCCTGAATAAAGAACTCGAGGTTGTTAATTAACTCTAGAAAACCATAGTTTACCATCCCCTAGAAGTTAGCATTGTCTTACATTCTGTTCCTCCTACCCTACTGAAGACACCCATGTGGAATTCCACCATCTGACTTTAGTACTGCCAGGCCTGCTTTCTTTAAGCTGCATCTGCTCAGCATTTCTTCACCCACCATCTTTGCTTGAAAGGATTTCATTATTACTTTATTCCACATTTTACTTGCTAAATATACAACTCTTTTGTTGGTGTTTTGTTTTTGACATAATCTGCCTTTAACCCTTACACTCGCATCAAAGGTATTAACCACCTATGCCTGATTCTATATAAAATATATATTATGTGTGTATTATATAAATATATTAATATATCATGTACTTATATGTTAACATATTAAATACATATATTAAACATATTAATATATTAAATATATTAATACCGAATATAATCAATATATTAATAAGTTATATATAACTATAATTATAACTATAACTATAATTCTAATTGATAGCACATTACATATAATTAATAATGTATTTATATATGTTAACTTGATTGGTAGTTCTCCATCATGAGGCTCAGGAAAGTATGGGCACTGCTCTGGGGTAGACAACTGTGTTAGTTACTTTTCTTTTTTTAATTGAAACTAGATTTTCATACCGTATATTCTGGTTGTGGTTTCCCTTCTTCCAACTCCTCTCAGATCCTCCCTAATTCCCCACCCAAGTCCCCATCCCTAACCCAGAAACTATCTCCAATTGAAAACCTCTTGTCAAAGCAAAAGAAGTAATTTCTTGTGGAGTCTCCCTGTGTATACAGTCCCTTGCACAGCAGTAGATGAACCCAGTGTACTTTTGGAGGTTTTTTTGTCTTGTGTTTTTTTTTTCTTTTTTCTCACAATGCTTTGTCTGGGCATTGTTTTTTTAACCTTACAGATCTTTTGTTTATATGTTAGGGCTTCCTGTTTTGTTTTCATGGGTTTTCTGGGTCTCGGCGTCTGTAGCTGCTTTCCTTGCTGCTGTGATCAGACACCCGATGGAAGCAGCTTAAAGAATAAAGCTTTGCTCAATATCACAATTTGAGGGCACAGGCCATTGAGGAGCGAGGGTACGGTAGCAAGAGCTTGAGGCAGCAGGGAGCATCGCGTCCACAGTCGGGAGACAGAGAATGTTGAAAGCTGGACCTCAGCCTGCTCTCTCCTTACACGGGTAGTGATCCCAGCCCCTGTAGTGGCTTTGCCCACATGTATGGTTTATCTTCCCATCTGAGTGAGTGTAATCTAGAAAATCTTCTACAGACATCCGAAGGCTTGCCTCCTCCAGGATTCTGGATCCTGTCACGTGGACAATATGAGCCGTCACATCCGGTTCCTAGGTTTCTTTCCCACATCCTTCTATGCCATCCCTTTTAATCCTCCTATAAGAAATTTTCAAAGAACCTACTCATTTCCCAAAAATCTTTGCAATGGAAGGGAATAGTCATGCTCAGCTCTCTTTGCAACTAAGATGAAGCCCCATTTTTTTTCCCAAGGGCAGTGAATCCTATTAACTCTTCTAGAAACATCTCCACTCTACCAGATGCTAAACTTGATCCCTGGAGCCTCCCATTGAATCTCTCTGTAACCCAGGTCCTCCCCCTGCCCCATAGAAATCAGCATCTCAAGACAGATATGATAATGACAACTATAATAGTGTTTGTGACTAATAATTTGTGGCTTGCTTTGTACCACCAGGCACTGAAAAGAAATATTGTCAATTTTCTCAGCCAGAAGCCAGTGTAATTGCATCTCGTTAAGAGAACAGAAAGCCCTAGCTTTAGGGAAGATAAGAAGAATGCCCAAGTTCATTAAGCTTTTCAGTGAGAGAGCCTGGGTGCAGGCCACATTGGTCACCCTCTTCTTTCATCCAGTTGAATAGCAGGTGACCGAGCTGAACTCAGAGGTGCCCTGGGACTGTCTTGGAGCTGTATTTGTGCATGTGTGCATGCATGTGCATGTGTGTGCATGCATGCTTGTGTACGTGTGTATGCACATGTGTGTGTGTGTGTGTGTGTGTGTGTTTAAAAACAGCTGAAGTAAGAACAGAAGAGGTCATATGTTACCATTGCTTTGGGACTTTCATAGTAGCCACCACTTGGTAGAGAAAAGCTGCTCTTCCCATGACTTTTGTGAGTAAATAGAGAAGTTGGGGCCCCCAATACCTCCCTAGAGGTTATGCTCCATGGACTAACTTTCTTATACTGGGTCCAAACTCTTGAAGGTTCTACCATCTCCAAATAGCATGGCAGGCTGACACCCATGCTTTGCACCCATGGAGGTTTAGAACATTTAATATCTAAACCATAGCAGAAGGACTGAGGTTGAGTTGGTTCCAAAGGCAGGCTAGGACCTGCACAGTGGAAGGTGAAGCAAGTGGTACAGTGGTAGAAGGTAGCCTCCTGTCTTAGTCAGTGTTTTACTTCTGGGAAGAGACACCATGACCAAGGCAACTCTTATAAAGATGACATTTTATTGGGGCTGGTTCAGGCCATTATCAAGGAGGGAGCATGGCAGTGTCCAGGCAGGCATGGTGCAGGAGGAACTGAGAGTTCTTCATCTTCATCTGAAGGCTGCTAATGGAAGACTGGCTTCCAGGCAGCTTAGGATGAGGCTCTTAAAACCTACACCCATAGGGACACACCTACTCCAACAAGGCCACACCTCCTAATAGTGCCACTCCCTGGACCGAGCATATATTTACCATCATACCTCCTCACCTCCTCAGTCCTGGATAGTTTCTGCTCTTCTGATGTTCTGTATCCCTGTGCTATGGCATGTGGTAGGCTGAAGCCTGTCTTTTCCTCACCAATGTCCCCACTTTCCCCACTTCCTAATTCCTATTCTGAGCCTTATTCTTAACTTCAGTTGACTCCTGAAAACAATTACATGATCACTAATACCATGCTGGCCCCTGTGGTTTAACAAATAATCTCCCTCTAGGGCAGTTGAGGAAAATTCTGAAATAGGTAATGACTTACAGGTAACTCACAACTTAGGGTCTCTTACCTTCCTCACCCTGTAAACTTTAAACTTGAGTCTTAAGGAAATAAAGGTCAAAAGATAACAGTCCCTACACACACACACACATACACACACACACACACACACACATTCAGTAAAAGAGAGTAGAGGCTACAAAAGTCAAATGTGATGTTGGTATGCTGGCTGATGGCTGTCAATTTATAGAAAATATAATTTTAATTCTTATTGACTTTCATATTATAAATATATCAAAATTAAACAGTATGTGTGTGTACTCATACAGATGCATGCTCATGCTCTGAGCTTGTTAGAACTGACATGAAAATAAAGACATGCTCTGGACTGTATATGTGTATGTATATACACATAAGCACACACACATATATACATATATACATATATACACACATGTTAGTATATATATTATGTACTATATATTAATATAGTATACATGATACATATTTATTAGTATATATATATATGTATGTATTTAGATATACATATATATGAGGGATTGTGTGCAATCATAGACTCTTCAACAAGATATAGCACCAAGCTTGGAAGACAAGCTGAGTGGAGAAGTCTTGGACACCAGTCATACACCCTGACTTATCCTGCTACAGATAGACCAATGTAACACTCCAATGTGACCATGGCCACAAATGGATATCCTACACAGTTAGACTGACAACCTTGATCAAGAAACAGAAACAAGGTGCCTTAGTTTATTCAGGTTGCTATAAACAAAAAGCACCATCCTTAGACTGATAATATGTGAATATTGGAAAGCTATTTTGTTTTTAAATTCTGAATACTCGGATGTCCAAGATCAAAGCTCCAGTAGGTTCAGTACCTAGAGAAGGGCATACTTTGTGTCCACATGTGGCAGAATGGCAAGTGGTCTCCCTGAGCCTCCCCTATAAGGGCTAATCCCACTCAAGATGGCAAAGCCCTGAGACTAATCCCTCAAAGGCAGCATACCCTGATGCTCTTTGCGAGTTAGGTTCTAACATATGAATTTTGGAAAATATCAACATATAGTAACAACTGTCTCTATCTTTTTGTCCAGTTCCTTCAAAATTATAGTTCATGATGATAGCCTCTGATTGTTCTAGGTCAACTTGCCTGTTTGCTGCTGGTGGGTGATGATGGGTCTCTCTCGGTCTCCTTCTATTTCTGTGGAGGGGAATCGCACATTCTTACTCAAAGGGGAAATTTTATAAAAATGGTGTTCAAATATTAGTCAGAGAATTCACTACAAATGGTTGGCAATTTCCCAGCTCATTAGAGAATTACTCTGTTCAAGTTTTGCATTTCTCACATGAATCCAGTCAGTCCGTCTATACTCCGAAGTTAACTGGAGAAATAATCTTTCTCTGATTTGTTTGCATTCGAGCCAGAGTATGAAGGATTATTGTATAATGGAAATAATCTCAATGAGAGGGACACTGCAATTGCAAAGTAATTATAATCCTAAATAAGTTTAGTGGGAAATATTGTTTATACCTCCAGTATTGCTAGTATGCCTGCTCTATGTCACTCATTAAATGGTTGTTGAATGAATTCTAAGAAGAAATACTTTTTATCTGCCTATATCTCAGGAACTGTGTGTGTGTGTATATATGTGTGTATGTATGTGTATATATATATCACATATACATATGGCTGTATTTAGCAATATGTCATGGATTACCAAAGGTACTTTGCATGAATTATCTAATGTAATTGTCACCATTATCATCCTTATTTTAAACATGAAGCAATAGATGTGATACGATGGCCGGCTTCATGACATACAGCCAATAAGAAGTGACCAGAACCCTGGCCAGCATAGGACAAGCCAAAAACTAGGAAGCTGCCTTCCACACCCACTCTGGTCTGTCCTTGGGAAAGAGCTGGTGCCTTCATCTGCTATCAAGTGCATCATAGACTATAAACGAGCAGGAACCAGAAGCTATGTCCTCTCACCTCTACAACTGCTTAGAGTTGAAGTTCATCCTGACCTTTATCTCTCCTTGAGTTTATCAGGGATTTCGAGGGAAGCTAATGGTATCACCTGCAAGAAGAAAGACCTTGGAGTATGGTTATAAAAGCCATAGTTTTAGGGACAGGAAAAAATAATAGGAAAAATTTTCACGTGTACTTCCATTTGCCGTAGGATTTCCATATACGTAAGCCAATTCCTAGGTATACACTGCATATAGACCAGAAGCAATCCTTGAGAGTGTAGGGGAAAAAAAATGACAGTTGCTAATTGGTTAATTAGCACTTAACTGAAATGCCTCTAAATTTGAACACTCCCGGCTGAACAGTAGGCAGGAAACAAATTCAATGCCTTGAAGTGGAATGCAGAAGGCGGGCTGTTCATCAGGGAGCAGCTGGCGCCCGCTTCGCTCCTCATCCTTCCTGACGCGGGGTTTACTTTCCCAAGGAAATGTGTGAAAATACACATAGCAAAGAGAGTACCGAAGAACCACAGCAAAACACCCGACAGATACAATTTAAGGATTGACTGGCTCGTGGTCTCGGGTGCAGCTCCTCATGGGAGAGAAGGCTGGACTAAGAGGGCTGGTTGCATTACATTCAGTCATGAAGCAGAGAGGTGAGCGCTTGTGCTGGCTAGCTTCTTTTTCTTCCTTTAATCTGTCCAGGACCCTAGCCTATAGCATGGGGCCGTCCACATTCAGAGTAAGTTTTCACTTCTTGGTTAAACATCCCTTTGAAAGACGGGCCCAGAGACGTTTTTCCTAGGTGATGCTAAATCCAGTCAAGTTGAATAGTTAACAATAATTGATAGCTGCATAGCAAACAGTGACTTATGTGATTTTTTTAGAAGCATTATATTCCTACTCCGTGATATCCGCGATGCTGTCACAGACAGGACTGGAGTGGGCGGGGCTTGACAAGTCACTCCATTCCCTACTTATTTTATTTTGAACAGAAGGGTTCACATCAGGAATTTGGGCTCAATTTCAGGACACACAGTGTTGACTGTCACTTGAAACAAGTCATCGAGACCCGTGGACATTATTTCTGAGAGTTAAGAGGTTCGGCTTGGCCAAAGTGCATGCCCCTTGGCAGGTGTATTTTCTAATGCAAACTTGGGGGTGCTGCTTTCTGCGAGGACAGAGGGAAGTAAAACCACTTGCCTTTGTCCTCAAGGAAAAACATTCAGAAGGGAGAAGGTTCTCTGACGAATGCTTAGCTTGGACAGGAACAGAAATAAATGGCTCACTCCCCACCCCCAATTTTTTCTATTATTTGACAAGTGTGTCCCCACACCCCAAAAACTGGTGAAGCAGAAACTTCAAAAAGGTAGTTTGAGCCTGTTCTGGTGAACCTAGAATGAGCCCTAATGAGAAAATATGCTCATTACACAAGGAAAATAGAGGGGGAACTCTGGCTTCCCTGCCTTCAGCAGGCTTTGAGGGGGGGGGGGGGGAAATGGCAATTTAAATGAGATCTGTCAGTCTCTCCACATAGCTAGAACAACAACCTCCATGAAGGTTCAAGTGGGTATTGTCTCCTTAACCAGAGCTCAGAGGCAAGCTCAGTATCTTGTCTGATTCGTGTGTGTGTGTGTGTGTGTGTGTGTGTGTGTGTGTGTGATCACTCAAAGAAGTCTTTAAAGTGACTCTTGAAAGTTTTTCTGCCTCCACATGAAGAAAAAGAATAAGGTTTCATGCCTCGCCAGAGAACGGTGAGAACTCATTTTTTGTTTGTAAATGTTAATCAAACGATAGGCTTGGGTACCTGCAAGACGTTGCTTCTCTCTAATTTAAAATCATCGGAGTGATTGACTGGGATCAGAGTGGCTGAGTGAGCTCCAGCTTGCTGCCTAACCGGTGCTGTTCTTTCCTTTGCATTAATTTAGAAGTAGGAAGAAGCTTGGAGCTGGCCCTGGAGACAGTATCTATAATGATTTATTTAAATTCCGACCGTGCCTTCTAATTATGTAAATATTCAATCATCTGTCTTGCTGACTTGACTCCTAAAATGAGAGAACATTTCCTCTACATAATATTTGGTGAAGTGTCCAGACTCCTGTGCAAGAAATGCTAGGAGGGAGTATATATGCAAAGAAAGCCCGGTGAGCACTGTTCAATAATTCATTTTTCTTCCCAGGTGAATAATCCAACCCTTACTTTGAGAAGCACCTAGCAACATTGGAGCTGTGATTCTTCCCAGAAAGAGCTAGATGTATCGGATGGCCACCCCACACTCCGGGTGTGCTAATGATCCACGGCTAGCACTTAAGGTAATGGCACAAATCCTTGCCCATTCCAGAATAGGAAAAGGACACGTAGGCCTTGGCTGAATTTGTAGCACTCAGCTATGGATGAACAAACCATTTCCTATATGAAAATCCAGTACCAGAGTAAGTATTAGGAGTTCTGATCGTCTGTCACTCCTACACCTTGCCACCTCTCATCTCCCCCAAACTGCCTGCTGTCATCTGTGTAAACGCTTCTCTACACAGTGCATGGCAGCTCAGTAGCCTCCTCCTTGCTCCCTCCAAGACCATAAGGTAAACATGCCCACCATGCCCACGTCAGGGCTCAGACCCTCTAACCCTGAAATACATATGGGCTTTGTCCTTACTTCTGCTGATTTCAAATGCCACTGATTCTAAGTGTCTTTCTAACCGTCAAATCCCACACCCCATCAGCCTCCTTCCGCCCTGGGCAAGCCTCTGTCTTCCCACCCTTCACTGGCATATATTTACTTGCTTATCTATTTTCCTCTACATATTACCCTTAAGGCAAGAAAGGAAGGTGGAGAGTGAGGTCAGAGACCTTAGGCAGAGGCTGTAAAATTAACACACACATATGAGAAAACTTCTCTGACCAAGGAAGCTGGAAACCTCCAGGCTGGGGCTAACTGAAGACTAGAAATGGTTGGAGCCACTGGCTCAGCACCATCGACACCTTCAGACTATCTGAAACTGGCCTGTGACTCACTATAAGCTACATGTAATTCAGAGAGAGAGAGAGAGAGAGAGAGAGAGAGAGAGAGAGAGAGAGAGAGAGAGAGAGAGAGAGAGGGAGGAAGAGGAAGAGGAAGAAGAAGAAGAGGAGGAAGAGGAGAAGGAGGGCTGACAAAACCACCTCCCCTTCCCACATATGAATCCATCCTGTGTGACCTAAAAACACCAAACCTTGGTACCCCACTGCTGTTGAACTTCTAAAACGTCCCTTGTCTGGTCCACTCCACCCACCCCCTCCGTAGAACTGTAGTATGTCTTAATAAACTGCCCTGTTTGAGCTATATAGATGCATATCCATGCTCAATTATTTGTCCCGGGACAGGAGAACCACGAAATCCCTGCAGGTGTCCGCCGAACCCCAAATCTACCAATATCACCCCTCCTTGCTTCCTCTAAGTTGATTATCTCAACATAGCATTTATTTGTTGGTTTTGTGTATTGATTATCTCTCTCCTGTAATCATCGGCTCCTGCTTTGAATAATGAAGTTTTCACCCCATACAATAAGGACTTGCTAATTAAATGAATGATTGAATCACAACTGATAAGATTCTCTGCAGCTTAACTAGGTATGAAATGTCTCATTACACGAAACAAAAACAAAACAACTCATTAACTTTTTCAGTACAACATCGGAGGTCTCTTACATTCCGGCTCCAAACTTCTAATGTAATCTTAAACTCTGCTTCATTCATCTCAGTCATCCCTCAGGATGGGCAATGTGTCTGTGTCTTTAGTTACAGGAGCTCCTGTAGGTATCAAGAGCAGCAGATCCTCAAACCCCTTTACAAAATGGCATTGAATTTGCATATAACCTGAGTATATCTTCCTGTAGATGTTGTCATTCTTAGATTACTTATAATATTCCCTATCATGTAAATACTATGAGTGCTTGTTATATTATTTTGAAGAGTTGCACAGATCAGATTGACTTGCCAGTGTGTCTGATGCATAAGGAGTCAAGCCATTTCATGAATGGGTGGTCCTAGACTATGTAGGAAAGCTATCCTTCCCCCAAGGTTTTTGTGTAAGGTTCTTGACTTGAGTTCCTACACTGACTTCCCTCAGTGGTGATTGTGACCTGGAAGTCAAAGCTAAATAAGACCTGTCTTCCTGTGGTGATTTGAATAAGAATAGGTTCATAAATTTGAATGCTTAGTCATTGGGGGGTGGCACTACTTGAGAAGGATTAGGAGGTGTGGCCTTGTTGGAGGAAGAGTATCACTGGGGATGGGCTTTTAGGTTTCAAAAGTTCAAGTCATGCCCAACATAACTCTCTCTTCTTGCTGCCTGTGGTTCAGGATGTAGAACTCTGACTTACTAAGACTGCACCATGTCTGCCTCCTGGCTTCCATGTTCCCCAATGACAATGGACTAAACCTCTGACATTGTGAGACAGCCCTAATTGAATGCTTTCTGTTACAAGAGTTGCCCTGGTCATTGTGTCTATTCATAACAATAGAAGACTGACTGAGACACATCCCCAAGCTTTTATTTATAAGAGTTGGCTTGGCTGTGGTGTCTCTTCACAGCAATAGAACAGTGGCTGGTAAGACATGTACCCAAGCTGTTTTTGGTCGGAGTGTTTTATCACAGCAACAGAAGGAAATGAGGTCAGGCTGTATCAGTCCTAGGATTTAATCACCATCCTTTCTTTTTGAGCTTTCAAGCTGTGCTATACATCATTTCCCTCCAGGAAACTTTCCTTCACAGATAGTCTTGTTGAAGGTGCTCTTTCCTGAGACACAGGTATCCTTTTGCAGAGTCTTACTCTTATAGATCAAAAATAGATTTAAACTAGGGATAGAAAGGCAGATAAAAATATGGCAACATCAGAAGAGGGGGAAATCACTTCACCCCCCAGAGTCTGGATATACTTCTCATTAACTGAGAGGATCAAATTCCAGTGCAATTAACATTTGACTTGGAGGTTGCCAACTTGGAGGTTTGATCTCTAGTCTATGTAGACACTTTACATTAAGATAACAACATATAAGGCTTAGAGCCTGAATGTATGTGGCCTTGGACAAATCCTCATTTTATTTCTAGGACAGTCTCAAATAAAACCCACCATAGTGAGGGTCTTCGGTCTTCTGTGTCCCTGTGATGTAGACTTTACCTTGGCTCCTGTAATTCCCTCAGGTGCCTTCCAGGAACATCCTTGCAATCTCACTTAGGTTGCTTGACAATCATTTGAATATCACATCTTTGGAACCCATCAAAATCCTATATATCATCATTTCAAAGACAGTGAAGTCAGTCTCTTAGAGATGCCCATATACATGTTCTCCCCAGAGTTCTTGTCTTTCTCTTAACCCCCATTCTTGCATTCTTCACTTAAGTATCTTTAATATACCCTAACTCAGCTTCATACTGGATCACCCTGAAGCTTTTACACATCAAAGCTGAGAATCCATTTTCACTTGAATGGAAGTCCCTAAAACAATAAAGAGTTTCCTTCTGGTGCTACCAGGAGAAACAAGAACTGGGTCTGCATTACAGCTGGTAACAAGCAGGCTAATAAGAGAAAAATAGTAGTTCACTAACACATGTATCATACATCCATAAGAAACAACCAGAGAGTAAGTAGTTCACCTAGACATTGCTTTGAATTCCAGCTTACACTAAAATTTCAACAAAAAAATAGTGCTTAGAAGAGTTGTCAGGTCGGATGTCAATTGTTAGTTGTTAGGCTTGTAGGCCACTGAGAATAGAAAGCCATGCCTAATCAGTTTTAGATCCTACCTCCCATTTCCCTAGCAGCACGCTAATTTTAAAAAGGGGAAATATTGCAATGGCCTTCACCAGAATTTGGTGTAAAATACAAAGGGAGGTGTAAGGGAGGATGGTTGAGGTGCTAAGCCTTGTTGAGGCTCATTAAGGGAACATTTCCTCTTCCTGGTAAACTGTGACCATATACAGATTCATTTCTTTGTCTTCATTATTTTTTTTCTTTTTAAATTCACCATTAAACACTTCTCTTCTTTGTCAGAGGAATAGGGTCTGAGTTCTCCCTATGATCCTGGCAGAGACTTGACATTGATGCTGCCCAGAAGGATTTAACATCACAAAAGCATTTCATTGTGCCTGGAGGGAAAGACCAACCTACCCAAAAAGCTGATATACCTGAAAACACACTAGAAGGTAGGATAAATAATTATCCCCTTAGTGAGATGATGTACTACACTCCCTCTTTCTCACTTCAGATGCTTCTGAATCTTCTGTCCTAGGTTTGTTCAAAAAAAAAAAAAAAAAAAAAACACATAACTCCTCACCCCCATTCTCCTTCTATCTCTTCTTCAGATATAAGCCAAAATCCTAAGCCAGTTTGTGCTTGACCTTCTGGGTATCTCCATTCCTTCTCTGTAATCCCCCTCCCAATATAGTTTCTTAAAGACTTGTCTCTAGCCCAGAGTGTACAGCCTTTCCTCTCATCCATCTCCCTCCTCTCGAAGCTGCTGGGACTCACATTTTGACTGCCCTGTTTTCTCTCAAATAAAATTTTCCTTGAGCTTCCTTCTGAGTCTGTTTTTAAATCCCTTTATCCATAAAACCCAGAACTCACAATAGGGAATACCAACTCTGCAGGAAATATAATAATAATAATAATAATAATAATAATAATAAGAAGAAGAAGAAGAAGAAGAAGAAGAAGAAATCAAAAGACCTTGAGGCCCTAGTAGCAGAAACATGTAGAAAGTTGAATAAATAAAAGCTAGATGCTGTTTCATGATGTTAATGTCCATTCCTTATACCACCTCTGGAGAAGGTGTGTGAAGTGGCCTCCAGTGGCTGGATTTGCTGTTCCTGGAGAAAACAAGGACACCTCATATGCCCATATATATCCGTCAGGTTTTAGCAAGTAGAGGCAGGACCTATCCTGCTTCTTTACCACTTTCCCTCAACAACCTTTCATATACTGAGGTGCCATGTTCTGGTTTCCCACAGGCATTTATTTTGTGCCTAGGAACATGAATAAATGGGATTCACCCTCTCTTTCCAGGAGCTCTTAGACTAATAGTAAGGAGCCTATGAACCCCAAGAGAAGACATTTTTCATCTGCTGGTAAATGCTCAATAAATGAACCCAATAATTAACTTTCAACAAAATGTTTATCATAAGAAACAGCCGGAGCCAGGTATAGCTAGCTGTACAGGCCCCTGTTTCACAATATAGGATCCTGAAGTGAGAGGAAAGGAGAGGGAGTTTGACATCCTAAACTGTACAATAAGAACCTTGCCTTAAAATAATAATAATAATAATAATAATAATAATAATAATAATAATAATAATAATAATAATAATAAACAAGAAGCAACAAGATAGAACCAAGTGAATGTTTTTACAGACCAGTTGCTTGATTTCAGCCAGGACTAATCACTGAAAACTTAGCACACCATGGGAATGATGGATTTCTGCCATGAGTGGCTGTGGTCTGTGGGCAGCTTGAGAGACTAGATCAAGTGTGGGGAATTGGGAAATTGCATGTCAGTGAGATCACCTGGCATGCAGGCACATCACAAAAAGTGTGAGGGGTGGTCAGGAATCACAGTACAAGTATATTGAGTCATAGCTAAGATAAGTGTATTGTACACAGTCCTGTTTTCACTGATCTGCCTAAAACCTTACAGTTGAAAACAGCTGCCATTAAAGTGAATAATGGGACCCTTAATCTAATCTTTTACTTAGAACAATCAAAAGCAGTTTTCCTTGCCTCTCTGCTATGTAGAATTCAGTGAGTTGAAGTAGAGAGCAGAGATCAATATAAGCAGTGAGTCTTAGGGTTAAGAGGGAGGGAAAAGGGAAGATAGATGATAGATAGATACATAGATACATAGGTTGGTATATAGATACATAGATAGACACACAAATAGATTAGATTAGAGATGGATGGATGGATGGATGGATGGATGGATGGATAGATAGATAGATGATAGATAGATAGATAGATAGATAGATAGATAGATAGATAGATAGATAGATAGATAGGCAGGCTATGTTTCAAAGGTGGAAGTCAATGTGTCACAACTGAGTCGATGCTTGTTCAACTACAGAAAGCCTGCCCTTTCTCTGTGGGACTGCCAGGATAAATTAAAGGCTCTCAGCGAAGCTGGGGCAGCAAGCTGGAGATCAGGAGTAGCAGCGAGTGCTTCCCTCACACTTGTGGCCTGTGGCCCAGATTACTATTCAAGGGAGGTCTGGGTTGCTGAGTAACAGAGCCTCACAGAGGGGATAACTTACATTACATTGCTGGAACAGAAGCTATTGGATGGGCTGGGAGGACTTGGACTGTAGTAGAAGCCCCAAGTAGCACTCTTCCGGCCAAGCCTATTCCAGAGCCTTCAATGAACTCACCTTCTTCTATGCCACTTTTTGTCCTTAAGTTTTCTAAGGACTTATCACCAGCCCAGACCCTAGAGTCAGAAGCAGTGGAAACACGCCTTCCTGGCTGTGGGACCCTGAACCCTGAACAGGATACTAACCCAAAGATTCAGTTCGCGTTAGGCTAGATATATTTCTGTTTCTGTCAAGTTCTTGGTACATTCAGCTCAGTCTATTGTAAGCCCATTACTTACACATTATCCTGTGGTAGAGTCAAGACTACTGAACGTTCTAGACCAAGGAGTCACGTCATTTTAGAAGATGACCTAATGCTGTGGTCACCATTTGCTCCCCCTAGTCATTGCCTCTTAGATAGCCTTGTTTATTCACCGCAGCTAGCTTTCCCTTCTTTAGTCAGTAGTGTTTCTCACGTTGATGGGAGCTACAGGATTGTTTTACATTTCTTCCTTGACATCATCCATCCTTCTGTCTGTCCTTCCTTTCTTCCTTCCTTCCTTCCTTCCTTCCTTCCTTCCTTCCTTCCTCCCTCTCTCCCTCTCTCATTTCTCTCTCTCTCCCTCTCTCATTTCTCTCTCTCTCTCTCCCCCTCCCTCCCTCTCCCTCTCCCTCTTTCTCTCTCTTTCTTTCTCTTTCTCTCTCCCTTCCTTCCTTCCTTCCTTTTTTCTTTCTTCCTTCTTTCTTTTCTTTCCTTTCTTTCTTTCTCCCTTTCTTTCTGAAAAAGCAGAAAGATTTACTTAGTATGGTCATATTGGAAAGAGGACCAAAGAGGTCCAGTTACCCTCAAGCCTGTCTTTGGATCGTAATATGAGGTTCAGATTCAAATAAAGGGTCAGAGGTATTCAGAGCCAAGTAGTTCCAGTCAAGGTCAAAGTCATCCTTGCCTCAGCTCCGATCTGTTCTGCAAGTTGAGTCGTTACAATTGTGTGAAATGCCTTCACAGGAAACAAGTTCCTCCCTTGCTGGCTCTGGGCTCCGGTCATTTAGTTCTTCTACCGCAAGATTCTTGAGAAAATTTCAGTATTTTGAAGGCCATTGTTTCAACGAATGTCTCTCACGCAGACTTGGAGGTGTGGAGATGTTTCCTGAGTTTTGATAGTTTCTTGAGCTTTTCCAATCTAACACAGAACAATAAATTAGAGAGAACAAACAGATACATACACGTTTTCCATGACTGCACCATACATTCTGTAAAAGGAGCAAACATGGCCTATACGTATTTACATCTTTGAGGGTCTCTAGGGAAATACTTGCAACTCTGTTGCCATCAAATGTGTTTTAGAGTCTTTTTAGTGACTTTGAGATCTAGTAAATCCCACATGGCCTAGACAGCCCCTGTGTGTTCCTAGCTGCCCAGTTTTCCTGCTCTTCTTCACATTGGTTGTGTGCAGTACTTTGGTAGAACAAATTCTGAGAATATTCTTTGGAGTAATTTAGTCTCTCTCTAGCAGAACTTGGTTCTCTTCTGCAAGTACCTGGGAATATTAGTAATCAAGGATTATTTTAATCCATTTTCAGAGTGGGAGACTCTGGGCTAAAAGGGTAATTTGAACCTTGCCAACTTAATTACTCCTAGAGTACAGACTTGGAGGATCTGAATCCAAAGAGTCCTGGGGGCCTATGGATTCTTTACCTTTCTAATGTGATGAAAATTGTGAAATGTTCCAAGCAGCCTCAGGACCAGCTCATGGGAAAACCATCCTCATTACAATAGGCAGCCTTTTCTCTTTCCAGTCCAGATGCTTCCAATCATTCCATCATCTCTCTGATCACATAAAGGGGCATGAATTTTGTCTTGTACTTGCCTTTTCTAGCTGTTCTTGGTGACAGAGTTGGTTCCAACAACCTAGGCCACCACCACTAGATGCTTGAAGTCTTGGAAACCATAATGTTGAACTGACTTAGTACATGTTTTCTAACTTTTAAAGAATGACCGTTGTCTTTGTCAGATTTTAAATTAGGTAGAGCAGGAAACTTGGATAGTTGCCTGAACACTGGGTAACATTAAGAAAGCTTCTGGGAAATGTTAATGAAATACCAGATTCTATGCCTTCAGAGTTCAGCCAAGTACCTTCATATTTCAGACTGACACACTTAAACTTTCATGCAAGTCACTCTTGAATCCCTTGGACTATGCTTTTATCTTGATTAAACAATTAAATGTAGAGGTTTACATCATGGTAACTTAAAGTGTGTCCATACAGCCTACTCATCAAAACAGCAGGAATTATGAAAAAGACAGAAAAAGGAAGAAATTGAACAAGGCAACCTGGCATATCACAACCTAAGTACAAGCTTTCTTTTATTACATTGTGTGTGTGTGTGTGTGTGTGTGTGTGTGTGTGTGTCTGTGTGTGTGAATCTTTTTACTTGGGTCACCAGGCTTGGCAGCAGATGTCTTTATACGTGGATCTATATGGCCAGTCTATAGCTTCATTCTATAGTGATTTTAGCATTATTTATCTATTAGTTTCTATCCAAACATTTCTTAGAACCCCAAGGTAAGGCAGGTATGGTGATGGATCCTAGAGGTAGAGACAAAGTTGGAAAGGGAGCCCCCATTTCTGTCCTCTCTAAGACTTCCATTCTCCACAATTGTTTTATCTGTCACTTCTCTCAAAATGACCCAAATACAATCCAAGTGAGTTGTTTGTTATGCTGCTACATTCTTTTGGAGTAGGCCAAGGAATGAGAGCCTTGTGGCAGGGCAAGAAATGGCAAGTGTGTGCTGTGAGCCCAGGGAAGTGTGGAAGCTGACTGAGGACCGGTGGGTACAGACAGACTCCGGTATGTTGTCTGGATGGGAATGGACTCTGACACTGATGTAGACGCATGGCCACTCGAATTGCCAGCTTCCCCTTTGGTACTCTCTAGTGAGTGTGTGAGTGAGCACCCCTTTGTCCTGCCTCGTTTGCCCTCAACAACTTGGCAAATAGCCCAGTGGGAGTTTGCTCGGAGAAGTCAATGGCTCTCTGGAGAGGACGTGGTTCCTCTCTCGTCCCTTTTATTAATAAGGAGCTTTATGTAGAAGCCGAGAAAGAACGGAGCATTTTCATGCTCAGTAATCTTACTTGCTCCCAAGGTCCTCACTAGGAACTCCTGACACTCCTAAAGACAGCACCCGCTAAGCCTGGCACATTTTCAAAGCATGAAAGAGAGTTAGAAAGCTAAGTAGATAAGCAAAATGCTATGGGGATCTATCAAGCTTCCCTTGGTTTTTCTTATGTCTTAAGGCTACGGTGACTGGGGACTTATCATAATTTCCCTTCTCCTCTGCATTGCGAATCATTTATGCAGAGCTGCACGTCTCCTCAGTGAAGCTCTGACTGCTAAGAGTTAGCTGGCTAGAGAAGCTTCTCTTGAGCTTGGGTGGAAACTGAAGGCAAATGAGACCATAAAACAATTTGACAGTGAAAGCTAGTTAAGTTGAGGGCCCTAAATATAAAATATTTGAGAACTTAAGGACCACAGTTGGAAAACAAATACCACTGTACAGATATCACAGGAGTTCATATTTCCTGGGCAATGGGTCTGGCATTTCAGTCTTAATCATGAAATTGTCCTTTTTCGGTATTGCGTTTCTATTATATTAATTAATTAAGGAACTGAAGCTGAACTTGTTTATTCAACAAATTTTTAATTACTACAATAATTGGAACTAGTCAAACAAAACATTTGCTTCCTTGCAGCCCTTTGAGACTGCTAATGAACAGATCAAAGTGATTTCTAACTGGGTGTCAATTATTTATATGTAAATCATATTGTTAAAGGGCCCGAGGGCAGCTCAGAAATTTTATACTCAAGTGGGTTAAACTTTCTTAATACCTACAACCTCTACTTATTAATTATTGTTTTATTAATTGTTATTAATTTCCTTAGCATGGCACATTCAAAGAGTCACAAGACTATAAGACGGCCTTCCCCATGGTTGATTTTAATGAGTTACAAATCTGCAGGAAGTGGGTAGTCTTTTTTTTTTTCCATCTTTTATTTGATTTATTCCCAAATGAAGCTCATCTACACAGAACCAGATGGCAAGAGTCAGGCTGCCATATCCCCACCTTCATCTTTTGTTTTTTAGTTTTTAAAACAAGATTTCAGGTTGAAGAGATGGCTCAGAGGTTAAGAGCAATGACTGCTCTATCAGAGATCCTGAGTTCAATTCCCAGCAACCACATGGTGGCTCACAACCATCTGTAAAGGGATCTGGTGCCCTCTTCTGGTGTGTCTGAAGACAGCGACAGTGCACTCCTATACATAAAATAAATAAATCTTAAAAGACAAAACAAAACAAAACAACAACAACAACAAACAAAGGTCTCACTCTGTAGCCCAGGCTAGTCTGGAACTCACTGTGAAGTTGTAATTTAGAAGTTGTAATCCCCCTGCTTCTGCCTCCTAAGTTCTTAGATTACAGGTCTGTTCTAGTACACATAGCCTTCTTGGTTTCATTTAGAGAAAACATGTTGTATTAGTCAGGGTTCTCTAGAGTCCCAGAACGTATGGGTAGTCTCTATATAGTTAGGGAATTTGTTGATGACTTACAGCTTGTAGTCCAACTCCCCAACAATGGTCAGCAGAGCTGTGGATGGAAGTCCAAGGATCTAGCAGCTGCTCAGTCCCACAAGGCAAGCAGGCCAGTAAGAGTCAGAGTAAATCTTCCTTCTTCCAATGTCCTTATTTAGGTCTCCAGCAGAGGGTGTGGCCCAGATAAAAGGCGTGTGTCATCTGGCCTTTAATCCCAGATGACCTTGAACTCAGAGATCTCCTTGTCTTAATCTTCTGGAATTCATAGTCACTATGTTTCAAGATCTCTATGACAAGATCCAGGTCAGAAACTTGTATCTCTGAGCCTCCAGATTAGGATCATAGATGAGCCTTCCAATTCTTGATTAGTTCATTCCAGATATAGTCAAGTTGACAACGAGGAATAGCCACTACACATGTTATGACCTAATTAGGTAAAAATTTCCTTTCCATCTGACCTCTCTCCTTTATCTTTCCATTCTCTTCTACTTTGTGAGATGTTCATGGACCTTTATGTTTGTGTGCGGAAAGGACCTCATTACCTGACCTATATATGGACATATGCTGTCCTTCAATGATCGTAATTATTTAAAAATGTTTGAAAGCAACTATTTTGTCTATCTCGCAACTAGGAACCCGTCCCCCTTCCGAAAAGGAAGCTATTAGACAAGGTCAATAATTACTTAATAAGAGAATGACTTTGGCAGTATTCATGGATATTGACAAATGTTTCAGTTGTCTGGGTTTTGTTGTTGTTGTTTGTTTGTTTTGTTTTGCTTGAGACAGGGTCTCTCTACATAGCCCTCGCTTTCCCGAAACTGCTGTATCGATCAGGATGATTTCAAATTCATACTGATTGTGCTGGGTTTAAAAGTGCAGTACCATGTTTAGCTTCTTAACTAATGTATTATGACGTAAATTAGAAGGTAAGCTATCTAGGAAACAGTTCCTTCTTATGCCACCTTGGGCTGTGGTGTGAACCTGCTGCAAGCACACCACCTCCCTGTTCACTCCTCACTTTTCCATTATTTCTTCTGAGCTCAGAGAACACCCTCTCTCTGGGCAAGATACACTTAGTCTTCGCCATTCTGTAACACCCTGAAATAACAAAAAACAGAGAATGTTTGAAATGGGTCTTTCACTCTAATTTTGGCTGTAAATGTTCATTGTTGGCCCCAAGTCAAGCCTAATTTTTATGTCACCTATCAGATAAGACCCGGGGGTTCTTTATCTAATACATTTTCCCATGGAGCTAGTAGCAAGGGTCAGACATTCCGGATGGACCTCTGACTTGTGATTTTGGCTAATGTAACTGTGTTCATTCAACATCACCTTGCCCATTATAATTTTCAATTTTTTTCATGTGTAAATGCCCAGAACCAAGCTTTATGTTGTCTTTTAAATGACTAAGGTAATTTTCTTTTACAAGCATCTGACCTCCATCTCTTCTGTAACCTTCCTGAGAATTCTAAAAGTCCTAACTAGACAGCCTTGTGGATTTTAAAAAGTGATTCACAGGACAGGCTCCCATTTACTCAGGACAAAAATAAACCATCTATCAAAACCAAAACAAGACAAAAGCGAGGCGATCCCAATCTAATGTTATCCTTCAGTACAAATATTTTGCAAAGTCAGATGCAGTGATTGTCAAGCAGGCAATTCTGAAAATAAGGTCTATGAACCAAAACATTCATTACATACAATATACATGCATCTGCAGAGCCAAAGTACACTTGGACATGCAAATATAAGCTAAAACATATGATTTTGTATCTATGTCCATGTGTCTATATTTTATATACACATAGAACTTGTACATACTGGAAACACTCTAAGGTTTCCTTGCTTCTCCTTTAATAAGTGTATTTTCTAAGGTTCTATAAATAATACAATCCATAGAGTGAGCACTCATACATACATACACATGCTCACACACACATGCACACACACCATGCATATAGATACACACACATGCACACACAAGGATGGAGACAGAGACAGAGAGACAGAGACAGAGAATTTATTAGGCTGTGGTCTGCGTGGTCCAACAATGGCAGTCTCTTGATAGAACAAAAATCTAGTAGTTGTTCAGGTCAGGAGATTGGATAGCTCAACAGCCTCAATCTGTCACTGGTATCCTAAAAGAAGTTTCTAGAGACTGCTGGTCTTCAAACTACATTGGAATCCTGAAGAATTAGGCTCTAATATCAGCAAAGGAATGCCTTAGTAACAGGAAAGATGAGCTTTCCTGTGAGAGTAAGGGTAAACAGGCTAAAATTCAAAGCTTCCTTCTTCTGTGTCCTTTTATGTTGTCTGCCACCAGAGGGTGTGGCCTAGATTTAGGGTAGGTCTTCTCACCTCAAATGAACCAATCAAGAAAATCCTGCACAAGTGTGACCAGCTGCTTTAGTTTTAGTTGACTAGATAGT
The DNA here is from genome assembly GCA_036184795.1 of Tokudaia tokunoshimensis. Lineage (NCBI taxonomy): Eukaryota > Metazoa > Chordata > Mammalia > Rodentia > Muridae > Tokudaia > Tokudaia tokunoshimensis. Next base: position 61,860,485 of record BTHU01000018.1, on the reverse strand, counting down.
CAGGGTGACAACCAAGTTTATCCACAATAAGCAATAAAATGAAATGAATGTGTTGACTGGTTTACTTCTTCATAGATGATCCAAGATGGAGGTCTTTGAGTGAGACCCCTACTTAATGATTTACCACTGTGTACAATTTGTTTTCATTTCTGGAACTAAATATACTTTGGTTAGTGGTAGTGTTGAAGGACACTCACTTCCAGTCTCAGTGACATCAGAATGCTTATTCCAAAGAAATCCCTGCAAAATAGAAGTAGGAACAGAAATGAAGCAAGTTCACAGGCATTGGAATCTCATTGACAGTGGATGTAGACAGCAATATATATTAAATTGAGATCAATCACATTATAATTACATGACCCAAGTGTACCAGTGCATAAGAACATATGGCTTACTTACTCTCTTGCCCTCATTCCCTAAGTCAGTGATGCCCAGCACTCAACTGACAGACACCAAGACAAGACAAAATTTCATCTGAGCTTCTAAGACATATCTGAGTTGTGCCCAGAGATGAGGTTATTTATTCATTAGTCACAATTTTATAATTTATATTTTATAATAGTTGATTTTATTATAAATAAATTTCACTGTGTCTAGAACCCACTTCCACCCTGCTTCTTCAATGGTAAGTAAGCATTTGTAGGAGACTCAAGGAGTGTCTTTTCATGGACAACTATACCTACTATGTGCTCCTGCTCTAGAAGCATTTGAAGGGAGCTGTGGGTGTCACAGTCTTCTAGTGGACTCTGCCATTGCTCCCTATATAACATTGCCAAAGCCTGAAAGTCCAAAAGCAGCTCAAAGGGAAGAGGATCAGAGGACACAATGCCTCTTTTCTTCTTGTGCTGTAAGTGGTCAGACCTGAAGCGACACTCGCTGGCACACCAACTTCAGTGTTTCTTGTGAAGCTTCTCTTTCAGTTTCTCATTACATTTTATGCTCTTTCTACATATGCATCTGGAGTAGAGATGTCCTTGAGTGACAGCCAATATGTACTACTCAAATCTCTTATTCTCTTTCACTGCCAAAGCTTTTGTTATGATTGTGTTACACCTGGTTGCTTCTCTGAAGAAGAATGATATTTTTCCTCAAGTAGTTTTTGGATCTATGTGTATAAACTTGAGTCAGGGCCCTACCAAAGTTTTCTACACATATTAGAATATCAGACAAAGACTGGAGAAAGGATAAAATTCTTGCTACAGGAATATGTTAACATTTATGGACTCATGGATCTGAAAAATCAGTTGATATTCTGATGTTTTGGTCAAAGCATAAAAACTATAGTGACAATCTGAGAGGATAAGTTATTGCTTAATAAAATTGATTTGTAAAGGAACGTCTACAGCACACAGTAACTGTGAGTCATTTGGGTGTTCTAAAACTGACCTCACACAATTAAGAAAGTAATTCTGGAGATGAAGTCTTGGTCTCAACATGCATTTCTCATTAAGTCTCTTAGATATTTAATTTCCTAAATGGTTTACTAAATGGCTGTTTCTAGCAGAACATTGAGGAAAAGAATTTATTTTTTTTCATATCTTCATTTCATAGGTACTGTGATACTTCTCTTTGAATATGAAACCACATATTTTTGTTTGCTTATTCATTTTCAAATTTTTTATTTTAACAGTTAATCCTTTAGGAATTTCATACAATGTATTTTGACCATAGGTACCCACCATTCCTTCCCTATCCCTCCTAGATCCACCCCTACTTCGCCAGCCCAGCCTCCAAAATTTGTATCCTTTTAAATTTAAATCCATTAAATCCAATTTTATGCCACCTATAAACCCTTGGGTGTGAAACCATATATTAGAATATGGTTGACACACCAGAGATCAACACTGTTGTAGGAAATATTTAAAAAGATCCCACCAACACTCCTGCCCCACCAGGCCACAACACCATGTCCCGGTGGGGTGCTGCTCAGCCCCAAGGTTTTCTCTCCCAGCTAGCTCCTGTAGCATCTCAGCTGTGTTCTCTCTCTGCCATCAACCCCTGTAATTGGCGGACCCACATTCCCGTAACCAAGTAAACCAAAACTCTCAAAGCTTAATTAACCAATCTGATTTATGTATACATAATATTATAATTTACAAGATGTTAGCACAATAATTCTAGAGCCAATTGATAATGATAAAAGCTTTATCCCAATATTTCTAACCTTATAAAAACATAGCTATTTGTGGCTAGTAAATGCCACATAGGTTCATGTCCTAAGCCATCTTGATTCTCCTCCCTTCTTCTCCTGTGACCTCTGTCCCACCAACTCCTAGCTCTGCCTCCCCTTTCTGTCCAATCCCAGGCCTTCCACTGCCTTAATATGATTGGACGTGGATACTGTATGAGTCTCTACTTAGGCTTTTTCTATCTTGCCAAGTAACAAATGACACCCAAAATTTCGGTGAAGACCACATTAGGCAGAATATGAGCTTCCTCTGGCTTGGTAAACAATCTATGCCATCTTTCCATTTGGCTCTCTGCCCAGAGCCACAGACATATTTTATTAATACCTGTTAAAAGCAGGCAATGGTTATCATCACACCCTCAGTGAAGACAACTTATTTGTACTCTCCCTAAGGTTATCAACTGCTATTGGCTCCTTAGCTTCCTCGTGACCTCCTACTCCACGTTTAGACTATACACTCGTGACCTCCTACCCCATGTTTAGACTATACACTCGTGACCTCCTACCCCATGTTTAGACTATACACTCGTGACCTCCTACCCCATGTTTAGACTATATTTGGCTTAAGTGTGTAGCAGTATTTCCCATGCTCTCACCAATGCTGCAATGTCTATGCAGAACTGCCCTTCTGTGTTCAGAAAGCAGTGCTTTGTTACAGTCACCCACAACTTCTGACTCTTACAGCCTTTCTGCTCTGTTTTCCATGATGATCTCTGAGCCTTGAGTAAGTCATATGACATCAACAACCATAGGACTTTCTATAATCTATACATATACAAACATAAGACTTTGAAGAGTTATCTGATTATAAGGGGAAACTACCCATCCTTGACACCACAAGCTACCCAATAAAAATCCCAGGAATGGGTTAACTCCTCTGGATTTGTTGGTCAGTCAGGTCTTATAGACCCGAAACATTACTAGCTATTGCCATTGCTCTTATTCTCCAGAACTTGATGGTCAGACCCTGCTGCTGAAGACACTATATCCTGAGTTGTAGAGCATGGGAAAAGCAAGCTGCTGCTCTCTGGAAGCTTCACCCCTACAGGCTAATCTCACGGTACCATAGGTGCTGTGTACACTATTGAAGAATAGTTATCATTAATCCTATCCTGCTCTGAAGCCTGTGAACCACAATACTTGTCAAGCTGATAAGACACGCTCACTAAAGCAATGGTGGCATGAATGATATTGGAGCAACCGAGCACTCTCTGCTTGAATTTAAGACCTGCTCCCCCCCCAAATGGTATTAAAAAAACTTGTGGCCATCCATGCCCTGGGGAAAAACTTACTACAATTATTCTTCTCAATGGACATAACTTTAATCCTACACCTAATGACATATCACTGTCTCCATAGTGAATGCCTTATACAACCCTCATAAGAGCAATTTATTTTTGTGGTAGATGTCAATTAGCATAGAGACCCCACCACTGGCCAACGTGTAGAGAATAAGAGACAATAGAACACTCATTTCTAAAGTGGGACACATATTTAATTTTATTTATTTATTTGTTATTGAGTTAGGATGTCTAATATTTATTGGACATACATTTTTCATAAACATTCATTTTATAATGTTTATTTTTATTTTTTATTATATTCAACACAATATATATTTTATGCTGATCATAAAAATAATGGACATATTAAATGAACATAAAAAGATAAAGTTTTTTGTTTGTTTGTTTGTTTTGTTTTTAGTAGAGCTTAAAATCTTGGGTCTTACTGTGGTACAAACCCAAAATAAGAACAATTTTTAGACATTGGAGTTCATTGTAATAAGTCTGTACTTCAATATTCCTCACATCACCAAAGGATTTTACCTTCATAGTAGCTAAGCTATGAGTTGACAGTTCTGCTGTGCCAAGGAATGAATTGTAGGCACAATTATTTGGATACAGATTTCCTGCTATGGTCAAAGCTATTGACTTGAGTGATTGTCTACATTCATTTAATAAATGGTGTGTGTATTAAGATGGTCTATCCATGAAGTCATTCATCAACTGTTTCAATGAACAATGGTTCTGCTTGGAGGGTGGCACAGACACTAGATGACGGTAGGATTCTGGTTCATTGGCTGTGATAATTTTGAAAAGCATTCATCTCAGTAAAAGAGTAGCTTATAAGTTCATCTTCTTCAAAATTGATACAATAATTATAAATATCAACCAAAACATTCAATCTCTTTGTTGTTCTCTTATAAGTCACTTCCCAAATTAATTGTCTACATTTCTTTTGGCTGCATAATTTTAAAATATGTAAGCTCTTCTGAAAACCATAGTATAGTATAAAAACATCAAATAAACAATCCTCCTTATAGAGAGGCAGAGATAGGAGAAGCATAATTTTAAGACCATTATGTGATACACAGCAAGACACTGTCATATACAAACAAGCAGTAAGTGTATTGGACATATCTCTCCAATTACTAAATTGGAGACCACTGGGTGAGAGCCAACAAATTTCTAATTCCTCATATCTTTGAATTTCAATCAATTAGGATATGATGGTAATATTAATTTTCATATTAAGAGATATTAAGGAGAAGTGATTGTTACTTCCTGTTATTTTTGTTGTTAGAAGTGGAATTATGTTTGTGTGTGTTTGATGAAAGATTACTTTCTTGCTTTTTCTAGGGTGTAGTTTTCCTCCTTGCATTGGACTTTTCCATCTATTATCCTTTGTATGGCTGGATTTGTGGAAAGATATTGTGTAAATTTGGGTTTGTCATGGAATATCTTGTTTTCTCCATCTATGGTAATTGAGAGTTTTGCTGGGTATGGTAGTCTGAGCTGGCATTTGTGTTCTCTTAGGGTCTGTATGACATCTGCCCAGGATGCTCTAGCTTCCATAGTCTCTGGTGAGAAGTCAGGTGTCATTCTGATAGGCCTGCCTTTATATGTTAATTGATCTTTTTCCCTTATTGCTTTCAATATTCTTTCTTTGTTTAGTGCATATGGTGTTTTGATTATTATATGATGGGAGGAATTTCTTTTCTGGTCCAATCTATTCAGAGTTCTGTAGGCTTCTTGTATGTTCATGGGCATCTCTTTCTTTTTTTTTTTTTTTTAATTTTCTAAGTTTTTTTATTTACATTCCAAATCATTTCCCCTTTCCTGTTTCCTCCCTCCCTGAAAGTCCCATAAGCCCCCTTCCCTCCCTCTTTTCTCCATTCAACCCCCTCTCGTTACTCTGTCCTGGCGTTCCCCTACATCCAGTCTTTCCAGGACCAGGGGTCTCTCCTTCCATCTTCTTGGAAATCTATTGATATGCGAATTGTGTCTAGGGTATTCCGAGATTCTGGGTTAATATCCCCTTATCAGTGACTGCATACCATGTGTGTTCTTTTGTGATTGGGTTACCTCACTAAGGATGATATTTTCAAGTTCTGACCATTTGCCTAGGAATTTCATGAGTTCGTTGTTTTTAATTGCAGAGTAGTATTCCATTGTGTAAATATACCACATCTTCTAAATCCATTGACATCTCTTTCTTTAGGTTAGGGAACTTTTCTTCTATAATTTTATTGAAGATATTTACTGGCCCTTTAAGTTGGGAATCTTCACTATCTTCTATACCTATTATCCTTAGGTTTGGTCTTCTCATTGTGTCCTGGATTTCCTGGATGTTTTGGGTTAGGAGCTTTTTGCTTTTTGTGTCAGTGTTTTCTATGGTATCTTCTGCACCTGAGATTCTCTCTTCTATCTCTTGCATTTGGTTGGTGATGCTTGCATCTATGACTCCTGATCTCTTTCCTAGGTTTTCTATCTCCAGGATTGTCTCACTGTGATTTCTTTATTGTTTCTAGTTTCATTTTTAGATCCTGGATGGTTTTGTTCATTTCCTTCACCTGTTTGATTGTGTTTTCCTGTAATTCTTTAAGGGAATTTTGTGTTTCCTCTTTAAGGGCTTCTAGCTGTTTACCTGTGTTCTCCTGTATTTCTTTAAGGGAGTTATTTATGTTCTTCTTAAAGTCCTCTATCATCATCATGAGTAGTGATTTTAGATCCAAATCTTGCTTTTCCAGTGTGATGGTGTATCCAGGACTTGCTATAGTGGAAGAATTGGGTTCTGATGATGTCAAGTAACCTTGGTTACTGTTGCTTATGTTCTTAAGCTTGCTTTCCACCATCTGATTATCTCTAGTGCTACCTGCCCTCGCTATATCTGACTGGAGCTGTCCTTCTTGTTATCCTATCCTGCTTGTGTCAGAACTCCTCAGAATCAAGCTATCTCTGGGATCCTGGGATGCTGGGATTCTGGGATCCTGGGATACTGGGTATGTCTGAGCTCCTGGGAGTCAAGCTGCCTCTGGGACCCTGAGATCCTGATGTGACCAAGCTCCTGGGATCCTGTGACCCTGTGATCCTGGGCATATAAAAACACCTGGGAGTGGCGCTTCCTCTGGGTGTTGTGGGACTGGTTATGGAGTTTGTGCCCAAGGTCTGCTCAGGGCACTGGCCCAGACCAGAAGGAACCTGTGCCACTGGTCTGGTGGAGTTCCTGTATGCCTGGGTTCTTCTGACCCCAGTAACTCCCGGTGCTGGGACAGATGATGTGTCCTCCTCACCTCTGATCCTATGATCCCGGGCATGTTAGAGAGCATGGGAGTGGGGCTTCCTCTGGGTGTTGTGGGACTTGCTGTGGAGTTGGTACCCTCATAAATATATTCTGATTATGGCTCCTCCTAACTTCTCCCAGATCCTACAAAGCAATGCAAATCCATATTATCTCTCTCATTATAAAGCAAAGGGCATCTAAAATATAATAGTAAAATAAAATTAAAAAACAAGCAAACAAACCAAAACAGGATAAAATAAACAGAAAAAAGAACCCAAAAAAGTACAGACCAAAAAAAAAAAAAAAAAACAAAAACAAAAAACTAGAAAACATACATTCTCACACAGAAATCCTATATAAAACACAAAATCAGAAAGCATATAAGTAAAAGATCTATAATATTAAAAAGGTGCTTAGACAAAGTATTATGAAGCATAATATAATAATAATAATAATAATAATAATAATAATAATAATAACTTAAAACCTAAAAGTACCATTAAGTTTTTTGTATTGGCTATCTAAGTAAGGGCTGGGCATGGAGAAAACCCTTAAGTGTGGTTTATATACTCAGTGAGACTTTGTTGAAGAAAACTAATTTTTTCTTTTTGAGGGATTATCAATTGGAGATAGCATCTAGGTTAGGGATGGGGACTCAAGTTCACTTCTTCTGTTATCAATGAGACTTTATCTGGTTTAGACCTGTATAGGTCTTGTGCCAGGTGACAGAATCTCTGTAAGGTTGTATGTGTATCAGTCCCTGTTGTATCTGAAAGGTATGGTTTCCTTAGTGTCTTCCAATCTCACAGGCTATGCCAATCTTTCTGTCTCCTCTTCCACATCATTCCCTGAGCTCTAAGGGGAGGAATTTGATGGAGACATTCCATTTATGATCAAGGGCTCCATGTCTCACACTCTCTGCACACTGTCCAGTTGTGGGTCTCTGCATGTGCTCCCATCTCATGCAGAAGGAAGCTCCTCTAATGATGGCTGAGCAAGACACTGATCTATGAGTACAGCAGAATGTTGTTAGGAGTCATTTTATTGATAAGTCCTTTAGTAAAACAATAGCATTTGTTTTCTCCCTAGGATCTTGTGTTATTTCTTCTCAGGTTCTTGACCAACTGAGCAGTATCAAGCCTGGCTTCCATCTCATGACGTGGGCTTTAAATCCAATCAGATAGTAGTTGGTTACTCTCACAGCTACGGTGGTACCATTGCACGAGAGTACGTTGTTGGCAGGTCATTATTGCAAAGTAGAAGGGTTGTGTTTACCTTTCTTCTCTAGTAGTAGCAGAGTATCTTCCAGCACCATGAATAACGAGACAGTAGAGATGAAGGCTCTAAGCAGGTACCAGTTTGACTCCTCCATTTTGAAGGAGATTTGTAAGTGTTGGTTTTAGCAGTACCATATCATCAGTTGTGGAGAGCAACCAATAGCTTTGGCAATAGACTGGACTTTGGGGGGATTTTCACAGGGCCCTTTTGGCTAACAAGTCAGTTAGATGTATCTCATTTCTAGCACTGGCCATTTCTTTTGGTGGTGAGAGTTGTCTAGTTGGGGCTGTGTCTCCCCGTATTTAGTGATTCCATTTAGGTGTCTTTCATAATATATGCATTTTCAGAAGATGCTATTGTAGTTAGTTTTCATATAACCCCTCAAATGGTCCTTAGCATAGGGAAAATCTCTTGTGTATTGTGTGGCTGCCTCACCTGTCTATAAAGAACCTGTGGCCAATAAGAAATGTTGGAATAGAAGGTGGGATGTGAGAGAGGAATTCTGGGATAGAGTCAACATGGGAACATTACTCACCCAGACTTGGAGGAAGTCAGATATAAACCTGAGGAGAGGTAACTAGCCATGAGGTAGACTCAGAATAATACAAATGGATTAACATAGATTATGAACTAGCCAGGGAACAGGCCTTGAACATGGTCTTGGTATTTATTCATCAATAATAAATTTCCAAGTCATTCAAGAGATGGGGCAAAGGTGGGAAAGCCTTGGTTACATCTTAGTTTTAGCCATACCTTCCCATATTTCCTCCCTTACGTCCTCTCCTCTCCCCACTCTGTTTAATCTTCTTATTTCAGTCCCTCCAATCCATGACTATACATTCTATTCCCCTTCCTCAGGAGTTCCTTACCTCCCACCCAATCCCTTACTCTATATCAAACCTACTTGTGATTATATAGATTGTAGTCTGCTTAACAAATATTTAATAGCTAATATATAAGCAAATGCATACCATATTTACCTTTCTGTGTCTGACCTACCTCACTAAGGACATTTATTTTTCTTGCTCCATCCACTTATGAGCAAACTTTATGATTCTGGGTTTTTTTGTAACATCTGAGTAATATTCTGTTGTGTAAGTATGCCACATATTTTTATCTGGTCTTCCACTGACAGACATCTAGGTTGTTTCCAGTTACTGTCTATTAAGAATAAAGCAGCAGTTAGCATGGATGTACAAGTGGCTCTGTAGTAGGGTGGAGAATCTTTTGGGTTTACAACAAAGAGTGATGTAGATGGGGCTTGAGGTAGATTGATTCCCTGCTTCCTAAGGAACCACCACAATGATTTCAGCTGTAGCTATACAGATTTGCACTTCCATCAGCAATCAAGGAGTGCTCCTTTCTACATCCTTTGCAGCACGACCTGTCATTTGTTTTATTGATCTTGAATGTTCTGCCTGGTTTAAGATGAAATGTCAAAGTGGTTTTGATTTGCCTTTCTCTCATGATTAACTATGTTGAGCATTTCTTTAAGTGCCCCTCACCCACTTGTGGTCATCTTTTGAGAACTTTCTGATTAGATCTGTAAACCATTTTAAATTGTTTTTCTTGATGTCCAGGTTGTTTAGTTCTCAGTATATTGTAGATATTAGTCCTCCATTAGTTGTGTACTTGGTAAAACGTTTTCCTGTTCTGTAGCCTACCACATTGTCCAAATGATGGCATTCTTTTCCATACAGAAACTTTTCAGTCCCACAAGGTCCCATTTTACTCATTGTTGATCTTACTGTCTGTGCACTTTAGAAATAGAAAAGTGTGATCAACTTTTCTATTCAGAAAGTCCTTTCTCTGCCAATGAATTCATGGCTATTCCCTAATTTATCTTCTATCGTGTTCAGCCTATCTGTCTTTATGTTGTGGTCCTTGATCCCTTTGGAGTTTAATTTTGTGCAGGATAATGTTGACATGTATGGATCTATTTGGATTCTTCTATAGGGAGTCATCTAGTTTGACCAGCACTATTTGTAGAAGATGGTATCTTTTTTCTCCATTGTGAATTTCTGGCTTCATTATCAAAAAACCAGGTATCCAAAAGTATGTGAGTTTATGTCTGGGTTTTCAATTTGATTCCATTGATCAATACGTCTGTTTTTATGCCAATACCTTGCTGTTTTTATTCCTGTAGATCTGTAGTAAAATTTCAGATTGAGGGTGGTGATGACTCTAGCAGCATTTTGATAGTGTGAATATTTAAATTCATTTAAATAAAGCTCTAGAAAATTCAAATTAACCCACAGTGAGTGAGAGTAGACCAGTAGTTTCTAGTAAATTATTTTGTGATATATATTCTGTAAATAATTCAAGCAGATAGTTTGAGAGAGAAGAATTCTACAGTGACCCTAGGAAAATGCAGGCTGAGATGCTTATTTTTCATTGTGGGTATTATTTTGCAGGTATAATATATACAAACTTTCTCAAATTATATTTAAATCTATATAATTTATTAAAATGCTATACTCAAAGAAATTTGCTTTCTCTCTTTTCTTCCTTTTATTGAAAATAGATTCTTTTCTCATACAATACATCCTGCATCCTGTTTACAGCTTCCCCTTCCCCTCCCTCTGCCTCCTCCCAGTACCTCTCCAGCTCTCCTTCCCTCCAGATCTACTCTCTTTGTGTCTCTTAGTAGAAAAGAAGAAGCTTCTAAGAGATAATCTGCTATACTCATAGATCGGTGCCTTATTCAGCTACCATTAGAGAAGCTTCCTCCCACAGCAGATGGGAACAAATACAGAGACTCAGAGCCAGGCATTACACACACACACACACACACACACACACACACACACACACACACACACACACGAGGATGGGGGAAAAGACCTTGGTACACTCAGCACTAAATGGAATGTCTCCATCAAATTCCTCCTCTCAGAGCTCTAGGATCCCCACAGAAGTGAGGGTGGGAAGAGTGTAAATGCCAGAGGAGATGGAGGACTTGGAGAAACAAGGCCCTCTAAACTAACATGAGGAAAGCTCACATGAACTCACAGAGATTGAAGCAGCACACACAGAGGCAGCATGGGTCTCTCCTGGGTCCTCTTTGTGGGTACTACAGCTTTTAGCTTGGCATTTCCATGAGTGTGCGAATGAGTGGGTCTCTGCTTCTTGTGCCTTCTCTTGGGCTCTTTTTCTTCTTTTGGTTTGCCTTGTCCGACTTCTTTGTGAGGAGTTCTGTTTTATTTTATAATTTGTTTTGTTACATTTTGTTGTTGTTATCTCTTAGAATTACGTTCTTTGCTAATGAGAAACATGTTTTTATTATTCAAGATAATTTTAGCTATCTTGGGATTTTTATTGTCCTTCTATATGAAGCTGAAAATTGGGCTTTCAATCTCTCTGAAAATGGTATTGGAACTGATATGGATTCCATTGACGCTGTAGGTTGCTTTTGGTAGGAAGCCATTTTTGCTATATTAATTATACCAATATATAAACACAAGGGATGTTTTGATCTTCTGATATCTTCTTTAATTTTGAGGCTATTGTGAAAGATATAGTTTCTCTGTTTTAATTCTCGGTTTATTTGTTATTTGTTTATATCAAGGATGCTGATTTTTGTGTTTTCACAAGGGAAAATGGTATGTAATTCTCTTCGTTGTTAGGTCATCGTGTGGTTTGTGTGTCAGGATAGCTGTGGCCTCATAAAAATAACCAGGCAATGTTCCTTCTGTTTCTGCATTGCAGCATAATTTGAGGAGTATTGGTGTTAACTCTTTGAAAATCTGGTATAATTCTGCACTGAATCCATCTAGCTTTGGACTTTTTATCACTGGGATAATTTTAATACTGCTTTTATTTTACTAGGGGATATGGGTTGGTTTAAATTGCTCATCTGACTTTGATTTAACTTTGATAAGTGATATTAATCAAAAAACATTTCCATTTCTTTTATGTTTTCTAATTTGGTATAGTATAGTTTTCAAAAGTATGTCCATATGGTTCCCTATATTCTTGTCTGTTGTTATGACCCCCTTTTCATTTCTAATTTTGTTAATCTGTGTTGTTTAGTTAATTTGGCTAAGAGTTTATCAATCTTGCTTTCTCAAAAAAACCCAACTCTTTATATCATTGATTCTTTGTATTGTTGTTGTTGTTATTTCTATTTACTGTATTTTTCAGCTCTGAGTCTAAATATTTCTTACAGTCTATTTTTTTGGGTGCTAGTTCTTCTTTATGTTATAGAACTCTTAGGCACACTATTAAGTTGTTAATATGAGATCTCTCCAATGCTGTAAATTTGCCTCTTAAAACCACCTTCATTGTGTCCCACAGGTTTGAGAATGCTGTGTATTCATTTTCATTCAATTCTAAAACATTTTTTTCCATGAACTGCTGCTGATTCCTGTGATCTGAACTGCTGATGTCCTGACAACACAGATTGGATTTGCTTCAAAGAATTATTTCTAAACAGGTCCACATCTTCCTTTGCCCTATTAACCTTTCCTTTCTACTACCTCTGCTGAGTGGTGGTCTAGAAGGGAGGTTAAAGTATTTAAGTACACACTATGTCCAAGTGGTAAATTTTAGAGAAAGATTGATGAGCTGCTGAAAAGTGATATTCTTTTGTGTTCAAGTGAAATGCTCTGAAAATATTACCAAGGTCCATTTCATTTATAATGTCATTTAGCACCAACATTTCTCTGTTCAGTTTTTATCCAAATGACTCATCTGTCAGCAATAATGGAGTATTAAAATCACCCACTATCAGCATGAGGGTCAGTTTGTGATTTAAGCTGTATTAGTGTTTCTCTTATGAACGTTGGTGCCATAGATATTAAGACTTGTGATATTCTCTGAAGTGGAAATTCCTGGTTTATTTGGAGACTCACTTGTGTCATGTGATGTTTTCCTGGAAACAGTCTTATGAGAGGATTGCTGAAGCAGACACATGGGAAGATGTTTTGCTGAGAATAGACATCTGGTGTGTTCTGGAAGCTACCTGGAAAAAGGGCATGTGATGTTTTGCTAGATGTTTTGAGATAACATTTGATGTTTGCAAAGGGTATAAATATAACCCAACAGACAGTTGCCAATGCTGTGGCATTGCTTCACCTTGCCATTCTTTTCTGTTATTTTTTTTTTTTTTGGCTTTGCTGATGACACTGTGTGGTATTGGTTTGCCTTGCCTTCTTTGCTGATCATGATTTGTTGTGACTCATTGAGAGAAACACACCAAAGAACTTCTGGTGGTGTTCCGGCAGCTTTTTGTGGTTTCTGCCAACTCTGGTGGATTGACAGAGCCTTCCTGCTTCTTGTGGATCAAACTTCAGTTGTTGGCTCATGAACGGTGTTTATGAGCAGATTGAACTACTGCTCCTGATTCCTGTGATCTGAACTGCTGATGTCCTGACAACACAGATTGGATTTGCTCCAAAGAATCATTTCTAAACAGGTTCACATCTTCCTTTGCCCTATTAACCCTTCCTTTCTACTACCTCTGGTGAGTGGTGGTCTAGAAGGGAGGTTAAAGCATTTAAGTACACACATTAAAGTAGGTTTTAAAAAAATATAAGCCTACAATCCTCTTCATGGGTTTTTTTTCCTTTAATGAGTATTCACTGCCCTTCTCTACCTCTTCTGACTAGTTAGGGTTTGAAGTCTATTTTGTCAGATATTAACATGATTACACCATCTCACTTCTTGGGTCCATTTGCTTGGAATATCTTTTTTCATCTTTGTACACTGAGGTGATATTTATCCTTGATTTTAAGTTACATATTTGTGGATGCAGCAGAAAGATGGAGCCCGTTTTTGTATGGATATTAGTTTGTGTGTTTTTATTGGAGGATCAAGACCATTGATATCAAGAGTTATCAATGATTAGTATTTGATGATTCCCATTATTTTTTTGTGATGGGTTTTTTCCCCACTTTTTTGATTTTCTGGCCTGGGATTATTTATTTCTTGGGTTTTCTTGGGTATGAATAACTTATTCAAGTTGAAGTTTTCCTTCTAGAAGTTTCTGTAGAGCTGTATTTGTAGATAGATACTAGATGCATTTGGTTTTATCATAAAAAGCTTTCCTTTCTCCATATATTGTGATTGAAAGTTTTGCTAGGTATAGTAGTTTGAACTGGTATTTGTGGTCTCTAGAGTTTATAGAGTATCCAGGTCCTTCTGGGTTTTAGAGTCTCCATTGAAAATTCAGATGTTAGTCTAATGAATCTGCCTTTACTTTGTATTTTTCCCCTGAACCTTTTAATATTCTCCATTTGTTCTGTACGTTTAGTGTTTTGGTCATTATGTGTCATGGAGAGTTTCTTCCCTGCTCCACCCTATTGGATGTTACTTGCATTGATAGACATTTCCTTCTTTAAGTTAATTTTTCTTCTATGACTTTATTGAAAAAAAACATTTGTACCTTTGAACTGGGTTTCTTCTCCTTCTTCTATTCTTATTATTTGTAGTTTTGTGTTGTTTTTTTTTTATAGTATTCCAGATTTCCTGCATTTTTTGTGCCTGGATGTTTTTAGACTTAACATTTTCTTTGACTGAGGTATCCATTTCTTCTATTTTATATTCAGTGCCTGAAATTTTCCCTTTCACCTCTTTTACTCTCTCGGTGAGGTTTTCTTCTGTTTTGTTTTGTTTTGTTTTTACTTTCTACATTTTTATTTCCAGTTTTACCTCAGTTTGGGTTTTCTTTATTGGTTCTATTTCTACTTTCATATTTTGAACTGCTAACATCATCTATTATACTTTTTTACAGAGTTCATTGATGGGTTTATTCATATCCTCTTTGAGGCCCTTGAGCATTTTCATAGTAGATATTTTAAAATTATTGACTTGTGTTTCCATTATATAACATTTCTTAGAGTCTTCTGTAGTATGATTTTTGGGTTGTGGCAGAGACATGTGACTTTGGATGTTAATGACTGTGTTTCTGGTCTGGTGTCTGTGTTTGGGATAGTTGTGATTCTTGGTGTTGAATTCTGGTCTTGTTCTTTTTTTTTTTATGGGAGTTTTCCATTCTTTGGTTTCTGATGCCTTTTCTGGATCTTAGGAATGTATGGTAGCTGTGGGTTGTCTGATAGGAGTCCTTCTGAGTCTGCAAGTGATCTACTACAGGGCTGGAGATGAGACTGTGGAACTGGAAATGGAGATCAGTAAGGAGAGGTAAGATCACATAACTGAATAACGGGTGGGTGTGGCTAGCAGGTTCCCAGGTAGAGAGTGCCTCTGGGTATGAGAGGATGACACAAAATCATGGGATGTGGGAGGAAGGCTAGGATGTGTAGAATCCAGACCAAATACTCTTACCTCCCTTATTCCAATTAAGACATTTACATTTTTAAGTTTCTAATGTAAACTTTGTTCTTTGAACAATGCTTTTCGTGATGTAGGAACATTGAGGTGAGTTTGCTTTAATACCCCAGGGTTATGTCACTTGTACCAATTAGGATAAGACAATCTGAAGAGAAGATCCTGTTCCCACAGCTCTCCTAATCTGGGTATAATGTTCTCTCTGCTGGTCAGTGGGGACTGTTCCACTTTGATTAGCATGAGTATGAACTTGAGAATGAGCCTGAGTAAAGCTAGGGAAGAAAGGGGACATTGCTGTGGCTGGTGTCACAGTTCAATTTTCTCTCCTTTCTCTTGGAACCCTAGAGGCTGTTCTAGAACATTGGGGTGGTGGTGGGGATTAAGATTGAAATTGTTTGCATACGCTAAGCACTCCAAGAAGCCAGGCTTCAAAATGCCGAGGTTAGGACTAGAGTATAGGTGTATGGCTTCTTGCACTGAATCCACTGAGCTCTGCCTGGAACCCAGGTTTTTTTTTTTCTCATTGTTGACTTGCTGATAGAAATTATTATACACTCTAAAGCACTATGTGAACATTATTAATCATCGTGTGTGAAAGAATGCCAGTCAGTTCTTTAAAAAAACAAAAACAAAACAAATAAAAACCACCTTACTTCTCATACTGAGGGCAAGAATCAGAGCAAAGATGAAAGCTTTGTGCTGGGAATGTGTTGTCTACAGGCCCAGGACAGCAGCCTGGATTAACCACAAGTCCATTCACTATTCTTTGTAAATTACATAAGTCTGTACCATCCCTTTAGTCTTTAGAAGAAATGGCTATTGGAGCTGTGTCCTGATCCTTGTTGGCATGATAATTGCTGTCGCAGAAGGCAAAGTTTTAGAGCAGGATGCCCTTCTCTTCAGTGTTTGCCGTTCTAGCTTGTTGTTGGGTCTGTGTGCTCATTAGAAACTAGAAATGGGAATCCATCTTTGGTACTGTACTTTGTACTCTTCCTGTAAGTTGTATAGAGGGGATACCTTTCGCCCCAGATGTCTCCACAAACCTTAGCAAAGTAGCTCTACAAGGAAACTTGAAGGTGTGTAGGACTATGTGTGTAAATGTGTGTGAGAGTGTGTATGTATGTATGTATGTGTATATAAGAGTGTGTATGTGCGAGTGTGTCTGTGTATGTATGTGTGAGTTTGTCTGTGTGTGTGTCTGTGTGAATGTGTCTGTGTGTTTGTGTGAGTTTGTCTGCGTGTGTATCTGTGTGTATGTGTATCTCTGTGTGTGTTCATTCACCACTACAAGATTATGATGCAAATTCCTCTATCCTATTTTCCCACCAGGTCTGCATTTGCAGTCCTGGAAGCAAGTAAACAGATTGATTGGCCATTCTCATTAGTCTACTAGAATTGTTTAGTCTAGTATGAATTCTAGGATGATGTTCAAAAGCCAGATGTTGCTAAATTTCAAGTCTTGCTATAATATAGTGTCCACAGAGCACTGTGAGTCACATAAAGATTTTTCCCCTTGGGATATTTTTAAATATAATATTCAGGGAAGTCACCCAAACCCAGAAAAAAAATCCCAGCAAGTTCTCCCTCATATTTGTATCCTAGCCTTCAATGTATACATTTGTGTGTGTGTGTGTGTGTATATGCGTGTATGTATGTGTATGTGTGTGTATATATATATATATGTGTGTGTGTGTGTGTGTGTGTGTGTGTGTGTGTATACCTTTTCTCAATTTTTTAAAAAAGTCACCAGAATCTACTTTGTTTGCTGGTCTCTGTCCCTGGTGACAGATGACAAAGTCCCCAGCCTTTATGAGATTATTCACATAAACAAGATAAATCTAGATTGTGAGACATATTGTATAGGAAACTGTATCAGCTTATTTTGTCACTAAAACACACCATAAATTGATGCTTTAAATGGCAAGAATGGTTTATGAAGGCTAGGGACCAAGGTCAAATTTTATCAGAGTTTAGTTTCTTGTTTGGGTTCCCAGGTTTGTAAAGGAATTTGCCCTCTCCATCTCCTTGTGCAGTAAAGGAAGGAGACAGGTTTCTGGTTAGCTCTTATTAGGAAGTCTATTGTGAAGGTCACCCTCTCATGACCTCATACTATTAAATGGGAGGTTGATACTTTATCACATACACATTGGAAGGGACACAATTTAGAACGTAGGAGAAATGACGAGGATACTGTAGTAAAAAGTAGGGGAGAGGACAGAAGATTTAGGATGGAAGAGAAGCTTTTCCTTAGCATGTGGCTTTGACTTGAGAGCTGAGAAAATAGCAACCCCTAATAAGCTCATGTATCATTTCAAACACACACATGCACACACACACGGGGTGGGGGAGGTGTGGGGGAATGGAATTAAAGTCTACAATATCTAAAGAGCATAGGCGTAATATGGGCTGGAGATGAAAGCCACTTGGACAAAGATGATGGCTGTGTAAAGACAGATGTGGAAGATGATGAGTCAAGGTGACCCCTGGGTAACTGGCTGTCTTATTCAGAAGAGAACTCTAAACTTAAGAAATTCTCTATAGAGTCAGAAAACTGGTCAATGAGTTATACTAACGCCTCACAATGATGCTCAGGATGGTACAGGTGATCGTTCTAAAATACACAGAATACCGTAAACACATTGTAAATTCTTCCCCTAAAGAGGGTGCAGAGATATCAAGGCTGATTAGATGGAAACTAAAATCCGGGTGGAGTCAGCCAACAGGTGACATTTAACAGAATGCATTTTGGGGTTGTCTTCCGCCTGTTCATTGTGATGATTTTTGCTTATAAAAAATAAATTGCCTACTGCCTTAAAATTATCAGAAGGTACTAGAGATGTCACTTCATTGGTAGAGTGCCTGTTTTGTATGAACTGAGGTCAAGCTTTGATCCCCAGCACAGAATAAACTGGCCATAGTTTTACAAACTTGTGATCATAACATGCAGAAGTTAGAAGCAGGAAGATGAAGAGTTGAGGGTCATCTATGGGCAAATAGGGAGTTTGGTGCCCCTGTGGGCTATGTACAGAATCTCTCTAAAAGAAATAAAGAAGCAAACAGGCAAGCCAACCAGTAATAATTATAGTAACTATGAGTGATATAGTAGATACTGAATTTTACTTTCTAAGGTATTCATACATGCTAAGTTAAGTGTATTCCTCACACAAGTGCTAATATTAAGTTTACAGACAATAAAACTGAAGCATGGTAGGATAAAATATTAATTAGATATCACAGCTATTAAGTTGCTATGGTTGGCATCTCTCCCAAAGATTCATGTATTAAATATGTGTGCTGGCTACAATGTAGCAAGCAGTGCTCAGAAGTGAGAATTCAAAACTGGACCATGAGGGCACAGACCTCTACCAATGACATCATAATTATAGAGCGTCAAGGAGGAAGAAGGTGGCAAGCCATAGAAGGATACCTTTAAATGAAACTTCCCCTTCTCTCCCTTCTCCCCCTTATCTATTTTCTACCCCTTCTTCCCCTTCTCCACTTCTGTCTGACACATTGGCATTATGTTCTATACCACCATAGCATACTGTGATAATTAATTTTGATTGTCAACTTGATAGGACTCCAAATGACCGAGGAGACAAACTCTGGGTGTGTCTATGAGGGTATCACCATAGAGATTTAACTGCGGTGGGAGCACCCACTTTAAACACAAGCAGTGCCATTCCTTGGACGGAATAAAGAGTGTGGTGCAGAGTTCATTTTTGCCCAGCCGTCTCAACTAACTAGGAACCCTGAGATCTCTTAGACACTGAGCCACCAACCAGGCAGCATGCACGAGCTGGTCTGAGACCCCAGACACATATATAACGGAGGACTGGCTGGTCTGGCCTCAGTGGGAGAAGACTCACCTAACCCTCAAGAGACTTGAGGCCCCAGAAAGTGGGGGAGCCTGGCAGGTGAGTAGCATCCTCTTGGAGATGGGGGTGGGGGGAGGAATAAGATGAGGAACTGTGGGAAGGCAGACTAGGAAGGTAACAACTGGACTGTAAAAAACAAATGATAAAAAAATTCATCTTTGCTTCCAAACTATGGACACGATGCAGTCTCATGTTCCCTCTGCCATACCTTGATGGACAGCATATCCATGCTTTGAAAGAATATAAACCCTTCCTTGCATAAGTTACTTTGGCGGGCACTTTTTAGGTTGAACTTCTGAAACTATGAGCCAAAATGTTTTTCCCACATTAAAATAATTTTCTCAGGTATCTGGTCTTGGCAATGAAGCTGACGGTAAAGAAAAGCAGAATTAAAAACCAGAATTTTGAAACCAGAATTGACCCTTTGCCTACTTTACTGTCAAGTTCTCTTTTATGATTATTAAGAACAAGGAGGTTAGGGCAGTGTTAATGGGTTGAACAAGTTTGCTAGCACAACTAATTATATTTGAACAAAGAATGCAAAAATATACTTTTATGTACTACATACATCCAGTTAAATCACAATGTCTGAACAGTTTTAGGTCTTTATAACACAAGAAGGGCCCTTTAAGACAGATCCCATGAGCGAGCTAAGATAGAAACTAGTCCGTATTGTGATCTGTCTCCTGGAATTTGAACTAGAAGTTCTTTGATCCACTACAGGCTGATTTTAAGCCCACATCAGTTAATAATATGCAGCTGTTTGGACAAACTGACAAAAGACATGCTGCTGTGAACATTGTGATCTGAGAAATCAAGAGCAAACAGTACTGATGTCTTCAGAGCACATCAATCTTTTTATTTCTCCCCAACTACAGATGTTGGAGACATTGAGATATTTCAGTGTTAACCGACGCTTAATGAACATGAGACTTAGTTTCCGGATTTGGATACAGACAAGGACAATAAGTAGATTTTTATTGAGACACTTTTAGACACAAAGTTTCTTCCCATTCACTCTTCAGCATCCTGATTCTGCTTCTTCCTAATGAGTACTCTATTTTTGTCTCTAAAACTACCCAGCCATCTTTAATGATTTTTTTTTCTGGAAGAATATACTTTCAGAGACATGATGGACAGAATGGACTGAGTTTTGGGACAGAAACCCTTAAATATTTCACATAATGGGAACTTGCTTAGTGTTCCCTGGTACTTCCTAATTAGTTCAACATGATATCAAAACTTTCCCAACATTTCATTTTTATAACATAATAACCTTGGCCTACTTCATGTCGGGAGTGCATATTTGTTAGTTTTCCTCAGTAGATAGTTCAGTGTGAGGAAAATCAATAGCTCATTTTTAATATCAGTGAGAGGGAGAAGCCTAGAGGTTTCAGCCCAGCCTTGCATCCTCCTGACAGGGAAATGTATGGGGTTTGCTTGTTTTTTTTTATTGTATGTTTGTTTATTTTCTGTTTCAAGCCACAGAATTTACAAGCAGCGATCGACAGCTTTGCAGAACTTCCTGAGGTTATAGAACTATCACAATGGTCCATCGTTTCTTGCTGAGTATGTTATGAGTATATCTATAGTCACCCTTTCCTGCCAAGTTTTATTCCATAAGAGATTTCTACCCTTGACTGTATTCAGTAGATGCTAAGGCTGGCTTGGTGACTAGAAGAAAGCTGTTAATCACCTCCTAAGCCAGATGGTGGTGATTGACCCGTGAGGCACACTGGCAGGCTTCCTGGAAGGGAAAGGTGTAAGGTTAGTGTGATGGTGTTTTTCACTTTAAATGCCTGTCAAGGGGACGATGAACTGTAACCTCCTTCATTCGGCTCATGGTTAAAGAAAGGAACAGTGTGAGGTTTATTTAATCTGAGGTGAAAGACAGAACTCTTCACCGGAGTGTAATTAATTGTGGAGACTATATGGCTATTGCTATTTTGTCGTTGTTGTTTGTAGTGGTGGTGATTTTTGTTTGTTTGTTTTTGTTTTGTTTGCTTGTTTTTAACATACTAGTGGAAAATCACCTGGAAATAAAACAATATATATTTATAAGGCATAACTCTTTAAGATAAATAATCAAAGCGATCACATGCTAGAACACCATTGCAGTAAACGGTCTGGGAAAAAGAAAATACAGAAGGAAGAACAGTCACCCGTTCACTCTGTCCTTCACTTCCTACCTTTACCTTTCCAAGACAATGTCATTCAGGTCCCCTTACTGCCTTTTTCTCAGTTGAAGTGTCCACAGCTGATCCATTTGCACTATGCTCTCTGTATTCCCAGTAACCTTGTATGCCGAGGAAAACCATTCTATTAACAACCCCTTAAACGTTGGTTTGTATCTTGCAAAGAAAATCGTACATATTTCTCTCTTTTTTTTTTAATTGACTAAGTTATTTATTCATTTTACATCCTAATCACAGAGTCCCCTCCCTCCTCTCCTCCCAGTCTGTCTCTCTCAACTCCCCACCCCAATCCACTCCTCCTGTCCTTCTCCCCAGAAAAGGGGGAGTCTCCCATGGACATCAACCAGTCCCAGCATATCAAGCCTCACCAAGACTAGGTGCATCCTCTTCCACTGAGTTGGAGGAAAGGGATCCAAATGAAGGCAATGTAGTCAGAGATAGTCCCTCATTCCACTTGAAGTCTCAGCTGCACAGTTGCTACATATATGCAGAAGGCCTAGGTCTGTCTCATTAAGACTCTTGAGTTTGTAGTTCAGTCTCCGTGAGCTCCTATGGGCCCAGGTTAGTTGACTCTAGGTTTCCTTATGGTGTCCTTGATCCCTCCGGCTCCCTCAATCCTTCCTCCTCCTCTTCTACAGCAGGCCCAAGCTCCACTCAATGTCTGGATGTGGGTCTCTGAATCAGCTTCCAGCACTTGCTGAATAAAGCCCCTCTGACGACATGTATGCTAGGTTCCTGTCTGCAAGTATATGGCAGAATATCATCAATAGTGTGAGGACCAGGCTCCCTCACACGGCATGGGTCTCAAGCTGGGTCAGTCAGTGGTTAGCGCTTTCCTCATGTTCTGCTCCATCCTCCACCCCTGCACATACTGTAAGCAGGACCTGTAAGCAGGTCTAAGATTTTATTTTGTGGCAAGGTTGTTGTCCCAGTCCCTCCGTTGAAAGTCTTGCTTAGTTACAAGAGAAAGCTGTTTCAAGCTACATATCCCCTATTGCTAGGAATCTTAGTTAGGAATACTGTTGGTGGTCAGTTAGGTGCTGCTATGTATTCAAATGCTAAATATTGGCTTCTAGGATATGGTGGCCCCCAGTGTGACCTACACCAGCATTTCTTGTATAAACCTTGCTCCCTAATTTAAAGCTATTGGTTAAATAAAAGTGGCTACATCCAATTACTGGGAAAAATACAGGTTGGCAGAGTTTCAGTTACTGGGCTGAGGGGTCTCAGGTAGGAACCATGAGGAGAAGAAAAGGAAGAAGAAGATAGGAGATGTCTTAGTCAGGGTTTCTATTCCAGCACAAAACATCATGACCAAGAAGCAAGTTGGTGAGGAAAGGGTTTATTTATCTTACACTTCCACATTGCTGTTCATCACCAAAGGAAGTTAGGACTGGAACTCAAGCAGGTCAGGAAGCAGGAGCTGATGCAGAGGCCATGGAGGGATGTTCCTTACTGGCTTGCTTCCCCTGGCTTGCTCAGCCTGCTTTCTTGTAGAACCCAAGACTACCAGCCCAGGGATGGCACCACCCACAATAGACCCTCCACCCTTGATCACTAATTGAGAAAATGCCTTACAGCTGGATCTCATGGAGGCATTTCCTCAAGGGAGGCTCCTTTCTCGGTGATAACTCCAGCCTGTGTCGAGTTGACACACAGAACCAGCCAGGACAGGAGGGCAGACGGTCTTCCTTAGACATGACAGATCAGGAGTATGTGCCTGAGTAGGATGGACCCTAAGGATAGGCTGAGAGAACAGGAAGAACCCAACGACAGACACTCAAATGGGAAGTACAAGGAGAAGGCAGCTGGGAAATTCACAGTAAAGTGTTAGAAAAAAAATAGATTAGATTAGGGGTCATTCCCCCAATAATTGTGCTAGCGATAATTTTAAAAACTCCATGGGACTCTGCCTTGATTATTGGGGGCTGACTGGGTCATATTAAATCTAATAGAGTTTATTAAAATCCGTTTACAAGTTACCCTCCTGGATTTCTGGGAGTTAACATTGTCCAAGGTTTCTAGCTTGTCCCAGAGATGCCCCCTCCTAACTCAGTTTTGTCTCCCAGTACTCTCCCTGTTTCTGTACTCCCCCCACCTCATCATTCCTATTCATATCCCCATTTTCTTCCCTGGCCAGTACCCTCTTTCCATCCACCCCCAATGTCTAATCTATCTCCCCTTCTCAGTGAGATGGATACCTTGGATACTCCTTGTTATTTAGCTTCTTTGGGTTTGTGGATTGTAGCATGGTTATCCTGTACTTCATGACTAATATCCACTTATAAGTGAGTACATACCAGGTTTGACTCTCTGGGTCTGGGTTACCTCTCTCAGGATGATCTATTCTAGTTCCATACATTTGTCTGCAAATTTCATCACGTCCTTGTTTTTAATGGCTGAGTAATACTCCATTGTGTAAGTGAACCACATTTTTTTTAATCTATTCTTTGGTTGAAGGACATCCAGTTTCTAGCTTTTATGAATACAACTGCTATGAACATAGTTGAACAAATGTCCTTGTGGTATGGTGAAGTATCTTTTGGCTATATGCCCAGGAGTGGTATAGCTGGGTCTTGAGGTAAACCTATTCCCAATTTTCTGAGAAGCCACAAAATTGATTTAAAAAACTGACTGTACAAGTTTCCACTCCTACCAGTAATGGAAGAAAGTTCCCCTTGCTCCACATCTTCAACAGTATGTGCTGTCAATTGAGTTTTTGATCTCAGCCATTCTGATGGGTGTAAGATGGAATCTCAGAATTGTTTTGATTTGCATTTCTCTGATGGCTAATGATGTTGAACATTTCTTTAAGTGCTTCTCAGCCATTTGGGAATCCTCTATCAAGAATCTTTTGTTCAGATTTGTACCCCATTTTTAACTGGATTATTTGGTTTGTTGATGTCTAGTTTCTTGAGTTCTTTATATATTTTGGATATCAACCTTCTGTCAGATATGGAGTTGGTGAAGATCTTTTCCCAATCTGTAGGCTGCCTTTTTGTCCTTTTCACAGTCTCCTTTGTCTTACAGAAGCTTTTCAGTTTTATGAGGTCCTAATTATTAACTGCTGATCTTAGTGCCTGAACTGTTGGTGTTCTGTTCAGGAAGTTGACTTCTGTACCAATGCATTCAAGGCTATTCCCCACTTTCTTTCCTATCAGATTTAGTATATCCAGTTTTATGTTGGGGTCTTTGATCTCCTTGGACTTGAGTTTTGTGCAGGGTGATAGATATGGATCTATTTGCATTCTTTTATATACAGACATCCAGTTAGACCAGCACAATTTGTTGAAGATGTTTTCTTTTTTTTTCCACTGTATGATTTTGCCTTCCTTGTTAAAAATCAAATGTTCATAAGTATGTGGATTTGCTTCTTATTCTTCAGTTATATTCCATGTGTTTTTATGCCAGTACCATGTGTTTTTTATTATTATTGCTCTGTAGTACAGGTTGAAATCAGGGTTGGTGATACCTCCAGAAGTTCTTAGATTGTACTGGATTGTTTCGGCTATCCTGGCTTTTTACTTTCCATTTGAAGCTGAAAATTGCTCTTTCAAGGTCTGTAAAGAATTATGCTGGAATTTTGATGGGAATTACATTGAATCTGTAGATTGCTTTTGGTAGGATGGCCATTTTTACAATGTTAATCCTAGTGATCCATAAGCATGGAAGAACTTTCCATATTCTGATATCTTCTTCAATTGTCTTTAAATATTTAAAGTTTTTCTTATACAGGTCTTTCATTTCCTAGGCTAAAGTCGCATTGGTGGTGGTGGTAGTGGTGGTGGTGGTGGTGTGTGTGTGTGTTTCCCTTCTTTTTGTTTTGCTGATGTGAAATTGCTTACTGTGTTTTCTTGGGTCTTATTTACCTCCTTGGGTTGGAGTTTACCTTTTAGTATCTTCTGTAGGGCTAGATTTATGGACAGATATTATTTAAATTTGATTTTGTCATGGAATATCTTGTTTTCTTCAACTATGGTGATTGAAAGTATTGCTTGGTATAGTAGTCTGGACTGGCATCTGTGGTCTTTTAGAGACTACAAAATATCTGCCCAAGCCCTTCAGGCTTTTAAGGTCTCTATTGAGAAGTTGTATGTAATTATAATAAGTATGCCTTTATATGTTACTTGACCTTTTTCTCTGTGGCTATAAATATTCTTTATTTTGTACATTTAATGTTTTGATTACTATATGGCAGGAGAATGTTTTTTCTGGTCCAATCTATTTGGTGTTCTGTAAGCTTCTTGTATGTTCACAGCATCTCTTTCTTTCAGTTGGGAAACTTTTCTTCTATGTTTTTATTGAAAATATTTTCAGGCCTTTGAGCTGGAGATCTTCTCCTTCTATTCCTATTATTCTTAGGTTTGACCTTTCCATTGTGTCCCAAATTTCCTCAATGTTTTGTGTCAGAAACTTTTGAGATTTAACATTTTCTTAGACAGATATTTCTTTTATCATATTCTCTACACCTGAGATTCTCTCTTCCATTCTTGTATCCTGTTGTTGATGCTTATGTCTGTAGTTTGTTTTCTTACCTAGGTTTTCTGTCTCCAGGATTCCCTCATTTGGTTGGTCTTTTAAAAATTGTTTCTATTTCCATTTGCAGGTCGTGAACAGCTTTATTCATTTCCTTTATTTGTTAGGTTGTGTTTTTCCCGTATTTCTTTAAGGGATTTATTCATTTCCTCTTTGAAGGCCTCCATCATCTTCACAAGATTGAATTTAAGGTCATTTTCTTGTGTTTCAGATATGTTAGAATATCCAGGGCGGGTGGTTGTAGAATAGCTGGGTTCTAATGGTGCCATATTTCTCGGGCTCTTGTTGATTGTCTGCTTATGATGGCCTTTAGCCATTAGGTTGTCCCCGGTGCTAGAAGGCCTCAGGGAGTGCTGGGACAGGGTGAAGTTTACTGTAGTTGTCCCTGTTGCTGGCAGACTTCCTGGAATCAACATAGAGATGTGGCTTGGAAAATGGATCAATGAGGACAAGGTGCAAATCACTACTGGTAGACAAGCCCAGCCTTAAACCACGGGATAGATGTTGTTCACCATAGACCTTTGTTTTCTAGTACTTTGAAAGTTCCACTGGGTCAAGAACTTCCCTGATTACTGAAGTCCTTCTATTCTCAGGATGATGTCAACAGCTGAAAGCATCTTTGGTCAAAGGGTTCAGAAAAGAGGGGTTCTGGGTTTCACCAGAGAGCATCACAAGAAATGGTTTTCACACAGTGCCCACATCCTCAGAGGGGGCACCACAGTCCAAGATCCCAAAGGGTAGCTGTTATACATGTTTCAGAAGCTGTTGCCTCCATCTGTCCCAGACCCACTGTCCCTGCTTTGTCCCTCGTGCCCTTGTGAGTGAGCCATTCACGATTCTTAACACAACCTTAAAAAAGAATCTGCTTTTGCTTGAGATGCACAAGTTACTGAATAGAGGCTTATGACCACTGAGTACCACAAACCCACCATCCTATGATCGTGAGCAGCAACAGGAAGAGGGGAGGGAGCACGGTGTGTGCAATCTTGTTTTCTCAGTCACCACACACACAGGTGGGTCTGAAGCACTTCCAATTCGCTTGCCTGGATATTTGTTTGCTACAAACATCTCACCTGTGGGCTCCACTGCAGAAAAATTAAAGTGAAAAATTTTATAAGGATGCCCAAAAGCCTCAACTTAAACAATATATGAAATCGCAATGAGTTCTCAGACTGAGAACACTGGTATCATCCTAAGTTATCCTTGAGGAAGGTGTGGGATTCAATTTGCTATCCACTAGAATTCTGAGTGGCTTTTATATTGTTGAATGCATTTCATCCTCAGAACATCTTCTCTTGCACAGAACAGGTTTCTATTTTCTAGTTACTTCTTCCCTAGTGCCTGTAGATAG
Organism: Tokudaia tokunoshimensis; assembly: GCA_036184795.1. Classification (NCBI taxonomy): domain Eukaryota; kingdom Metazoa; phylum Chordata; class Mammalia; order Rodentia; family Muridae; genus Tokudaia; species Tokudaia tokunoshimensis. The sequence goes on along the minus strand of BTHU01000018.1, from coordinate 61,833,209 downwards.
AGATACAAACACAAGAGAAGGGGGGTGCAGTTCCCCAAATCAAAGAGTAAGCCTTGATCTGAAACCACTTTGCAATTTAATGGTAAAGCATCACCGCTCAAAATCTTATCAGTAAATCACATTTGTATTACAAGTGTTGTAGGAATAAATACTTAAGTTTCAGTGCACTGCTGTGGTGTTTGCACCAATGCCGACATAGCAAACAGAATGTAGATCTTTTCCCAGAGAGAAATGAGCAAATCTTGACAGGAAATACAATAGTGCCCTTTGAGGGACAGTTTCTACTTTAAGTTACAATTGACTATGTTATTTGCTTAGGTCTCCAACAGTCTAATTAGAGAAAGCAGAGGCAATAAATTCAAAGCCTCTGTAATGGGTTTGGGAAATGCACTTGTTGGCTTTGCAGCAAAGGCTAGGTTGAATGACTAAAGGTTCTGTATGTGGTGTCATTCTTCAGAAATTTTTATTTCAGGCCCGAGGGTTTAAGTCACCTAGTTTTGCATTTCTTATGTTATGCAATGTTAAATAGAATAGCATGGCAAATTGCCATTGATAAAAGCAAATTGAGAATAAAAGTCTAGAAATGGCATGGAAGTTCTTTATTGGATAATCTGATGACTTGATTATGTCCCTTTATTATATCCCGTGTCCTCATTCCCTAAGGTTATCATGAACTTCTTCAGGGTTCTGCTCTTTCTCTTGGTCTGGGAAGCTCTGAATGATCCTCTTATACCCAGGGCTTCCCACTGGACCAAATCCTCATTTAGCTGCAACTCCATTGAGGTTTTCCATCTTCTTTCATTCCCCATAGGCATAACTCTGAATTCTGTTCTCCAACGTACTTACTGCATACAGATCTCAGAGTCTGATTCCAGGGATGTAGTCCTACAGCTGGGCCTTGGAGATCTGGGCAGTCAGTCATTGCTCCAGAGCAATTACCCATAATAAGAAGAGCTGAGATACACCTGGTGACAGGGAGAAGACGTAGACTGCAGCCAAACTTTAGCAAGCATGCCACCCTGTTTAAGATGAGCATTGAAGAATGACTTGTAGTCCTGTGGGGATAAAGTTTCTCTTTCCTTCCTGGGGACTACCCTTGCTCTCAACTCCAAGGAAGGGAGCATGGAAGAGTTTTCTTTGAGGTTATAAGGGTTATTCACACAGATGGACATTTTATTCCTCAGTTAGATATGACCAGACCCGTAGACTCCTGAGTCTTAAGGTCTCCTCAAAGCCCACTGGAACACTGCAATAAAATTTTGGGGGGAACTGAACAAAGGTCATACAAAATTGGAATTGTATGTCAACATGCTATACATCTTCATCTTCAGAGAGGCCTAAAGGTAGATACAAAACTCAGAAAATTTTACCAGAAAGGAAGTAAAGGGCAGTAGGAGGACCATTGTAAGATACATAGGACTATACATTTGCTGGAAGAGCTTAGAGGCGTCTTGATGGGCTCCTGCTAGAAAACAATCTGTGTACATCCAGGGCAGGAGAGTGTGTAATCATTGTTGATTCTCTGCTCATCCTCCAGAACTTCTGAGGGCCTTTTCTGGACATTAAGTGTGTCTGAGCTGTACCTTTCCTATTTATATACCACTTACTTTCCTTTCAGTTGTCTTTTATCTGCCCCTAAACAATTTCCTCCAAGCCCTTTAAATTGCTTAAAGAGAGCAGTCAAGCTGTCTTGGTTCTTGGAAACCCCAGGGGTTCTCCAACTTCCTGGATTCAGGTGCCCTTAATACCCATTGCAAAGGATAATATTACACCTTGTTTTTACTTATTATCATTTACTGTATTAAACATTATTGGTTGGTGTTCCCAAGAAGAAAATGTTCTGAACAGAAGACCAGCACAATAACAACACCAGCTGATATTCCAAAGTGAATGGGAAAAAAAGTCATACAAGATCCCACACCCCGAGGAAGCAATACAGGCAGGTGATAACTGCTGAGAGAGGACAAAACAGTGTTCTTCAGGGGTAAACCCCTGGTGGGCTATCCCACCCATCCCAAGCAGCCTTAAGCACGTAAACATATGTGCAACACTAAATGGACTAAGCAAAATATAGTCATGTTGGACTCTGTGTATTTGTGTGTGTGTAAAACATGAACAACCAAAGAAGAATAAGAGGTCATGAATTTTGAAAGAGAGTGTGAGACATGGGAATAGTTGGAAGGAGAAAGACAGTCAGTAGAAATGTTGTAAATATAGTACTTATGGATGAAATTCTCAAAATAATTGTTTTTTTTAAGTGAATTTTCAAAGTTCTTCCTAGAAACTTTTCTTTCAAACAATTCTTTTAAAATCTGTTTTTTTTTTATGTGTGTGAGTATTTTGCTTGCACATATGCCTGTACACCACATTCATGCAGTGCCTGAAGAGTCCAGAAGAGGTCCTTGGTTAGTCTGGAACTGGAGTTACAGATCACTGGGAGCTACCATGCAGGTGCTGGAAATCAAACCTTGGTCCTCTTCAAGATCAGCTGGTGTTCTAACTGATGAGTAGGCTTGAAGCTGTGATCCTTTAACCATGCCTTTTACTTCTTTAATTAGGTTAACTTTTTCATGAGGTCCCATTTATAAACCACTGGTCTTAATGTCTACACTACTGGCATCCTAGAAGTCCCATTCCCATGCCTATAAACTCAAGCACATTCTCTATTTTCTTTTCTGACTGGTTCAGGGCAACAAGTCCCATACTGAGTTCTTTAACATCAATAGTGCAGCATGTTCTCTTAATTCTAGCCTTCAGTGGGATGTTTATAGAAATACCATAATTTTCTTCAAGAATTATGTCTAAGACAACATGAAAGTGTTTCTCATATCTAAGCACTTAAATTTTCAGATGGTCTTGTTATATTCTGAGGACAGTTCTGCAGAGTCTATACTGTCCTTCTACCTTTAAGTGTGTTCCAGGGATCAAACCCAGATGTCAGGTTTGCATCTTTGGCTAGCAAATGTTTCACCCACAGAATCATCTTGCCTGGAGTTTTTATTCTTATTGGGAATTTGAGAATGTTCCTTTGATTCTTGGAGTTCAAAATTCTTACCTGGGTGGCCCTATACAGTTGCCATTTCCATTATAATTTCTTCTGTTTTCAATCATGACATTGTGTGGCAGCATGCAAGCTCTTCTAACCATTCTTTAACTTGGATACATTTTTAATCCCTTTCCTATCTTTATAAATATGGATTCTCTTCCACATATTTGTTCTTTGGAATGTCAGTTATTTTGTAGCTAAATTAACTAGATGTACACTACAAGTCTTTTTATGGTCTCTGATAGAATTTTTTGTGCTATATTTTGAATTTTTTCTCTCATTTAGTCTTTTAGATTTAGATTCTATATCTCACTAGTGACTGCTTAATAATTTAAAATGAAAAGTCAGGTCTTTGAGGACCTATAAATGTAATGTTCCAAAAGACCTTTGGTTTCCCTTAGAACAGTGGTTCTCATCCTTCCTAATGCTATGACCCTTTAAGTTCTTGCTGTGATGACCCCCAACCACAAAATAATTTTTTGCAACTTTATAACTGCAATTTTGCTTCCATTACTAATTATACTCTAAATATATGATATACAGGATATTTTGAAACCTCAAAAACCTAGTTATATACTTCCACCAACAACACCACACCTCCTGATCTTGCCTAAATAGTTCATCACCACAGGACTAGTCATTCACATATAAGAACCTATGGGAGACATGTTCATTCAAACCACTACATAACACTCCCTAGCTCCCCCATCTTTGTGGTCCTGTTGTAATGCAAAATGCATTCAGTCCAACTTCAAATGACCCTGTAGTCTTTCAGTCTTAACATGGTTTAAATTTTTAAAATCTCCTTGGAGACTCATGGTAGTCTCTTAACTGTAAGCTTCTGTAAAATCAAAATTGGGAAAATAGATCTCATATTCTCAACATACAATGCACAGCATATCCATTACTATTCCAGAGGAGAGGAATGGAAGCACAGTGAGGAAATACTGGGTCAAAGCAAGAATAAAACCTAGTTGGGCAAACTCCAAACTCCGCATCCCCATGCCTGATGTCAAAGTGCTCCTTACAAATCCAACTTCATTCATTCAGCTTGGTTAACTGCAGAACACTTCTCTCTCTTGAGCTATTTCAACTTCTTGTTAACAGATCTCCTTGGCAGGTATCTCATGAGTCTGGCATCTTGGAGTCTTCAAAGCTGTCTTGGTTTCACCTCTACAGCTTCACACATGGCTTTTCTGGCCTCTATGTAGGGATTTCCCCCTACCACATTCCTGGTCTCAAAGCATTTCCTTAACTGCAGAGGAAGGTTCTATAACCCCTTTACTATATATTCTTGATAAGGCCAGAACCATGTGGCCCAAACTGCTAAATTCTTCTGATCCTGAAGGTGCAACCTGGATTCCTCCTTGACTTATATTTGCATTGTCTTTCTATTGGCTTTCAGGCCTAGGAAATCTCTTAGGCAGACAGGCAAGCACAGTGTTGGAGAAATAGCTGAGAGCTTTATATACTGATCTGCAGGCAGCAGGCAAAGAAAGACTAGACCTGGCATAGGCTTTAGATGAAGTCCTGAGTAAATGTGTATTGTTCCCATTAATACTGCAATCTCAAGAACCCCAGTGACCATCTATTATCTAGCCTAAGCAAAGCAGATACAGCCACTTTCATGTGTGCTATTCTGTTTCCACACCAAAAGGGACCACCTGTGAGCAGATACAGATACCTAAAGGGAAATCTCCATACCAGGAACACAATAGCAACTGTAAAGTCCTCCCATAGTTGAAGAACCAGGAATCAAACCCAGATCCTTGGATTCCTGTTTGTATGTTTTCCCACGTTGCATAGGACTGCCCCCAAAATGAGACATTATGTCATCAGCTTTATAAAGTGTCCACTCAACAGCTGCCCATTCTGATGTCGTATCTGTATCTTTTGAAAGTCTCTCACTTAACAACTCAGGAAGTAAATTGATGCTTTAATTTAATTTATGAAAATGTCTCTCTACTGGAAAGCCTTAATGGCTTTCTTATGCCAGACATCCAATGAGCATAACCCTCATGCATTCTTTCTTTGCTCGGCTGCCAGGAAATTCTGTTCAAACAAATTTAAGAACAAATTTTGTTAATCAAATCATCTTGGGTAACTGATAACACTGGATTTCTTTTCTTTTTTCTTTTATAATTTGAAGTTCTTTGCATTCATGAACACATCATACTTACTCATACTGAGTTGTTTTAGAGAAAATACGTTCTTTGTATTTTCCCTACTATCCCGTGGAAATTGATTATTTTCATTTCTAATACTCTTTTGAGGGATTAATTCTGATAATCTGTATTTTATAAAAAAAACCCAGCTTTCTATTGTTGTTTTAAGTTTAATTTTTTCACACCTTATTTTTAGTAATGGTTCTTAAAAGCTTTAACTTCCTTTCTAGCCCATGACCCACTAGAGGTAGTGGAAAAGAAAAGATAAGATAAGGGGGAAGTAGACCTGTTTCGAAATGGTTCTTTGGCGCAAATCCCATCTGTGTTTTCAGGAAATCAGCAGTTCAGTTCACAGGTCAGCAGCAGCAGCTCAGTCCACATGCGAACACTTCATGGATATACCAGAATCCAGTTTAATAGTGGTGGGATAGTAGCAGCGGTGGCATGACCTAGCAGGAACAGTCAGGCCTCAGCAGAATAAGCAGGAGTCAGCAGGAGGGATTTGGATCAGCAGGAACAGTAGAAGTTCTCATCAATGCCTCTCTCAAATAAGCGAAGATCATCAAAGATGAGAGACCAACAAGCATTGCACGGCTAGCTCTAACAGCAAGCCAAGCTCAGTCTCTATCACTGTCCATTGAGTTCTATCTATACTGCCGCCAAACATCAAGTTTCCTTCACAGGGCTCACCATGTGTCTTGCCTCAGCATGTGAATCTGAGTTGGTAAAACTCAACATGAGTCTGTCTCAGCTGACATCACTCTGCCTTAGCCTTTCAATGTGTCTGATTCAGCAAAATGTTCCTTCACATGTTTGTCCCAGAAAAACACAGTCCAATACAACTGACTTTCCAAAGAACCCTTAAGTTTCCACTTCAAATTGCCGTTTCTGAATGTTATGTAGAATCCCCTTATATACTCAGAAATTCCATATTTATCACTATTATTATTATTGGTCTCCATGATTAGATTTTATTTACAGTTTCAACTCCAACTGTCATTATTCTTCTGTGTGTGTTCATGGTCAAACAGTACAGTGTAAAATTCCCTCCATCTCACCCTGCTCTTTGAACGTTCTCTAGATCTTTACACTCTGAAATGAGATTTCTTCCTGCAACGTTTCAGATGAGAGAACAACTCTGTGGTTCTTGGCTGCTATTTCTAGATACCTCCCTACTCCTCTGTACTTTGCTAGAATTACTTTTTTGAGACCTCTGTACCCAATTCTTCCTTTAAATTTATATTTATTTACCTTTTTTTGTTTTTGTTTTTGAAGATTTTAATGTCTGGCTTAGCATCATGCCACCAATGGTCACGTTACCATGAGTCTAATGACTGACTGCCCATTTTACCCCAACCTGGTGGCCACTTTCAAGCAAGTGTTCCTATGTGTCTACTTTTTGACAAATGGACAAGTATGTCTTATTTCTTGACCCCAGGATTTCCATTGTTAAAATCAGGGAATTCTCAACCAAAACCGAGAAGAGTTTCTCACACCTCGCCTTAAACCTAATGACCTAGTGTCCTTTTAGTTTTCCTCTGAGGTCTTGGCCTCTAAGCTCCATAACCTCTACTGCAATAACCTGATGCACATCAGGAATCAGGGACTCAGCCTCTCCCAGCTGCTCCCAGGATACATGAATGCCAGCAACTTTAGAAGCTCTGACGTGAAGCATAATCCTACATCTCTGGTTAAGTCGCTTGCTTAACGATGAACCTCCTCCAATGCAGAAGCATGTATCCAAGTGCCCTTTGTCTGTGCCTCCCCTTCCCCTTTTCCATTCTGAGATTCCACACCACACCATTTCACTTTTGTCTCTCCCCATTCTCATCCTCTGTCCCCTGGTCTCTTTGTATCACATGTCACCAAGGAAATCCTCATCTCCAACTCTCTGCCTAAAAAAAAAAAAAAAATCACAGTTTACTTTAGCTTTAAAAGGAAGATTAAAACCTACTGAATTTTCGGCAGCTAAATCCAAAGCAAATCTTTATGATGCCTCTGAATATGGTAACATCTCCCTGGCATAGCCTTTCTCCCCTCTTCTGGATGTTTCGATTTATCTTTCATTTTCCCACTTCTAGGATATTTTTCACCATCATAGCTCACAAGCTTTCTTTGTCCTTCACTGAAAAAAAAAACTGAACCAAGGAGAGCCTCCATACATTCATACCAAATCTACCTACCCTAACAGATCTAAACTGGTTTCTCCCAGCCTGGTTCCTAGAGCTCTGAGGCCACTTTCTCCACCTGTGACTAATCCCCTTCTCAGACCTCTTTAAGGACTCCATCTAGCAATTACCCATCTGTGTTATTCTGAACAATATATACTATACTGCTTTGAGGTAAGTCATTTAGAGCACACACAGACTCTTAAAGCCAATAGAAAGGTCTTTATTCATTGGCCCATGGCTACACTGGGAACTCGCTCAAATCGTGTAGCTCTGAACCTTTTATGCACAAAAACACACCCTGGTTAACACACTTTGGTTTGCAATAAGCAGATCTACAGAAGCCAAAAGTCAAGGTTAGTACATTTAGGGACGTTCCCAGGATCCAGAACTATGGACTAGATAGATCTTTGATGGATTAGGTCTTTGTTCCCATCTTGGGAGGTGTTGGAGCCCATGTGGTGTGTTCTAAGGTCAGAATGACCTCTAAGATGGCATCAGCTCTGCTAAGCTCAGAGCGTCTTCCAAGGTCTTGGTACAATATAGAAACAACGCCTACCTGAAAAGTTCTCCCTATATCCTGATGATCCTTGACCCATGGCAGTTTTCCTTTTCTCTCAAATGAAAGCTCCACTCCAGAGCAGGTACAAGCACTGCCCTCCACCCCCGACTCCTGGCTACTGCGTTCTAGCGAGGATTCTAGACTCACCCTTTAGGAGGATTCTAGACTCACCCTTTAGCACAGTAGCACTGCTCAAGATCCAGCCACACTTTCTACCTGCCCCAGCCAATGAACTTCCTGATAATCAATTTACTGAGAGCTTTGACAGGTTGGCTGAGCTTTCCGTGGAAAGGTGTCATGATTTGGCTACTGAAACACACACTTGTGAATTTCACAACTGGCCCTGCCCTCTTTACTGATTGCACTCCGTGCCCATGGCTTTTCCTGATTCCATGCCATCTCTTCAGCCTCAGAGCCCCCTGTGGCTCAATGCAGAGCCTCCCATCTATGCTCATGTGGTGAAGTCATCCTGTCTCCTCTCAGCTCTTGGCCTGAGGCATCATGTGTTGCCCTTACTATAAGTTTACAACTTAGCCTTGCCTCCCATACCTTAGCATTGCCTTGAACAATGGACTTAAAAAAATGTTTTATTGGCTAATCGTATAATCATATATTCTATTTTACGTATCTGCATACCATTCCTTTGTGAGACTTTAGATAGACTTTATTCATTGTCTGATCCGGGGGTCCTGAGAAGGACCATTAGAGTTGCTAGATATACTTGACTCATTTCTTAAAACTATATTTTAAAGAATAGAGGTTTAAATGAATTTTCCACATCAGTTCTTTATATGGCATAAGAAATCTTTGAGTTCTCCGGTGTCGAGGCATAGCTCTGGATTAAGGACCTGCTCTTGGGTGTCAGTAGTGATGCCTACAGTCCTGAGAGCTGGAGAAGCACAGACTGAATGCAGCTACCTGTCATCACAGTTACTCAGCTGAAGATGGGGTGCACAGGTTGTCAGCCCAAGCCATGTGAGCCCATCAAAATGGGATTTCATCTCCTGTGCTATCCCTACTAACTGATTTTAGTGATAACTTTTCTACACGCACCGGAGAAGCGCAGATTCATTATCATCACAGATTATAAGCAAGGGAAACCAGACCTCTTTGAAGTAGTGAATGGATTTACAGACATTATTGGGTAGCACACAAGATTGAAGAGAATCTGAAAAGGCAGGGTAAGAAGACACCTAGGAAATAAGGATAATCTGAAGCCAGAAGGTAGGAGGAGGCTGGCACAATGCTTCCTTGGGTAGTGCCCACTGGTCCTTCTGAGCATCCTTATCTTGGGGATATTTTGGAAAGAAGTACCATCTTTATTCAAATTTACTGTTTGTAGACAAACTTTGGGATGGTGTAGACATATTACTATATTAATGGTGACTGTGTACTACACAGGTCAGCTTCACATATATTATTTCACTGTCTATCTTTATGACATTTCTGTAATCTGAAATTACTATTATTATTACTACTGTCATTATTATCGAGAAAAGGTGACTAAGATGGTGTAAGACTGTCCATTAACAAATGTGCTCATTCTGTGTCCTGTGTTTCTTTTCTGGGACCATAACTCAGTTCCCTAAGAGGTCAAAGAGTGGAAGTTGCATGGTAGATGTTTACTGTGTCTTCTGTTCTCATCATACGGCTCCCCCCCCCCATCCTATATCATAAGTTCCACAATAGTCTCAAATCCCATTGTTGACCTTTAGTGCTTTTTCCGTTGACTTTTTGCCAATGTTCAAAAATAAAATAATAAAATAGAATAAAATAAAAAATAGTGAACTATTCCGTGCCGCAGCTATAGCTGCACCCGGTTGGAAAAGAAGCAATTACTGCATCTTGCTCTGGCTGATGAAGTGTTACTGATCCATATCAAGTCAGATCATAAAGTACATAAAACTACATACAGATTACCTCTGAGTGGATGAGTGTCTCCTCTGACCTCAACAGCGCATGAAGCAGCTGATCCGGGGGTCCTGAGAAGGACCATTAGAGTTGCTAGTTTGCGCCCACTCAGTGTTTACCGTTGGCTTACGTTTGGCAGCGAGCCCAAGGTTACACCATCGGCGCAATATCATCAGCTTTACAATTCTTCGGAAAGCGTTTGCCTTAGCCAACCTTCCTCCCGCCCAGCAAACCTGTTTATGTCTGGGCGTAAATCCTGCAGTTGCTTGCTGATTACACACCGACTGCTCTTTACTCCTCGGTGTGAGGCTTGGGTGGCAGAAATTCATCAGGAACCTTTTCTTCCTGAACGACATTAGCTGGAGATTATAGTGTTTGGGCCCTTGTGCCTTGGTAAGCAGTTTCCCCTTTCATTAATCCAAGGTCTGAAGAGCTGTGACCCTTTCACCTCAGGATCGTTGGGGAACCAGAAAAAGTGACAGATGTCTACTTAGTTTTGGTTAAGGTGGTGTTACTTAAATGTCAGAAAATGTTCTGCCTAATGGATATTTCCTGCTCTTCTGTGTCTCAAAAACCCCTCTCCAAGGGGGATTGTGTATGTTTGGGATACGGTGGGACAGGGGGACGAGAGAGCAATTAAATATGAAGACACTTTGATCAATGTTTATACTACAAGGACACATACTTTTTATTTTATTTTATTTTTAATTTTATTTATTTTCTAAGTTTTTTTTATTTACATTCAAAATCATTTCCCCTTTCCCGTTTCCTCCCTCCCCGAAAGTCCCATAAGCCCCCTTCCCTCCCTCTTTTCCCCATTCAACAACCTCTCGCTTCTCTGTCCTGGCATTCCCCTACATCCAGTCTTTCCAGGACCAGGGGTCTCTCCTTCCATCTTCTTGGAAATCTCTTGATATGCGAATTGTGTCTAGGGTATTCCGAGATTCTGGGTTAATATCCCCTTATCAGTGACTGCATGCCATGTGTGTTCTTTTGTGATTGGGTTACCTCACTAAGGATGATATTTTCAAGTTCTGACCATTTGCCTAGGAATTTTGTGAATTCATTGTTTTTAATTGCAGAATAGTATTCCATTGTGTAAATATACCAAATCTTCTGAATCCATTCCTCTGTTGAGGGACATCTGGGTTCTTTCTAGCTTCTGGCTATTATAAATATGGCTGCTATGAACATAGTGGAGCATGTGTCCTTATTGCATGCAGTTAAAGCCTCTGGGTATATGCCCAGGAGTGGTATAGCCGGATCCTCCCGGAGTGTCATGCCCAGTTTTCTGAGGAACCTCCAGACTGCTTTCCAGAGTGGTTGTACCAGCTTGCAATTCCACCAGCAGTGGAGGAGTGTTCCTCTTTCTCCACATCCTTGCCAAAAACTGCTGTCTCCTGTGTGTGAGATGGACTCTCAGGGTTGTTTTGATTTGCATTTCCCTAATGACTAAGGATGATGAACATCTCTTTAGGTGCTTCTCAGCCATTAGATATTCTTCAGGTGAGAACTCTTTGTTTAGCTCTGTACCCCATTTTTTAATAGGGTTACTTGCCTCTCTGGAGTTTAACTTCTTGAGTTCTTTGTATATATTGGATATTAGCCCTCTGTCGGATGTAGGGTTGGTAAAGATCATTTCCCAGTTAGTTGGTTGCCGCTTTGTCTTTTTGACAGTGTCTTTTGCCTTGCAAAAACTTTGTAATTTAATGAGGTCCCATTTGTCAATTCTTGATCTTAGAGCATAAGCTATTGGAGTTCTATTCAGGAAATTCTCCCCTGTGCCCATATGTTCAAGGTTCTTCCCTAGTTTCCTTTCTATTAGTTTCAGTGTGTCTGATTTTATGTGGAGGTCCTTGATCCACTTGGAATTGAGCTTAGTGCAAGGAGATAAGAATGGGTCAATTTGCATTCTTCTGCATGTTGACCTCCAGTCGAGCCAGCACCATTTGTTGAAAAGGCTATCTTTTTTCCACTGGATGGTTTTAGCTCCTTTGTCAAAGATCAAGTGACCATAGGAGTGTGGATTCATTTCTGGGTCTTCAATTCTGTTCCATTGATCTACATGACTGTCACTGTACCAATACCATGCAGTTTTTAACACTATTGCTCTGTAGTACAGCTTGAGGTCCGGGATACTGATTCCCTAAGAGGTTCTCTTACTCTTGAGAATAGTTTTAGCTATCCTGGGTTTTCTGTTATTCCAGATGAAGTTTTGAATTGCTCTTTCTAACTCTATGAAGAATTGAGTTGGGATTTTGATGGGGATTGCATTGAATCTGTATATTGCTTTTGGCAAGATAGTCATTTTTACAATATTAATCCTGCCAATCCATGAGCATGGCAGATTTTTCCATCTTCTGAGGTCTTCTTCAATTTCTTTCTTCAGAGACTTGAAGTTCTTGTCATACAGATCTTTCACTTGTTTGGTTAGAATCACACCAAGATACTTTATATGGTTTGTGGCTATCGTGAAGGGTATCATTTCTCTTACTTCTTTCTCAGCCTGCTTATCCTTTGAGTATAGGAAGGCTACTGACTTGCTTGAGTTGATTTTATATCCGGCCACTTTGCTGAAGTTGTTTATCAGCTGTAGGAGTTCTCTGGTGGAGTTCTTTGGGTCGCTTAAGTATACTATCATATCGTCTGCAAATAGTGATAGTTTGACTTCTTCCTTTCCAATTTGTATCCCTTTGACCTCTTTTTGTTGTCTAATTGCTCTAGCTAGAACTTCAAGTACTATATTGAAAAGATATGGAGAGAGAGGGCAGTCTTGTCTAGTTCCTGATTTTAGTGGGATTGCTTCAAGTTTCTCTCCATTTAGATTGATGTTGGCTACCGGTTTGCTGTAAATTGCTTTTACTATGTTTAGATATGGGCCTCGAATTCCTGATCTTTCTAAGACCTTTAGCATGAAAGGATGCTGAATTTTGTCAAATGCTTTCTCAGCATCTAATGAGATGACCATGTGGTTTTTTTCTTTGAGATTGTTTATATAGTGGATTACATTGATGGATTTCCTTATATTGAACCATCCCTGCATCCCTGGGATGAAGCCTACTTGATCGTAGTGAATGATCGTTTTGATGTGTTCTTGGATTCGGTTGGCAAGAATTTTATTGAGTATTTTTGCATCGATATTCATAAGAGAGATTGGCCTGAGATTCTCTTTCTTTCTCGGATCTTTGTGTGCTTTTGGTATTAGCGTAATTATGGCTTCATAGAACGAGTTGGGTAGTGTTCCTTCTGTTACTATTTTATGGAACAGTTTGAAGAGTATTGGTGTTAGGTCTTCTTTGAAGGTCTGATAGAATTCTGCACTAAAACCATCTGGACCTGTGCTTTTTTTGGTTGGAAGACTTCCAATGACGACTTCTATTTCTTCAGGGGTTATAGGACGGTTTAGATAGTCTATTTGATCCTGATTTAATTTTGGTATTTGATATCTGTCAAGGAAATTGTCCATTTCCTCGAGATTTTCTAGTTGTGTTGAATATAGGCTTTTGTAGTAGGATCTGATGATTTTTGAATTTCCTCAGTTTCTGTTGTTATCTCTCCCTTTTCCTTTCTGATTTTATAAATTTGGATACTGTCTCTGTGCCCTCTGGTTAGTCTGGCCAAGGGCTTATCTATCTTGTTGATTTTCTCAAAGAACCAACTCCTCATTTTGTTGATTCTTTGTATAGTTTTATTTGTTTCTACTTGATTGATTTCAGCCCTGAGTTTGATGATTTCCTGCCTTCTACTCCTCTTTGGTGTATTTACTTCTTTTTGTTCCAGGGCTTTCAGGTGTGCCATTAAGCTGATAATGTATGCTGTCTCCCGTTTCTTTTCGGCAGCACTCAGGGCTATGAATTTTCCTCTTAGCACTGCTTTCATTGTGTCCCATAAATTAGGGTATGTTGTGCCTTCATTTTCATTAACTTTCAAAAAGTCTTTGATTTCTTTCTTTATTTCCACCTTAACCAAGTTATCATTGAGTAGAGCATTGTTCAGCCTCCATGTGTATGTGGGTTTTCTGTTGTTTTTGTTGCCATTGAAGACCACCCTTATTCCATAGTGATCTGATAGGAAGCATGGGATTAGTTCTATCTTCTTTTATCTGTTGAAATCTGATTTGTGACAAATTATATGGTCGATTTTGGAGAAGGTACCATGAGGTGCTGAGAAGAAGGTGTATTCTTTTGCTCTAGGATGAAATGTTCTATATATATACATATATCTGTTAGTTCCATTTGGTCCAAGGCTTCAATTAGATTCACTGTGTCCCTGTTTAGTTTCTGCTTTCCTGAATGATCCATTTCAGAGAGCGGGGTGTTGAAGTCACCCACTATTATTGTGTGAGGTGTGATGTGTGCTTTGAGCTTTAGTAAAGTTTCTTTTACGAATGAGGGTGCCCTTGCATTTGGAGCATAGATATTCAGAATTGAGAGTTCTTCTTGGTGGATTTTTCTCTTGATCAGTATGTAGTGTCCTTCTGTGTCTTTTTTGATGACTTTAGGTTGAAAATCAATTTTATCTGATATTAGGATGGCTACTCTGGCTCGTTTCTTGGGGCCATTTGCTTGTAAAATTGTTTTCCAGCCTGTTACTCTGAGGTAGTGTTTGTCTTTGAGAATGAGGTGCGTTTCCTGCATGCAGCAAAATGCTGGGTCCTGTTTACGTGTTCAGTCTGTTAGTCTATGTCTTTTTCTTGGGGAATTGAGACCATTGATATTAAGAGAGATTAAGGCATAGTGATTATTGCCACCTGCCATTCTTGATGCTATCTTTATGTTTGAGTGGTTATCTACTTTTGGGTTTGAAGCAAGAAGGTGACTATCTCATTTTCTCCAGGGTGTTGTTTCTCTCCCTGTATTGGCAGTTTCCACCTATTATCCTTTGCAGGGCTGGGTTTGTGGAAAGATATTGTGAAAATTTGGTTTTATCATGGAATATCTTGGTCTCTCCATCTATGGTGATTGAGAGTTTTGTTGGGTATAGTAGTCTAGGCTGGCATTTGTGCTCTCTTAGTGTCTGCATGAGATCTGCCCAGGATCTTCTGGCTTTCATAGTCTCTGGTGAGAAGTCTGATGTGATTCGGATAGGTCTTCCTTTGTATGTAACTTGGCCCTTTTCTCTTACTGCTTTTAGTATTCTTTCTTTGTTTAGAACATTCGGTGTTTTGATTATTATGTGACGGGAGGTATTTCTGTTCTGGTCCAGTCTGTTTGGAGTTTGTAGGCTTCTTGTACGTTCATCTGCATCTCTCTCTTTAGATTAGGGAAGTTTTCCTCCATAATTTTGTTGAAGATGTTTACTGGCCCTTTAAGTTGCAAATCTTCACTCTCTTCTATACCTATAATCCTTAGGCTTGGTCTTCTCATTGTGTCCTGGATTTCCTGGATGTTTTGGGTTACACGTTTTTTGCATTTTGCATTTTCTTTGACTGTTGAGTCGATGCTTTCTATGGAATCTTCAGCACCTGAGATTCTTTCTTCCATCTCTTGTATTCTATTGTTGATGTTTGCATCTATGACTCCTGATTTCTTCCCAAGGTTTTCTATCTCCAAAGTTGTCTCCCTTTGTGATTTCTTAGTTGTTTCTACTTCCTTTTTTAGATCCTGGATGGATTTGCTGAGATCCTTAACTTGTTTGTTTGTATTTTCCTGTATTTCTTTAAGGTATTTTTGCATTACCTCTTTCAGGATTTCTGCCTGTTGACCCAAGGTCTCCTGCATTTCTCTAAGCAATTTTTGTGTTTCCTCCTCATGGGATTCCATCTGTTGATCCATCGTCTCCTGCATTTCTTTAAGCAGTTCTCGTGTTTCCTTTGTAAGGGCATCTATCCGTTGATTCATTTCTTTAAGCAATTTTTGTGTTGCCTCCCTATGGGCATCCATCTGTTGACCCATAATCTTCTGCATTTCTTTATGCAATTTTTGTGATTCCTTTGAAAGTACAATTACCCATTGATTCATTTCTTTAAGTGATTTTTTGTTGTCTCCTTGTGGTCCTCCATCTGTTGATCCATGTTCTCCTGCATTTCTCTAAGCGATTTTTGTTTTTCCTTTGTAAGGGCTTCTAACTGTTGATTCATGGTCTCCTGTAATTCTTTATTAGATTGATTTGTGTCCTTCTTGTGATCCTCTAATAGCATCATGAGAAGTGATTTTAAATCCAGATCTTGTCTTTCGGGTGTGGTGGGGTATCCAGGACTTGCTACTGTTGGAGAGTTGGGTTTGGATAGTGCCATATTACTTTGATTTCTGTTAGTAACGTTCCTACATTTGCCTTTTGCCATCTGGTGTTAGTTGGTCCTGCTGTCACTGGCTGTTGGTTGGACCTCCTGTGAGCCTGCAAAGCTATTTCTGGCCCCCCTGGATTACCGAGATTCCCCTGGCACTGATTTCTGGGGCCTGCCCTGCTCCTGAGTGACTTTGGAGCCCTGATGTGCCTTGCCCCAAGTGATGTTATATTGGGGAGTCCCTGCACATCCAAAGGCTCAGTGTAGTGTATTTCCGGAGCAGAGGTCGCCAAAGGGAGGCTGGTAGGCTCCTGCCCTATGCAGGGGTGTGTGATCTTTCCCAGAGGGGGGGAGGGGGTGTCCCTCTGCAAGGCAGAAGTCCCACAGCAGAGCTGGTGCGCTGGTTACTGCAGATCTGCCCAGCTCTTGGGAGCAGGGTACACACAAGCTGCCTGAGACCCAAGCGATATTATGCCTGTCTGTCTCTGAGCCTGGCTGTCCCAACTACCTGGCCACTGGAGCAAAGATGGTGGAGTGACACATACTTTTTAAAAAAAGCAAAACCCCCAGTCTAGTGGAAAGAAAGGCCAGTAAAGAAATAGTGTAAAGCTATATGATAATTAGAGCAGGAAGTTGACATTTTCCCCACACAGGAAAAGACATAGAGGCAGAAGAAATGGCTTCCTGCCTGATAAGGCTTAAAATGGAGGTGTGACTCTTGTTGATGGCTGTATTAGTTGTTGTCCTTGTTGTGGTGATGATGTGCAGGAAAAGAAGTTACTTAAGGAGGGAAGAATATTTTGGTTCATAGTTCAGGGTGTAGAGTCCACCATAATGCGTAAGGCTAGTACAGGGCAGTTAAGGCATAGTCTAGAGCTTTGGTTGGTTACATTGTTTCCATAGCCACAATCTATCCATAGATGAATGCTTGGAGCCCAGCTGGCTTCCTCCTTTCTCCCAGGCCATGGGATGCTACTACCCACATTCAAAGTGGTACTTCCATGCTTAGTTAACCCTCCTGGAGATCCATCACAGACAAATCCAGAGGTGTTCCTCATTAATGCCCTGTGTTAATAATCAGAGTTATCAGATGTTGTAGATGAGATATCATTGAATTGCATTTTTAAAAAATCTGATTTTTAATGTTAACTGATTCAGGAAGATCGGTGCATTGGATAAGCTAATGGAAGTTGGCAAGCTCGTGATCGCCACTATGCAGTCCAGAGACTTGGGGATCTGGTAGTAAAGCTCAAAGACAGACAGGAGGAGCCAGCAGAATTTCTTCTGTTTTGTCCATAGTGATCAGCCTTTGAATTCCATTGGGACCTTCAATAGATTGCATGAGATGCCCACCCACACTGGGATAGGTGATCTGCTTTATCCAGACTGTTGATGTAAATGTTAATCCTGCCAAAGACACCTTCAGAGAAACACTTAAAATAATTGCTGACTAAATGTTTAGCTTAATAAACGGACGTAAAATTAACCATCCCAGCAACAAACCTGCTAAGAAAATTAAAACAGAAATCGACTACAAGAGACCTACCAGTGGGATTCCCATAGCCCTTTGTCACCTGACACAAACCCGGAGCAAGTGGGAATTTGGTACTGGATTCCACAGCTCCTTGTTTCTTTATATTTAAGGCTTGTCACATAACAGCGTGTTTGGCCCAGGGATGCAATGGAGAGCTGAACGGCTCTTGTCTTATGGCCGTTATCCCTGCTGTAGAGATGCTGTAATCAGTGGCTCGTAGACACGGACTCTGACAAACTGTACTGGGCAATGGTGACAGGAAAATAGAAAAGAACCACAATCCGGGAGCAGGGCAGGAGTTACAGAA
Organism: Tokudaia tokunoshimensis; assembly: GCA_036184795.1. Lineage (NCBI taxonomy): Eukaryota > Metazoa > Chordata > Mammalia > Rodentia > Muridae > Tokudaia > Tokudaia tokunoshimensis. Next base: position 61,815,290 of record BTHU01000018.1, on the reverse strand, counting down.
GGTCTCCTTGACCGAGTGGGGCATCAGCGGAGGCTTCAGGAAACGGGGAGAAATGCAGGAGAGAAGAAAGGGAGCTGGCATTTGCTCTGCAGACACCGAGCACTGGTCTACAAGACAGGGTTTTTGGCAACTGGACTAATTCTCTGAGGTGACCAGAAAAAAAAAATCCAACCTCATGGATCTTGTAGTCCACGGAGGGGCAGGAGAGAGGTAGAGATAATAGTAAGTTGAATTGTGACTGGAAAGGTTGAACAGAGCGAGCTGCCTCAGGAACATGAGAAGAGGAGGGTCATGTTGCTGTTCCCCAAGACGGTGGCATTTGAATAAGGACCTAGGAAAACATAAGAGAGCTGACCGTGTGGACATTTGGAGGATGGCATTCAGGAAAGAGGAATGCAGATGAATGGCCTACGGCTAGTCCGAACATGGAGTTGGGAGCCAGGAGCAGTACACTGTGACACGTGTGGACGAAAGCATGGACAGCAGGGGGCAGTGCACAGAGCAATGCTGCATCACAGTGTAGATCGGGGCAGTGTAGCATGGGGAAGTGTGCGAGCGCGCGCGCGCACACACACACACACACACACACACACACACACACACACACACACACTGTATACAACAGTTTCTCCCAAGATTGAAACATTCCATCCTGTAGGGAAGTTCCTTAAGCAGGAGGGTAAACAACTCACAAGAGCTTCGGAAGTCCATGTAAACCCACCTGATGCCCTAGGCCCCTCCCTGCCGGAGTAAGCAAGAAAAGTTGAGAGTCCCTCTCGGAGGAGTGAGACTGAGCTGCAAAGAACGGAGGAATGGATTCAGAAGATGTGGTATATTTACACAATGGAATACTACTCTGCAATTAAAAACAATGAATTCACGAAATTCCTAGGCAAATGGTCAGAACTTGAAAATATCATCCTTAGTGAGGTAACCCAATCACAAAAGATCACACATGGTATGAAGTCACTGATAAGGGGATATTGACCCAGAATCTCAGAATACCCTAGACACAATCAGCATATCAATAGATTTCTAAAAAGATGGAAGGAGAGACCCCTGGTCCTGGAAAGACTGGATGTAGGGGAACGCCAGGACAGAGTAATGAGAGGGGGTTGAACGGAGAAAAGAGGGAGGGAAGGGGGCTTATGGGACTTTCGGGGAGGGAGGAAACGGGAAAGGGGAAGTGATTTGGAATGTAAATTAAAAAAATAAAATAAAATAAAATTAAAAAAAAAAAAAAAAAAAAAAAAAAGAACCCTCTTAGCCTCTTAGAACCTGAAGAGAAGACTCCGAGACCAGACTGCTGCCTGGAAGAGGCTGAGCCCAACGGAGTCACTTGGAAAGGATGCCCGTCAACCTTCTGAGATGCCTGCATGTTGTGCAGTGTGCTCCAGGTTCTGTATGGTGAACCGTCTACTCATGTGGGGAGGGCTTTTGTGATACAGTTGTCTTTGAGATATTACTGTTCCTGTGAGTAACCCCTCACCTATATTCCTGTAAGTAACCCTAATAAAACTCATTGGTTCACTAAGTTGGACTTTGGTGGTATCTGTACTTTGGTCTATCATGGCTTCCCTATCTGGGATGAGAAGATGGGTATGTTGCATCTCCCCAGGAAGTTTTGTCACACAACACATGCATGCACACACACACACACACACACACAGTGTACCTACGTCCATGTACAAGGTATACTTCAATCAGGGAGAGATTCTGCAGGAGTAGAAGGATCAGTCCCTACAACCTTTCTTCCTGAGAGGATGTCCCCTTGAACACAAGACATAAGTCACACTCATCCCAATGCCCAGACCTGACTAGCAAGAAGCTGAGAGAACAAACTCCCCCTCTTCAGCAGGCATCTGGTTAGTACCTGGAAGGGTCAAAGGAAGGTCTTCCAAGTCTGGGTGAGGAGCAGCTGTCCTTGCAGGGATGGGTGATCTGTGCTCTGGGCATTGGTGGAATTCTCAATCAACCATAAGGACCTGAGATTAAGGCTCTGCTTGTCGGCCTGACAGGCTTGCTAAATTCTCATTCCATGTTTGTACAAGGACAGTTAACCCCATAAAGCATTCCCGTACCTTCCCTGAACACATTTACTCTTTTAGCAATTGAAAAAAAAAATTCTCAATGTTCTTTAAGATAACCTCACGAATTGTGAAGGTCTTAGATTTTTTTTTTGATAAAAACCATTAATATATTTACAGGCATTATTGAAGCATTGGTTTCTTGTAGGACATTTCAAACAATTCCTAACTCCCCTGGCTTCCTCCCTAGACACAAATTAAAATCAACCATGCAACCATTTAAAGTTTAAACACAGTTGAATTTGTTGCTCTTACATCAAAGTCTCAAAACACATGAGTGAATGGCTTGAAGGAATTTCTCTTGGCTCAGGGCTTCGGAGCTCCCTGCCCACAGTTCACAGTCCTGTCGATTCTGGGCACATGGTGCCCAGAGTAGGGAGAGCATGGAGATGAACTGTATATCTCATGGCTACCAAGAAGGTAGCAGCAAGAGAAACAAAAAGCTGTCCTAAGACAAGGACACCTATGTCTGCCATAGGACAACCTCCTACTCTAGATAAGTCCAGCTATTAACATTTCCAATATGCCTAAATAAAGCCGGCAAGCATCCAACACATTATCCCATGAATGATAGTTCACATTCAAAGTACATTGTCACTAACAAAGTATTTTTAAGTTAAAGTAACAGTATAATAGAAAGATCTGTTTTGCTTTGCTTTGAGATTTTGCCGTGGCATTTATTATTCTTTACCCCTCATTTTTACAACTACTTTGAAAGGCTATTTTATATAAAATTCATATACTACAAATCCTCAAAACTAATATTTGTAAAAATGTAAGTGAGTCAAAGTAAAAGAAAATCAGTATGCATTACAAAATGCAATTACTTGGTACATAAAAGCCATTACATCTTAACAAATGCTAACTTCTTTTTTTAATTAATCATTACATTCATTTACATCTCAAATGATATCCCACTTCCCGGTTACCCTTCCATAAGCCCGCCCCCCATCCCACATCCTCCCTCCCCTTTGCCTCTGTGAATATGCTCTCCCACCCACCCACCATTTCCCACCCCACCCCTCCAGCATCCTCCTACACTGGGGCATCAAAGCTCCATAGGACCAAGGGCCTCTGCTCCCACTGATGTCAGACAAGGCCATCTTCTGCTACATGTGTATCTGGAGCCATGGGTCCCTCCCTGTTCACTCCTTGGTGGGTGCACTAGTCCCTGGGAGTACTGGGTGGTCTGGCCAACTGTATGGGTGTCCAAAGTATTTATGCTTAGTATATATTCTAAATCTCAAGAGGCAGGGTTTGGACCTATAAAATCAGTCTTCTTCTGTGGGAGTCGCTGCAGGTGCCATACCAAGAACCAAATCGAGTAAAGAGATAATAATGAAAACCTGGTGCAGACTGATTTCGTCAAGCTGGATCAGACTTCTGGGAGTCTAATGCCAGGAGGTTTATTCCCAATATATTTAAGGCCAGTATAATTTGGGGGTTTAAAAAAATGTCCTGGTATGATACAATCCCTGGTGCACAAGGAAGCATAACTGCATCGAAACTCACATCAGGGTAGCGCAATTTCTTCCAAGGAGATGGGCTCTAGAGATAGGCTACCTGTACTAGCTCAAGGGCCTGAAGTACTTCTGGCCTGGTCTCCATCATACAGATAATGCTGAGGTCATACGGGCTATTAGCCGCTTCTGGTCCTGGTCGTGGGAGTTTCTGACTATAAGAGTCATATAGATTGCTAGTTATCATCGTTCTTGGTTGTAGGAGCTTGATACGGCCTGGCCCTACAGATAACATGAATCACCAGGCTGTTCGTCATTTTCAATTCTCAGTTTTCTAGACAGAAGAACAGGATTTTCATCTTTCCCACCAGAAAGACACTCCTGCCTGTTTAACACTCCTGGGTTCTCTGGAGATCTGTGGGCAAAAGGACCTGCGTGCTGTGCTCCCAACAACCTTCAGTACAGAAAGCACTTAAAAAGAAGAACAAAGTAAGCTTTGCATATAATCAGTAATCCCCAACCTGCTGCATTTCTCCTTGAGACAAATAACTCTGGCCACACTAATAGTCTATATTATTTACTCCTTTCCACAGCCCAGTGTAGCTAAAAGCAAACTCCTCTGCTAAAGTTGCGTGATTCTACCTAACTTCACTCTGAGAAACCAATGAGGTTTGGAGAGGGATGAGGGATGTGGGTACAAGTCCCCCAGAAGACAACGCCTGTAAACCCTTTATCCAGCAGAGATGAGGGTTTTCCCTAAACAGAATAGATGTAGCCTCCCCACCCCTTCCCCAATCCCATGCATCCTCTAGTCTTCCTTGACCTATACCCTATAACCTCTTTAATTGGCCATGTGCAAGTCGGGCAAAAGTGAATACAAGTGGTTGGGAAAGCTGGATATTCAAGTGAGGTTCTCCTGGCCCTCTCCACTCCTTTGCAGAGGTGTGGAAAGCTTCACAGGGAAAACTATTTTGCTCTAAGGGCCAGTGTAGCTGAATGCCACAGCTGTGGTTGCTTGGCTGGAAGGGGAGTCAAGCAGGACCCCTGGCGTGTTGGATACTATTATTATTCCACGTTCATAGATGGAAGTAGCCGAGGTGTAGACAGGTTAATTGACTGATCCAGGATTACAGGGAAGCCACACGATGCCTCTACCTTTGGCACAGTGCTGGGAAGGATCCTGGTGGGAGCTGCTTTGAACGGGTGAGTGAAATGCAGGCGTTCTCTCTAGCTGCTTTAGTTTGGAAATAGAAAATTGGGTTTTCTCTCCGCATAAAAGCTGCTGGAGCAGCCTTCTATTAGTCTTGTAATGCCCAGCTCTGTCTTAAAATTTTAATATAACTTCTTAATTAAACAATGTATCTGGAAAATCATGTTTGGGGGAAATTTTAATGCAGATAATTTTGCAGCAGAGAGAGAGAGAGAGAGAGAGAGAGAGAGAGAGAGAGAGAGAGAGGCTATTTTAAATATTCAGGTTTGACATGCCTTTTCTTCCAAATTCCTCTTTATTCTTTTAAACTGACTCAGAAAATGTTGTGTATTTGCCATAAATATATTTCAGAGGAGGCTGAGATTCTGCGTGTAGGGGGAGGAGAGGGTGCCTTATAATCTCCTTGTGGGACATGTGGGTTCCGTTTTTTTGTCCTGAGGCCATGGGAGGAACAGTGTTTGCATAGCCCTGCCCACGCAGCAGAGCAGAATCCCCTTGAATTGCACCTCTCTGGAGAGGCGTCTGTCTGCTCTGCCACTCGAGGTCCTGAGCTGGATTTGGGGATCTCTGGATGCACTGGCTGGAGAGGAATTGTTCACACGCTGGCAGAGAGCACTGAATTATTCCCCCGTCTGCGGAGAACAGCACACGTGATGCTTCTCTGGAAACCGGAATGGACTACTGCCTGGAGCCCGTCCTCCTTAAAGAGGTTCTGAAGGACAGGAGGCCTCTCGGCAGCCTTGAACACTGGTGTGGGGTGTGTGTCCACACAAAGAGCCTCAGTGAAGGACTTTAAGAACCTTGTGTGTGTTAGGGGGTCTCCATGAGGCCTTGGAAGGTCGCGTGGTGGGTGAATAGACTCTAAATACATTGAACTTACCCGAATCATCATCATCATCATCATCATCATCATCATCCAGCCACACCAACAAAGCATCTTGCCATTGTTTTTATGCATTTGGGTAGAGGCAGGCTGGAATCCATGTGATACCAGACTGTCTAGTCTGCATGCAAAGTCCACTTTTGCCAGCTGACACCATGGGCACATGATGTCACCTCATCTGGTTTTTATTTCCTCACCTGTAAAACGAGGATTATGGCCATATCTACATCATGACTCTAGAGAAGATGCTAATTATCCCTGTGTAGAGCTCAGCAGATACTCGGTAGCTGATAGAAATAGCAATTCTTATTCTTATTATTAAAATACAGGTAGAGAGCAAAACTGAAACCACCTGAAATTAAGTTATCATTATTTAACATATAGTTGCAACTCACTGGCCTGTAATATGTTATGAATTAATACACATTATGGGTCCTTTTATAGAGACCAGGCAAGCTGTGTTGCATATGCCCATTTTTTTCTATTTGAAGCATTTAAAGAGTATAAGAAAAATATTTGGTCTAACCATTTTCTATAGACCTATCTCGATCCATTTGTATTTCTAATATCCAGGACCCTCAGGAAATAGACATGGTTGGGGTCATTATGTACAAATGGCTTTGAGTTTGTCCTTGCTGTCACCAGGCTAGACTGAGTTGTGTGCAGAGTAAGCCAAGAATATTTATTTCCTTTAGCAACAGTCCTTATTTCCTTAAGAATTTTTACCTAGAGCAAAACAGAGTAGAAAATTCATTTTTTCCCATAGACACTTCCATGACTCCTCAGCTCTTATACCTTCCTAAGGTCAGGAATGTCTGTTAATATGGATGAACCAATTCTGATATGTTTTTAAGTAGTAATGTATTCATATCTGTAGTTTCTATCTAGTGTCCTTTTGTTGTCCTAGAATGCCATCCAGGGAAACACACTACATTTAGAAATCTTGCCTCTTTAGATTCCTGTGAGCTGGCATGTTCTCAGAACGTTTTCTGTGTTCTCTCTTAATTAGCACCCCCTTGCTGCCACCACAAAATTCCTTCTTTCCAAATTTTCCTCCTCCTACTTTATTCCCTCATTGCATTTACTTATGGCCTCTTGACTGAGTAGGAGCAACGTACCTGCAGCTGCAAAATAGGACTCAACCTTCCATATGCAACCATTGACTTCTATATGTTCCTCTCAGAGAGGTGGGGCCTTATGAGCCCCTCCCCATCCCTGATGGAATATCGATGGGTTCATTCTCAGGTAGGTCTGGTACGGTTCCAACTGCTGATGTATGTTCATGGATGGATGCAACAGCCATGTCATGACTAAAGGCAGCGTTCTACCACACTCCTTCCAATCCTTCAGCTCTTTTGTTCTTTCTTTCCCTTCTTCTGTGATAGGCCCTGAGGCTTAGGTGGATGAGGTAATACAGATGTCCCGTTTAGGAATGGGCACTCATCAGTTGCTTGTTCTCTTAGTCTCTATATTAACCACTGGTTACTTCACTCAGAAGTCCGTACAACCAAGACTGATGGCAGCACACATTTAGAGTATAAACATATTTAAAGGGCAATATGACACCATATCCATTTACCAGAACAACAGTAGCAGGTCTCCATCTAGGATCTATGACTTCTCCGGCCATGGACATTGACCACACTAACAATGGTGCATTTCTTCTATAGAGTTGACCTAAGATCCAACCACAAAGACATTGGCTACTCCCATGGAAGCCACACCACTCTTACACCTGTGTCTGATCTTGCCTGACAATTTGGTACTGTGGCACACAGGGCTCACAGCTGGATAAGACCACTGATGACTTTTCTCTTCCTGTTCCTGATGCTTATATTATACTCTCTGAAATTATGAAAGCTACTCAGCATGGAGAAGTTTCCAATACTGTTCTGCCTTGATTTTTCTGTATCTCACAATCAAAATATGTGATGTCTTTAGCAATAGGGTCATACCATCTAGTTCTGTTGGGCACCAAGAGGAATGGGAAAGACATATATTGTTTTGGGAGTTTCTGGGGCCTTGATGACCAGCAGCTCCTAAGGAGGTATTCTCATACCACTTGGCACTGGGATTTCTATCTAATAATCCATGGCTTTGAGTCCAGTTACATGATTTATTACATATGTTAATTTGTATAGGTTGAACTATCCCTGCCATCTATGGAATAAAGCCAAGTTGGTCATGGTGAAAGATGATTTTAATGTGTTCCTGTATTTACTGTGCAAGTGTTTGGTCTGAGAATTTTTGCAGTTATGTTCATTAGAGATATTTGTCTTAGTTTTATTCTTTTTGTGTGTGTATGTGTCTTTGTCTTAGAGTAATACTGACTTTCCCTTATAAAGGGAATTTAGCCAAATATTTTCCCTTTTCCTTATAAAGGGAATTTGAGAGTGTTCTTTCTTTTTCTATTTTATAATAGATAATTTTAAGAGGTAAGGTTTTAGATCTTCTTTGAAGGTCTCGTAGAATCCTGTTGTGAATCCATCTGGATCTTTTTTGAGTTGGGATTTTTTTATTCCTTCTTTTATTTCCTCTGTCTCTCTCTTTTCAATCTACTTGCTAATCACAAGGCTGTGATCTCATCTTGTTTTTACATGGATGGTTCAGATTCATCTAATAAGTCAACCAATTTATTTTTAGACTTTCCAATTTAGTGGGATATAGGTTTATAAAGTGTGCCCTTACGGTTTTCTAAATTTATTTGGGCTCTGTTGTGATGTCTCCTTTTTTCATCTCTAAGCTCACTAGTGTTGGTTAATTTGGTTAAGGGTTTGTCAACTTTATTTACCCTTTCAGGGAGCTAACTATGTTGCGTTGATCCTTTGCACTTTTGTTTTTTTGGTAATGATGGTTTCCATTGTATCAATCCCTCAGCTTTATTTCTTCCTATCCACCCTTTTACATCTGACTTGTTTTAGCTTTTCCAAAGTCTTAAAGTCTATCATTAAGTCATTCATTTGAGTTCTTACTAATCTTCTTTAATGTAAGCCTTTCCCTCTTAGGCATGCCTTCTTTATATCATGGAGGGCTTGATATATTTATTGTGTTTTCAGTTTCATTAAATTCTAGGGATTTTTTTCTTTTTTGATTTCTTCAATGTTATGTTAATCAATCATTGATGTACTAGTTAATCTCTGTGAGTTTCTATAATTTATATAGTAGTTTTTTTTCTATTTCAAGATTCATCTCATCATTGTCAGATATAATACAAGGAGTTGTTTCAATTTTCTTATAATTGTTGACTTTTTTGGGTACTGATAAATGTTCTATTTTAGAGAAACATCCATTAGATAACAAGAAGAAAGTATAGACTATGGTGTTTTGGTGGAACATTCTGTAGCTAATTTTTTTTATGTCCAACTGATTTGTGTTGTTATTTAACTCTGGTGTTTCTCCCACTACTTTTGTCTGGATAACCTGTCCATTGGTGAATGTGGGATATGGAAGACACCTAATATTAGTGTGTTGTGGCTGATCTGTGGCTTTATGTTGAGTAGTATTTGTTTTATATGATTGTATGTACCCGGGTTTGGTATGAAAATGTTTAAATCGAAATGTCCTTTTAGTAGATAGTTCCCTTGGCCAAAATGAAACCTTCTTTGTCACTTCTAATTAGTTTTGCCTTGAAACATTGACAGTTTTAGAAGTGTTTATTTAAATGGAGTGTCTCTCTAATGTAATTTGACTAATACTCCTCTTCTATTATATGAAAGTTTAGGTTTAGGGCAGATCCCAAAGGTAAAGTATTATTGGTACCTACTCTGAACATGACATATAGATCATGGTTGGTCTTCATTATCTGAATGAAGAGGGCTTATTCCATTCTTCTACAGTAGACTTACAACTTTTTTCTCCTTTCCGTATTGTCTTCTTAGGAAGTGACTATGTATATTCCACTTTAAAAAGTAAACAGTTGTTCTTCTTCCTTTAGTATGGAACTTTTGCATAAATATTGTTCTGCATGGGAGAGTTGCCCCACCCACCCCTGTTTGTTATATACATTCACATGGATTCTGGGGTATTTTACTTATATATTTTTAATTAGATATTTGCTTTATTTACATTTCAAATGTGATCTCCTTTCTTCCTTACCCCTCCAAAAAACCCCTATCCCATCCCCCTCCCCCTGCTTACCAACCCTTCCCTCCACTTTCCTGACCTGGCATTCCCCTCCACTGGGGCATCGAGCCTTCACAGGAACAATGGCCTCTCCTCTCATTGGTGACCAACAAGGCCATCTTCTGGTACATATGCAGTTGGAGCCATGGGTCCCACCATGTGTACTCTGGTTAGTGGTTTAGCCCCTGGGAGTTCTGGGGGTACTGGTTGGTACATATTATTGTTCCTCTTATAGGGCTGCAAGCCTCTTCAGCTCCTTGTGTCCTTTCTCTAGCTCCTCCATTGGGGACCCTGTGCTCAGTCTATTGGTTGGCTGTGAGCCTGGGTATTTTTATCCCCCTTCTAAGAAGGATCAAAGTATCCACACTTTGGTCTTCCTTCTTGAGTTTCATGTGCGCTGTGAATTGTATCTTGGGTCTTCCAAACTTCTGAGCTAATATCCACTACAGTGAGTGCATACCATGTATGTTCTTTTGTGATTGAGTTACCTCACTCAGGATGATATTTTCTAGTTCCATCCATTTGCCTAAGAATTTCATAAATTCATTGTTTTTAATAATTCAATATGACTACTATATTATGCTGTGGCCCAAATTGTTCCGCTCTTTGCTACTGACATTTCTTTCAGCAGGCTCCTGTGTAGGGAGCCAAAGAAGTCTTGAGTGAATGAATTCTTGATAGGATGTGTAATGTAGACATGGCATCACCATATTAAGAACTCAAGGACCTCACATCCATGTGTCTTCGGCAAAGCCATCTCCTCATATAAGCCAGGCTCAAGAGCAAAGCTCTCTGCTGGAGTCTGAATCTGCATGTTATGAATGATTATCAGTGTGTATAAGCAACTTTGACTTCCTCCTCAGCGTGTTAAAAGTCTGAGACTACACATTCATAGAACTCCTAAGGAGACTAACTATCCCCTCCCTCTGAGCTCAATTTAATGAACATACTGAGATTCCCAGTTGTGGTGGGAGTAGACCCAACCTGATCCCAGCTTTCCTGCATGTGTGTCTGTCTGTCTGTCTATACTTCATTTCCTCACCACCCCTAGTCAGAGTTCCAGGACACAAGCAAGCCATGTGGATCGCAATAGTCCTGTGTCCTTTTGACATATCTTTCTTTTTAAGAATTTCACTTCATTATTTTGTAACACTACAAGATGCTCTGTGTTAATCCTCTATAGACTCTGCTCTTGTCATAGAATTAATCATTCCTCTAAGGAAACTAGATTGAAGAATTGTGTTAAAAAAAAACATAAGAAGCCGTGTTAAATGTGTTCATTGCAACTAGGAATTGCAGCCCCTTTTAGGACTTTTCAGCTGAGAGAGTGAAAGAAATATTTATGTGCATCCTCACTTGTGTGTCTGCACGTGTTTATGATTGTATGTATACATAGCTGTTGGTAATCATGGTAAACTGAATGTATGCACAGTCTCCAATTCAAATCCATTACTGCGCGGTGTGCCATCCCAGTGGTAAAACTGAACTTTACTTGATCTCACAGTAGCATCATTAAACTTTCCAGAGCTAAGGCAGTAGCCAGGAGAGCTGAAACTCCCAGGTTAGTACCAGCTTGGTTTGGCCATGTTCTTCACTCAAGTATGTGGTACCTTGTAAAATTCTGGGGTTTGATTCACTCCCTTTGCTTTCAAATAACTGCTTGGCATTTCTACGTCAGTTCTAGACTGCAATTTATTAATAGTTTGCAATCACTAAGATAGGCAGGTTCTGAACTGTTCTAACTTTCTAAGGCTGCGTACATCCCAGATGCATGGTACTTTACCTGTAATCTGAGTCTTGCCCTGGCTCGCACTACTCCATGTTTGTCCATGGACTCGTCCTGGTCCCTCCACATGGTCCATACACACCGTCCAACTTCTCTTTCTCCTCTCTCCTCTCCTATTCTTCTCTCTCTTTCTCTCTCTCTCTCCCTCCCTCTCTCCCTTTCCCCTCTCTTGTCTCTTTGGGACCCCCTGACATGGATTGGAAGTCCCACCTTCCCTCTCCCCTCTGTCCAGTTATTGGCTAAATCAGGTCTTTATTAACCAATCAGAGGTGATGGAAAACAATTCTTACATAACATTGAGACCAGCTATGCTTGACCATGCCAACATCCAGATTTCAGGCAGATGTCTGGACATAGAAATCAGCATCTGAATACAAAGTGCGCAGAAACATCCCCCAATAGTGCCTTCAACAGTAGGGTCTTAGCATCAAGGTCTGGAGAGTATCCAAGAGCAGCAGCCCAAGGTAACTCATTCATAGCACTAGGTTTTTAGTTTGATGGCCTAAGCTTTCTAAGAGAGACATGACCCCTTGTTACCCCCATTATAGGGTAACTCCTTTATGAAACTTGTGCTGTTGTTGTTGTATTTTTGCCACCTTGAGTCAAACTATAGTCACCTGGGAGAAGAGAACCTCAACTGGAAAAATTGCCTACAAGCAAGTTCTGTGGGACATTTTCTTGGTTAATGCTTGATATGGGAGGGGCTGTTCTACTATGGATGGTATCACCTTTGGGAAGGTGGTTCTGGCTTGGATCAAAAACCATACTGACCAAGCCATGGGGCACAAGCCAGCTCACATCACTTGTCTGTAGTTTCTGCTTTACTCCCTGCCCTGACACTCCTCTGCTGTCTCTACTGGATTCCTTTATTCCTCTAGTTTCTTTTGGTCATGGTATTTGTCATGGTAGTAGAAAGAAAACCAATGCAAAAGTAAAACATGCTTCTGTTCAGCTAAGAACATCATCATTTGATGACGCCCACAGAAGGGGAGGCATTCTTAGCAGCTATGTATCTTAGGCAGCGTGTGGTGTTTTGTTCTTGGTGATAACGTGACTACATCCGGAATTAACTAAGTCTCAAGCAGCTGGGTAACTATGAGGGATTATTTTCTTAATTACATCAATTAAAGTGGGAAGAACGACTTTTAAAACACATCTTTTGGGGTAGGAAGATCCACCTTTAATCTGTCACCATAGCTTCTGTGGTGACATGGAAAAAGGAAGCTTGCTCCATTTGCCTGCTTGCTCTCACTCTCCCTGGCCAGTCCATTTCTTCACTGGCATTAGAATCTACTTCTTCAGGCTCATGGTGTATACTGAAGACCAGATGAGACATCCAGCCTTAGGGAATGAATAACTACTATAGTCTTAGTCCTTCTGTTGGTGGACAATTCTTGTTCCTCTGGAGAACTCTGACCAAAGTACAGCTGTGTCACTGTGACTTTCCTTGGGAAGGGCACTGGCAGCAACTGAAATAAAAACTGCTACCGTTGTTGTCTGTTTACCTCTTACGTAGTCCCTGGAAGGTGAGGGATCTCTTGAGGATCCGTGCAGGCTTCTGAGGCTCATGAGCTTCCTCATTCCTCCTGTGAGGATGGTTAATAGATGGGATCACAGGAGAGTCTGACATGTAGTTACAGCTGCTCTAACTCAGGATCGTGATATCTTGGCCAACTCTGAAGGGATAGTTACAACTTAATTCCCCCCAGTATCTTACAGGCTTTCAATTTTCCCATACCTTAGTTAACATTTGTTGATTTTTTTTTCTTGGCAATAGCCTTTCAGCCTGCAGTGAGGTAGACTTTTAATATAATTCCATTGGCGTTTACATTCCTAATGGTAGAAAAGGTTAAAAAGGGATGTATTGGTCATTTGTATGTATTCATGGAATATGTTTACTTAATTGATTTTTATGCTCATTGACTGGATTGTCAACTTTCTTAGTGCTAAGATTTTGGGGGTATACTCTAGGTATTTATTTTCCTTTGGATGCATATTTAATTGCTATTTAATTTACTCTTAATTTATATATTAATGTATAACTTATTAAATTAAGTGTTGTTTATTTATTTAATTGGCTTTTTATCCTGTATAGAGCTTTTTTAGTTTATTTTAATCCCAATGGTTCTTCTTATAACTGGAACTACTGTTTATGCCTATGTCTTTAGTGTTATTTTCATTTTCCTCTAGTAGTTTCAGGTTTTCCTGTCTTGCCTTAACTAAGGTCATTGCTCTATTGTGCTTTCTCTATAGGGTGATTGGCAGGAATTGCGTTTCTGTCCTCCATCTGTGGCTATCCAGTTTCCCTAGCACCATGTGTTAAAGAAGCTGTTTTTTCTCAATAACGTTATTGGTTCATCTGTTGAAAAGAAGATCTCCGGAGCAGCATGAGTTTGTTTATGCTGTGTGATTATTGAATTTAATTGTCAACATGATTACTTTAAGAAACAGCCAGGGAATTAAGAAGGCACAGTTTTGGCTGCATCTCTGAAGGCTTTCCCAGAGAGGACTAACAGAATGGAAAACACTCTCTCTCAATATGGACACCTGTATCCCATCACCTGGAGCCCTGAGTACAAAGGGCAAGGGGAAAGCTATCTACAAGCCCACATTGCTCTCTGTTTCATGTCTCTAGCATGTGAGAAACGGCTTCATGTCCCTATTGCACATCCACAAGCTGGTTCTGTCTTCCCATGATACCTTTACCATCAAACCATTATCGAAAACCAACTCCTTCTATCTTGTGCTTCATGTTGGGCGTCTTAGTCATGGTTTCTATTCCTGCACAAAACATCATGACCAAGAAGCAAGTTGAGGAGGGAATGATTTATTCAGCTTACACTTCCACACTGCTGTTCATCACTAAAGGAAGTCAGGACTGGAACTCTAGCAGGTCAGGAAGTAGGAGCTGATGCAGAGGCCATGGAGGGATGTTGCTTACTGGCTTGCTTCCCCTGGCTTACTCAGCTTGCTTTCTTATAGAACTCAAGACTACCAGCCCAGGGATGGCACCACCCAAAAGGGGCCCTCCCCCCTTGATCACCAACTGAGAAAATGCCTTACAGATGGATCTCATGGAGGCATTTTCTCAACTGAAACTCCTTTCTTGGTGATAACTCCAGCTTGTGTCAAGTTTACACACAAAACCAACCAGTACATTGGGTATCTCATAGCAATGAGAAGAGGAACTAACAATTCTTCATCTTGATTCTTTTCATATATATATATATATATATTCAAACACACATATACGAGTATATGTATGTGTCTGTCTACTAACTCATCACCACATCTGTCTCCTCCACCCACTTGTCATCCCTCTACACTATGCTTGAATGCACAGCTGCTCGACATAGACTAAAGAAGCTCTGTGTGAAGACCTAGCACTAAGAAGGCATCTGTCTATAAGCCTGAAAGGGTCCCCACTAGAAACTGAACCTGTTGAAATCTTGATGTTGGACTTAAAAACCTTCAGAATTATGAAAAGGCTAATTGCAGTTGCTTAAGCTGGCTTCTCTTTGTCATTCTGTGATGGTAGCTCTGCAAACTAGTAGGATGCTACCATTTACTTAATCTCTACCATCTTGTTACCATTTTCTATTTGTCCTTTAAAAGATTTTACCCTCGTACCTGTGCATGTACACATTTTGTGTGTGTGTGTGTGTGTGTGTGTGTGTGTTGGCCTGATTTGATAGAACTTTTCTCTGCTTATTAACTATTCTTAGTTTTGAGCTTTTGAAAAGATTTTCCTTTCTCTATTCGTTCACTGACACTAGTCCTTTCTTTTGAGATATCAGAATCCTGACCAATTCATTTTTTCTTTGAAAAATTTCTCCTAGGGATGCCATACTGTCAATGAATGGCATCATATTCTGTTCAAGAGAGTCTTTATTTTCTTTTCACTTAGAAAGAAAAATTGCTGGATATAAAACCCCAGGTTATTGAGTTGTACTGAAGTACTTTAAAAATCTTGTTCTAGTTTCTTTCTGCCTGCCTGATCTCTGCCAAGCTGTCTATGTATTGTCACCGCCATGACTGTCAGGCACATCATTGTCTGGGCTCCTGGCTCTCTCCAGATCTCCCCTCCAAGTTGTTGTCATTGTGACATCTCTTTCCAGAAGTGTAACTGCAAGCTTTTCTACCCAGCCTCTTTGTTCCCAGAATAACAACTGTTAAGACTTAATTATTTATGAATAGATGCCTAGGCTATAAGCTTTGGTTCATTCTCCGACTAGCTTGTAACCTTTACTACCCGTTTATTCTAGTCTATGTCTGCCCCATGGTTGGCTACCTCTCATCAGTTTTATACATCTGACTTTCTCAGTTTGGGGTGAATCTCCCATGCTTGACTCTTTTCCCAGACTCCTCTCTTTCTACTGGATACCTCCCCTTATAATTCATCAAATTATAATTATTTGAATTATTGATAATTCATCAAACGTCATAGGCGTTTTGTTGACAGATGGTGCTTCCACACAGTACACAAGAGATTACCACTACACAGAACACATGTTTTACTTCTTGCTGGCACCAGGATTTCAGCCCTTCCCTTCTACCTGAGTGAAATTCCTAGAAGAATTCCATTTTCTTTGAGCCCATTGTCTTATAGCCAAAGTCAGAGGTGAGGTGCATCTTTTTAAATAACTTCCCTCCTGCCATGATTGGTACAGTGCATTTAATCAATTTTGCTAGGGATCCATCCCATATACAGTTACAAAACCCAGACACTACTGTGGATGCCAACAAGTGCTTGCTGACCGCATCCTGATATAGCTGTCACCTGGGAGGCTCTGCCAGTGCATGACAAATACAGAGGGGGACACTCTCAGCCATCCATTGTACTGAGCACAGGGTCCCCAATGGAGGAGCTAGAGAAAGGACCCAAGGAGCTGAAAGGGTTTGCAGCACCATAGGAGGAACAATATGAGCCACCCAATACTCCCAGAGCTCCCAGGGGCTAAACCACCAATCAAAGAGTACACTTGGAGGGACCCATGTTTCCAAATGCATATGCAGCAGAGGAGGGCCTTGTTGGACATCAAAGGGAGGAGAGGCCCTTGGTTTTAAGAAGGCTTGATGCTGCAGTGTAGGGGAATGCCAGGATAGGGAAGTGGGAGTGGGTGGATGCGTGAACAGGGGGAAGGGGGAATGGTTATAGGATTTTGGGGAAGGAAACCAGGAAAGGGGACAACATTTGAAATGTAAATAAAGAATATAGCTAATAAAACAAAAGAAAAGAAAATCCCAGAAATTATTAATTTCAATGTTCCTTATTTTTTGTTCTTTTTTCTTTTTATACTACAAATGCATAGATGCTTGTTTTTGAAATTGCCACTGTTGGTTTTTAATGTTTATTTTTTATTTATTTTACTTCATGCTCACTCCTTTTCTCTTAGTGTTTCAGTTATTAACCTATCCTCCAGTTTGTTGATGTTTTCTTTGTCTATGTCCAACATGGACATGTTCATTTATTTATTTTTAAATATTATTTATTTATTGTTGGTGGCAGTTGTGGTGTGTGAGTATGTGTGCACAAACTATATGTGCACCTGTGGAGGTTAAAGGACAACTTGCAGGAGTCAGTTCTATATTCCATCTCCTGGGTCCGAGGAATTGAACTGTGGTCATCAGGCTTGGTGGAAAGCACCTTACCCATCGTGATGACCAGGTATCCTTCATTTCTGTTCTTCCAGAGACACTTCCCCTGAGACCTTCTGTACTTATCCCTAACTCTGTGTCCCATCTGTCTTTCCAGATTTTAGGATTGGAGTCTACCCTTGGACTTCAATTTTCTGGTGACTTCAAGAACAGTCACAAGTTATTACTATGTCATCTTAGCCTTATTTTAATAATAAAAGTGATCACTTCCAAGCTCTTTATTTGTACATGCAACTACATTTAGGTGATCAACAGTCATTTGTACCTTGTAATTTGATCGAATTTAACCTTTTGAATTACTGACAGTAATCTCCTTCTAGTTGTTTGCATTAATGCAGCCTGCAGAGACAAGGATCTATTAAGCTTTCTTTCTGCCTACCCTCAACATCTCCCAACCTGTAGACTCCAAACCACATATTAAATTCTGTTACACAGCTTCTAGCATTTTGTGTGTAAAGCAGCAATCAACACTCTGAGGAAATCCCACAGATACTCTCTCTGAGTAATTCAAACAAACATACACCAGATTTTGTGTTGATGAAACTCCAAAATGTTAATTTGGGTGAATTATGATCAGTGGATCTAGACTCCAGAGAAAAGGCCATAAAGCTCTGCCTACCAACTCAGCAGACTTGCTTTTTCAGGGTCTGAAAGTCCGTCTCCCATTGTTCATATCAATGTTTTCTTTTTCCTACTTTGCTGCCAATCTGTAGATTACATGTGGTGTTGGAATCTTTTGCTTCATGGTTCCCTGAGCTGTGTTTTCTAAGGTCCACATCCTGGTTTTTTGGCATGATTATAAAACCTGTGAAAAATAACTCCTTCTGTCATTCTGCCACTGTGTTGGGAAATAATTTTCTCTCAATTGATAAACTCCATCTTGGAGGGGGATGCATTTTTGTCTTAGAAAGTAAACAACTCACAAGTCTCAGGAAGTTCCTAAAGTTGAGAAGATTCATGGGAGCCCAGTCCCATGGTTCCATACGCAGTAAGCGCTGCTTCTCTTTCTTCTTTCCTTCATACCCTGCCAGTTATGGGAAACAGCCAGCCAGCCCCGCTAGCTCACCTTTTATCTTTCCCTTTTTCTGTCTAAATCAGAGGTTATTACAGCGGTCACATGTCTTTTTTCCCATTGTGAAAACTTCCTTACCGATGCAAGTTCTTTCTACAAAGACCCTTAAGCCCAGTTTCATGTCGTGTTACCTTTAAAGATTGCAATGTCTTCATGACCCCAGCAGCTCTTTGTGGGTTATCTTCATACTCAAGAGGCAGAGCTTGTTCACTAAGGAAGCACGTTCCCAATGCCAACTGGCAGAAGATGGTCGTGCTGGGAACGCCAAAGATTCTCTACTCAGACAGCTTGGGCATAGTTGCATGTCCTGCCACATTTGAGGAAGTGAGCAACCTCAACTACAACAAGGAGATGCCATCACACACCACGTGCAGAGAGGCAGAATAACGGGCTCCTCTGTACGTGGTCCCAGTTTCTTAGCTCACACCCATTCCAGGAGTCATACAACCACTTCTACCCAACTCCTCTTTGGCTCTATTGATCACTGATCATGTGACAATTGTATTTTGTGACTTTCTGTGGCAAGATATGAACATACATATACTCATGGGCGTGGCAGACCAGTATTTGGTGACAGTGTTGCCAGAGTCCAACCTGGTGACACAGTGCACTGGGGACACTTACAAGAATGTGGGAGAAGGGTTGCTTAGGGGCACATGCATGACTCAAAGTCAGCGTCTTCACTGAGAAGTCTACTTTAGTCCGCTGATAACTCATGAAATGTGCCTTCCTGGAGCCCCCTACATGACTTGTCCCTCAGGTCTGACCCCTAGTAGACAGAAAGGGAAAGTCCATAATTCCAACCTACAAATGGAAAGTGAAGTAGAACTGTCTAGTTTCTTTGGAAAGTTAGTTAAGTCAAATGATGGTTTACTGGGGCTCACAGGTGAAAGGATGTCACATTAAAGCAGACATTGAAAGACTGTTTTCCTGACGCAGACACAGGTGAAAGGGTGTTTTGCTGGAGCGGATACAGGTGAAAGGATATTTTGATATAGCAAACATGTGGAAGGAGTATAACTATGACCCCACGGACAACAGGAGACGAGCACTGGGCTTTGGTGTGCTTTACTCCACCTCTTTATTCTTTGCTAATGACACGCATGTATCGGTTAGCCTTATATAATGTTGTCGAGCTCCATTAGTGGTGTTGAGTCTCTTGTGGCAGCTTGCTGCCTCCACAGCCTTGCCTCTGGCTTGGTTAGTGAGCCTTACATTTCCTTCAGGATTGAACTACAGCTTCTGGTTTGTCCCTGGAGTCTGCCTACAAAAGGGACTGGTCTATAGCTGTGGGTTCGTGTGTGCCTGCCTAGAGGACTGGTCTGCAACTGCTGAGTCATATTTGGTGTTTGCTACCGGACTGAACGGATGAGAAAGAAGATCGAGCTCATCCCCCCAAAGAACTATTGCTGAACAGGTACACGTCCCCCAATATCCTAATAACTTTTTTCTTCTACTAGCTCTGCTGGGTGGTGGCCTAGAGAAGAGGCTGAACCCTTATCAAAAGTAGGTTTCAAAAAGTTTATGCCTACAGAAAACCTAACGATAGCAAAGTTAAAACAAATGATACTAATCAGGGCCTGATCAGCAACTGGACTTCTTGAAACGGGAGGGCGGGACAATTTTAAAGCAAGTAATGTAAAAGCCTGTTACAGACCATTACATGAGACTGGGGCATGGGGGTGGATCAGTAGGATTGCTGTGAAGGTAGTGTAGCCATCTCTCCATCCTTGAGACAAAAACCACATGAACTTAAGCAATACAAGTGAAACCGGTCTCGGATGGACTGGCTCACATGGAACGTGCGTGCTGCCCTCTGAGGTCCCAATGGGAATAGAATACTTGAAGACAACAGAAGGACAAGTGTTTCTCAGGGAATTAAGGATGTCAGAGACCATGTTTTATACCCAGGGCACTGGGCCAGAAAGAAATATGTTCCTGAGACAGTAAAGAAAGAGGCTGATTCCACAGGAGTCTGGTTCTGAAAGGGGGCTTTAGTGGCTTTGTTGAGGTCTGTGGTAGACCATGGCCTTTATGAGGTAAAGAAGCTTTGGTGTGTCTGGAGTCTGAGTGGCCTTGACTATGTATGTAAGTGGGGCTCTTGAAATGCAAAAACAGGCAGAATAAGAACAGAACAGAACACACAAAGCAGCCACACACAGCCCACTCCTGCCCCAGCAAGCAAATGGGAAAGATTTGTATCCAGCTGGCTGGCGTTCTTAGGGGAATTAACTGAAAACCACATGCTGTGTGGCTAGTTGGCTTTTGGAAGGCTTTAAAACACTCGCAATGGTTTCAAGAAGATAAGTCTTAACTCAGGGGTCGGAAGGCATTACACCCTTAGAATATTCAGGGTATACTTTTTCCCAACCGAAAAATGAAAGAGAAGTGGGGAGGGAGAGTGGGCGAGAGGGAGAGGGGAGAGGGAGGGGGAGAGAGAGAGAGAGAGAGAGAGAGAGAGAGAGTAGGTAGGTAGGTAGGTATACTGAGGATAGATTATTCACAGATCCATGGATCCTTTTAGCAACCAGGCGGATGGAGCCAATGGAAAGGAAAATTGAAGCAGGCACAGCAGGCAAGAATGTAGCTCTTAGTCCTGAGGCAGACTAAGTAGGACCAGCCCTACCCATCATCAAAACTGGGAGGATACACAGTGGCCTGCAGCCGGTCCAGTCCCCTCGGGATAAAGGAGGCTGGATGGCTCATGGAAAATATCTGTGTTTTATGGAGGGCTAGAAGACATCTTCCCTTCATGCTTCTGTGGACTAAGTACTTGACAGAAGCAATGCAATCTTTTCATACCACATTGGATCTTGCTGATACTTATTTAGGATCCCCTTGTCTGTTCAAAAGCAACCCACACTTATCTGGAATGGAATAAGGCAGATTGTTGGAGATCCTGCCAATTCTTTGTAAAAATGTTTCACTATTAGCTCTAACCTTTCCGTGTCTTTCAGATTTGTTACAAACATCTGGAAGTTCGGTAAAGGTAGCATCAAGGAGTCTCAATGAAGGCACCTTGTGTGAGCGGGAAAAGACAAATGCACTCCCAGAGACCATAAACTTGTTAAGTAAAAGTTCTAATGTTGTGTGTAGGATAATACTTCCTGTAAGGTTTTAGCCAGGAAGGTCCCTGCGACTCCAGAAACCATGAAGGCTGTCACCACTATTGGTTGCATGCCAGAACTAGACATTAAGTCCTATTGCACAAGTTGCCATATACTTTGGCTGCAGGATATGGAGAAATAAAGCTGGGACAGAATTGGAAGCTTCTTCCTTGCTAGCAGGCTTTATGTAGAGCCAGAAGGTGCCATGCAGGCTACTAGAGGCGACTTGTCAGTCTTGCTATAATATGAGCTGTGCATGCTATAGCACCCATTTGCCAGGAAAGATTCCTCATTGATGGAATAGTACCATAACTATTGTGGATATCATCAGCCTATTTCCAATTGGATTTAAGGCCCATACCATGTGATGGAATGCATATGTGCTACTGTAAACTGGGGCAAAAGCCAATGACTTGAGAAGGTAAATGAATGATGTGCTGTGATTACAAATAGATCAGTCTCCTTGTCAGTCATGATTGGTCATAAAGGGAAACTTGCTTTTCCTAGATGTTGTGCCTCAAACACTCATAATACACCAACTTCTAAAGACAATTGGCTATTGATATAATGTAAAAAAATACCCAACAACAAGACATCAATATTATCCCCTCTAGGGATCAGGGAACATTATACAAGATGTGATAGAGTGTAAGACTCAGAGGAAAAGGTGCAGTGTTGTGCAGCAGTTTTCTCCAAACTTGAAAATTTTATCCTGATGAAGTCTTTTTAAGTTTTAGGTAGTAAACACCTTGTACATCTTAGGAAGTTCCTAAAACTAACAAGATTTACAAGGCCCCTCTGATGTTATACAAGCAATAATAACCATTGAAGATATGTCAAGCTGACTACAAATACTTTAGGGAGCTCCAAGGATAGAGCTTTTATGGGTTGTCAATTAGACTGGGGTTGCTGTGAGGAAGCTGCCTTAAGTCAACTATGATCCTGGAAGTATCCCTCACCCATATTCCTATGAGTTATTTCCCCAAACTCATGGTTTTCCAAAGTAGACTTTGGTAAAGACATCACTTTGGCCTGTCTTTGTTGCCCTCTGGGGGTGAGTAGATGTTTATCTTCATCTCTCCAGGAAAAGTTATACAATACATTACCACAATACTCATCTTTGGTACCTACCACCACGATACTTATATTCATTTAAATTTCAAAGATACTTCTTCTGTTCTACTGCCCACCTCCCTCCCCTCCTTTTTCTAACAGCATCTCTTATATCCTAAGCTGGCCTCCAATTCTCTAGGTAACAGAGTCACCTTGAACTTCTGAACTCTGGCTCTACGTCCTCTATGACATGAGTTACAGGCATGTGCTTCCATATCCAGTATATACTGTTCTGAGGATCAAACCCAGTGTTCTATACTTCAAGCAAGCATTCTATCAATTGTACTATATCCTCAGCCCCCAAATGCCACTTATTTTAAATAGGCAGTCAAGAAGCCACTAATTAAAATTAAGCACAAGTGTATAGTGTGTAGTTCAAAGGTACCAACTGAGTATACACAACTTTTGTGCTGCAGGGAACATAAATTGAGCATGAGTCACATCTTCTAAGCTAAATTTTCTTGGGTTGGCAGATAAATGCCCAATTATGGTAGTCATTAGCAGAATAAATGCCCAATTGTGGTAGTCATTAAACTTAGTCACACGGAGTAATAAAAGTGGGGAGGATTATTTAAGTTTTAGGGGAACAAGAAAGGTCCCTTAAGACAATATAACAAACAGCTTTGAAGGATAGATAAGGCCCCACAGGCTTGACTACAGTCCAATCTTATGAGGTGTTTTGTGGGACCTTAATGAGACTTGTGGCCACGCCCCAGGTTCTAGCCTGACTCCGCCTAGGCAGTCACCTGCTGCAGCCACACTGTCCCCACCTCCTGGTTACCTGACCACCCAACTCTATAAATAGCACCCCTCATTGCGTGCTCGCTCTCTCTCTCCCCCGCTTGTTCTCCCCTGGCCCTCTTCTTTGTCTATCTCTCTGTCTCTCCATTTTCTCCCCTTTCCATGTGGTCATGGCTTTTCTTATCTATTTTCTCCTCTTTCTTTGTCTTTCTATCCCTTTTCTCTTTCTATTTTCTTAATAATAAAACATCAAAGCTATGGGCCGCCTCTTATTAAACTCGCCACACGGAGCTAGCTGGTACGCGCCGTCTGAGACTCTGGGATTCAGTCACGCAGACAGTCTGAGCACAGGTAACTCACAGAGAGATCCACACTAGAACGCCTTCTGTGTGGCATCTCTCTGCGCCCCCGCGCCCCATGCGCGGGACCAGCCGATGGTGTGACCGCCTGCTCCCCGTTAGGCAGAGGCACGCGTGCATCTTGCCTGCATCCTCTGCATATGCTACCTTGGCCCGAGAGCGAGGCCTGCGCACTGCCGGCCCGGCTTGGCATGTGCCGCTTCCCCCCCCCACCCCACCCCCAGGGCAGGTCAATACAGTTGTGGTGAGAATGGTTCTGTGGAGTCCCCAGACTGGCTTTTCACAGCCCTGTCTCCAGTGACTTTCATACCCCTCCTCTCTCTCCTGCAGTGTCTTAGAACAGATTGTATAAGTGTTTTGTTTGGGGGTGAGCTCATAAACTTTGTTTATCCTCTGCATTCTGGGTGGCTCGGAACCTCTGTATTCTTAGTCATTGTTATAAGGTAGGTTTCAAGGCCAACAGTAGCTTTGGTCTGTGGATATAAGCATAATATGTACAAGCAGGCACTGCTATGTCAGAGCATTGGTAATATGCTCTGCCCTCGGCCTAAGACCTCCCAAGGCTTGGGTTTTTAGGCAGGCCTACAGCAGCAGATATGAGCCCCTCCACTGCCATGGGCTTCCAACTCCAGCCAGGGGTTATTTCAATTTATGTTTTTAGCTGATTGTGATGGTTTATATATGCTTGACCCAGGGCACTATTAGGAGGTGTGGCCTTGTTGGAGTATGTGTCACTGTGGGTGTGGGCTTAAGACCTTTCCTCATCCTAGCTATCAGTCTTCCATTAGCATCCTTCAGATGAATATGTAGAACTCTCAGATCTGTGTGCACCATGCCTGCCTGGATGCTGCCATGCTCTTGCCTTAACAAAAATGGACTGAACCTCTGAACCTGTAAGCCAACCCTAATTAAATGTCCTTTATAAGACTTGCCATGGTCATGGTGCTATTCACAGTAGTAAAACCCTAACTAAGACACTGATGCATAAGAATATATTATCTCAGTGATTCACTGATAAAATGGGTGGTGCTTAAACCCAGATAAACACATCTCTCTCTTCAAACATACCATTTGTTTATCATGAAAACCTATAGCTTTCTAGTCAACCTACCAACTTTTAATAGAATACCAGGACTCTGAATCCTTCCCTAACTATAACATACTTTCCATATGTTTGGTGTTTCCAAGTTTTTGAGGTGGTATGGGCTAACTGTGCTGTTTTAGCATAGGCATTATAGAGATCTTCTCAGATCATGTTCTACCACCTATTTGGACCTTCTGTAAATACATTTTAATGGGGCATAAAACTGCACATAATTTGCCTTGGCTTTCTAGTGCAATGACGGTGGGATAGCTGACCACCCAACATATGAGAGTTCTTATAAGGATAATTGGCTGTCACAGATTGCTCCCATATCTTTTTGTCATTTTTGGTGGCTGGCTGGAGCTTATTTGAATGGTTCCCTTGAGGCTAGATGGACAGTATTTCAGAAAGGATCTGATTACCTTTCTGTAAGTAAGCATCAGGAACCTAGGATTCTCTAATCCAGGGCCAGGGCTTGGAGGGTCCCTGGGGGATCAAATTTAAAATGGCTTCTCTGAGAGAAGACGCTATGGAATTTGCTAGTATTGCTATTTGGACTTCAGGCAAAGCATCATTAAACTAGCCTCAAATACTGAATTTGTTTCTGACATTCATTTTGCTATGTAGTAACAGTAGATGAGAGCAGACACTAACATAGCTGGGATACTATAGAAGGTTCTTTGGAGTGTGACCTTTTTGATGTAATGATAGGAGGCTAGCTGACCGTCCAAAAAACCAGAGTTCCTATTAGTACCATTGACTGGCCCAGGAGGTTCTTTAAATACAACACATACACTTGCATTGCCCTGTCAACAGTAAAGTAGTTTAAAGTAAATTTCACGGTGGTAACACTGAAATATGGGATACAAACGGATTTAAGGAAAGAATACTTTGCTTATGTAAATCCTGACATTCTACAAAAATATAGGAGGATGTCCGACCATTACAAACAACGTTCTTTCAGACCCACACGGTCTTCATGGGAGCCGTGTGAAATCCTCTGCTAACATAATCACATAGCAAAACTAACAACAGGTTTCAAATGGCATTTTCTTCCCTCTTGGGGCTACATTTGAGAAAAAAAATTAAAAAATAAAAAACAACAGGTTTTTCAAAAGGTCGAAAGGAGAGAGCCTAACAGAGCAGAGACTGGCTAAAGGCATCAACGTTTATACATTCTAGGAGTATTAATTCTCACAAAATGCTTCCCGAGAACAGGAGCATGCAATCTGTCAGCAGTCAAATATCATTTGGTGAGATGGAACGTCCCCTGCTTTAAATTCTGTAAGTTGCCACCAAGGGAGCATGAAAAATAGAATTTGTTTGTAGAGTCACCGTGAAGGACCACAGTGGCACAGGGACAGAATGAACTGACCCCAACGTCTATGCTTTTGGCCATCTGCTCAGGCTACTGCAGGCATACAGGTTAAGTCCCTAACACCAAGCAGGGATGTGCCACACAGCATATCCACATCGATTTCATTTGACATTGTTTCTTGTTGGGTCTTCAACATTGGCCCATGTTTATAAGCTGGTATCAGTTTCCGAATCTCAAAAAAAAAGGAGACAAGAATTCTGTTTCTCATAGACACCATATGAGGAATTGCATGAGCCAGCCCATGTAAAGGACTTTTCAAAGAGTAGGTATTGAGAGGGGACTTCCTGTGTTAGGCTGTCAAATTGTCCTCCTTTTCCTCCACTCGCCTCTCCTTTATATGACAAACGAGTATTGCCTACGAGCTAACCTGAAAACAGAACCCTGGTGCAAGGAAAACTAATAAATCTGCCCAATACAGCTAGCTCTTTTGCAAAAGCAATTTTGGGTTCTGGCTCACCGAGTCTTGCACTAAAGTGGTAGCAGTTAATACCTAGCAAGGACTTTGCTATAGGAATTGGTATATGGCATTAAGAATCCTCCTGGGAAAAAGAGATTTCTATAATGTCTTTTTTATTGGTTATTTTATTTATTTACATTTGAAGCTAAAATCATAACAAGTTTAATGCTTGCTGTATGCTATGCAAAGGTGTCATATTGCTTACATTGTATTAAACTATGAATTCATCCACCTATTTTCTTTCATTCATTTATCCATCCATTCATTCATTCATTCATTCATCATTTATTCATTTATGTCTGCATTCATTAAGTGGGCACTTACTAAAGGTGCTGTTTAGAGATGGCTACAAAGTTTGGTCCTTGCTGACACAGTGTAGCGGCTATTCCTGGTTGTCAACTTGACTACATCTGGAATGAACTACAATCCAAAATTGGAAGGCTCACCTGTGATCCTAATCTGGAGGCTGAGAGATTTAAGTTTCTGACCTGGATCTTGGCATAAATATCTTGAGGCATAGTGGCTATGAATTCCAGAAGATTAAGACAGGGAGATCTCTGAGTTCAAGGTCATCTGGAATTAAAGGTGTGTTGGCACATGCCTTTAATCTGGGCCACACCCTCTGCTGGAGACCTACATAAGGACATTGGAAGAAGACTGACTCTCTTCTTTGCCTGCTTTCCTCGTGGGACTGAGCAACTGCTAGATCCTTGGACTTCCATCCACAGCTCTGCTGACCATTTTTGGGGAGTTGGACTACAGACTGTAAGTCAGCAACAAATTCCCTTACTATATAGAGACTACCCATACATTCTGTACTCTAGAGAACCCTGACTAATACACACGGGCTCTGAAATGTTGTAATCTGTGTATGTCCAGGCATTTGTGTTTACAGATTCCCGGAATAAAATAGCGCATGTACATGTCACAACTTAGCTTTCATGTAGGAAGTGCTAGTTAAAATAGACATTTGTTTGGCAACACAAGCCAAAAACAAAAGTGCAGAGTACACCATTTGGAGAAGACCAGCAAAGGAAGGATGCCCTGATTGGTTCTTCATCAGCTAATACAGGTGATCCGATGTCATTGGCACCCATGAGAGCACAAACTGTCTTCTCCCTTTGACAACAAGGGAAACTGACCATACTGGAAGAGGTTCTGACAAAGACAGTTGTCCTCACCATGGAGGGATAAATACTACTAGCACTCATGATTCTAGGATAAATGAATCCCCTCCTGCCATGGATTATCATTATCGGCTATGCCTGCATGTGCTTAACAAGTCTTATTACCAATGCAGAGAGGCCAAGGCTGACTGTGTCTGTGCATCTACTGTCTTTCCCCTTTTCTAATCTTGTATTTTTCCTTTTGGCTCCAAAGATGCAGGAATAAGCATGTCCTCTGGATGCAAAAGGACATCTCATCCTCCATCCCTAAACCAAGGTGATCACTTCAGAGCAGCTGGTCTCCTCAGAAAAATTCTTGAACACCTTGGCGGGAGGAGAAAAGAGCTCACAACACTTATTTAAGCATTCCTATCCACAGGGGCATCTCGCTGGGGTAGTCTAATCAGCTGCCAGGCAGCCAAGTCTCCCATAGCTTATGGTCAGCCAGCTCCCAGGCTCCTAGGAAGATGGCAGAGGGGATCGGGTTGACAGATTGTTTTTGCTCTCTTAATAAGCACAAATTAACTGAGTTTTTTTCTGGGGGAACAGACACTCTCGGTTCTGACAAGGAAGACATCATTCACAATAGGACACACTCGTGGGGCCACATTTGTTCTTTATGAATGCTTATGGCCCAGCCTGCCTATTCCAGTTTATTACTAGTTATTTTTGTTGTTTTGCTTTTGTCATAGCGACATAGCCTCAGCATTTTCTTTAAAAGACAAACACAAGAGCTCAGAAAGCAAAGGCAATCTCAACAGAGGCTGGCTTCTGCTGCTTTGTCATTTTGTGTACTGTTTAATGTGTCCTCCATTGAAAATAGTGTGTGTGTGTGTGCCTGCATGCATATAAGCACATGTGAGTGCACGTGCGCCGAGCTCATGAGTATGCATGAAAAAAAAAAGATCTTAACATTTGGTAATGACTTACTTAACGTCCCTTCAGACCCCTCCCTATTAGCTAGCTAGAGCATTTTCTTATACCTGTAAGTTTCCATATATTCTGCTCTTTTATTATGTTTCCATTTACCCAAAGTAAATGAGCAAGTAAATCAAGCAAAGCATTCATCATCAGAAGCTTCCTGTCTGTCTGTCTGTGTGTCTGTCTGTCATCCTGCAGTGCTGTAGACTGCAGCTGAGGCCTTGAGCAGGCTAGGCATGTGCCAGAGAGGCTCTGCCCTCCTGGTTCACATAACTCGTGTGTGCTCGGTGGTCCTGCTTCTGCTTCCACTTCATACCAGATGCCCCACGTTCAACTTACAATGAACCGTAGCTGGGCCTGTCCAACCTGTAATGGGATTTGATAGAACTCGGGCCATGATGAGAAAACGGAGCAGTGTGATCACATCATATAAGGTGCCCAGCTCAGCCACAAATTAATATGGTGGCAACTCTTAAAGCAACAGTGCAAAAGAGCCTGTGTTGCAGAAAAGTGTGCAAGAACCTCTCTAAGAACCTACGCATCGGTGCTGCAAATACCCTCTAGGGCATGACATTCTAAACTACTTTCTGCACCACTGAGATGCTCAGCATCCTTAGGTCTGCTGAGTCTATGGCCTAATTGGAGGCAAAGTTTCTTTTCCCTAAAATTTGGACCTGTTTTAAATCTGCTTCTGCTGTAGACTTCCTTCTACTTAAACATGGCAACCTTTCTCACTGACTGGGATATTGATTAGAACAGTATTTCTATGTGTGAAATGGTGCTCATTAATCATCCTGTGCTCTCTTTCTCTAGCTCTCTCTCTCTCTCTCTCTCTCTCTCTCTCTCTCTCTCTCTCTCTCTCTCTCTCTGTGTGTGTGTGTGTGTGTGTGTGTGTGTGTGTGTATGCGTGCATTCAGGCACACTTACAAGCATGGGCATCTGTGTGTATGGTAGGAAACACAAGGTACCCTACCTTGAAGGAAATCCCAGCATGTTCCTGACCCTTTGACCCTTTAAAGTGTTATTAGTGTTTAGTTTCCCATCCTATCCTATACGTTTCTACTACTACTCTCTTCCATGTGGCTACCACCTCCAGATGATTCTCCCCATCACCCTTAGCAACAGGAAGGCTCTCCAGAGGACTGAGATAATTTCTTTAGACTCTCCTATGACTAAGGCTGGCTGGGTGATCCTTGTGTAGGCTGGGTGATCCTATTGTAAATGTTAATTTTCAACCCCAACCAAATACTTATTGTTTCTGGTACTTTTTCATCATTAAGGAAAGAAGGCATTTGGCAATGTAAGAGCTTCACACAAGAAGGACAAAGACATATGAACAAAGAGACTGTTTTTCACTGCAGTGTTGACAGCGACAGCTGTAGCAGTGGAGATTGTGACAGCCTACCATCTGGAGTATCTGGTCAGTTTCTGTAGACTACTGAGTTGAACAGGTACAAGAAAGGTGACAGTCCCTGCACGTAGTTAAAAAACTTTCATTGATTCTTTGTGAATTTCCCATCAGGCACCCCAATCCACTCATCACCCCACCCCCCCACCCCACCCCCACCCTTGTAACCTCCTCACCAAAAGAAAACAAAACCCAAAATAAAACAACAAAACACGAAAACAAACAGACAAAACAACCCATCTCACTGTGGAGGCTTTGGTGTGTCAGTGTGTCACATAGTATAATCTTTTGCTCAAATAGCTTTACTTATAAATGTTCACTGCAATGAGTCACTCGTCTGGTTCAAGGTCTTCACCTTCTGCTATACTATCAATACCGGATCTTCACCAGGACTCCTCTTAGATACCCTGTTGTTGCCCTGTGCCATGGAGATCCTGTAGCTTTGATTCTGTAGAATCAGTCCCTTCATGTGCTCTCGCAGTTCACAGATGGAGTTAGTGTTGGGGTGGACCAACTAAAAGTTTGGGATCTGGGCCCGGGTGGTAGCTGAGTTGGACAGGCTACCCATTCTACTGAGCCCACACCATCAGAGCCAGCTTGCCAGCACTGCCCCGACAGTCAAAGGGTGAGGCCATTTCTCCTGCTCTTGTGCCCTTGGGCTGTCTCACCCATATCACCAGAGTCTACTCTACCTCACTGCCCAGGCTAGGTTCAGGGCTCAGTCACTAGCTGGTGAAGGACAAGGCCACCTCTCCCAAGTGCTATAGCCAATTTACCCACACTCATGCCCCTGGGGCCAGCTTACCTGTACCCTTGCCACTAGGGCACGCATACATATTTAAGGATGACATTTATTCTACATATATTTTTCTTTATTCTCTTGCTTGGTTATACATGGTCAGTTTCCAGGTTTCCACTTGGTTCTTACTCCAACTGTTGAAGAAACAATGTGACAGTTATTTTACCTGTTGTGGTAGTTTGAATATGCTAGGCCCAAGGAGTGGCACCATTAAGAGGTATGGCCTTGTTGGAGGAAGTGTGTCACTGTGGTGGTGGGCTTTCCAGAAGCCAGTCTTCTGTTTGTCTTAGGAATGAGATGTAGAACTCTCAGCTCCTCTAGGACCATGCTTCCATGCCCAGATGCTGCCATGCTTTCTACCGTGACGATAATGAACCGAACTTCAGAATCCGTGAGCCAGCCCCAATTGAATGTTGCCTTTATAAGGGTTGCTTTGGTCATGGTGTCTCTTCACAGCAATAAAACCCTAAGATACTTGTCATATCTGTCAATCCCAACTATACTCAGAGATAGAGAAAGGAGCACAGGGCTGGCTCTTGGGGCCAATGGACTTACTATATCAGACTTCAAGTCGGACTCCATTTATAACTTAGCTCTTGAATGTTATCTACGCTATGAAGACATAAGGTACCTGAAGTCACTACCTGAATCACTGTAGTAGTCTTTAGAGAGTCCCAGAATTCTCCTTACCTCAACAAATGGCTACCGGCCTGTTAGGAAGTAATACTGGCACAACTGTTTCTGTGATCTGTACCTTGCTGGTTTCCAGATAGTTCCTGCTGGGAGCACAGTTTCCTCTCTTGTCAATAGGCTTAGGATTTCAGAATGGCTCAAGGTCTAGAAGCTGTGCGGTGGAGGCTTATGATCTGTGAGAACGACAGCCTTGAAACTGAGTCCTCTGACTCTGACCTCTAGTTTAGCTAGAACTAGTAGCTTCTTATTAATTTTGCTCCTAAATATGAGCTCATTGATTTATCCAGTGTTTAGGCCCTCTTGCAGCCATGCTATCTTGGCCAGGAGTAGAGTTAACAATCGAGACGCCCTGTTCTCTGCTGTTGAAGCATCATCACAAAGCACTGATTGTTTTGCAGTTGTAACTGCTCCAGATCAGGCCTTCTGCATCCCTTTGCATCATGGGCATTAGCCTTCAGAGAGCGATCATTGGGGCAAAATTACTACCTCAGCCACAACAGTTGTGATCAGAATGAGTGTTAGGTTGTCTGTGTACCGTCCACTTTTAAGTGATGCTGTTAGCCTCTTGTCTCCATCCTAGGCTAATGGCTATCCCCTTGGCATTGTGATGGGGCTCAGTCATACAGTGGCTCCTCTGACCTTGTGTCATAGCTCAGTTACAAGGCATGTGTGGCTCCAGGAAGGCTGTGCTCCTGAACAATCGGACTTTCTCCAGCAGAGGCAGACCCTGAAGCCACTATGTCCCCTGCAGATGGGCACATGCTTTGCAAGGGGGACCTGGGCAGTGGATCTCCAGTTCTACCACCAGTTATGAAGAGGTTTTATGTTAATATTGTTATTTTAAAAGAACTATTTGTAGAGACAGCAATGGGTTAGAATTGCTACTTTTGTGCATTATGTACAGAAGCCTAAAGAGATCTGCTTTATTTCATCTCCTCATGTTGTGCTAACCCCCAATCACAAAATTATTTCATTACTACTTCATAACTAGAATTTTGCTACTGTTATTAAATCATAATGTAAAAGTCTGATGTATAGGATATCTGATATACAAACCCTGTGAATGGTTTGTGCAGCCCAAAGGTTGAGAACAACTGGCCTAGAGGAAGGTCTGTAGATCACATGACCATGATGATCACAAGGGCATGCTTTTGAAGGGGCTTGCAGAATCTGAACCCCTCTTTCTTCCCGTGTCAAGATGAGATAGTGTTTGGCTCTACCAAATACTTTATGCTGCTCATTATTATCCAGTAATGCTTTCAGAAGCCCATGAGTTTTGTTCAGCCAGAGGTTGGGTTGGAATCTCCAAAACACTGAACCTTATTATCAGTGTTTGATAGATGCAGAAAGATAACTAATTCACTATTGATTCTATATTCCTTTCAGAAATAGCCCATTATAAATGCAAAGGAAATCTTTTTTTATTTCTTTTTTATTAGATATTTTCTTTTTTTGCTTGCGTCTTTGTTTTTTTTATTATTATTATTTTATAAGTTTTTTTATTTACATTCCAAATGATTTCCCCTTTCCCGTTTCCTCCCTCCCCGAAAGTCCCATAAGCCCCCTTCACTCCCTCTGTTCCCCATTCAACCCCCTCTCACTTCTCTATCCTGGTATTCCCCTACATCCAGTCTTTCCAGGACCAGGGGTCTCTCTTTCCATCTTCTTGGAAATCTATTGATGTGTGTGAATTGTGTCTAGGGTATTCCGAGATTCTGGGTTAATATCCCCTTATCAGTGACTGCATACCATGTGTGTTCTTTTGTGATTGGGTTACCTCACTAAGGATGATATTTTCAAGTTCTGACCATTTGCCTAGGAATTTCGTGAATTCATTGTTTTTAATTGCAGAGTAGTATTCCATTGTGTAAATATACCACATCTTCTGAATCCATTCCTCCGTTGAGGGACATCTGGGTTCTTTCCAGCTTCTGGCTATTATAAATAAGGCTGCTATGAACATAGTGGAGCATGTGTCCTTATTGCATGCAGGGGAAGCCTCTGGGTATAGCAGGATCCTCCCAGAGTGTCATGCCCAGTTTTCTGAGGAACTGCCAGACTGCTTTCCAGAGTGGTTGTACCAGCTTGCAATCCCATCAGCAGTGGAGGAGTGTTCCTCTTTCTCCACAACCTTGCCAACAACTGCTGTCTCCTGTGTTTTTCATCTTAGCCATTCTGACTGGTGTGAGATGGAATCTCAGGGTTGTTTTGATTTGCATTTCCCTAATGACTAAGGATGTTGAACATTTCTTTAGGTGATTCTCAGCCATTCGATATTCTTCAGGTGAGAACTCTTTGTTTAGCTCTGTACCCCATTTATTTACATTTAAATGTTATCCCCTTTCTCGGTTTCCTCTCCAGAAACCCCCATCCCATTTCCGCTTCCCCTGTTTCTATGAGAGTGTTCCCTCACCCATCTACCCACTCCCACTTTCCTTCCCTGGCATTCCCTTACACTGGTACATCACAGGACCAAGGGCCTCTTCTCCCATTGATGCCTGACAAGGTCATCCTCTGTTACATAAGCTGCTGGGTTGGATGTCTCAGTCCTTTTTAGAAGGGGAACAAAATACACAAGAGGAGATATAGAGACCATCCCATATATAGTCACCAAACCAGACACTATTGTGGATGCCAAGAAGTGCTTGCTGGAAGGAGCCTGATATAGCTGTCTCCTGAGAGACTCTGCCAGTGCCTGACAAATACAGAGGCAGATGCTCACAGCCAACCATTGGACTGAGCACAGGGTCCCCAATGCAGGAGTTAGAGAAAGGACTGAAGGAGCTAAAGGGGTTTGCAGTCCCATAGGAAGAACAACAACATCAACCAACCAGACCCCCCCCAGAGCTCTCAGGGACTAAACCACCAACCAAAGAGTACACATGGAGGGACCCATGACTCCAGCTGCATATGGAGCAGTGGCAATCTTTCGCACCTTGAGAATTTTCTGGCCTAGTTTCTGGCATTCATGGCATGTTCAGTCATAGCTCAGGAGCCCTCCTGTCAGCAGTTAGGTCTTGTCTCACTCACTGGCTCCTCTTACTGAATGTGAGTTAGGTACCACGTGCACCTTTGCCCTATACGGTATGCTTAGTGAGAAAGACTTGAGTCAAGCCTGGGTCTCTTGCTATTCTATTTCTCCTGCTTCTCCAGCCCCAATACCATCTGATGGATAGTCAAAAGGACTGATTTGTCACAAAATACACTCAGTCCCCAAATATCAAGGCAAGGGGTCTCTCCCAGGGGACACTTCCTGCTTAAAAATGGACAGCTCTCTCTAGCTATGACAATATGTTGATGATTCCTGTGTGTCAGTGACCACACCTTCTCCTTTACTGGATCTCTTGGGTAAAGAGTTTCCTTCTCTCTCAGACAGGCACTGAATGACTCTCTTGAATTGATGTACAGGGCAGGAAAATCAGTACCTTGGCCCTGATTCCTGTTGCCCTCAAAGTTCAGGTTTACACTCCAGTTTTGAGGTTTGTACTGTGGTATATCTAAGCCCTTATATTTTTTTTAAAAAAGTAAAAATCCATTTCAGCTCTGCCTACTATCATTTGAATGGATAGCAGATCGTGGGGCCAGGGGTAGGGTTGAATAGGAAAATTACTAATAATCACAGCTTGAGGCAAGTAAGGCAATGGATGATCAAATATGAAAGAGACAGCACTACAGGACACAAGCCATTTCCTCACCACCCTTTGCTTTTCTCTGCAGTCAATGCCCTGCCAGGCCACAGAATGGTCAGGCTGGCTTGAGTGCATATGCTCAGACCCTACATTATTGATTCACTTAAGACTGTGTACCAGGTTTCCCTTCTAGCCCATATAAAACCAATCAAATTAATGGGAGCCACTGCTGGTACTCATCAAAGGCCATTAAAATATAAGTCTTTCATGAATAATTCTAAACATTAACTTGGAGCAATTGATTACAAGAACCATGTATTTCAAATGGGAGGAATAATTGATGTTTCTAACATGTAAATAGGCTAGGCTGGTAAAAGAATCCTGAGTTACCAGTTGTCAGGGTACAGCGATAATCAGTCAAATATCAAATATCATATTGACCTCATTGACCAATCTGTCCTGTGGAGTCATTGTGTCCTTTGTATGTGCATCCATATTACTTAAAACTGCTGAAAAAAAATAAATGTATACAATGAGGACACAACCTTTCCTTCTAAAATAGTGGTTCTCAACCTGTGGATCACAACCCCACTGGGGGTCAAATGATGCTTTTCCAGGAGACAACTGTGACCATCAACAAACACAGATATTTATGATTCATAACAGTAAGAAA
Source organism: Tokudaia tokunoshimensis (assembly GCA_036184795.1). Taxonomy (NCBI): domain Eukaryota; kingdom Metazoa; phylum Chordata; class Mammalia; order Rodentia; family Muridae; genus Tokudaia; species Tokudaia tokunoshimensis. The sequence continues at coordinate 61,779,484 of BTHU01000018.1, read as the reverse complement.
TTACAGTTATGAAGAAGCAACAAAAATAATTTTATTGTGTGTGGACCACTACAACATGAGAAATTATATTAAAAAGTTTCAGCATTAAGGAAGTTGAGAACCACTATTCTAAAAGGCGCAGGGTCATCATGTAACTGCCTACACAACCAACACAGGTGACTCACTCTTAGCAGTCTGTCGTAGATGTGAACACCAGTTTAGGGTTCAGCAGTATGATGTCAGAAGTAAGATCTGTGGACCCTTGGCTGCCCACTTTGACTAATGACTCGTTTTTAAGGCAGTCTTTGGTTTTTTTTTTTGTGTGTGTTTGTTTGTTTTTTTACTGGTTGTGTTTTTCAGTGTCTTCCTTCAGAGCGCACACCTTCCTGACATAACTGTGATACTCTCTTTTAACTGAATTTTTTGTTTTTTTGAGTTTGTTATCCTCATCCTATCTCTGCCATATTGTCTTAGTTACTTTTCCATTGCTGTGATAAAACATCATAACCAAGGACATTTATTTATTTGCCTTACAGTTTCAGAGCTTACAAACTCTGAAATTTGAGAACTTACAACTTGATCCACAACCACAAGGCTGAGAAAACACTAATTGCCAATGGGAGTCTTTTGAAACCTCAAATCCTACCCACTAGTGACACACCACCTCCAACAAGGTCACACCTTCTAATCTTTCTCAAATAGTTCCACCAACTGGGGACCAAACAAATATATGAGCCTCTGGAAGTCATTCTCTTTCAAACTACCACACATCTCAAATGTAAGAAATAATCTCACTTGCCAACTTACCCTATAAAATTTGACTAAAACCAGGTAGAAAAATCAGAGAATACTCAAATGAGTCTCTTGTATACGTATAGCTTCAACTTATAATGTCTGTTCACATTTTATTGAATCATGATACTCAGAGTTCAATAGTATTCACACAATCACACACACACATACACACACACACACACACAGAGAGAGAGAGAGAGAGAGAGAGAGAGAGAGAGAGAGAGAGAGGAGAGAGAGAGAACGAGAACACTAAAGATTCTATAAAGGGTAAGTCATATAGAAACTCAATGAATGGTACTTACTCATACATTGGAAAGTGAAGAAAATTACAATACAAATAATAATTTCTGACTGGGAACTCCTCAGGCTTTGTTAGTTGTCTACTGTGGGCACAAGGTCAAATGACATCTCCCAGCATCCCTTGCAGGTAGACAGACTCTACAATTGAGTCATGGCCAGCAGAGTGCATGAAGTAATATTCTACTCTTAATTCTATTCCTGAACCTTCCTAGAAGCCATCTCTCCTTCCTCCTAAAACAATAAGGTCTTGAGACTCCTGGAAACACAGGTGATTCCCTGTGGCATGGAATAGGCAAATGGGAGGTTGTCACTCAATCCAGTGGAAAATGGCAAGAAACGATTTCTGACCCTGTCAAACTGTTGTCCTTTTAGAGCTGTATGTAGTGCTGAAAAAGATTGGTCACTAAAGGAGTGATGCTCTCCAATGATGTTTATGGTTTAGAAGGATTGTTTTGTGGAGCATGGCTTGCACTGGACAAGGTGAGAGTTGGAAAGGCCAATCAAGGCGAGTTGCAGCTATCCTAGAAAAACTGATGAGCTTCTTGCAAGGCGGCAACAATCAATGGCCAATATGATGATATGAATAGGTCAGTCAATGAAAGTACCAGATAACATCTTTCCATCTGAGCACTGTTTGGGAAAGGAATGATATGTCACCTCCATTTTCTGGCATATTTTAAGCACTGTTTATTCACAAATTGAAGAATCTGATTTTTTTCCAAGGTAATTTTATGGCTATAAAAAAAAATCTAACTAATAGTTGTGGAGTTGTGCTTTTCCTGATTTGACCATTATTCTCTCTCCCAAATTATATAGAATCATCCTAGAGTAACTTTTTAGGTATAGATCTCCTCTACTATGCTTAGCTCAAGGTCATTTGGACAATATGGGTAAAGGAATCAATGCAAGTACATCTATAAGCTGTATGGAAAACCACGATTCTAACTTACAATGTTATTTATTCTACAAAGCACCATACAGCTTCCTGGAAATATTGCCCTGATTCCATGGGATTTAGGGTGAGTTCTTTCTAGACATTCAAGACTGGGGTGACATTCTGACTCGGGAATGGTTGCCTAGGCAGCACGAAACCACAGCAGAAAGGGCTAAAGGGCTGGGCGCAGGTGTTTGTATCTTCTCTTTAAATGCTAGAGACATAGCACACGCACTCCAGGATTTGTGAAAGGAGGCGGCTTACTGACGAGATGAGAAAGTCCTGAGAAGAGAAGCTGGGTGAAGAGTCTTGGAAGGCAACAATTTAAAACGTCAGAGCCTTAGGAAATGCTGGCGAGTCAGTCTGGCCCCGCAGCTCTGAAAGATAACAGCCATTGATTTCAGAGAACATAGCCACTTGCTTTAAGCTAAGGGATCTAAGCTTCTGGAAAAAAGTGGGAAAGGTTTAGATTTCAGCTCGAAGAGTTAAAAGCAAGGTGGTAAGAGGGGAACCTGGGAGCAAACAGCCAACTGGTATACCATGGCTTTCTCTACTGGATCTGCTGGTGAGGAAGAAGGAGGCAAGCTGAGTGGCTCTGTTGAGGGCTGACCCTGCAGGGGACTGAGGGTGTTTATCTCACCCCCTGCATCCTGCAAGACTTGCTGCTATTTGAGGGGACTCTGTCACAGTCACAGTCTTACCGATCTTCTTCAAAACCCTGTGAGGTGCCCCCATCCTTCATGAGAACAAGCACCAGACGCCCAGGGCAGCATCTTCACATCCGGTGTTAAAATAATAACTTTAAGCGGTCATTTGGAAATATTGTTAAGAGATGGAGCTCACATTCAAATTGTTTCCTAGAACTAGTAATTAAATGTTTATTTTTCTACATTTAAATGTTCAAAATGATTTATTTCTCCTATGTCATTCAGAACATTCTGTCTACCCTCCTTGAGAACAGTGAAATCTTCGAGGAAATCAGTTTCAGAGCTAGACATTGTGCTGGTACCAATTTGAGTTGTGGTTTTATGACTGCACTTAAAAAACCTGGCAATGAACTCACCATGCCTTCCATTTAATTCATCCTTGTCTGTTTCAATCATGTGACTGAGCTTGTAAATTGCATCTCAGCAGGCTGCAGGGATTCCTGTTAAATACTTAACCTAGGTTCTTGAGGTGTAATAGCCAGAAATCAAGCATCTTGTGTTTCTGTAACTGTCCCTAAGTCATCCATCAAAGATCATGTTTGGAACAGATAGTTTCTGCGCACGCGAGCGCGCGCGCGTGTGTGTGTGTGTGTGTGTGTGTGTGTGTGTGTGTGTGTGTGTGTGTGTAGAAACTACTGTAATGGGAAAATTAGAGCGTTTGGGAATCGGAGACATCTGTTTCAAATCCTGGCTGAGCATTTGACTAGATTTGTGATCTTGAGCATCTCAACAAACATCCCTGACCCTCAGGTTCACTGTAGAGTGTAATTAACCCTGTTTACCTCCTATGGTAATAGTTAATTTGAGAATTAAAGAAGATAATTTGCATATAGAAAATATTCAGAATGATGGCGTCATTGGTGTGATGATTGAGGGAAGATTTGGCTGGGAGTAATAAATCTATAAAGGCTGGGGTCACCTACATAATTGTTACCATAATTCTGTTTTATGTTCCATTGGTGCTTCTGAGGTATTTAGATCCCAGTGGCTGCTGGTAGTGACATCCTGGCCAGTGATGTTGCCTGTCTGTTTTTCCTTCAGCCTTTCTGAAGTGCTGAGTGTTACTTTTTGTCTTATCTCATACTGTTCACCAACTTGGAATATTTACCTCTGACATTTGAGTCACAGCTGCTCTTTCTTCACTCCCAGATGGCTCTGGGGGCAGACATGGACTAACTTCAACACTAGCCCACTCAAGAAAAAAACAGGCAACTTCTTACGTAACCCTTTTGACTGGACATTTTTCTGAATGTCTTACCTAGCCTATAAGAGGACTGGACTCACGAGATGTGAATGATGAAGTTCCTTTTAAAAGCCCTTCATCCCTTCTTAGAGTTTTAAAGCTTGTGCACAGTAAAATGGGCATTTCATTTCTTACATTTGGTCTCCACCATCTGCCTCTCCATCTCTTTCTAATCATCCTCAACAAGCTCTCTGGTTGTTCGGAAGATAATTCATGACAAGATGCATTGATTGCAACAAGCCAAAAACTTAGGAGTTTGGTTTGTGTTTGTACCAATTCCCAATCTTCCCAATCCTTTGTACAGGACAATGTAAGCATCAGGCAGAGGAGATGTGTATCGTCTGCAAGTCCGATGCCATTGTTTGTTTGCAAGGACAGCTGACTCACATACCACAGACAGGGTCTTTGAGACAAAGCTAGGAAATCAGGCCAGACAGAACAGTGAGGTGGGCTATTGACTCAGCAAGAACATCAGCACAGAATCTCCTATGAAGTTGCAAGGCCAACAGTTGTCTGAAAAACAGGGACCAGTCCCGAGGGAGGACAGAGAGATAATAAACAATGGTGGTGTTCTGGGGTCTTGAATCATCTAGTTGGCATCAAGGGGTATCCACTAAAAGTTATTTACTGCCATTGTCTATTTCATATTTCACACTGGGTTATTTTGGTGACCCACAGGGCAGCCAGAGAGTGCACTGGAAGGCTTATGAGCCCCCTGGGTGACATGAAGCAGGTTGACCCCACTCCTGCCTTTCCTACTAAGTGCTTGGAGAGCTTCTGCACATTAGACATGAAATCAGACACTGTGAGAACTGATTGGCCCACAGGGAGAATAGAGAAGAAATCATTCTTAACAGCCCTAGTCAGTCAGTGGTGATCTTAGGCACTAAATGGCAGAGGAACACCATACGTAGCCACCGTGTAGAGAAGATGAGTGGCTAGTTCTGGCTTTGTAAATACAAATTGCCATGTGGTTGTGAGGGTTGTTTCTAAGTGTATATTATCAGGCCTAAATTCATAGTGTTTATTTAATTTTCCAATTAAATTAACTAATAAAATGCTCTATAAATATATTACACTCTGTGTCAAATTAGTCCAAATTCTGCACTACATGGAAAAAGAGTGTAATTACAGAACAGTAGGAACACAATTGTTTACAGTCCTTAAGTGTCACTACAATCAAGGTATTGCCATTTTTACACTTTCAGAACTATTAGTTGATTATTTTAAATATTTAACTCTTCCAATTTTGAGTGTGCTTACATCTCATTTCACACCCCCTATTAAGAGCAATCTATCTGGTATACCAAATGTCCCACAGAGCCATAGCCTGCTGCTGTCTAGCTCGGGATCCGAGACAAAATGTGAATAGATGGAATTTTAATTTTAATTTCCTCTCCCTTCATAGTCCTTACTTTGTAGACATTTCTAAAAGGTGTAGGGAAGAAAGGAGGGGCCTCTGTATAGATGAAAGGCAAGCCCAGGGACATGCAGCAGGGTGATGATGGCCTCACTTCAGATCTTGCTCAATTATGAAGATACAATCCCTGGAGATTACTCCACTTCACTTGGTATTGAATGTATCTAAACATGAAATATATATTTTTGTAATCAACAGTCTTTCTAGATACTTCATAAAAACTTAGAAGCATCACGCTTAAGGCTTATTAATTTTTTCATCTATCTTATTTCTGCTAATTTGATCGCCACCCCCATCGTTATACACGTTTCCTCTAATACCTACATCAAAAGTCTCTAATGACAGTTTCAAAAGGTATCCATATGAATAATAAACACCTACTTTTAAAATCAAGTTTCTTATGAGAAAATGATTTTCAGAATTAATAAACATATGGCCCCAGGTAGCAAAACTTACTTGTCCCACAGCTAAGAATTCAATTCTGTAGGCCGTGCATATGTGACTAGGGAGTACTTGTGTCACAATAACATTTCTTTGGCCAGAGCTGTTGGCAGTTCCTACAATTAGCTTGTCCTCTGTATTTTCAGTGCCAGAGGTATTTATGATTTTAAGTGCACCATACATGACATTAAAGGCATAAGAAACAGCAGGGGTATGGTTCCAACTGCTTGGTAAACAATTATAGCAAGATGTTTATTAAAGCTGGCTCTCAAGTGACAGATGAATGCATAGTTCCACTCTGCACTCAAAATTCGGCAAGTTGCATGCTCACAAGCAGATTAAAACAAGAGAGCTTTAAAAAAAAAACCCAAAGAAATGCAACAAGATCAGTATATGACGGGAAGACAAATAATTTACCTTAAAAATGATCTCCCTTCAGCTCCTCAAGAAACATGTACCTGCAGCTCATGAAATAGAATTAGAAGCAATTTAGGGGTATACAATTTGTTACCTTGCCTAGAATCAAGCTCTTAAAAATCCATTTGAATAAATTTTCCTTAAGCTAAGACATGATTGAATCCTTTGGGGTGGAGGAACAGACAAACGGGCAAAACAAAACCTACATCACACAATTACTGGCATATAATTCTTATTTATTAAGGTGCGATGTTTACATCTTTAAAAAAATGAAGCCCAAACCAAAAAAAAAAAAATACACATACACAGAAGACGTTAAAGAGACCTTTGTACAGCATTTTCTACCACATGAGGTTTCGGTGAATGATTTCAGAATTCCCTTGGTTAGCGTTGCCATAAGTTTTTCTATTTTCACTGTCCAGAACCATATTTACAGCAAAATGTACAATATTGTAGACAATGGGCTGTGCAGGCTTCACGTGATTACACCTTCAATTCCTTGGTTGCCTGGGACATTGTGGAAATGCCAATCCATCTGAGAGCTCACCCAGATGTTCCTCTTAACCTTTGTTCCCAAAGGAAAAAGGGCAAGACTATTAATCAGGCAGTAATTTATCTTTAATTAGGAAAACATAATTAGGTATTATCATCTAATTGCAATTAGTGGTTGGAGAAAGTCACATTTTGTGAGCAGTGACCCATGGTGCATTGCGGCCCTCCTCTCACTGGAGTTTACATTTATAATTTATATTCGGTAGCCAGCCAATAAAATTGGACTGCTTCTCTGCAGTCCAGCATCAAAAGTCGCCAACTTCACCGCCAAACAGTGAACCAAGAGAACTTTCTACAACCACCAATCAGTCATGTCTGTTTCCTGCTCAGACATCAAGTGTAAGTCAAAATAATTGTATAAAAAAAAATCCCACTTGAAATAGACTGGAGAACCATTCTACACTTCATGTCTGGTACAGTTAAAAACAGTTTAATGGCTCAAGGCACCACTATGGTTGAACATCAGATACACGGGTAATCGGCTAATCTACCTTGCTGTAAAGTCAGTAAGTAGCTTGTGCAGTTGTGAAAAGCAATCTCTAGAGGACCATTAAACATACAATAGGCACGTGTATCATAATACAAATAGAAAACAATGAGTCTAGAAAAAGCATGTTGAGCACCGTTGTGGCATAGTTTGTATTTCTTTACCTAAATGCTATGTAAACCTGACATTTACAAAATGAAAGACTACGATTTTTAAAGTTACACTCATTCAAGGTTGCACTCTTTGCTATCTCCGCCTAAGAGATTCTAGTTCGTCCGCATACTTTGAGAGGTCTCTGCCTCTTGATCAGCCTCCACCTCACTGGTAGATTCCTTCAGATGTAAGCTCAAGTTTTCCAATGTCAGATGGGAGGACTTGTAGACTATCTCGTTCAAGTCGGACCTGATATAAACCAAGGATGGGTCATTCAGAGGATCTTCCACAGAGACCTGGGTGTTTTCTCGTGTGATTCCCATGTCTTTGCTGTGTTCGGAGGGCGATTTCCTTTTCATGCGAGTATAAGTTTTATCTTGATTCTCCATCCCTTGCTCACTTTCCAGAAAACGTCCAAAGAACCAAATGAAGAATCCAAACCACACAAAAGCTATCAAACTTGGAACAAAAGCCAGACACTTGACATCTAGGCTGGCCCCTATGAACCTACTGTGTAAGAACATGTCACCTTCAACATAGGTTTTATTAGTCTGAGGATTAGTGTGATTGGACCGCCATTCCCAGGACAGCTTGGTTCTGTTTAAATCCTTTAAACTTTCAGAGTCTTTCACTGTATATATTTTCTGCCCTGGACCAATATACTGTCCATATTCATGAGGTTTGTAAAATATCTGGTTCTTCCACATATTCAGGTCCAAAATCAAGACGAGAAAGATAATTCCGTAGTTAAACCATTTACCTGCATTTAAAATGAAATACTGAATTAGTCAAATGCTAATAAAATGGCAATCCAGTTTTCTCTATTAAAATAAAGATAATAGTACAACAGTATCAATTGTTGAAGAATGAGAGCTGTTGACAGTTTTTTTTTTTTGAAAGGGTAATGCTACCAAAAGCGAATTGACAACGTGAAATGAGTCAAACTGCAAACAGTAGGTCTCCGAGTAACTTGAAATTTACTGTTATATGATTTGATCTCTTTGTTTTATATGCACCTCAGCTAGATTCAAAGTTAGTCTTGGGTTCTTTTTAAGAATAGGTTAATTAGTAGTGAAAAATAGTTCTAATGAAAATTTTGAGGAAGTCCAATATATGATTGACCATTTCTTTCTGTTTTATAATTAGGTCTAGGGAAGAAATAAATCATCTTGCAATTCGAATCACAGTAGCATGTCAATTGAATTCACATTGTTGTTTGCAGGAAACCTGATGATTCAGCCATTAGCCGATGTGATTCAGATCTATAATCTCTGAGCATTCAAGACTTAAGAAATTCACACCAAGTGCCCATAGAACACAATGTACTTATTAAACATACAACCAAAGCTAATAAACTACTGGAAGATGTCACCTAGAGAGATTGTAACCACTATGATTTCCTCTTATATTTAAAATATTACATTTGAACCAGAGAGGCATCTCACTCATTAAGAGTGCAGAGGACCCTAGTTTGGTACCTAACACTCACACCTCTATATAATCCAGTTCCAAGTGTGATGTGATGTCTCTGACCTCACATGTATGACCAACATGCACATACACATAATTAAATATATTTAATTAAATCATAGATACATATGTGTATAAGTATACATATATACATATACAAAATAAATATCTTGTCAATGATGTGTTACTGAAATATGTCTGCACAGGGAAAGAATATAGAAAATTTCTCAGGGATACTAGGCTCTATTACAATTGTTAGTATTTCTTACAGGCTCTCAGGTACTCTATAATCGTGTTAATATCTTCCTTGAGTCTGTTATAGCAAACAGTAAGATACCAGAACAGACTAGAGAAGCTTCGGTCATAATTTTAAGTACTACGACCACATTGATTACTAATTAGAAGGTAATTCTATTGAACATAATGAAGTTCCTACATCACCTAATCATGCATTTTGTACATTGTGCAGCTTTGGGGAAAGTGATCTGGCTGTGAGGTAGTTGAAAATATGTGTGCACATTACTAGATCCTGTGATATATAAAGCTGACAGGAGCCATCCTGTTCCCAAATCCACCTGCAAACTGATTTCAGTACTTGCCTTAAATTCTTTAAAGCCCCTGTATCCTTCTATGAAGAGAAACAAACAAACAAACCAGTATTTCTTGAAGTTAATATTTCATGAGCTTATAGATACTAAGCACCATGCCTTGAAGATGATTCAGACATTTTAAACACCAGTTGTTTTTAGTGTTATCATCCAAACTTTGCCTGGCTAATGGCGATTTGTCTAAAGAAGAAATTGCCACTCGCAGTTTATTGAAGAGTTTAGCTAAAGGAATTAACAGTGCTTGCATCTTTGTGCTTTGTTGCCTTTGTAGTTTGTCTTTATTTTATAGTTGATTATCAGTATAAACATATTTCAATCTTGAAGCTCTAAGAGCTGACTTGAACTTGGTTACCATATGTAAAATCAAGGTTCCCGACATTCCAAGCGATTGTCTGATTTAGTGTGCAAAAACAAAAATCAAAGGTGCACAGTATCATTAAACGTTTGTCGAGCTCATATTAGACACTGCAGCATACACCCCCATATGGTGAAGATACAAGTTTCTACCTTTCAAGGGGGAATTCATCATCTTGTTGGAGAAACGGGCCAGAGATAGAACAGACAATAATAACAGACTTCATTTGAGAGATGTTAATGAGGGATACAAACTATAAATGCAAGAGACATTGCGAACGTGGAATAAAAACCAAGGAGAAATTTCTGTAGGAAGGACTTTGGAGGAAGCAGCAATCCACATGGTCCTTGAGGAAGAACTGGGGCTGAGAAGCCTGAAGCATTTTCGTTTTCTTCTAGTGTGTGTGTGTGTGTGTGTGTGTGTGTGTGTGTGTGTGGTGTGTCTGCACATAGAATAGCGTGCTGGAAAGGATGAGTTGCTAGAGAAAAGATGAGCCAAGTGACACAGAAAAAGTGAAGGACATGGAATAGGGAAAGAACAGCAGAAAAGGGACGAGAGACAGGTGGGGTGGCAGAGGACTGAGGGTCTCACCCAGTATGAAGCATTCACCTGCTGCTGCCAGGACACCAGGCACATTACACAGGGTTCTCTAGGGCTCTGATGTGGGCATTGTACTTACTCGTTGGTTATAAACTACGTGTGTTACAATGCTAGACTGAATGGCAGAGCTCAAAAAGACTCTCTGCTTTACCTCAGTGGACCTTACAGAAATGTCTACACTACTTGCTTCTATTTAAAATAAATAGAAGCTTGTTTCTGAGATGAGACTCTTATGAAGTTATTGCCAGAGTCTAACTTGGGTCTCATCATTTTCCACAGTCTGTGAGGGGGATCAATGGAGATAGAGCAGATTCCAGTCTCACCCTGACATCAGACATAGAGGATGCCCTCTGGGGTAGGGGGCTTAACCTTTCTCAGCCACCATTATTTTATTTCCAGTGTAAGAAAAGTGAACTAGTTTTTTGATTCCGACTTCCCCCTACAAAACCTTCTAGTTATTCGCCGTGGGCAGAATTCTGCTCTTGTGTCGCTGTTGTTTATGCAGTCTGTAAAATGGAGAATAATTTCTGTGTAACTCTCTCAGAGGATATTTGAGGGTAAAACAGAGGTTATATTTGAGAGTTGTCTGCAATATATAACATTTGCCAAAAATGTAGCATTGTATTGTTTCGCCAATTTCTTTTCCTGACTTTTCAACCCAAAGGGATGGAAAGACATCCAAACGTGGTAGCACAGGTATTTCTATGCTAAAAGTCACTTTATTTTTTAGTTTTTATAAACTATCATGAGGTGTGGATCACTGGTATCTACAGATAACACAGGGCCAGATACACAATAAGACCCCACTATGTAGCTCCATGTAAATATACTTTGTGAACCACCAGTGGGTAGTTTGTCAACTTGCAGTGGTAATTAATAGCTCTGAGAAAAGTTACTATGTGGGAAAAAAAGGAAGGGGTGCAGACAGCGTGCGGGGTGGGGGGGGGAGAAGCAGCAGATCCCGCATTGGAAAACTCTGACGGGGGTGGGGGTGGGGGTGGGAATAGGGAAAACACCGGCAGGACTGTGCATCACAACCCATGCTGGGGAGTGTTGGTGCACGGGGACCTGTAGGGCAGGAGACTGCCTCGCTAGCAGGGAGGGAGGTCCTGCCCGGAAGGCTGTACAGTTCTAGCATGGACTTCCCGGGTACCTGAGGGCTGCTTGGCTGGCTGAGACCAGGCTCGATCCTTCCCTGTGGCTGGAAATGCTGAGGCTCGCTCCATGCTTTTACGCAGTGGATTTGATAAAAGAGACAGTTCATAGTTTTGATGCTTTATTATTAAGAGAGTAAGGTGAGAAAAAAAGAGGGAAGTAAAGAGAAGATGAAATGAGGGAAGGCCATGACCACGTGGAAAGGCGAGAAAGAATAGAGAGATGGAGAGGAGAGAGAGAGGACAGAGGGAGAGGAGAAAAAGGGAAGAGAGAGCGAGGAGGGGCAGGAAGCCTCCATTTAGAGTGGGCTGGGTTACCTGGCGAGGGGCGGGGAAAGCTTGGCTGTAGCCAGGTGACTGCAGAGGTGGAGTCCAGCCAGAACACTAGGGTCCTGGCCACACGTGACTGATGGCCACAGGATTATGGAGTGGCCTTGCCCAACCAAGCTACAGACTGTCTCACACCACGGCCCCACATTACTACATGGAAGTAAGATTGGAGGCCAACAACACATATGTTGCCTTGCCTCTCCTCCAATGTCGAGAGCCCATATGGGAATGGGAGATGGATAGGCTAGACTGACACTGGCTTCCATAAAACATCAGTGACTTTAACTTCCTGCCGATGTAACAGTACGGTTCCTCCACTGCCATGGCAGTTCAGCTGGATCTTGAGGTGCTGAAAGAGGAGAATATATGGCCCTTATATTCTTGCTTTCAACCACCCGGCATGACCTCTGGTTCCATTTGAATATCTACACACAGGAAGATCATCTGTCACTAACCATCTACCCTTTGATCTGTGCCAGTATTTTGTTAACTTGGTGAGTCTTTTGTTCCCTTTAAGAAATTCCTTAGCTCTATGAGGTGTGGTCTCCTGTAACCCAAAATCAGGCAGTGCAAACGCATTCTCCCATGTTGATGTTCTTGTGTAAAGCGGGAGAGTTGAGCTGCACCATCCTTAAGGTTTCTTCCCTACTCTAAAAGTTTCTCTCTCTGGTTAATCACCGTGAAAGAACATCTCCAAAGTTTCAATGTTGGAGGATGAGCCAGAAAATTCCCAGTTAGCAGAAAAAAAAAAACCCCAACAACAACAACAAAAAAATAAAACTCAGAGAAAACATGGTTTTCTGATGAAGAAAGCTATACTTAAAAATTTGTACAGTTTGAGAAACACTTTGTATAGAATAAACTTTAGTCTCTGAAATGGCCTGCATGAAGGTCTGTAAGACAAGACAAAGGCCCAACAGAAAATTCTTCTCCACCCTTCTCCGGAAGTACGCTGTTGTGAATGCTTGATCAGCTGTAGCTAGAGGTTTAGAATTTCCACATTAATCATGTGAGCGTGTTTGCATTCCCCCGTTGTTTCAACTACTTAGCGTAATGCAAATCAGCAAGGAGGTAGGACAGAAGCCATGCATTATTTCTCTTAATCTCTTTGGTGAAATAACTCTCTGTCTGCTTTAATGAGAAATCACCGCATGATGCTGGTGAGGCCACCTTTTTCTTGTGTTTTGTCATTTTAATGACTCTTGTTGATTGTTAAAAATGATACTGTAATGGAAATGATATCTTTTTACTTTGTGGGAGTTTATCGAATCCTTGGGTATGTAGTTTTATAGGAATCTCCACTAAATATCACCATCATTTGAGACACAAATTGACGATAATTGGGAGGAAATGTGGTTTTTCGTTCAGCTGAGAAAAACGCTACAGCCATGTTGATATTTGTAACATACAATGAACAGTTCATGTTTCCAAATGCATCTAAAACATTTTTAACTATGTCCTCATTGGAGCTTCCAGTTGACATTGGAATGCAGCTATTCTGTAGACATCTTTGTACCAGGGAGGCATTACTACTTGACCAGATACAGGGCAGGTGTCTGGATATTCATGTTGCCTATTATGAGTGCCATTTAACATCCATTGTGGGGCAGTAGGAAGCTATGGCCTTGACAAAGATGAATGCTGGATATAATAATAATAATAATAATAATAATAATAATAATAATAATAATAATAAACTGGGTTTATTAAGTTAGCACAACCCCATGTCTCTCCCCAGGTAACTTGTGGATGAGTAGAATGCATGTAAGTGCATGGGTCAAAAGGTCACCATTTGGTAAGCTATGAGTACTTATTTCCTAATATATGAATGGATAGTAATTTCGAGCTGGTAAAGTATGTAGTTAAGACCTAAGTGCTTCTATTGCATCTTTCAGGAAGCCATCCAACTAGACAAGCACTAGTAGTACTTGGTAGACTACTCTGTAGTAACAAAGATAAAAAAGGAGACAGCACATTTATGACAAATTGATGTCCACTCATCTTTGACTTTGCTAAGATTAGGGACAGAATCATTTACATTTCTCTGTCCCCTATATTCTAGCTTGTTTTTTTAAATGATAACTTTAAATGTCTGAATCCGCTTAGAACCTGTGAAAGGATGTGCCCCTCCAATATAAAGAATGACTTTTGAGTGTTTTATGTCAAATGCATACTTTAATGATCCAATCAGTTCTAGGCTAGATTAGAGTTATATAATGTTTGGCAAGTTCAGAGAAGGAAAATACCCACACCTTCAAGATTAAAATTATTTATATATTTAAGTCATTTCTCTGGCAATTGCTGAAGGATCTGGGAATTGTATTTTAAAATGGTCATATACATAAACATAGACAAGACACATAAATATAGATAAGACGCCCCAACTTGGTAGGAAGGCTAGCTCAGGTCTGGACAAACTCTGGGGAAAACAAACATAGAGATAATGATGAATTTTAGACAAATGGAAAGAACTGCCGCTTTACGTAGAAGGAAGCATAGTTAACTCTGAGGCCTGTATAATTACACTGAAATAGATAATTGCTTCCAGAGAGGTATAGGAAAATTCTCACCTGAGAGTGTAGAAAGAGGCCTTTGTGTACCTCAGATAAACATACTCTCTTCAGAGTGCATCATATTTCCCTATAATGAGACCTTCCCTAGTTTGTCAGACAGACCATCCTCCTGCATGGGTCATTGCCTCACCCCTCCCAGGACACCCCATCATCTAACCAGCCCAGGAGAACTCCTTAAAAAAAAAGTTTCTAGGAATTCATTTGCTAAAAATCACACAACTCTGGAAACAGAACAAAGGGCTTTTGCCCATTATATGTCACATCCTCGCCGCTGTAAACGACCTGTGCCCTCGCGCTGCCTGGGAAACGGAAATAGAACACGGATGCTACAGAGGTTTGTTTACTTCCACATTTTCATTTTTGCTGAAAGGGCTCCCGTGGGCATCATTGTGCCAACAGTGTGAATTCTCTCCTCACTGTTATACAGCCTTCCTTCTGGCTTTCCCCACGACCCCCTCCTAATTTACTCAGATGATGGCCACCAATGGGACACTTCTTTTGTGTGGCTTGGATGACAGATGGCGGAGCTTCCACTGAGACTGGAGTTAATAGGACTCAGAGGAGACTGGAGACTTAGTTGAGAGGCCGTCCCATCTTGCCTCCAGAGACTTTGTCCATCACACATTTTAAACCATCTATGCTCACGTTATAGGTAAAGGGAAACAGGGCAGGGGACAGAACCGTATAACACCTTTAGCATTCACTTTAAGAACAATGGGCTTGGGCCAAAGGTACCAATGTGACTTCATCACTAACCATTGTCCTCTTTGTTGCTGGCTTACAGTTCCGAGAAAAAGTGTATTTTAACACATGCTTGAATAGAGATGATTATTTTTACAAGCAGTACCCCAGTTTGTAAAATGAAAGCTCCTACGTACTGCAGCAAACCATCTGTCAAGGGGGATCCAGATGAGCTAAACAGATGCAATAATTCAAGTTATTTCTGACATGCATAAATAAAGCTAGCTTAGAATCAGCATCAAAAATTACTCTACTCCTAAATGCTTTTAAAATGTCAATGGGAATTCGTCAGTGTCAGAAAACCCTTTACCATAAGAGTATTTCCTCAGGAGGTAGCACTTTCCATTCTTAGCTTTCATCTTGCTGGGAACTCAGGGATCAGAGGCCAAAACTGGAAACTTAGAGTAGTGGATAAATGGTGAGAAAACTCTCCCAGGCTACCTGACATTGGGATTAAATAGAACCGGATGTTAACTGTCAGGTACAAAACAGTAAAGGTTGTGCTCCACATACGATGGACTGATGGACCTTGGCAGACAGTGCCTTGACTTCCTAGCACTTACTCATTAGCTTGATTTTTATAGCAAGGTTTCTGATATGTTCCATTGCTATCCCCATAGAAGATACATGAAACCAACCCCTAAGAGGCCAAGGGCCTAGATGAGAGCCATCTCAACAGAGTTAGAGTCTATGCATTCAGACCCTTGTTCCCCATCACCTCAGGACACACTTGATGTCTTATCTAGTTCATAGGTATATAATAACTAGGGCCCAGGAGAGACTCACTGCTGGGTTTTGGAGAGCCTTAACTATTCTCACAGAGGTTCTTCTAATATAGAGCAAACACAGGCAAATAATGCAAGTGACGAATCTACTGGGGGGTCTGCAAGGTCTCTGGCTCCAGTTTCCCTCATTGTCACCCTGCCAGTCATAATCTGCATGGAGGGACATTATATTTTGTACCTTAAAGTTCTACCAGCCACACCATGTCCCCAAAGCTTGCACTGTGCTAATTAGCTTTTGTTAACAGTTGTATAAGTGTTACACTTTCATTTCTGTCGCTATGATAAAATAACCTGGCAAAAAGCAACTTTTGGTATATTCAGCTCAGTATTGCAGGTTATAATCTATCATTATGGGAAAATCAAAATGACAGGAGGTTAAGGCAGTTGGTCTACCACAATCACAGTCAAGAGGAGAGAGAAACAACCACATCCATGCAGCCTGCATGCTTATGCTACATCGGCTACTTTTCTTTACACTTTCCTTTATGCAGGCCTATGGAATAGTACTGCCCACGGTGGGCTGTATCTTCCAATATCTACCAACAATCAAGAACATTCCTGGTAGGTATTCTTATGGGTCAACATGATCTAGATAATCCTTTGTTAAGTCTTTCTTCCCAGGTGATTTTCTGTTGTGTCAAGTTGAGAATCAAAGTTTATAACACAGTATCCCTTTACTTACTTGACATACAGACATATCACTTTTTAATCTCATAATATAAAATACTATCCTTCTTGGTGACTTTTCTGCTACTGTGATAAAATACCATGCCTCAATATGACTTATAGACAGAAGTCAGAGTTTATTTTTTTAATTAGATACATTCTTTATTTACATTTCAAATATTCCCCTACATTGCTGCATCAACTTTTCCAGGACCAGGGGCCTCTCCTTCCTTCCTTCTTGGGCATCATTTGATATGTGAATTATGTCTTGGGTATTCTGAGCTTCTGGACTAATATCCACTTATCAGTGACTGTATACCATGTGTGTTCTTTTGTGATTGGGTTACCTCACTTAGGATGATATTTTTCAGTTCCACCCATTTGTCTAAGAATTTCATGAATTGATTGTTTTTAATTGCAGAGTAGTATTCCATTGTGTAAATATACCACATTTTCTGTATCCATTCCTCCACTGAGGGACATTTGGGTTCTTTCCAGCTTCTGGCTATTATAAATAGGGCTTCTGTGAATATAGTGGAGCATGTGTCCTTATTAGATGCTGGGGAATCCTCTGGGTATATGCCCAGGAGTGGTATACCAGGGTCCTCCAGTAGTATCATGCCCAGTTTTTAAGGAAGTGCCAGACTGATTTCCAAAGTGGTTGTAACAGCTTGCAATCCCACCAGCAGTAGAGGAGTGTTCCTCTTTCTCCACATCCTCGCCAGCTGTCTTCTGAGTTTTTGATCTTAGCCATTCTGACTGGTGTGAGGTTGTTTTGATTTGCATTTCCCTAATGACTAAGGATGTTGAACATTTCTTTAGGTGCTTCTGAGCCATTTGATATATTCCTTAGGTGAAAATTCTTTGTTTAGCTCTGTACCCCATTTTTAATAGGGTTATTTGGCTCTCTGGAGTCTAACTTCTTGAGTTCTTTGTATATATTGGTTATTAGCCCTCTGTCAGATGTAGGGTTGGTAAAGATCTTTTCCCAATTTGTTGGTTGACGTTTTTGTCCAATTGACAGTGTCTTTTGCCTTACAGAAACTTTGTAATTTTATGAGGTCCCATTTGTCAATACTTGATCTTAGAGCATAAGCTATTGGTGTTCTGTTCAGGAAATTTTCCCCTGTGCCCATGTGCTCAAGGCTCTTCCCCAGTTTCTTTTCTATTAGTTTCAGTGTGTCTGGTTTTATATGAAGGTCCTTGATCCACTTGGACTTGAGCTGAGTAAAAGGAGATAAGAATGGATCAATTTGCATTCTTCTACATGCTGACCTCCAGTTGAACCAGCACCATTTGTTGAAAAGGCTATCTTTTTACCACGGGATGGTTTTAGCTCCTTTGTCAAAGATCAAGTGACCATAGGAGTGTGGATTCATTTCTGGGTCTTCAATTCTATTCCATTGATCTACTTGCCTGCCACTATACCAATACCATGCAGTTTTTAACACTATTGTTCTGTAGCACTGCTTGAGGTGAGGGATACTGATTCCTCCAGAAGTTCTTTTACTGTTGAGAATAGTTTCAGCTATCCTGGGTTTCTGTTATTCCAGATGAATTTGAGAATTGCTCTTTCTAACTCTATGAAGAATTGAGTTGGGATTTTGATGGGGACTGCTTTGAATCTCTAGATTGCTTTTGGCAAGATGGCCATTTTTACTATATTAATTCTGCCAATCCACGAGCATGGAAGGTTTTACCATCTTCTGAGATTGTCTTCGATTTCCTTCTTCAGAGACTTGAAGTTCTTGTCATACAGATCTTTCACTTGTTGGTTAGAGTCATACCAAGATACTTTATATTGTTTGTGGCTATCGTGAAGGGTGTCACTTCCCTAATTTCTTTCTCTGCCTGTTTATCCTTTAAGTATAGGAAGATTACTGATTTTCTTGAGTTAATTTTGTATCCAGCCACTTTACTGAAGTTGTTTATCAGCTGTAAGAGTTCTCTGGTGGAGTTTTTTGGGTTGCTTAAATATCATATCAGAGGGCACAGAGACAGTATCCAAATAAACAAAATCAGAAATAAAAAAGGAGATATAACAACAGAAACTGAGGAAATTCAAAAAAATTATCATATCCCACTACAAAAGCCTATACTCAACACACCTGGAAAATCTGGAGGAAATGGACAATTTCCTAGACAGATACCAAATACCAAAATTAAATCAGGATCAAATAGACCATCTAAATAGTCCCATAACTCCTAAAGAAATAGAAGTGGTCATTGAAAGTCTTCCAACCAAAGAAAGCACAGGACCAGATGGTTTTAGGGGAGAATCCTATCAGACCCTCAAAGAAGACCTAACACAAATACTCTTCAAACTATTCCACACAATAGAAACAGAAAGAACACTACCCAACTCGTTCTATGAATCCACAATTATGCTGCTACCAAAACCACACAAAGATTCAACAAAGAGAGAAAACTTCAGACCAATTTCACTTATGGGTATCAATGCAAAAATACTCAATAGAATTCTTGCCAACCGAATCCAAGAACACATCAAAGTGATCCTTCACCACGATCAAGTAGGCTTCATCCCAGGGATGCAGGGATGGTTCAATATAAGGAAGTCCATCAATGTAATTCACTACATAAACAATCTCAAAGAAAAAAACCACATGATCATTTCATTAGATGCTGAAAAAGCATTTAACAAAATTCAGCATCCCTTCATGCTAAAAGTCTTGGAAAGATCAGGAATTCAAGGCCCATATTTAACATAATAAAAGCAATTTACAGCAAACCGGTACCCAACATCAAACTAAGTGGAGAGAAGCTTGACGTAATCTCACTAAAATCAGGGACTAGACAAGGCTGCCCTCTTTCTCCATATCTTTTCAATATAGTACTTGAAGTTCTAGCTAGAGCAATTAGACAATATAAGGAGGTCAAAGGGATACAAATTGGAAAGGAAGAAGTCAAACTATCACTATTTGAAGATAGAGTTTATTTTTGCTTGTGGTTTCTAAAAAAGCATGGCAGAAAGCTCTAGGAATGGGAAGCTGAAAGGTTCCGTCTTTAATAGCAAGCATCAACAGTAAGAATAAAAGCATGAACTGGATGTAGAGAGAGGCTATGTACTCTTAGAGTCTTCCCCAACTACATACTTCTTACAGCAAATCCAACCCTCCTAAACTTTCTGAAGCAACACCTACTTGGAAATAAGTGTTCAAATACCCAAGCCTATGGGAGACATTTCTCATTCAAACCACTACATTACACACCATGGCCCCCATAGTCTCAATACTATATCACAGTCAAAATGCATTTAGTTTGACTTCAAAAGTCCCCCTAGTCTTTGACAGTCTCAAGAAAGTTTCAAAGTCCAAAGTCTATTGAGATTTAAGATAATTTCTTAGCTGTAATTCATTGGAAAAGTAAAAAGCAAATTGCATACTTCTAACACATAATGAATCAGAATAGACAATAGCATACCAAGGGAAGACTGGGGGTATAGTTGAGAAATATTGGACCGAAGCAAGACCAAATATCAGCAGGGCAAATACCAAATTCTGTAGCTCAACATTTAGTATTGGGGGCTTTGACAGCTCTGTCCTGTGGCTTTGCTGCTTGAAATCTATGCCTTGCTCTAGCCTGGGATCTTCTCTCTGTATTCAATCCTCCTTGGCAGATGCATCACGACCCCTGGCACTTCTAAAGTCTTATGGTCTCCACTGCAAACCAGGAGGCTTCACTTTCATAGATGGATGTAATGATCTCTCAGAGCCTTCATGAAGAGACTCCCCAACCAGAAGTAGCCTAAACACAGTGCCTCTCTGAAACCACAGAAGAATCCCTGACCCTTCCACTCCTGCATCATTCATGCTTCTAAATCCTTTATCATGAAAATGACACCACCAAGTCTGGCTGCCATTTTGAGATGATTGTGCCACTTTGAGTCACATTAGCAGCAGCTTGTGTCTGTAGTTGCTTCCTAAGAATAAAAAACTCCTTAGAAGTGTCACAATCTGGACGTTTAGCAAGGTGGGGTCCTACACAGAAGGCACCTTCACCAATAGCTCATTCTCCAACATCAACTTCCTATTTTGTTACAGCTTTAGGGTTAATATTGCTTGAACCACGAGGACCAAAAGCAGCATGGAGAGAAAAGGGATTATTTGGGTTACTCTACACATCACTGTTCATCATCAATGGAAGTCAAGGTAGGAACTCAAACAGGGCAGGAATCCGGGCAGAAGCTGATGCAGAGGCCATGAAGTTGTGCTGCTGACTGACTCGCCCAGCCTGCTTTCTTATAGAACCCAGAACCACCAGTCCAGGAGTGGGCTCAACCCTCAATGGGCTGGCTGGGTCTTCCCATATCAGTTACTAATTATGAAAATGCTCTACAGGCTTGCCTACATTCTGTCTTATGGATGCATTCTTTCAAATGAGGTTCCTGCCCCACAAATAATTCCACCTTGTGCCAACTTGACATAAAAAACTATCCAGGGCAAGAAATTTCCACTGCTGTGAGAAAACATCATGACCAAAAATACTCACTGAAGAGTTTATTCTGGCTTACAGTTCAGAAGGGGAAGAGTCCACCATTGTGGTGAAACACAGTAATAAACAGTAGCCGTGGCAACGGGAACAGGAAACTGAAAGATCACATCCTTAAGAGCAAGTATACAGTGAACTGGAGATAAAGTGAGGTCGTGTACTCTTAAAGCCCCTCCCCAGGGACATACTTTCTCCGGCATGGCCACAGGTAAGTCTTTCCAAACAGTCCTAACTGGGGACCAATTATTTAAATATCTGAGCATAAGGGCGACATTTCTAATTCAACCCATACATAGTCCGACTTTTTAAAAGTCCCCAGCGTCTTTAAAAATCACAATGTTTTAAGTCCAGTGTATTCTAACAAAATAAAAACAAGCATTATTATTCCAAAAGGAAGGACCAGGGCATAAAAATAGTCACACCAAAGTAAACTCAAAATCTAACAGTGTAAATTCAAATCCTGTAGCTCAACATCCAATATCTGGATCTCAGTCCTAGTATAATCCTCTGGGCTCCAAAGGGCTTGGGAAGCCCTACCTCTCCAGCCCTGCTATCCACAGCATGCACAGCTTCCTTCTTATAGAAAATGTTCTTCAGCAGTAGTATCTGGCTGAGCATGGTCTTCAGCCTGCCAGCCCAGGATTTACTTGTGTTTGTGAGAAAATGGATCCCAGATTCTGCCCCAAACCTCAAGTACACAGATGCTGGTGTATGGCCGATGGATTTAATTTTCTCAACAATCTTTCAAGAATATTCTAGTACCTACTGATTGAGATACACTGGCAGATATAGAGAGCATCACTCTTAATTACTGCAGTGGTGATGCAATATTAATGTAGAAAGAAAATTCAAACTGATCACGACAGATTAAGGGAGACTGATCAACAAGTTAGCATCTGCATCTTAGGACCAGAATATCAGGCTATGGAGATGGCCTTAAAACACATCATGAATCTCAGTATTTTGGAAGTCTGATCCAGGTTTTCCCTAGAAGCACCTGTCTTGCAAATTGTAATTAAAAATCACTTTTCCAAAGACTAGCTGCTTCTCCATTGCAGACTTCTGTTGTTGTTCTTTTTGTTTTGTTTTGCTTTGTTATCGCTGATCAGCAGGAACTAGAGAGGGATGAAAACACAACATTGAAGACAGAAAGGTGTGGCTTTTCTCAAACCCTGTGGCCATTTTTCTGAAGATTCTAATAGCAGATGCAGATACATCTGGACACACTGGAAATACCACAACTGTGCTAATTACAGTATAGCTTTACCTCAAGGCCCTCACTCCTTTAATTTAACCACTAGTTTGCTCAAAGGCTTCTCAGTGGACTCAGGCAGCTGTCGTTTGCATGGGGAAATTCTAGGAAAAGCACAGACCTTCTAACTTCAACTGTGATCTTAGTCAGAATGGAGTAGTACTCAGTTAATCATTTCCCCACCCCCCCCCCCGAAGAAGACCTTCCTGAGCCTAATCCCCGGGCTCTTCCCCAGACTTACTGTGTCAGAACTGATGGGGCTAGGGCCCACTGATCCATACATCTATAAAGTCTCTCATTAGAGAATTTTATGAATTATTTATTTAATTAATTATTAATTAGAGACCTATTAATCAAACCATGTGCGGAGAGGAGAGAGCTCCAAGTGAATGACGTCCCAAGTCAATGTATGTTGCTGACATGCCAAGGGCCTCAAAGCCTTAGATCCTTGGGGGAATAGAAACACTTCCCCCTCCTAGTCCAAGCATGAATATTGAGAGTATGTGCAGAAAATGCCCTTGTGGAGCTTTCTCCCCTTGGGTATTTAAGGCCTGAAGACTGCTCTCCTATAGAGACTCCATCTACTGAGATTAGCTAAGCCAGTCTCCTTGATCCAGATGTATATACATACTACCTCTTTGATTGAGCTATGTAGAGTAACCTTGTCCTCTTGGTCCACTGTGTATATATAAATACATCATGCTCTTCCCAGGGAGCTGCTTCTCCATCGGAGAGCATGGTCTACCTAAGCTCGGCTTTTCTATGTCCCTTTTCTTTGCTTTTCTTCATTCCAGCACCACCTCGGCCAGGTCTGTCTGAGAGCTGTAGAGCCCTCAGCAAACATTACCTAAAGCTTTTAAGTCATATTACTTTCCCCTTCTGGAAAACTTTATTAATGTGCCTTTATACTTTGTTCAGCTTGTAGTTCATGAGTCAAGGTTCAAGACCCTGCATCTGTGTTTTCCCAAAGGCACAGAGCTTCTTTGCCTCATAGCCAATGGCAATTGTAGCTTCACAGACATAGCATGTAGCCTTTCCAAGACATTGTGTATAACTTTTAAGTGTGATCTTTTTTGGTCACATTTTTAAATAAAACATCCCAAATTGCACAAACATTGGATACTATAAACCCTGAATCTTCCCCTTCTATAATTGACACTATGTATAACAAAGCCATGTGAAATAACCCTAACCTGCCTACTTTCTACAGTTCAATTTTTAAGAACTGATTTGTTCTTCAATTAATTTCGACCTTCTCCTCCCCGCATACCCAGTGTTTAATGCTTAAGTAGTATACCTTTAATGGGTTCTGATAGTCAGAGACTGTGCAAGGGTTGCCTGAGACAAGAGCTGGTGGCAGAAACAGATGGTCCAGACAAAGCCACCCAGAGGGATATGGTGAAGCTATGTGTGTGATGGCTATTTTAGAAGTCCAAGAGGATGGCATGCTGCACAGATTAAGTGGGGACTCTGAAACCACACTCTGTGACCTGAACTGAAATCGATTGATTTTACCCAGTGAATTTAATAGATGAGCCTTGGCTGCCTTGAATAGGAACAGAAACCTGATGCATCTTCCCTATTCATGAGCTCATTCTCAAACTCAGGAAGGTTGCCTCATGCTCAGAGCCAAAGCACAGCTTCTTGGCTGGGAAGCAGAGAGTTTTTCAGTACTCAGATGTTAATGTTTTCTCTGCCTGGGCTATTTTTATCCAGCAGCACAGATGGCAGTGTAAGCACAGATTTCTTCTGCAGTTTTCATTATAGCAGGTGTGGGATCCTAGGCCATTGTCCTTAAAGCACACATGTTCATGTCCTGCATCTGAACAGTTTAGGAGTGAATGCTACCTACCCTTTGTATCCATGATCATTCAGCTGTCTGCTTTTTGTTCAAAAGAAAAAAAAAAGATATAAAGCGTATCTTCAGGATATCTCTCGGGGATGAGAATGACTAAGACGTTATTCATTTCAGAAGCGTAAAAAAAAAAAGGTTGGAGAGTAAAACAACCCAGAGATTCACAAAACAATATCTTCAGATAAACTTGTGCTAGGGCACAGAAGTAAGTTCTATGAGATCAGGTAGTCAGTAGCGTAATTCTTTAAAGTCATGTGGACTGATTGAAGATTCCAGACCACATTGTCTTCACCTTAGCAGTCAATGCAGAAGCACAGACTGTATTGAAGTTGAAACTATACACAACAGTGTAAAAGCCACCCATGTGTAGGATCCATGTGGAGTGGTACATGAAGTGTGGCAGGAATAATGCCCTATAGAAGAGAGTTTGTCCCCCACCCTTTGGTATCACATACCAGAAGGTCTAATTTGACAATGCAGTTCACAACTAGGGAGTGTATTGCTATGTGTTCCTTGTCTCTAAGTACAGTGCTCTACTAATGACTGCCTATGGAGTGTGACTGGGGGGAGGTATTTAAGGCAGGTAAGAAACAGGCAAGCCTTCTTTATCATTGTCTCCATTTCATTCATTCCTATGTGCTCGTTGGATGTCACTTGTCAATGCCACCATGAGCCTACAGCCCAGATGGATGGCACTGAATCACCAGTTCACCTAGAACGATCTTGCATTGTTGAGTGAGTAAGAGCTAATTAAACTCATGCCTCTCACAGAAAACATCCAAAGGTGTCCAAAGTCATATACCATACCTGTTATGTGAATGCGGTATTCCTCCTTGAAGATCTTCTGGAAGAAGGGAATCTTGAACTGCATGTGAGGAGTGTGAAACCCAGGGAGGTTCACATCAACATCACCCATGAAATGTGGGAATTCCCAGTCCTGTCAGAAAGTCAACATGTGAGCATAGCTGTAATCTAATTTGTTTTAAGAAGCAAGACACTCCCAACTGACTTTCTCTAAGCACTTGTTTTAAAATCATTTAAATTCAGCTGGCTGCTAGATGTATCCATTTCACTTGGCAAGTATCATCTTATGTACACTGGATATTGGTGTGCATTCGAAATAAAAATTAATTCATTACTCAGATTCTACTGTTTTTCAATCTAGTAATTAGAAGCTAGTATGAAATGACTTGCTTCTTTACAGTTTGCTTCCATTATATATGGATCTTTACATAGTTAGATAATGGAAGTAATTGGTATAAGGTTGATAAACTTATATTTTATCTTGCTACTTTCAAAATTATGAGCCCTATAATTTCATATCATACATAAGGAGACAAAGGACCCAAACTCTACTAAAGTAATTTACTATGCTCCACTCTAGAGACTGTGCAGAATGTTCAAACACTAAAGAACTCTAGTCTGCTCGCTTGCTGTTCAGATGAATTTGAGCCCAAGATGCAGGACATGACCCCGCCCCCCAAGATTGCCATTTGTCATTTCTAGTGAAAGTAAAACTATATAGGGTATAGCTCTTTCAGAGGGAAGTTATCTTGTGAGTTCTGTCAGGAGCCACACTAGATTTCAGATTTTAAACCACTGAATTAAAAATCACAATTATCCCATGAGAGAAGAACACACTAAATATAAAGGAATAGTTGAGATGGGTCCATAGACATGAAGAGACACACTTTCACTTTTAATAATGAAATGATCACTGTAGGTACAGAACTATGTTTCGTTGACGTTTTAAACCAACTGGAATATGAACCATGATGAGCAAAGTGTTAGTTTGAGATTTTAATACACTACATCACTCGAAACTGCTGAGTTCATTCTGATGAAGCAGCTAGGACAGGTGTCTGGTCCCCTGGGAGCACCCATATATGTGTCCTTTTCTGAGAGACTGACCCGCCAGGATGAGGAGGTCAAAGATTGGCAGTCTGCAGCACCTAGCAGTCTCTATATCAGCAGATCATCTCAAGCTGCTGTTAGGAAATACATATGATACTTATAATCTTTTATCTTGCTACTTTCAAAATTCTGAGCCTATAATTTCATGTCTGAAAGAAAAGTTTAGTTAAAAAAAAAAGTTAAATGATACCACATCATCTGTTCTACCTTGCCTGTCCATGTTTTTCAGATATTAGTAGCACTCAGAGACATGATTAGGGGACTCAGGAAATCAATGAATAACGTTAAGTGAATTTGGAATATTTTGTAAAAATTATTAATAGAAACTGGATTGGAGAGTCTATCGGCAAACAGTCGCTGAGGTTGAATATATGCATTTCTTCCCCCAGATACAGAGTGTTCTCTCCATATTACATAAAAACCATTACAAAGAAAACAGACCCGGAATGCTAAAATATATCTGATAAAAGCTATGACTGCAAATAAAATGAGTGACTGAATATCTTCACTTGTCCTAGATGAATGGCAACATCATTATATCATCTTTTGACTTCTTGGTTGCAGATAGAGAATGCTTCTTGGTCGTAATTGGGCCACTGTATTTAAACCAGCTTCTTAGTGGCAAGGCATTTTCTGACTTCTCCCATTTAGACCATCTTCCATGAAACTCAAGTTTTCTGCTGGTGTGAAATTGCTTTTAGTTTAAAAGTAATCTCTGGAGATATCTTTTGGACTGTGGTCAAAAACCTCATTCACTAAAAAAAAAAAATAGTTTCTCTATTACTTCCCACCTCTTCCTGAAGATAGAAAGATGAGTTAAGGAAGAAGGGAGTAGAGGGAAGAATAAGTGAGAGGAGGGGGGTAGTGTGGTGTTTTCCTGGGGGAAGTCTTTCCATTTTTTTTTTCTTTTTAAAGAAGATATCAAAGAGAGTGGTTGAGGTGTGAGGATGGTGAGTGTAGGGAAAGCAGCTGTAAGAGAGTCTTTAAGAGAGACTATGCAGAGGGGACAATGTCACACCTGTGGCAACTCCCAATTCACCCTTTTGCTTCATCTGTTACAAAAAACCTCGTTTTATTGTTTCAAAACTCTTTTACTTACTCCGATTTCCTGAGTTCATTTTCCCTTTATTATTTTAATTTTATGTAATTCCTACTCCCCATTCCTCTTCAGACTTCTCATTTTGAGTCTGCATACAGTGGAATGGCAATCATGGTAATTGCTAATCCAGTTTGAGGATATTTCAGTGATAAAAATTTTATCTGAAGTTTGTTGAATCACAAGTATTTAAAACAGAGGGCAAAGGGAAGAGAGGAGGGTGGTTTCTTTTTTTTATTTTTGTCTCCACAGGTCTCAGACACTTCATCTACAAATCGGTGTTGAACCTACTGACCTCACATCCTTCTTGAAATGCCTAAGCAGCAACCTCCACAGTGACAAGACTGAAGAAGAGACACAGGAATGGCCAATAAGCATGGCTGGTCTCCTAGCATAATTCAGTTTTGTTTAACCTGAGAGACAGTGGAGGAAACTGATGGTTCTGTTTCACAATGGCTATGGTACAGGAAAAAAGAGTCTTCTTTTCCTGTCCGTCCCCATCCATTGCATAGCACAGGTCACCCTGGTGCCTCTGACTAGGACTTAGGTCAGAGTAGAGGTCTAGAGGTTACCCAGAGAGGGCTAAAGGGAGGGACACCTCTCCCAGAGGCATGGAGCAGTGGTCTTAACAAGAAGATAAGCAACCAAAAGTTTGCTGGGTTCTCTTAAAATAAGTTTCCTTATGGTGACTTACAGAAATAACTGAGGGGTGTGTGTGTGTGTGTGTGTGTGTGTGTGCGCGCGCACACACACACAGATGAGAATATTTGGCTATGCTATGATGGAGTCACTAGTCCCATGTGACACAAAGTCAGGCAGAAGAACTTAGACTTCCTAGTTCCAAAGCTTAGATGCTTGCTGCTCTACCAGACTGTCTCTAACCATAGAAGCATAACATGGCTTTCTGGTTTTATCTCAGTGCTGGCCCTTATATTAGCTTTGCGTGCCTTGCCTCGGAATTAGCCACGATCACTAGCTTATCTCTATGCACTAGGAGCTAGTGCATAGAGGTTTGGGCTGCCTCCCCTCTTTGAGTGGGTGTCATTAAGGTCACCTCACCCTAGCATGAATAAGACCAACTCTAATTCTTTCTCCATAAATAACTTCCCTGGGAACTCTTTCCTTCTAACTAGACTCCAGTGAGTGGGACAAGGAACAGATGAATGACTGATAACAACCATTGGGGATGTCATCGCGTTGTTACTGTGAATGCTCAGCCATCTCAAGTAAAGATTTTATGGAGAGGTATCATGAGTCAAGGCTTGCTTGCTTTCTACATGACTGTCAATGACATATTCTCAACTAAATATATGAAGTGTGAGAAGAACAGCCAGGGAAAAATGTGCTCAGCTAGTAAAGTAAGCCCAGAAGCAACAAGCTCATCCTCCTGATGTGGCATATAATGAAACGTTCATTTATTTTGTTCTCTGAGAATTGCTATCAATCAGGGGCCTCGGTACTGCTCTCTACTATTGAAGCCAGCGGCAGCAGTGGCAGAGATCTATCAGTGATGAGAGTGAGTTAGGCACAGAATACCAAACTCTTCTAGTTCTCAGCAGTTCATGATGATGTGCCAAGTGTGGAAACCTCTCCAACTCCACATCTATTCACAGATGATAAATGGTTAATTTTCATTCAGATGAGTATATTTCCCATGTAAAATAAAAGAGAGGTGTCTACTTTTCTTACTATGGTCTACTTCTGTCTACAGCAATGAAAGTCGGTCCGTGATCCCGGCTGTTCACAGACCATATTTGGGCAGGATTCAGGAGTAGTACTGTGCATCTAAACTACACTGTCTTGGGGCATTCTGGAGTCATTTCTCAGAGCTTCCTTGGTGAACCTCAAGTCAAGGAAAAGAGCGGGGTGTCATTCAGAGAGCTCAGGTTTAAAGCCTTCTCTGTTTTGAGTTCCCTGGTGATAAAATAATGACTCTCTGTTTCTATTTAAGTAAGAAATTCAGACCAAAAATTTAATAACAATTACTACTTTGTCCTGAGAAACTAACACCAGAGTAAAAGCAAAGAAATATTCTATTTTCTGGGTTCATGATTGATCAATTGGGTTTTTGAGGTAATTAAGGGAAAGAATAGGTCTTACTCAGAAGTTGATAAACCAGAAACAATGAAAGTTTCTACTTACTATTTGACAATTTTATTCACATATGTAGTGACTTTTGATCATTACCCCCTCACCCTCTCCTCCCATGGAAGCCCTTCTTTTTAATAAATTCTCCTTCTACTTTGATGACTGCTTTCATAACCCGCTGAGTTTAATTACAGTTGCTTATGTAAGCACAAGCAGAAAGGAATTTATCGGAGCACGGGCAACATATCAGTGACTATATCACTAAAGAAAAGACATCTGTTTTTTTTTTTCCAGCAACTATTACATGCACATAGACCCTCAAGAGGAATGAGGCTTCCTGTGTCCCTTACCCATGTATGACAGAATGCTGACAGTCCCAATCTTGTTTGGGTCTTGGGCAGTAATCACCGTGCAGTGACTTTCCAGTGCAGCAGGCATGCCATGATAGAATTGACAGAAGACTCTAAAATATTACCTTAAAATGTCAACTCATCCTCAGTTTAATAGTTTTTTATCTTCCTTTTTATAGCATTATATTATCAGGCTTCAGATGATTTCAAAGTCAACTTTACAGGCATATTTCTTTTCTAGCTAATCTCTATTCATATTTCAGAACTGAATTCAGAATGTCACTATCAGGATACCATTCCACCAAAATCCTCCCCAGTTTGCAAAGTGTTCTCAGCTTTTCTTTGCTTGCTGGTGTCCTAGCAACAGGATTCCAGATGACAGCATGGCTGCAAGCGGCCTGAAAAATGGCTCTTATGCCTTGGGTGATATTTCTGTTTCTTATTAAGAAGCCAGAGAGCCTGATATTTCCCTCCCCAACAATCCTTTGTTTCTGATTGGCAACGTGGCCACGGGAGAACTCGGCTGACACAATTCTCGGAAGCCTTGTTATTCAGTAGGCTCTGCTTATTTATTGGCCGTGCCTGTCGTCCCCACTGAAAGGTAAGCTCCAGGGAGCTCAGATGACTTTTCCCTGTTTTGATAACTGCTGTACTCTCAATACATGAACTCAGCTCAGCCTATGGTAGGAATGCTCAGGTGTTTGTCAAAGTGATGAATGATGAGCTCTGAAAGCCGAAAAGGTGGCGCAATCCCCTTTGCGTTTCCTGGCGTGGATTTGGGTGGATTTGGGTAAGAGAAATAGCGCAGTTAGCGTTATACATCACTCCAACTAGGAAAACCCGGGTATTTTGTTTTGCCTTTATCATCCAACTACAGAGAGACCATGAGCACAGTGACATGAAGCTTAAGCTATTTGCAAAGATCACAAAGAAAAGAAGAAAGCAGATCATTAGAGAGGGTAGATAAGATGGCTAATCTTGGTTGTCAACGAACATCTGGAGTCAACTAAAACTCAAGTAGCCAGGCACACCTGTGAGGATTTTTCTTGATTGAAATATTTAAGGAGGGATGACCCATCTGTTTCTGGATCATTTGAAGTTGGGAAGGCTCACCCTAAATCTGGGCCACATCATCTGGTGGCAGTCAGATTTAGGACATAAAAGGACATGGGAGAAGGAAGCTTTTGCTTTTTGCCCGCTTGCCTTCACTCTTACTGGCAAGTTTGTTTATCCTTCTGATACAGCATTTCTTCCTTGCTATTAGAGCCTGCTTCATCAGGATTACAATATAAACTGAAGACTGGTTGAGGCATCCAGCATCATGGACTAAATGACTATTGGATTCTTGGGATTTTCTGGTGGGAGTCAGCCATTGGTGAGGAAGTCTGACCACACAACCTGTAAGCACTCTAATAAACCCCCTTAATATACATATATAAATAATAAATATATGTATGTATATATGTATGACTACACACACACACACACACACACACACACACTTTCTAATGATTCTTTTCCTCTAGAGAACCCTGACATTATATGGTGGAAGGCTAGAATAAATACTGAAGATGTTTGGAGACTTGGTCAAGGATATGTTTAGAGTTCTTTCTTGTCACTCTGTAAAGGAAAGAAGGAAAGAAGCTGTGAGACTTGTCAACCTAAGCCAGAGAAGCAGAAACTAAGTGTGGAAGGCATTTGAGGTAGAACCGGGGTCTTGCAGGTGTGTTGAAGCCATGCTAGAACCTAAGAGGCACTTTGTAGTATCTGTAAGGGATGCTCAGGAGAGGGGTGGCTGAAAGCTGGCCTCAGCTGTCCCCTGATACCTACCATTCCCTCATGTCACATTACACATTTACAGCTTCTCTTCATAGTCACTGTTTTACTTCCTTAAGGTGAAATGTTCTTTAACCTTGTGAGTTGTTTAAACTGTTTTAATTGAGGGGGAATGGATTTCTTGATTTTCTAGTTGAAGGATGTTTTTGCCAACTTAGTAGGGATGTTTCACTCATCTGTAAATCTAATCCACACCTTTCCCTAAAATGTTTTAATGAATGTGACTTTCTCTCTTTGCTGTTTAAAGAATAACCCACTTTATTTTGTGTGTGTGGTGCTTGCCTGAATGGATGGATGTGCACCTATGCCTAGTACCCGTGGAGATGAGAAGAAGGCGTAGAATCCCGGGGGGTGGGGGACTAGAGCTCCAGTCACGAGCTGCCATGTGAGTGCTTGGAACCAAACTGAAGTCCTCTCCAACTGCAACCTGCACTCTGAGCTGCTAAGCCACCTCTTCTGCCCCAAAATGTGACTTTTTCATGTGTTTCTATTTCCATATACCCCTAAGACTAGAAAAATGGCTGTCTCCTGAACGATCTAGTCAACCACAAGGGTGTGGTTTGTAATCGGTTTCTTCCTTCACAAACTGTTTTTTTTGTTGTTGTTGTTTAATTACTCTCAGCAGTCCACACACTTTCCCCCAGCCAATTCTAAAGAGAGCATACATCAGTGAGTTGTAAGTATTAGTTTATTACCTCTAAAAAAACAAAACAAAAAACAATCTAGCCCAGAGCAGGTCTGAAAAGTTAACTACACTCTATTACTTTTAAGAGATCTTGCCTCAAGGTTGTAGTGAGAAAGAAAAGCAGTAGGTTTTTGAAAAACAAGCTTCAGTACGTCTAGACCCGGAAACCATCATTCCTTTACACTCCAAAATGGAAACAAACAGATGCCCTGCCCTGGCAGACAGATGTGAGGAAGGACAAAATAAAAGCCGGTCTTAAAAGTGTTTACACTAATGGAAATGCATCATGTGGCCTTGAGGAATAATGGGAAATCAATAACCCTGACTGGGGCAACATAGTTCAGGAGCAGGAGGGAGAGAGTGCTTAACATCTTAGAGACTCCTGGGAAAGGGGAGAGAGCGATGGCTGGCTGTGAAGACTTGCCTGCCATGAAAGGTAGTGTGGAATTTAAAGAAACACTGCAATGGCTTCCAGGGTCTGTCAATCCCGATCTACTTAGCACTTGCTCTTTCTAAAGATTCACTTATTTTTATTTTGTGTGTTACTGTTTTGTCTTCATGTTTGTATATTATGTGCATGCGTTGTACCCATGGAAACCAGAAAGCGGCGTTGGAGCCCATTGAAAACGGAACTGAAGATGTGAGCTAGCATGTGTGTGCTAGGAATTGAACCTGGATCATCAATGCTCTTCACTGCTGAGTCATGTTTTCCTGCCCCTACTTAGCACACCCTAAAAGAACGAATGCTAACTATATATGCTTGCATGCATTATACTCAAAAGGAGTTCCCGTTCTACAGAAAGAGTGAAATCCAGTGGAAGAAAGTCATTTGAGCATTTGTATTGTTTTCCTGACACTGGCTGTAGGGACACACAGCACAGTCCCCTGTTCATTCTCTGCTTTATTGTTTTTTGGTACAAATGTCACTACTGCAGTCTGGCTGGCTGTACACACGCTGCCAGCAATGGTCATGTTCAATTATCTGAATGGCTGATTTCTCCTGTGAGCTATATGGGACAATTAATTGCTTACTGATACAGAGTAGATTTTATAGATATATATGTGTGTGTGTGTATATATATATATATGTATGTATGTATATATGTCTGTATACATGTCTGTCTGTCTATCTGTCTATCTATCTATCTATCTCTCTCTCTATCTATCTATCTATCTATCTATCTATTCATCCTAATCACACAGTGTATCCAAGTACTGAAATATGAAATAGTCCCCTGTCCGTGTGAATACATTTAACTAAAAATGAGAATAAGGAATACCAAAGAAGTGAAAATAAATAGCAGAGCTAATAAGTATACATCTAGAGTAAAAACCTCTAGGACCTACCTATAGTAGGTATTACACCTACTATAGTAAAAACCTATCTACCTATAGTAAGAAAACAATCACAAGGGATTTCTTGGAGAGGGACTAGGATGGGGTTAGTTTCAAATTATTTGATTGCATAAAATAAAATGGATTTTGGTATGCTAGGGGTCTCTGTACCTGAGGTTCCTTTCTATATTTTCCGTAGCTTTGCACAATGACTGTTAAAGGGAGGCTCTCACACTATGACTATTCTGATTTTTTAGGTTATTTATTTACTGAAACAACACAGAACTAGGCTGTATGTGTGATGTCTTGAATGAATGCAGTCTTAGAAACAATAGGCTGGGTCTTCATTTCCCTGTTCTCAATGCGGCGTCCCTCTGTTTTCATCTTTCCCAGTAAATGCTCCATTTCTAGAACAACCCAAAGCCTCTGCATTTGTTGCCCCTGTAGACTAGCCCGTGGTAGCACGTGACAGAATGTAAAGGCTCCAGAGCAATGGACTTGAACTGCCGGACTTGCCGTGTCTATATTCAATGAGTTTTAGGTCAGAAGTGTTCATCCTCTGAGCTCTAGAGAAAAATTATCCACCCCCAAGTAAAATAGAAAAACAAAATGGAAAACAGAATATATCCAGGCAGGCTATGGAACGGA
This sequence comes from Tokudaia tokunoshimensis, assembly GCA_036184795.1. NCBI lineage: Eukaryota > Metazoa > Chordata > Mammalia > Rodentia > Muridae > Tokudaia > Tokudaia tokunoshimensis. The sequence goes on along the minus strand of BTHU01000018.1, from coordinate 61,745,206 downwards.
AAGAATAAAATATGTTTTGTTGTTTTAGAATTATACCCTCGGTGAATTGAAAGATTTTATGAAACCCTTCTTAGTTCAGGGGTCAATGCCAAAGACAAGTCTAACGTACGCCGCTTTGCTTGCTCGGTAGTCATTGGAGAGACATTCTATCATCCTCAGGGTCCATCTGGAAAAACAAATCTGCAAGCTGGGGCAAGGAACCTTACGTGCATGTCAACAATTGTATTTTCTCTCTCCAGTACCATCCATTCAGAGAAGCCTGGCATTGCAGCGGTGGGCTTTATTGGATTTCATGTCGCCCCAAGAGCAAGAGAGTGAAATCTGTACTTCCCAAAGCTGTTCCCAGTGCTGCTCCTAAGCTCCCCACACAGAAGCCTCACACTATTACAGGACCAATTTAACAGTTATTAAATGCTCACCCGATGTAAGCTACATATTCTCAAAGGGAAAAACAGAATCAGATCAAGCCCTTCCTTTTACAGTTATAGACAACAATGGTCACAGAGATGGTAGGGCCCTTCCCACACAGACTGTTACTAGGGAGGAGAGGACCAGATGATGCTCAGTCAGTGGCCTCTTAGTACTGTTCTACACTCACATCCATTTTACTGAGAACTCTTCAGGAAGTTGTGATTTAAGTTGGCTCTGTTAGTCTGTTCTTTTCAAAATAAGCAAATGAACTTGCCATGTGCTGGACATATGGACTACTTAAAAACATGAATAGTGTTCTGTCAGTGTATACCTACAGTGGTTAGGGATTTTCTCATTTCACATGGAAGCAAAGGGTTCTTGAGGGCAGCCATGTCACTTGCCTGCGGCAACCTCAAGTATCACTGAAAGGATTCGCTACCTGGTGTTCTCCAAACCACGAAGCTTTCTTTCCTTACCATATCAGCCTTTCACGGTGTTTCCATCTAAACACTAACCTGTCCATGTGTAAGGCAAATTCTGTGATTTGTTTCTGGTGGATGCTAACTTACTTCCGTGACGACACTGGTACTCTACAGCTCATATTGAATTATGTTTGCTTGGCCTCACTGGGCTCCCTGAAGCACGTGCTGATGAGACCCTGTGGAGGACACGTTGCCAGGGGAGGGCATGGCAGCAGGTCTGTGTCCTTGACGGATATGCAAGTCTTTTAAGTCCTTGACAGAGGCCGCAGAACATCAAGGCTGAGGTATGCATTACACTCCATGTGCCTTGTGGCCAGTTAACTTTTTTTTTTTTATATAGCCAAAGCACAGACTTTAGTTGCAAGTTAGAAGTTTCTAGAATGAGCTTTAATTCGTTTGCATGCGTCAGCTCAGTTTTCTAACCTGAGCAGGTTTTTATCACAATTTGGCTCTCTGATAGCTGATGCTTATGCTACTTATTAAGAAATCAGGATGGATTGGGGGATAATTTAGCGACCACCTACTGAAAAAAAAATCTTACAATTTGCTAAAGAAGCACAACCTTTATGTTTCCTAAATGCTTGTTTGGTGGGAAGATGATTTGTGCTCCTGCCTTTGTAGCTGAACATACCATTAAGTGGTAAAACATTTGTTATTACGTCTATGAGACTCGAGGCCGAGCAAAACAGTCAAAAAGATCAATAGGCACAATTATGTATGTCTTTGTGGATATCTAGATACATACATATATATGTGCATTATGTAATAATCCAACAAACAATTTAATCTTGTCTTTCTTGTTCTGAATGTCAATTGTGATTTTTTTTAAAGTTATTTCATGCATTGTTTATTTTTATCCTCGCTGTGAATTTCTGGAAGAAATGGTTCATTATAGCTCACAGATTAAGGAAATACAATCCATCATATTGGGGTGGGGGGCTGACAGCTGGATGGCTTGGTCTTAATGACACGGCTTCCCTGTATCATTATAAATCAGGATTCAGAAAGCTCGAGCTACAAGCTCAATAACATATCTGGGAATAACAGATAGGGACCACTCCGCGGAACCTGACCTCCTCTAGCTAGACCTTATTTTGGGCACTAAAATCTTAATTAGATAGGGTTCCCTGGAGAAGCAGGACCAGTAAAATATATGTGTATATGTATTATAAAAAGAAGGTGTTATTGGATAGACAATAGGGGCCGTGTAGCCAATAATGACCCCAGCATGCTAGGAAACAAGATAGGCTGCCTTTACAATCCCATATGGCAAGAAATCCTAGATGCTTCTTAGTTCTGGTTGGGTACTGATTCCATATTTAAAGGCCAAGGAAGCACTAGTCTGATGTCATGTGCGGGACTAGTGATAGACTCAGTTGCTCAGGAGAGGGGACGACAGGCTGACGGGCACATGTGCCGCCTTCCTCTGACCTAGCTCTCTATTTTCTGCTTCCTCGTCTGAAGCATCTTTAACCTCATGTTCATCCCTTCTTTTTTTCAACTTTTAAGAAAATTCTGAAAATGACTTTTGGGTGGGAAGGGGGTGTGTGGGTCTGCTCTAGGCCTTTTTGAAAGAAAGAGACAATCTTCTATAAATATACGAAGTCCTAATAACATTCATAATGGAGAGTTACTAAGGTAAAACCTGTGTGAGTTCTAAACTGTTAACCCAAGGTTTTCTTTCAAATGAATGCTGCCGTACAGATAAAGTATACGGTGTGCTACTCAGGATACCACCATGACAAAGGTGTCCAGGAAACTACTCCACTTCATTTCCGAAGTTGATGAGTCCCACTCAGTCCTTGAATCCTGTCAGTACCTAAGTTCACCATTTTTACAATGATCAATAGCAGAAAAGGCAGTTTTAATAAACCTCCCACTCAGTGTCATCTGTTCTGTGATGTCTTTTCCAGTCATATTAACCCCATGATCTCTGTGACATCTGCTTCTGCCATATTAACCCTAGGCATGACCTCTGTGATGTCTGCTCCTGCAGTATTAACCTGCTCCAATTGGCAAAACTGTCAACATTCCAGTTAAAGATTCTGATGAACAATATACCATCTACCATCAGCTCTCATTCTAGTATATCTATCCAGTTTACATCCAGGATAATAGGAACATTATTTACCATGTGTGGATCTAGAGAGCATCCCAAAGCAGAAGCACTATGGTTGCCTAGGAAACCATGGGATACCCAGATGATTCCCATGTTGGCTAGTCATCCATCCCTAAGCATACACATCAGTCCGTCCACCCCATAAGAGTACCTCCTTATACCTGTATAAACAGGTTCCAAATGGCTGATGGTCAGGTTTAACAGTATCTCCACATAGGGTACCAGTTTTCAGTATTAGTTACATTTATCATCACTGTAACAGAATGTTTGATAGGAAGAACTTAAAGGGGAAGGACTAGTTTTGTCTCACAGTTTATGGTGATACAGTCCACCTTAGCAGAGGTATAGTGGTGGCTCAGACCAGCTTGATCCAGAGTGGCAGAAACTTGTAGCCTGTCTCCTCACATGTTTGCCGATCAGGAAGCAGCGAGCTCAAGCAGAGCTATAACCCATAATGCCCACGCCCTAGAGATGTACCTCCTCGAGCTAGAACTGAATTTTATACAACTTGCCAAAGCAGCAGTGCCCATGAAAGACGAGAAGTTAAAACCCAGAAGCCTGTTGCAGGTATTTTACATCTGAAGAGACTCTCACTTCAAAGATTGGCTCTTCTTAATTAGAATTATCATCAGGAAAAATACCAGAGTGCACACAAAGTGTGGGAAGGCGGTAAGAATTTTCAGAGAATAATTTGACGCTGCCTCTACATACGATCTCACAATGTTTTTACTCATAAAAATGGTATGCCTGCAGTTATGAAAAATGACTTAATGTACAAAAAAAATCTATATGGGAATGATAATAAAAAGTGAACACAAAAACATACCCTTTGCCTCCAATACTGGAGCGTCCTAGGTGATTCATGCGTAAGTGTGCAGTGTTTACATCTATCAGTTACCATGGCTCTACTTCATAGCTATTGGCCATGGTGCTTACCTACATCAATTAGTACATTATTTCCCGTCACACACCCAGTGCAGTTGATCGGGCTGCCCTCTTTCTACAAGGGAAGCTGTTAAACTGACATTATTATAAAACCACATAAATGCCAGTTATCCTGAGATTACTCCTCTGAACATGGTTCCAAAGAGTTTTGTGAAGACATGATTAACTGACCTGTTAAGGAGACCCAGAGTGTTAATATTGCTTTTATTGTATGTGATAACTGATACAATACTAATCCCTTAGCGGATCAAGCGTTATCTGTCTTTTAATTAATTAGATTTAACTAAAAATGGGGACTCTTCAAATTTCCTCTCTGGGCAACTGTGGTGGTATGAATGAGAATGACCCTCATAAGCCCACACAGTTGGATGCTTAGTTACCAGGGAGAACTTGTTGACAAGGATCAAAGAGTAGGAGGTGTGCGGTCATGTTAGATGAAGTGTGCCACTGGGGATTAGCTATGAGTTTTCAAAAGTCCATGCTAGGTTCAGTCTCTGTCTCTGTCTCTCTCTGACTCTCTGTCTCTGTCTTTCTCTGTATCTCTCTATGTCTGCCTGCCTCCTCCCCCCCCCCTCTTTCTTTTTCTCCCTCCCTCCCTCCCTAAGGTTCAGGATCAGCCCTCAACTACTGCTCCAGCACCTGCTGACCTGCCTGCGCGTTACCATGCCCCCCTACCCCCGCGCCATGAAAATAACAGACTATGCCTCTCAGTCTGTAAGCAAGTCCCCAAATAAATGCTTCCTTTTATAAGACTTTCCTTGGTCATGGTGTCTCTTCACAAGAATAGGACAGTAACCAATGCGTAGACAGAACGATCAGTTGTTTTAACGTATGTACCAACAAGATAGATTAATTAGTCAAGGATCAGCCGAAGACTTCCTCACTTTTATCCCCAGACCCTCAACTGCATATAATGTAAAAAGAAAAAGAAACGCTGCTGTCATAATTAATAATCTTTCTGTTTTCCTTTTTCCAATAAGGCCAGATTTAGAATACCCTCACTGACAATTAGATAACCTGATTAATAGGTTATTAATGAATGCTATGCTCCAAAATCAAGAGAAGCCCTCTAAGGCTATTAAAATGAAAGGAATTGCATTTTCACTTTCTAATATTAGTAAGTGCTCTGCTCAACACACTTCCAGCTGGGGAACATAATTGATCCACTGCTGTAAAGCAGCCGTCACCTAGTGAACTCCTACAGGACAGTTCTCTATGTACATTTCTTGGTGCTCATTAAGCAATTCAAAGGGGCAATTTTATGTTTCCCATTCTGCAGTTGTGGACAGGGAGGTGCAGCGGAGGCTTCTGATTTGTCAGCTGTGCTCTAACTACACAGCAGACTGGTCAGTCTGGCCCTGGCAGGAACCAAGTACCCTCTTCCATCCTAGGAATGTGAATGTGTTGAGTTCATGCTATGCCCAATTAATTCTTAAGTTACGCATATTGTATAAAGCAGTGATCTTTTTTTTCAGGCATGCCTTGCCCTAAGAGATTCCGTTTTCCAAGTAGCTTTGATTCTGTTTGAAGAGTGACGATGATAAGGGTCCTAGGTGGATACATGAATACCATCACCATAGACTGATGGATAAGTATTTGCTGGTAGTAGAAAGAGAGCCACCCTACAAACTGATAGATGTTGTAGATATATCAATACATATTGATGTATTAAAATCTAATCAGGGAAATCAGATTTCAGAACTTATTGGTCATGCCAGACTGGGGAAAGGGTAAAACTCCCTTACCCAGACTCTACAGTGATGGACACTAGGCATTACAATGGTACCCATGCCACCCCTCACCCAAGCAAATATATCATCTGATAACTGGTATGTACATAAAGGACTGCCAGGCCTAGAAATTCCGAATGTCCCTGGGACTTTGGCTTGGTTTGGTCACCTGCTGTTGCTATAGCCCATTCAAATAGTGAACAAATATTCACCACACAAGATTACCAAGATAGGTGGGATGGCCTATCAAACTGCTATGGCTGAAACTGCTGAACCATATGAAAAGACAAAAACCTGTTGACTTATATATCTGGAATAGGATGCTCATGACAAACTGTAAACAAACTGATGAGTGTCATGACATCCTGGAAAACAGTTTATTGATTAAACCACAATGCAATAGGCCTTGGAACTGCTTGGTAGACTTGTATGGATGTTACCACTCTCCTTAAAGGTGTTACTATTCCATAGGCTTTGTTATATAGGTCTCCTTGCTTATTTTTCTTTGTAACTAGACCAAAGGATTGTTAAAAGTTTATAATAGACTGCTACATGGTATTAACATTTCACATTTTTGTAGACTATAGCTAGCTTTTGGTATCCGTGCTTTTATGACCCCATTGACATCAAAATCCAACAAAACCCTGGAATAAAATTATATTGTTGTTTCCATGTAACATGAACATCCTCTGGTAAACTTGAATTATCCCCAGACTAGTTGAAATATCCAACTGAATGTAAATGCTATGCAAGCAGTTGTTATACTGTATTGTTCAGGAAAAAAAAAAGGTCTATGTAATAGCAGGACGCACACACCAGTTCCTAACACTCAGAGAACACTCAGTCTGCACACTCAGAGGCTTATTTATGTACAATGCTTATGGACTTAGCTTGGTGTCTTAGTTAGGGTTTTACTGTTGTGAACAGACACCATGACCAAGGCAAGTCTTATAAAGGACAGCATTTAATTAGTGTTGGCTTACAGGTTTAGAGGTTCAGTCCACTATCATCAAGGTGGGAACATGATAGCATCCAGGCAGGCATGGTACAGGAGGAGCTGAGAGTTTTACACCACCTGAAGGCTGCTAGCAGAATACTTACTTCCAGGCAGCTAGGAGGAGGGTCTGAAAGCCCACGCCCATGGTGACACACCTCCTCCAACAAGGCCACACCTCCAAATAGTGCCACTCCCCAGGTCAAGTATATTCAAACCATGACACTCAGGCTTGATCTCCAAATAGCTCGTAACTTATATTAACCTGTTTATATATTTCTATGCCACATGGCTAGTTACCTTTCCTCAATTTCATGTGCCTAACTTCCTCTGAGTCCAGGTGAAGCTTCCTGTGCCTGATTCTATCCCAGAGTTCCTGTCTCTCTCTACCGGAACTCCCACCTTCTACTTCCTGCCTTTTGCTAATAGGCCATCAGCTTTTTATTGGCAGGTGATGCTTCCACACAGCACACAACAGATTATCCTTACATTGCCTGTGCATAGTTAGTACAAGTAGATTTTTTTCCTCATTCATAGTGGGTTAAATCCATATATATTCATAACTCAAAAGATTCAGAGGACAAACCATTCACTCTCCCTAAAAGTAACCACATGGTTCCTTATTTCTCTAAGTTCTTATCACAACACTGAAAACACAAGAGAAAATAAAAAATACCCTACAATTGGAAAGATATAAATCAAAATTTCCACCTTCACAAAAGGTGATCACAGGATAATAGGAAAATATTACAGTGGAGGCTTGACACATCTGCTTTGGGCTCAGTAGAGAAGGTACCTTGAATTAAAGCTGTGAGATACTGCATGTGAACCTTTTCTGCCTTCTGCTTCCATGGTGATCATGACCTGGTGGCAGTGTGCAGATGGTCACCACACTTACCTTTGCTCAAGCTGTTCATCTCTGCTCTAATCTGTTGCTGATTCTAAGCACAGACCAAATGGACTGTGACCCAAGGGTTTCATCGGTTTATCTAATGTTAGCTTTTTCTAAAAGTACACCTTTTAAAAGACTCTTTTAGTTTATAACACTTAACTTACATCTGCCCTCTCGAGATTGACCTTGCTTATCTGATGATGCCGTAAAATAAAAAACCCAATCTATACCAACCACGGCCACAGTGCTCAGTGCCCATCCACTTGAATGTTCCTGCAGCAGCAATAAAAGTGGGGACGGTTTGCAAAATACTGTGAGTCAGTAGAAATGGTTTTGGTGTCCCACATTAGCATAGGTCACTCCAGCTCGACATCCAGCTAGACATACAAATGACTCGGGAGCAGTAGGAATATTACCAAGAAATGTGATTGAAACTTCAAGATCCCCAAACCTATGAATAACTCTCTATTACTTATTCATATCTAAGCTAATATTGACTTCATATTCTGGTCATCTTTCACATTGATTGCCATTTAGGGTAGCATTGGCTTGGCAATTTCCTTGGTCAGTATTTACCTCAAACATCAATATTTTTCTAATGTTTATTTTAACCAAAGCCAATATTTTTTTACCCTTAACTCCTGAAGTAATTACTTTGGTAAATGCCTATGACATAAATCAGATAACTAGATAACAACCCATCACTGGTCATAGTTACCTGCATTTTCACAATTATATTAGAAACTATTAAGAAAATTTTCCAGTATTATTTATGTTCTTGAAATAGAATTTAAGGTATATACATGTACATACATGCATACAGAGAGACAGGCAGACAGACAGATACACACAGAGAGAACATTACCAATAAATTTAATAAATATTTGGCCATATAGTTAGAATGGGAGAGAAATTACCTTTCATATCTAAGTAAATCTATTTTTTATCATATACAAATTTGATTTCTTTGAGATATACCTCTTTCTTTGTTATCTAGCTCTATACTACCCTAAGTAAAATTGAATTATGCCAAGACAAAAATTGTTACAGGGTAGAAAATAAATTCAAACCTATTTTTCTACATACACCAAAAATTACACTTTAGTCTTAAACTGATGCTTTGCTAACTTCTGACAGAATAGTTTTCAGTCGTTCCCTTGTCTCACTGGAAGTACGTTTATGCATCCATCCTTTAGTGCGACTGCACAGTTGAATTAGTATATTCTACTTCTAAAAAGCTCCTTGATGATGGAAATAATTTTAATAGGATCTTTTCTTTCAAATTGTTTTAATATTTGTGGGCCTACATTTTAACTAATACATATGCTCTAGACACTTCCTGTTCTTACAATAATTTCTTTCTTTAAATCTTTTATTCTTAACAGCTAATATATTTCTTTAAATTCTTTATATCCTCCTATATAATTTACTTGTATTCAATCTTGCTTTTATTTAGTTTTGGTTGAGGCAATTTCATTGCAGCTCTGGGTTCAAAGGGGATATAATATCACCTGTCTTCATTCTGTATCCCCAGAGTGCCCTGAGATTTAATGAGATAACATCCACACAGCACTTTGTACTCCTTAGAGAAATGTATTACATAAAAATCAAGGCATTATAATTATTTATGTTATTATAAAACCTACAGAGATATTGGAGTACAATATAGCACAAATAGACAGTGTTGGACTAACTCCAAGTGCAGACTGGGAAATAACAAACTGTTGGTGTTGAAGCCAGTGGCTCCTACTCCTGTCTGCATTTATTGCCTTCATAGTTCCCAAAATGCAAATCCCCAGCTTATCTTAATAGCCTAAACAAAATACTTTTTGTTTTCATGGGCAGTATTTTAAAGTCATACTTTCTAAGCCCTGCCATGCTTGCTTAGTTTCTTCTGGGTATACTCCCTGTCAGCGCTGGAGTCGAAAGGCTGATACCACTTATCACTAGAAACCAGGTACCCTAAAGGGTTGTACATTAATGTACAATAATCCCTTTCTTAGCTGAAGTAGAGACAGTTTAGCCAAACCACAAGGGGTCGACCATTGTTTGAGCATCTTAAAAGAAGAGATACGTGCTACTTCCTAAAATGTTCATACACGTAGAGTGGTCTACACTTACCCAGACCCTGTTCATCCATCCCGCTTTACCCAACAGCCAAGCATCTTCCTCTATCATTTCATCACTGTCTTCTTCCTATATTTATTCTGTCAATACTTACTCTATAGCCATGACATAGGCATTATGTAAATTTTAGGGATAAATACAATGTTATGAGATGATCTCAGAGTGTTGGGGGAATGGGTTTATGCACTGTGCATTCAGATGCTGGTTTCTGTACCCAAGAGACCTGACTGAAGCCTGGATGTGGCATTGTCGTGATTATCGAAACATCTCCTGTCTCGGCTTTGCATAAAAATTGTTCTCCTTCATCTCTGGTTAATAAAGAGCTGATCAGTCTATAGCTGGGCAGGAGACTTAACGCAGGACTACTGATCCCCGTGAGAGGGTCCAAGGTAGAGAGGAAAGAAGAGAAGTTGCAATGAGACAGTCTTCATGGGGAAGTCACCATCAGGGTCCCAGATGGGGACTTACCATAAGGGAGCGACACACGTAGGGCTGGAGCAGCCAGGGCAAGACTAAGAAGATAGGTAAGAGGGCATGTGGCTGGGGACTAATTAAGTTGGGTTAGAACACATGAGAATCTGCCCGGCTATACTGCAAGAAGCCTTTTCGTAAACATAATAGGTCTCCGTGTCATTATTTGGGAACAGGGAAAGCATAGAAAATCGCCAATCAACTCTGTTACATCAGAGTGTAATGGAGACATTGACATAAATAGCAACAAACGACTGCAAATGTAGGAGTGTCATGTTGCATCCAAGAAAGAAAAAGACAAGGATAAAAAAGAAATGGAGACCCCGTGAGATCACTGAAGGCTTCCTAGAGGAAGTGGTTTTGCTAACTGAAGAGCTGGTGAGGGAACACAGAAACAATGTGGGTGGGACAGACCTGTGCAAGGGCAGTGGGACACTCAAGTGGTTGGCCATGTGGGTGACACGTGGTGGAAGGAGTCAGTGTGTGGGGATTAATCTTAGTGTATACCAGATTGGAAATTATACCATAAATCATGGTGCCAACAGTGGCCCTGCACTGCTCAGTGGCCTGATTCCTCTTATCAAGGTGACCATAAGAGAATGTAGGTAGAGTTGTGACTAGAGCAAAGATAGTCTTCCATTAAAGAGTTGTTGTAAGAGCAGTCCTGAGGGATGACCCTGCGGTCAGCACATTGGACAGGAGTGCCAAAGGTTAGTACCACAAAAAGTCACAAGCATTTCCTTACTCGAGAAATGGGATGGCTGGTCACCTCATGAGCAATGACTTCAACCAACACAAAAGGAGACACTAAGGTAACAAAAGGAGCTTTTGTGTATTGTGTGGAAGATTCCTGTTCACATGGAGATGCCCGGCACAGCAGGGACTATGGAAGGGGTCAGAGCTGGAGAATAATTGGAGAAGATCAAGGTGAAATAAGCAGAAGAAGAAAATAGTTCAAAAGTCACTGACTACCTAGAGAGGCAGTGCTACACCCAACCTTACTCTGCCAATGCTGTCTCTCCTGCCAGTGGTGCTGTTGACACCACAGGCTCAAGCACCAGGAAAAGGCAAGTGGAGAAGGATGAACGGAACCCACGTCACACACATTTCGCTCCTCTTTAACTAAGCATGTGTGCCAATATTGTTGTTTGACGAAGGACAACTTTTAAAGTCTACCAAAGAAGATAATGTCCATGAATTTGCATCGAAAGTGGCAGAAAGCCAGGACGCTACCACAGTCATGCTGAGACTGCCCGGCCTGTGCCCGCTCTGTTGGGGTTTTACGTCCAGCTAGATTAGCTACAGATGCTTCCTAGTGTCCTCTAGGTCAGGTACCAGGAAGACTTGGCTGCCTGCTGCATTCACCACTCCTGATGAATATGTACGTCCTCCTAGTGCTATCACTAAGCCATTGATATAATTAATAATAATTGAGCACTGTGATCCAATTATTTTGGGAAAGGATTCCTTTAGGTTTTATCATTGACATCTCCCTAGGAATCAAGCATATATTTCCGGTGCTGGCAAAATGAACCATGTAACGTTTGTGGTTTGGCTTTTTCTACAATGCAAACCTTGAGTGTATTTTAAACTTCTCTAGATGAATTGTTTTACCAAAGACTTATCAGTTTAAAACACAAGTGCACTCCCAGTCGACTAATCGTCTAGTACCACACAGGAGTATCTGTCCACACCAACTCCAGGGAAATGCAGATTCAGGGATGTTACGGAGTGCCACAGATTTTCAGAGCACCCCCAGGTCATTGCTTGTGTACCTGCCGTTGAGCATTGGCTCAAAAGGAACTAAACCTGCACCCAACATTTCTATTTTGAGAAACACAGACGGACAAATTAACAACGCTACTATCCACATGAGTAAATTCCAATGGAAGTTTGTTCAGTCTAAAGCAGTAATCACCAGAAGATAGATAGATTTCGAAATAAAATATACAACCAAATCGAGATGGGATGCAGAAAACTCATTTTTCAGATTCTTGTGCATCATTTAACTTTCATACCACAGCCTTTGGCAATAATAATAAAAACACAGCACCACATATCTATTCACTTTGGGTCTGTTGACTTTATTAGTTTTAATACCAATAAAAGCTATATATTATGAGTATGCTTATCAGATTAATGCTGACTGAATGCCCTGCCCAGAGATTATGATTCTGCATACAAATTATTAAGAGAAATGAGAAGACATAAAACTCTCCACTAAGACTGATTAATTCTACAGCTTACCACTACTGAAATTTGTTTCCCCAATCAAAAGCACGTTGCTTCCTTTCCGCACAGAGTTTCTTTTAAAACTTCAAGTTACGGCGCATATATGCCTGACTTAATGAAGAAGCTAAAGTGAAAAAGGCAAAAAGTGAATATAAATGAAAAGAAGATAAATGTGTTCGCGGCCTCCTGTCTGACCCCAGTGCAGAGGGGGATGCCTGGAGGGCAACTGCCGGGAAATGCAGTTTCAGCTATTTTATGCAGCGGCCATCTATCTCCAGGTGCCAAGCTGTGTGAAGAATGGATCCCTCCCGCACAAGAACAGCTTTGCTTCCCATAGATAACTCAGCATGAGTTATCAAAAATACTCGCAACTGTAGTCTACTGCTTATAACTCACTCGAATTTTTGACAAATACAGTAGTGTGGGTTCCCGCTTTTAAAGTATTATTAAAAATCCTCAAGTCAAATGTAATTAAAATTTCCCTGTGCAACTCCAATTAGATTCCTGCATCAAAATCCGAATTTATTTGTAGACTTGAATGGCTAAAAACGTATACGAGGCAAGTCATTCCTGTGGAAGATAGGCTGTGCCAAGAGATGAACTAGTTTTAGAAGAGACAGATGATAATTTTGAGGATATTTAAGAAAGTATAAGTGATAGGAGGAGCCTATTCTTTATGTAAGAACTAGGTCAGCTGCAAACACAGCGTGCTGTCAGGCCCAGACCTGCCCTGCTCCATTTTTTTTCCAGGTGGTGCTTGAAGCTGACCATCAGGGTTCTGTGGCATTGTGGGATGCCATCAGGGTCCTGTGGCATTGTGGGATACTATCCTTACCTTTGCTAGCAAGTAAGTTTCTCGTTTATGATTGTGAGAACTTTGAAGACAGACAGTGTCTTATTCATCTTTTATGGTCCTAGCACCCCGGCACGGTATCAGGGACACACACGTTTATTTAAAAAAAAAATGGTTGAATAAGTGGCAGACTGAATAATCTCTATTCCACAGGCAGCTGAACTGTACTAAATTAGGAAAACATGATCAGCTTAAACCTCATGGTGAAATGATGCTATTGCCAAAAGAGCGCTCAGTATTTCTCTAGGGAAAGAAATGCATGTTACAGAATGTATGCTGTTCAGAGTGACAAATCAGGGATCAGCACTTCGGAGAAATGCCAGTAGCCGTGGTGAAAGCAGCAATGGGACAAGGCCACTAGAAATGATCAACTCACACTGCCCTTGCCAACACATACGAAGCCAGCCTCTGTTTCCCATCCTGAGCCTGCTACAGCATCCAGAGAGCTGGATTCAACTCACACACCTACTAAAGCAACTGCCTTGTTCATATTTTACTAAATGGGTGGGAGGCTTTCTTTGAATATATGGATATAATGAAGATATGGGAGTGACTATTTATTTAAATTTAAAAAAAAGAAATAGTTGGACTAACAGACACCAGGGAAATGAGCTTTAACTGGGTTTACTAGTGATCAGCTACATAAAAATTAGGCACACATCTCCAAACATTTGATGGATACCCTTCTTTATACTTTGTAATCTAAGCCTGTGAAAACAGTAACAAAATGCATCAATGATAGCTACCTATAATCATTCAGGGAAAACCGAAATACACTCTTAGTGATCTTCAGTTCCCGAGTGGATCTTGATACAATTTTACTCTTCACTAATACGAAGATCATTTTAGTGTCCACTGGGATTGATAAAAACTTCCAACCAAAGAAGCTGGGTGATCTCAATGCCAAAAGATGTTAGACCCGGAGTTATAGGTGAAGGTAGAAACGAAGCAAGGTTCTAACAAAAATAATGCACCTTGAGGTGAAGAAAGCCCCAAATATTTCCGAAGAAAAGGTAAACCCTTATGGGGAAAGTGCTGTGTGTTCCCACTGCATGTTCCAAGCCCGCAAGCTTCTATACATGGTGGAGTCTCTTGACCATATTCCTCTACATCACACATGCCCTCCAGAAGGGAGAAGAAAGTTTATGGGCCCCTGGAAGTAAAAACAAACATTCACACATCTGGCAGATCAGAAACTTAGAGAATTACTGAAGGCCTCTCCTCAGTATCCTATCCTGCTCTCTACAAGTAAAACCCTTCACCCAGACTCCTATTAGAAAACCCACTACAAGGACATTGGTTCACAAAGTTGGACTCCGGCGCAGTCATACTCTAGCTCTTTGTGGGCTCCCTTATTGGGATAAATTGATGTGGTGTGTGTGTGTGTGTGTGTGTGTGTGTGTGTGTATTGTTTGTGTGTGTGTATATGTATGTGCCTGTTTGCGTGTTTGTGGGTGATGTGTGTGTTTATGTCTGATGATAGAGTACAGTTAGTCATTTTTTGACTATGTAAGTTTTCATTTTATTTTTCTAATTGTCCTTGGGGCAAGGGAGAGCATTTGTTGCTCAATCATGACAACCAGAGTTTGGGACTCAGCATCCACATAGTGAGCCAGGTCTCCCACAAACTCCTGCAACTCTAGGCCTGAAGGATACAACACAATCTCCTGGCCTCCATGTCAGCACTCACACACGTAATTCACACAGACCCGTGCACACATATAAACAGGCGCACACACATATAACCATGGTAAATAAATATTTTTTTAACTCTCTGCCCTTTAACATTTATCCTCTGGTTGCTAACCCCTTAAAGGAAACCACTACTTTTAGAAAACAAAATACTATTTCCCACGTGGGAAGGAACATCCAGGCTGAGATTGTTACCATGTTAGTTCTTTTTGGAACAGTGTCAGCATAAACAGATTAATTAGTTTTCAAGATGATCATCTCTCCACAGATATCCTTTGCATGGAAGAATTTGGTTTTATAATATGAAAATATTTCCTACACATACACACACACACACACACACACACACACACACACACACACACACACACACACACACACATATATATAACATACATTTTTGAAACTGTGGGATAATTCTGAACTCTTATACTTCAACCTTAAACCATAGATTATTCTTGGGAACATATCTCAGAGTTTCATTATTTTATCATAGGCTGTGAATTTTCTGGAGCTCGAATCTATTTCTATACTTTTGTAAGCTAGGTGGGGGTTTAAGATGCTTCTGCATTTTTAGTCTTTTCAGATTCTTTTTTTTTTTTTAACCTGTGGGGAAACTCCAAACCAGAAGGCAACTTGGTAAGGCATCAAAAGTTACAAAATAGGCAAAATGGACTTTATTGGAAGATTAGACCACAGAAACAGGTTCCTTTTAAGTAATTTGTGCACTCTCCCCTCTTCCTTCCTCCCTCCCTCCCTCCCTCCTTCTCTCTCTCTCTCTCTCTCTGTCTCTCCATGTGTATTGTGTAGATATGTAGGATAGCAGGTAGAACAAAAATTATTATAAATATTACCAATAAATTAAATTCAATTATCTCTCTCTGTCTCTCTCTGTCTCTCTCCCTCTCCCCCCCCCCATGGGTGTACTGTATAGATGTGTATGATAACAGGTGGAACAAAAATTATTATAAAGATTACCAATAAATTAAATTCAATTATCTAAACAAATGACAAACTAATGTACCTATTAGAATAAGAGCAAGCCTAACTAATTCATTGTTCCAGAAAATTATCTCTTCTAACATGGCATCCCCCAGAAGAGCACTATTTTCAGTGAACCCCTTCCCGCCATTTACAAAGCAGCAGCCATTAGGCCACTTGAGTGAGCTGATGGTTTTACTTATATTTTGGCCTATGGCATCTTTTCCCCTGTGCTAGAAAATTCATCAGTTAAAATCCGCATTGATTGTCAAGTACAGAATAGACACTCAGCTCTGAAGTCACTGTGCTGATTCAAATTATGTTCTGAAGGGAACTGGCCAGGCTGCATTCGACGCAAAGAACAGCCTGGCAACATATGGTGAAGTCACACAGTCTGGGACTCGTGGAGCAAAGCGCATCCTGCTACCTGAGACCACCGTTACTGCCATGCACGAGAGTCTAGAAGATAAGTAGACACCCTGGGCAGGTCTGCTGCAGGATAAAGGAAAAGGAGAAATGCAGGGATGGGAGAGCCTCTTTGCCTTACACTTGGTGTTTGGCATGTAATCCTAATATTCTGGAGGAAGCGATTATTGGCTGCTCCAGTATGTGTTTTAAAGCTGGATGAAAGAGGACCACAGTTACCTGCTCTGTACCGTCTACCATCAATGAGGCCTCATGATGGAGGATGGGAAGTTGTGTAGATACAGATTCGGATCTACTTTTGTGGACCATTCTAAGTGGCGCACATTACAAAGTCGGCATGCCACTGACAACTGCCGCATACGCTCCCAGGCATTTGCTCGAAACAATCGTTCTGAGAGAACGGAAGGAGAGCAGAGGCACTACACAGTAGAGGCATTTCCCCAGCAAAACTGGCTGACGTGATTAAGTTATCGCACTTAAAGGTAACCAAATTAAACAAACGAGATGGTTTTATTTTTATTGAATCAATACAACTTTAGGGGAATAATACAATATTTTAAAAGGCAGTTTCGCAGATCTCAATTGCTTCATTTATTAAACGAGGGAAGCTTCACCAGATGATCTATAAATGCTCTTGTGGAGCTAGAATATTCTGTTTTCATAGTAGTGAAATAAAGGTAGTGGAAGCGAGAGGCCCTATTGTCCCGAAGTATAACCATACAAAGTATAACATAGAAAATCGATTAAGGCTTAGTGTCTGTCTGTCTGTCTGTCTGTCTGTCTGTCTGTCTGTCTCTCTCACACACACACACACACAAAGAGGCACACATGGACACACACATACAAGTACATACGCATATAACACACACAACATATATACCATACACAACACATATACACATGTACAAACACATACATACCACATAGACATGCACACCACACACAATATATATACACAAACACAAAACACACCATTCATCCATTCATACACACACAGAGACACACATAGCATAGATATGCACACCACACACAATACATATACACATACATAAAACACATATACCATACATATACTCATACACCATTCATCCATTCATACACACACAGACACACATAACACAGATACATGTGCACATATACATGCACACACAAGCACTCAAAGAAAATACAGAATTATTGAATCTTGACACACACACAACAAAAACAATCAGAAGATAAAATATTCACAATCTGTTTGCTGTAGAAATGGAGAATTAGCTCTGTATCTACATTAATCTCTATGGGTTTCTAAACTAGAAACCCATTTATTATATCTTTAGTCTTTATCATTATAATTAGTACACTAGTGATTATGTTAATAATAAATGCAAGTCATTTGGGATCTATTGTGTGTTCTACATGTGACATGGCTTATCTTATTTAACCTTCATGGTAATACTATGCGTGTGTTTCACTGATTGTAGAAAATGAGGGCATGAAAACCCAGCTCAGGTAAGGTCTTGCTTAGGATCCCTCGTCTCCTCAGTGACTCATAGAGAAAACGCCCTCACAACAGATACTTTGTGCTCCTTCTCATCCACATGAGAAGCATTCGAGGAGGGTGTGCACCAAACAGTTGGGAGCTTGAGAAAGGATCAGAAGGTTAGAGGCCATTTAGTTTCCTCACAGTTCCTTCCAGACATCCCAGCTCTCTGCCCAGACAGCTGTCCTTCCAACACTGAGTCCAGCAGCATGGACCGTGTTCATATCCTACTATCATTCCGTCAACCCCCTCTCCCCTTGGCCATTCTCTGTACCAATATCTCTTCCACATGGCCATGATAGTGAGAGGAAAACAGAGGAGCGTGACTGTGTGATTGGATGATGACACCGACTGACCATCCCCTACAGTACTGAGAGGTACAGTTAGACTCACATATTTACACGACACTGTCCACTTCTGTCTATTCCTTTTACGCCATTCAGCGACTCACACCACATCCTTCTCTCTGTCTGACCTACGCCCTGTTATTTCTACTTTGTATCTGCTCAAGCGAGGCTTACACATATGCCCTGCACTGCCATCCTATTGTTACACAGACAAGAGTTTGATGATCTCATTGGGTACATAGTAGGACCACTGAGTGTGTGCTCTTGTGCACATAGGTGACAGAAAGCTGTGAGGCTGCCTGCATAACCCAATCAGTCTCAACTTGGGGAAAGCTATATTCCGATTTGGCTTGCCTTTGAGACTCTAATGAGGATGCTTCTCTTATCAAAGAACACATGCAAAGTGGGAGGCATTTGCTTGGAGTCATATCTTACATTTCTCAGGTGCTGTTAACAAGTTATCTGTATTTCCCAGATGCTGTAATTGTGGTTTTAAATGCCAGTTTGTTTTTCTCTGTGTCCTTTCCAGTGGTTAGCATAAGAACAACCTTTATATTTACTGTCTATCACCTTTGTGCCATCATTAGATAGAATAGACAGTGCCTACTATAAGCATCTTATGCCCACCTGACACTGCTATTATCTTGAGCTCAGGCATCACCCCAACTTCAGGATCCACTTAAATGCTAACCAGACTGGTCAACAGTCATCTGTAAAGTCTATTCACTATAAAATTCATATTTTCCCTGGACATAATTTATTGACTTCAATTTTATTTTAAATTATAAATATTATGTATTTTTTTTATCCTCACAGTTCCTTCCAGCTCTCTGTCCAGACAGCTGTCTTTCAAATGGTGAGTCAGAGCATGGACCAAGTTCATTTCTCACTACTCATCCCCAGAGATGTTCTGATGCTCCTAAATCCATATGACACAACATCTCCCCTGCTAACCTTGTCTTAGCCCTTGGCCACCACCAGTCTTTATTCTGTCTTGAGGAATTTAACACCTAAGTTTATACAAGTGGAATGCTGCAGTTTGGATACTGAATGTTGCCCAAAGGCCTATGCCCTGGCTGGTTTTATGTCAGTCTGACACAAACTCTGAAAGGAAGGAAACTCCATGGAGAAAATGCCTCCATAAGATCCAGCTGTAGGGCATTTTTGTAATTAATGATTGATGGACAAAGACCCAAATTTATGGGGAGTGGTGTATCATCTCTCGGCTGGTGGTCTTGGGTTCTATCAGAAAGCAAGCTGAGCAAGCCATGGTGAGCAAGCCAGCAAGCAGCATCCCTTCATGCCCTCTGCATCAGCTCCTGCCTCCAGATTCCTCTCCTGCTTGAGTTCCTGTCCTGACTTCCTCCAGAGGTGAATGCTGATGTGGAATTGTAAGCCAAATAAACCCTTTCCTCCCCAGTTTGCTTTTGGACATGGTGTTTCATCACAGTAATAGAAACCCTAACAACTATGACAATCTATCTGTTGAAAACATGGTTCCCTGCTTGTTGCTAGTATAACCCTTAGAAGGACAGGCCTAGTGGAAGGATGTTAGGTATTAGAGTCTGCCCTTGAAGGAGATGACGGGATCCTGGTCCCTTCTTGCTACTAATATTTCATCCTTGTCACCAGGAACTGAACAGGTTTTGTTTGTCACATGCTTCTGCCATGACAGACTGTGTTGCCATTAAAAAAAGAGAAAGTCAACCAATCAGAGTGAAACTTCAAACTGAGCTAAAACTGGGTTTTCTTCCTGGAAAATAATTCTTTCTAGTTTTATTTGGGGTTTGCCATAGTGGTGGAAAACCAGCTTACACATGTACTTAACTTTTGATGACTCGGTCATTTAATTTTAAATTTTGATGATGGACTTTTTTTTTCCTGGTAAGCATAGTGAACTAGAGAGCACCCACTTTGGGGACAACCAGCAAATAGTAGGTTTTAGGGAAATGTTTATTTCTGTAGTGAATAAGTCTTTAATACAGTTGTGGTAACCACCAACCAGAAAACTGGTTGCTACTTCTTAACTGTAATTTTGCTGCTGTTGTGAATCATCGTGTGAACATCTATGTTTTCCAATGGTCTTGGATGACCCCTGTAAAAGGGTCATTTGACCTCTGAAAGGGTTGCAACTCACAGGTTGAGAACCTCTGTTATATGCAAATATTTCCATATAAATTGCCAAGGTAGTTTGTTTCTTAGGTCTTTACAAAATATGAAGAAAAAATGAGCCACTCCTACCCATTCCTAATGATACAACAACCATCTAGGTAACGTACTAGCAATTATTCTTTATTCTCTCATTGCTAGTGTTTTTATTTAAACAAACGAAGAAACAAAAAACACAGGCTAATCACTAATCTGCTCTGTTTTCTTCCTTTTCTTCTGGGAACAGTTTGCCTGGTTTCTGGAATCCACATTGCCAGCCTTGATATATGGCGCACATTTGTATAATTTAGACTAGCTCAATGACCATTTGCAGCTGAGGTCAACGAACCTCCTGGGGGTGAGAACCATTCACTTTTAGAACTCTCTTGTCCATGATGGAAAGGTCAGAGTGAGGCTGTCCTTCCACCTTGGCCCTGAGGTGAGACCAGTACTGCTGTGTATAACTGCTTAGAACCCATTAGCAGAAATCTGACTTCTACGAAGACAATCCTTAGGAGTCCCTGGAAGCTGGCTAACTTTAGAAAACAGACAAGATGTAAAGTCTAAAGGGAAGGTGATGGAAGTGTTCACATGGCCTTTGGACTTGACTACGAATGCGCCTGTGTGTGCTGGAAGGAGGCTCGCTTGGTAGAAGCTGGGTGCCTACCTTTTTTAGCTTGGTTTTATTATAGAGAACTATTCATTCTGTGCCTCAGAATAGCCTGGAACTCCAACTCACAGCGAGCAGAGCAAGGGTTGTAATAACCTATAAGGCTGTGAGTTTGATCTACATCCTTTTATTTTCCCTCTTTGCCCAAACACGCTTGGTTTGAAACAGCTTTCAGGATCTGAAGCTCATTGTCTGTCCCACAGCCTGCTGAGGAGAGCTTCCGTGCCCAACTTTCTGTTCCTTCAGCAACTCCTGTAACAGCCTCCCTGATGCAGCCAGGCCCTTGAGCACATAGTCGATACGCCTACCACAGAGACTCCATGAAGACAACTGTGATTCTCGCGGCAGTTACTCCATGTCCAGCTTACAGCCCATCTAGCCTACTCCCTGCCCAGCTTATGCCCCATCCAGGGCTGGCATCCTTATTATTCAGCATGACTACAAATGGTGTCATGCTATATTTGGTGCCTGTTTTTGTCCTACCAGCTCATCTGAGCTGGTTTACAGTCCTCTGCACAATCCCAGGCCAGGCCTACAACCTCCGGGCAGAGTGAAGCCAGCATCATTTCTGTTCGAGAAGCTGTGCTTTTAAAATATGACAATGTCCACATGATCAGGAATTGAAATGTGCCCATGGGGTTAGAGATGCTTATAGCGTAAAATCGATTCTCTCTCCTACTCTACAAACTTGGGCCCTGAAGCCTTTCACAAAGGGAGGGAAGTACTAAGTATTCTTTCAGAGAACTTGTGTGTGTGTGTGTGTGTGTGCATGTATGGTGTATGAATCTCAGTGGTTGCACGACTTAGTTGAGGAACAATGAGCTGTTTCTTCATCATGCCTGTAATTGTAAAAAGAAAGGATGTCAGATTGCTAAGAACTATCTGGAAGAAGAGCAGGTAGGCTCTCCTGGTGCTTCTGAGAACTGGGTTCTTATGATACTGGCCAAACTTTCCAGAATAGAGAGCCCTGCCAAGCCACAGTTCTTACAAACAACTCTTTTGGCTTGCAGGTTCCCTAGGTAAAATGTCATACAACTGACTTTCTTCAACTGACATGGACACTGAACCCCCTTAGAGGTTATTTACTACTTAATTTACCAACTTGCTGTTAGCAGTTTTTGCTTACTTTATACCTTTAGACACTTGTTTATTCCTTTGGTATGAATAAGTGCGTTGCCATCTAACTTTATTTTTCCCTAAAAGTAAGCTATTATATTATAATTAATATAATAAGTATATTTTGAGTAATTTATCCTGGCTCATAGACGATACCATCTTCACTTCAGACTATAATGTGTGTATCTAGTTATATTCTAAATTTCTATCCTAATCCATTCGACTTTGATTTCTTTTTAATGCAAAATATTTTTAGCCATAGTTTCGAGTGTTAGCTGTAGCTTCAGCACTTAGCTATTGCAGCTGCTGAGAGCCAGTGGCATGGTACTCTCCGTGCTTCTCTGTCCCACCCGCGATGGGGCAGCCGGGGCCAGTTCCCCAGGTGAACATTCAGACAGGAGGCTTCAGCTCTCAGCCAGCCAAGTCTACCTTCGTGTTTCCCGAGACAGCGAAACTGTGCCAAAGCTGGCTCTACCAAGTTTTCCAACCATTTCCTCACCAATTTATCCATAGGCTCCTTTTCCCTTAAACTAGTGGCACCAGTGGCTACGCATCGCTAGCAGTGCTGGATGCTGGTGGATACCCCGTGGTGCTGGCTGGTGCTGAATACCTAACCCCACCGGCTGCTGCTGCTGCTGCGTGGGTGGAGAATTCTAATGCTTCCCCACTCAGTATGATGCTGACTTCTGGGGTTGTTTATATATATGTTTACAAACATATTTGCATAATTTTATTAAAATATTTAAATTGTTCCTTTAATCCCCTCCATTATTCTCAATATTTACCCTTCTCGTTGCTTACTTTTTCTCCTCGGTTTTCTTAGCTTCTTGCTGTGACAGCAAATTTACAAGGGATAGGGACTATATATATTTTTTTTACAAGTTTTAATATTCTATTTCTACCACCTCTCTCTCTCTGTCTCTCTCTCTCTCTCTCTCTCTCTCTCTCTGTGTGTGTGTGTGTGTGTGTGTGTAGGACAACACTCAAACTATATTTCTCATAAAATACATAATTAAAGATTTGGTCTAAAATTATACAATTCAACATATTAACTGTACCTTTGAATTTGTTATTTAATATTTGTTTTTTTATCTATCTTGTGTGCACGTGTGTGTGTGTGTGTGATGTCATGTGCATGTCACAATGCACGGGTGGAAAGCAGACAAGCTTTCTGCAGGTTTGGTGGAACATCGACACCCTGTTGCCATGAGTCACCTCACTGGCAGCTTTGAATTTCTTTTTCTACAGATTTGACCTTATTCCACATCTATGATTTGTTAAAGAATGAAACGTTTGACAGGACAAGGTTAAAATTATAAACTTGCTGCGTATGTTTACAAATCACTTTATGTACCGACACATATTTATGGATTTACACATAGATAGATCTTCAATCATGCCCATATCCATCACTTTTCTTTCACAGTCATCCCTCATTTTTTACTTTAAATTAGAATTTAATTTAAATTAAGTGTAGAAGTACTACACTTCCCAATCACTTGGACAAAGGATCAAAGTTTATTTTAAAACACAGTTCTATTTTCATGGAGTTTTAAAATGGAACCTCAGGAAGCTGAGAAGCTTCTGTAAGACAAAGGACACCATTAATAGGACAAAATGGCAGCCTACAGAATGGCGAAAGATCTTTATTAACCCTACATCTGACAGAGGACTGATATACAAATATGTAAAGAACTCAAGAAACTAGGACATCAACGAACCAAATGATCTAATTTAAAACTGGGATACAAAATAAAAAAATAATGGGATACAGATGTAAACAGAATTCTCCATGGAGAAATCCCAATTGGCTAAGAAGCACTTAAAGAAATGTTCCATAACCATAGCCACCAGGGAAATACAAATCAAAACAACATTGAGATTCCATCTTACACCTGTCAGAATGGCTAAGATCAAAAACTCAAGTGACAGCACATGTTGGCAAGGATGTGGAGCTGTACGAGTTTATACTCCATTGCTAGTGGGAGCGCAAGCTTATTATGCTACTTAGGAAATCAATATGGCGGTTACTCAGATAAGTGATACTAGATCTATCTCAAGACCCATCTATACCACTCCTGGGAGTAAACCCAAAGAGTCTCCAACTTACCACAAGGACATTTGCTTCACTATAGCTCAGCATAATAGTTCAGGAGCTTTATTCATAATAGCCCAGAACTGGAAATAACCTACATGTCCCTCAACTGAACTAGACATCATTTCCCCCTCAAAACCCTCCCATCGGATCCCCTTTCTCTTTTAAACTCATGGCCAGTTTTTTTTCTTTCTTTCTTTTTTTCTTTATGTGTTCCATGTCCCTGTCTGTCTGTCTGTCTGTCTGTCTGTCTGTCTCTCTCTCTCTCTCCCCTCTCTCTCTCCCTCTCTCTCCCTCTCTCTCCCTCTGTATATTCCTAAATATATAAATAAAATCTTCTTCATCTGTATAATATCACTTGTGTATCTGAGTTCAAGGCTGATGATCTGGTACTGGATAACCAATTGGTGTGCTCTTTCCTGGAAAGACGACTCCCACTTCTGTCTTTCCTCGATTGCCTTTAGTTCTCTGGGTAGGGCTGAAGTCTTGTAAGCCTTTCACTGTCTATATCAGGTTGCTTATTAGTGCCACTGTTGTTCAGCTCATGTGCATGCAGCCAGGTTGGTGAGACTTTATGGGTGTGGGTGTTGACACTCCTAGGAGAAAATCTCACAGAAAATTCCCTGATCCTCTGGTTCTTACAGCCTTTCTGTTCCTTCTTCCTCAATGATCCCTGAGCCTTGGGGACAGGAGTTGTGTTGTAGACAGATCAGGTGGGAATGGACTCCACAACTGTCCATTTTTAATGTTTTCAGTAATGGTTCCCATCTGTTAAAAAAAAGTAGTTTCTTGGATGAGATATGAAAACTACACTTACCTGTAGCTATCAGGACAGGTATTACCTGTACCTATCAAGGACAGGTATTTAGAATGTAGTTGATGTGAGGCCACCTGTGTGATGGCATTAACAGGCAGAAGCTTTCAGAAGCAAATAACCATAAGGAAGAGCCTTGGTCCTGAAAGACACAGCCACAAAGTGTAGGGCAGATTAGCCCCCACCAGTGACTCTATTCCCCGCAAATCTAACCCTGATATTTCCATAGCAAAAGGTCATAGAACTGAACAGATTGAATGTTTGTTGGCTGACAGATTGGCAGTTTAAGGCAAGTAAGAATTAAATATATGTGTCCATATGTCCACATGTGAGTACACACATGTCACTGGCATGAGGACCTTTTGTTCCTTACCAAGTCAGTCTTGATTTCTTTCCTATTTTAAAAACTGATTCATCATATATAAGCTAATTAACACATATTACTTTTAAAATATTATATTTGTACAAAGGCTGGAGTTCCATTTAAGTGCTGAGAAATAGCATTTCTGACCTTGTAAATCATGAGGTTATCTTGTTATATTACCATAGACAGACTAAGACAGAACAGAAGGGAGCACAAGGCATTGAACTCACAAAGCTTTGAATATTTTTAAATACCCAGTACTTATATGTGTAAGGTCTAATAACAGCCCTGCCAGCAGCTCCAGATATGTAATTATACAACTGTGAGAACTACTCTAGCTGACAATGAGTCCGGTCATGTTTACTCAAATCATTCTGAACAAATAATTTAGTAACACATGTAGAATAGATCGCAGCGTGAGAGGAGAATCATGGGAAGGGAAGAGTCTACATTTAATCACTGTGAGTGCTTATGCAGTGACCGTTGCCATATTTTACATGCGATACTTATTTAAGAGAGAAGCGATGGTTTAGAGGAGGCTTTCAGAGGCAACCTTCAGGCATTTCTCCAAAGCCTAATGGATCGCTCGAAGACATAAAACCGGGAATCCAGAAAGTATTTGTTTCTAGTTTCCCATAAAGCTTCATTAATCACTACAGATCACTAAAAACCAGTGAAGTGTCATAAAAGCTTGCTTTCCATTTCCTTGCATATCTAACACTGACGTTTCCATAGCAAAGGTCACAGGATTGAACAGATTGGACATTGGCTGGGTGACAGATTGGCAGTTTCCAGCAAATAAGAGACACATGTGTCCATATACCCAAGTGTGAGAGTACACATAGAACATCATGTCACTGGCATGAGAACCTTTTGTCCCTTACCACGAAGTCACCCTCCTATTTTAAAAACAACTTAAATACCATCATGTTAGACCATTGCTCTCTTCTTACAGATATGAAGAAGATTCGCAGATGCCGCAGAGTTAGGAAAATGTCGCACAGTAAATGCAGGAGCCAAACCTGATATGGGACCTGATCTTCCTAAACACACTCCTGCACAGCCTTTCCCCCAAAGCTTTTAGCACCAAATGCCCAGATGAGTCTGATCTTCTAAGAGCACCAAGGGACTAACCATCAAGCACATGGACCCCAGTGTTGTAAATTTGCTGGGCAGAATACTACCATGTCTTTCTGCATGCTTGCTGCCCTTGCAATAAATCTCAATCTCACCCTCATTTCTCTCCTTCCTCTCCCTCTCCTCTCCCTCCTGCCCCTCTTCCTCCTTCACCACATCCTCCCCGTACTCTTCCCTCTCCTCCTCTTCCCCCCTCTATCCTCCTCTCTGTCCTCCTCCTCCTTCCTCTTCCCTAACAAGGCCTCTCTATGAAGAGAAGCTTCAATACTGAAGTCAAGCTCATATTATTTTTTCCTGCCTCAGCCTCCAAACTACTGAGAATGAAAGCTTGACCTACTATTCCTGGCTTGGTTTGATGTCTTAGACTGAAAAGATTTCTCCTTAAATCCTGCAAGGCATTAGTTTTATGGGGGGAAAAATGATTCATTGTATATAAGGTAATTAACACATGCTACTGTTAGGATATTAAGAGACTTGAACAATATAGTGTCATTCACCTAATTCTTCTCAAAGCTGCTGTGTAGGCTTACAAACACACGTATATTTTTAACTCAATAGCAAAGCAAAATTCCTTCAACCCAAATCTCTATTCACCTTTGCCAAAGCTAAATGATAAAGTTTTTAAGTCCATATGCACAGAAATAGGAAATACTATCCGTAACATGTGACCCATTTTAATTGTAATGATTAATTAATGATTTAAGATTCAGAATCTCTTTTTTAATCCAGAATCTGCTGCTATTTAGCTGGGTGACCCTGAATATGCCACTTAACACCCCAACATGCGAAACACAGGAGATTCTGCCTTCCCTGGTTGAGCCACTGAGATAAATTAATAAAATAAAGACAATGAGGAGAACTTAGAACAATGCTTAAATATAAAGCATTTTTTGACAACGATTTTGCCCAGAGCTTTAGTTCATCTAAAACTGATGGATTAACTTAAATTTATTCTAAACATCTAGAGCTTCCATAATGAGCATGCTACGGCTACCTTCAAGGTAGCTCTGTA
Organism: Tokudaia tokunoshimensis; assembly: GCA_036184795.1. NCBI lineage: Eukaryota > Metazoa > Chordata > Mammalia > Rodentia > Muridae > Tokudaia > Tokudaia tokunoshimensis. The sequence continues at coordinate 61,717,626 of BTHU01000018.1, read as the reverse complement.
TTTCTGAGCTCACTGGGATAAAGTGATCTTCCTTCAGGTCCTTCACGCTCCATACCCACTGCCAGTTCTCAGTGTCAGTCCCTGTGGAGTCTCATGCTCTCTCCAAGGTCATCACCCCACCACTCCAAATGCTACTCAACATGCTTCCCGGTCCACTTCCTCCTGTTTAGTGAATTTTCTTCCTGCCTTTAAAATGCAAAATTATCCACGGGAGCACCTGCAGCCTCATTTGGTAATGCCCACCATGATGTGTTCTATTCTCTCCAGATTAGAATCCCCTTATAGTGAAAGGCCTTTCCTATACATTTTCACAAGATGTTGTATGGTTGTGGCTATATGACTGATTACACTGGTTTTTCTCTGCCTCAGATAACGCATCGTGCATTATTTATAAAGTGACAAATACTGGATCAAGAACTTTGTTGGGCACCGAAGAACTCTGTCATCAAAAGAGCGATGGAGAGAAAAGGACACTATTGTAGCCAGCACCCACAAGCTCATTTGGCAGCCGAACTCCAAGTCCTTTAAGAAGCCATGAGACAGGTTTTCCAAGTGGTTGTTCACTTTCCCAAGCATAGAACAGATAAATTTGGAACTCAAGCCCGCCCAAGGGGCATCTATCACTTGGTGACTTAGTTAAAGCTGATTGTTCACCAGAGTAGACTAGGCCATTTCGATGGTCCAATAGTTCCCTGTGCCTTTCTACAGAGGAGCGCACCATAGTAGGCAGTAGAATTCATTGACTTGTGTCTATTTATATCAGGTTTCTGATCCCAAAGGGCAGGGCCATTTTATCTACCACATTTTATGCCCTGGACTATTGTTGACATTTAATTTTCCTACTCCATTCATTTTAAAGCAGGACCCTTAGGAAAACCTGACCAAGACTTTTGTCTGGTCTGATGTCAAAACCACATACCCTTGGATCAGTCAGAGATGTGCGAATTACCTGGGCAGTTTTGACAACACAATTGCTTATCACTTTTGAAATACTAATAATAGTATTTCAGTAATCTTACTGAACAGTAATAAAATATTCAAAGTGATAGAAAGTGAAGATGTCATCAAAATATTTGGAAGTAGCCTTCAAATGAACTTAGTTGAATTGAAAAATACTTTAAAGTCGCAGATAATTCCAAAATGCAAGTAGTAGTTCAAACTGTTTATATATACATTCATGAATATAGAATTACATCTTCTATGGAAATGCTATCTAAGCAGTGTGTGTGTGTGTGTGTGTGTGTGTGTGTGTGTGTGTGTGTGTGTGTGTGTTTGTATTCTGTGTTGTTTAGTCTTATTTTTATGATCCCTATCTGGAAGGTATATCCAAAATTACCAGAACCATTCTCACCATTGCTTGAGAATTTACCTGGATTATAGCTTTTTTACTGAGATTACAAGCAGAATCTAGAGCAAGCCTTCCAGCAATAGTCTTACTGTAGAAGAGTCAGGGATACCCTTAACTAGGACCGGTGCTACCAAGCCTAACAACCTGAGGTTAATCCTCAGAACCTACATGATAGAAAGAGATGATTCCTTCAAACTGTCCTCTGACCTCTACATGCATGCTATGGCACTTGCGTGTGTGTAGGTATGTGCATGCATATAAATAAATAAAAATACAATAAATATTTCTATTCATACCCTGTGGTATGTATATTTTACATATTCTTTCTTTTATTATTTTTACTTATAGTTCATGTCTATTATTTTTTTATTTTCTATATTTTTTCTATTTACATTCCAAATGATTTCCCCTTTCCCATTTCCTCCCTCTCCGAAAGTCCCATTCCCTCCCCCTGTTCCCCATTCAACCCCCTCTCACTTCTCTGTCCTGGTATTCCCCTAAATCCAGTCTTTCCAGGACCAGGGGTCTCTCCTTCCATCTTCTTGGAAATCTATTGATATGTGAATTGTGTCTTGGGTATTCCGAGAAGTTCATGCCTATCATGGGACCTTACGATGTGTCCATGCCTAACCCTACTAAGCATAAAATTCAGGTACAGTTTGAGTCTTCAGAATGCTTAAGAGTTTTCCTTCCTGGTTTTATTTTATGGTGTTCAAAATTATCTCTACAAAGGACCCTGAGACATGACTAAATTTACTGGGATCTGCAACACAATACAAGGTTTTCTGATTGAGAGATCCTTGTGCCTCTTATGGTCTCCCTGGAAGCAAGTGCTCTGAGAGCTGTAATCTGTGTTTAACCAAGATACATTCATGCTCCAGGAGTCAGTGGGTCTAGAAACTCCTATGTGCCTTATGCCAGTCTCGAGAGCCATTGAGGAAATATCTTGAGGGAACACAAAATTTTTACTTATATTATCAATCTTGTGCTGACCTTATCTTATTATATAAGCTAGTTATATAATATCGCCTATCTGGTAATGATATCTTCTGCTATAGAAGCCTCCAAAAGTTTCAGAAATTTCTAGAGTTGAAATAGTAAACAACACCACCACCACCACACACCCCTAAAATTTTTAACTACAGATCCCTTTTAATGTAAATTATAATATGAATATTAACATTTGCTTTATCTAAATAGAATGTAGTGCTATAGTTGGTCTGTTAACTGTAAGAGCTACTAGCTTTCTCCTGGAGTCACATACTTGCTGGCAAAATGTAATACCTCCTTTCCACAGAGCTTCCAAATTTAAATACGTTAAGGATGTTTGTCATGTTGAAATTCTTGATTGTTTTTATGAAGTTAATTCAACTCAATTTGAGCTGATGCAGATCTATGATACTCTTACTATATCACAGTGGCTGGATGATCGGAAAGTTGTACAAAATACAGTAGCTCATCCTTCAGGAAGTTCACAGTCTGGTGGGTTAGACACTGCTCTGGAACCCACCCCCCCCCAAAGGAACTCAGCTGTAACTAATACAATTAATATAAACTCTCATGATGTTCTGTAGTGAAAGACTAAGAGGGTTATTAATCACCTTTAGAAACGGCTAAGATGTTTGATCAAGTGGAGATACTAGTAGGACTGCATTTAGATGACATGTCTTTGGTTTAGAAACCACTTAACTGTCTCACTGTTTCACGGAGGAAAAACACATTTGTAATCTGTCACAGAAGGGCAGGCTTAGGCTGTCTGTTTAGCTTACTGTGTGTAGTGTGGCAGGATGCATTGTCCTTAATGGCCATTCCATGACATCTTACTAGCCAGCTCTGGAAGTGTGGGGAAATGCAATTAAAACACTAGGGCCTCTGACATTGGCAGCTGTGATGTTCTTACCAAATGGGAATGGCAGCTGCAGAAGGCATGGTTATCTCAAAGGCTGGATTCCCTGGGCAATATCCCTAAGTGATTTTTTTGTGGCAAGAAAAGCTACAAGCCTTATTTCAAATCACTGTGTAACAATAAGAAAAAACACAGCACAATGGAAAATTACCTATTAATGGCCACAATGAAATATAAATACAACAGATGCTAAAATGCATAACATGCTCATTATCCCAGTGCATAGTGATTAACTATGCATATTCCTTTTTGTCATGCAAAAAACATGTAGGTGCTTTATTGAGCATTGTAAGTGTTTTTTAGCAAGTAAAAATGAATGTGTCTTTCAGTTAACATACTGTTTAACACCAATCAAATTTTCAGTGGAAGCATGAACGTCGTCTACTTAATCATCTTGGTGGAAATTACACGTTTGGATTCAGAGCACAATCTAGTTACTCTCTTATATAATTCAAACAGCTTTAATTCTTTCCTCTTATTTACCTCTCCGAACACTGTGTTACTGAAGATAGTTTTATGTCTGAATATACTATAAATTCACTCAAATTTCAATGATATGGATTGTATGGCTGCAATCTCCCCTCCAATTTTCAAGTGTTCATTAAATTTTCCTATTAAATTTCCATTAATTTTTTTCTTCTGAGATGTTGAGTACCTTAGAAGAGGATAGGTACCAGTCTTGTTGCCCCAGTAGACTATAGCTGATAAGTATGAAATACACGAAGACATATGTTAGTACATAAAAATGCATCTCTGGGGTTTTTAGTGATTGATGTTGAATAGGTCATGGTAGTGGTCTGTGAGAGAGGATCATGGGAGAGAGAGTCTGGCTGCCACGGATTCTGCCCTGACTGGGAAACTTGGCAAATGACTCAGGCTGGAGGTAAGGTCAGTTAGTACTGAGAAGTGGAGATTCAGTTTTCCTCAAGGGTGAGCCTTCTGGAGAATGTTGTCACAGAAGGCCACATATTCAACTAAGTGGGCCTAGTGGAAACAAACAAACAAAAAGAGACAAAAACCAGCCAGAAAGTTGCTTGGGTAAGGAAGAAGGGGTGGGTCTGGGAGGAGGGGGCAGTCAATGTGACCACAGTACATTTTAAGAAATTCTCAAAAGACTGTCGGCCTCACTGAGACAATCTCAGAAAATATGTAGAGTATTGTGTGGTGGGTTCTAGATTTCAAACAGAAGCATCTCTTTACTACTGACCATCTGAGCATCTCTGAGTCATCTCAGAGCAGCACCAAGTACCAGAAGACCAGGCTATTGAATGCCAGCTTGATATAGTAAGCTTGACATAGTAGCTCCTCTGATATCCCTGAGCCATTTTATTCCACCCCATTATGACCGTGTCCTATCTCATTCTTTCCCTCATTCCACCCAGGACATTATAGAGATTTTCCTAGTTAAAAACTGGAATTTTATGAGACCCCCTGTTTCATGATCTCCTTTTTTTTCATTATTAAGGCCTATAAAACTTCTTTCTTTCCTCATCAAACAAACCACAATTAGAAATTTAAAGATGCCTTTACCACTAATCTTAAAACTCTGAGTCCATATCAGGATATACAACACAAACTAATGTGATTGTTAAATGTGTGTTGATTTGTCATTGAAAGCTGAGGAGTATTACTCTATGAATTAATGAAGCATTCATTATGGATTATGACTGAATGTAGTCTTGGGGACTTTGGAGGTTTAATTCACTTTGGCATATGTTTTCCCTCACCATCATAGAAGTTTTCATTATATATAAAGAATTTTTGAGGATCATATTTTTATATTCATAGAGTTTCTTTAGAGAAATAGGGAAACACACACATACACACACACACCCCCGCACACACACACACAATATCAGGTCAAAGGCTGAAGAGATGGTTTACCCAGCAAAATACTTGCCACACAAGCATGGATACCCAATATCCATGAGTCCTACTATGCACAATATGCAAAGCTGGGCATTGTGGCATGCAACTGCAATCCCAGCAATGGAGAAGCAGAGAAAGGATGATTCCTAGGGCTTGCTGGCCAGCTAGTCTAATCTCATCAATGACATATGATTTCAATTAATGAGAGACTCTGTCTCAAATCTTAAGGTTGATAACAATTGACAAAGACACCCAACATCACCTCTGGCATACAGACACATGCCTACATGCACACACATGCAGCTGCACATGTACACTAGAAAACCATATGAAGGTGACTGAGGGCTGCTGATAATGGGAACTGAAGCCCAAGTTGCAGGAATGCAAGGTAGAACAATACAGGAGGTACCTAGCAGGAGCAGAAAATCTGATCACTCAAAGATGTGTAATTTTGGATAATTATAAGGTTAGTGTTGGCTCAGTGTTGGTGAGTGACAGCTGAGGGTAGATGATGGGACTCCCCTGTAGTCTCCTTAGCATCAGTCCTCTATACAGGGACCAGGAGAAAACAACTCTTTCCTACTGCTCTATTACCATATGCATTTGTGTATTGAGGTATTGTGGCATAATACTTTGTTTTAAGTCGTTCTCATTCTTTATATCTTATTTAACTTAAAATAAATAAATGTACTAAGCTATTGAAATCAAAGATTAAATATATGGCAAGTGCCACAGTCATAAATACCATCTGAAAGAAATATAATATTTATCAAAAATGCACTTTCACCAAAATTAGAGGAAAATGTGAATACATATTTTGCTTTATTTCTTTAGTGTCTCTTTCTCTCTCTCTCTCTCTCTCTCTCTCTCTCTCTCTCTCTCTCTCTCTCTCTCTCTCTCTCTCTCTCTCCACAAAGATACATAGGCACACAGAAACACATATATTCAGGAGTGATATAGATACATACAGAATAAATGTGAAAATTTACCCAGTCTCACCACATGCAATGAATTTTGAGTGCCATGTATAGTTAGAGCATTTCTGAAGTTCTGCGGTATACACCCCTGTAACTCAGCATGAGTGTGACACTCACTTATAAAACTGATACCTGAGAACCGTGATCTCAGAGGCATGTGGTGAGGCTCAGTAAGAAGTTATTCTTCTAGAACAATCCTACCCCACTCCCCAATGACTCTGATGCCACTAGATGCTGACGGAGGAGCTGAGAGCTGGCAGCTTTAAGCAGCAACCAGAAAGTCCTACCTCGTGTGGCTATGACAGTGAAGAGCATCTATGAGGGTGGAAATCATTAGATGTCAGACACACTGTGCATGACTGAATAAGAAGCTTTGGAGGTATGCTAACTAGACGCCACAGCTTTGTACAAGGTCTGGTGATTCTAGGACCACAGGGGAGAGAAAACCCCACTAGTGCAATGCTCGGCTAGCAGGTTAGGGCTGTGGCGCGTTGTTTCCCAGGCTGCAACCTCATCATCCTCAATGACATGATAGCTTACATTAGAGAAGCAGGAAATGGCCATTTTTAACACAAAAACTGACCGAGGAATAATTTCATTTTCTTCCACTGACGTTGTATGATCTCATTTTCGGCTTTTGAGATAGGGTCTTACTACATAATCTTGGATGGACTGGAGCTTGCTACAGTGGCCAAGCTGACTTTAATGTTGTATAATTTTGAGCTCTTTTTATACATTAATTATCACAAAAATCATGAAATAGGTGTTGGGAAAAAAATTTGGAATCCTATTCAAGAGAAAATAAATTCCTGAAATTGAAGTGACTTAACCAACCTCCCTGGTCACTGACTTCTAGAGTCCAGTGTCAGAATATCCCCATAACACCTGTCACCCATCAGGTGCTTTGTTGTGTACGTGGTTCAATCTGATTTTTCTAACAGTACATGTTTCCAAAACTATACGGGTTTTGGAGTCCAAGAAGGCTGTTTTGGGGAATAATCATTTTGCTGATTCCAGATTGTATCTGTATGACATGAAATATTCTTGCTAGCAAAATTATAAATAGTGACAGGCATTTATAACTAAGGTTTTGACGTACTTAAATATAGTTCGTCTAAGCCTCCAGGGTGGCATCCGCTCACAGTCCGCATACGGGCAATGCCAGCCTTCATTACCTTTCTACTCTGCTGCTCCTTCCTCTCCTCTCAGCTTCAGTGTGTTCCCTGGCACTGTTCTGTTGCCCAGAGACTTTGATTGTCACCTACACTAAGAAGGGTAATCACTATGGAGTCCTGGTGTTGGACCTATACTTAGATATACTAGACCATGAAACCTAGAGCTGGGCAGCACACCTCTCTCTCATGACCTGCTCCTGAGGAAATGGGACCAGATATAGAAATGACCTGTGAGATCCAGGATCTGTTGGCTGTTCATGCTGTCTGTTGAATTATAGACCCTCCCTAGGCTGCTGCAGTTGTAAAAATCAGGATGCAAGGAAGCAATCTTAAATGCTCCCTCTACTCCCTAAACTTCCGTCTAAAATTAGATCTCTCTAAAAATTTAAGGCATGAGTTTAAAATAAAGCCCCTGAATTTCAGAGGATTGTTGGACTGTTTCCATGACTACTCCCGCCTTACAAAACGTGTTCTGTAATCCGTTCTTTGACTTTATCAGTACACCTTTAAAATTAGTTTAGGAGCACATAGAAAGATCCCAGATCCTTTGCATCATCTAACGAAAGTACTAACAAAGAACTGGACCATCCAAACTGGGAGATGATATTTGAGATGAGCGTTGGTTGATAGGGTTCACCTCTAGCCTCACATGTACAGTTCTGACCTCAAGTACTGCCACAGTATGAGGCAGTAACCTGGTCCTGAGGATACATGATAGAATATGTCAGTCAATAGGGCACATTTAACATAACGTAGTAGTGAGAAATGATAAGCAGTGACTACCGCACACACCACACTATGCTACATAGTAGAGAGGACTGGGGTTAGTTAAAGCTGAACTACCCTCTCAGGGTAATGTCCAGATGCATAACACATCTTTCATGCTAACACAAATCTGACAGCATCTGTAACTAGCTGCCTCCATATAGTATTGATAAAATCACTGTTCATTGGCTATTGCACAGAATCCATAGGTTGCCAGTTTCTAAGTCCTGACCTTGTTCTCTTTAAGAAAACACCACAGGGACTGAAGCTTTTGGTTTTAAGTTGAGATAAAACTTGAACGCCTTTATTTCACATTTTCTGAATCAAATCTTATATTTATCCAAGTCACATTCCTCCCCCATTTTGAATGATTTTCTCTGTTCCCAATAATCCCTTGCAGAACTTACTGGCCATTTAAAAGCTGCCCAAACTCATATATCAAACAGATTAATTTCACTTTCAACAGAATGCACTTATTACTGAAGTACTCATGATACCATCTAACACACGCACGCCCCTGGAGTCCTGTCTTTGTTTGCTGTTGTCTATTGCTGTAATAAAGCAATGTCCAAGACCAACCTGGGGAAGAAAGGGATTATTTTACATACACATCCCAGGTTACAGTCTATCACTGAGGGAAGCCACACAGGATCTCAAAGCCATTCTTACTAGCTTGCTCAACCTGCCTTCTTAACCCACCAATACCACCTGTCCAGGAGTAGCACTGACCCCAGTGGGGTTCTGCTCTCAATTAGCAATCAAGAAAATGCCACACAGACATGCCGACAGACAGTGTGACAGAGGTATTTTCTCAGCTGAGGTTCCTCTGCCCATTTGACTGTAGCCAGGGCACCTCATAATGATGATCTTTCTAGTTCTCCTATGAACTCCTGCTAGATGCCAGCTACACTATGGCCTCTATCAAGGCAAGGTGATCTCTTGCATACTGCCTACTGGGCCAGACCCCTTCATACTGTGCAGATATAACTCACTAGTTAGTTCTACTGCTTAAAGACCAATCGCTGGAGCTATTCAGAATAGGATTCCCTTCTACCGTTCTCATTGAACCGTCTCTCTCCACACTAGATCAGAAGTTTTGTGGCAAGAGCAAAATGGTGGCAATAAACAAAGTTAGAGTCCAGCCCTATGGTTGTGTACAGTGAGCAGAGTATGAATCTATGAATCTAGGTATTAATAAATGCATAAGCCCTTTACACTGGGCCATCCTTGCGACCGAGGACAGAAATCACAATCATCGTGTTTTCAGATAGGTGTGCAAGGATTGTGTATGTAACATGATAATAAAAAGCATGCATGAAGAAAAAGTTCAAAACACTTGTAAGAAGTTATAGAAAACACCCCTAAACCCAAAGAGCACATTAAGTCAGCTAGACAGACATTTATACCATTCTTTGCTAATTTCCCATACAGCAGAAGCAGTTGGAGATATTTATTCTGAAATACAATTCAATTTGTCAAAGCATCATGGCTATTTCATTAAGATAGATTTATGCTTGTCGCTCTAGCCTGTGTTATGAAATGAGTCCACTTTGCACACAGTAAGCTTAGAAGGAGAGTTCTGGTAAGGTTGAATCAGTATGAATTTTAAAATAAAGTCTTAACAAAATCCACAATGTGCATTTTTAACTGTCAACCTGCTTCACAGAACCACACATAAAACAGAGAACACATATTTTAAATCAGTTACATAAGGAAATATTTGTAGAATGTAATTTTCATAATTAGTTTTAAGTGAATTAAGAATTGTTTCTGGGATGATGTTACTTTTATAATCAAGTGATTTCTGACCATAAAATGCATAACTATGTAAATTATTCATATTTTATTTTGATATCTAATCACTGTAAGATGATACTTCACTATAAATGACCTAAGATAATATTACCATTTGTTCACACATGCACTGTTTATGAACAGTTTACCTCTTGAAATATCACACACCATTTGGCTCTTGTGAAATAATGCTGTTTTCACTCTCTTATTGATTCTTCCATTCAGCAAAATAGTTCTGACATAAAGCAATGAATTAATAAAGATGAATAGTGTACGTATAAAGCCACTTGTTAAACAATTTCCTTTCTGGAAAGGTATTTTAGGAAATACCTATTACAAAGATAATAGACAAGCATATAAATAAATTTCAAAGAGGAGCATTAAAAGATGTGTCAACCATAGGAGGATTTACCAACTCTTATCCTTTGAACTTTCTTTTTCTTTTTTAACAGTCTCTCCCCTGTATGGCTTTTCATTAGCTTTGTGCTCATAAACCTAAGCTATGTATAGATGTATATACATACATACATACATATATACATACATATACATATATATACCCCCACACGTGTGCATGTGTGTTTGTGTGTGAAATATGTAGGTATCTATCAACTTCTAGTTCTTTCTTCCTTTGTCTCTGTTAAAATATCATTTTATTTTATCTGGCACATAATAATTATACACACTTACAGAGTTTATTAGACATCATGATGTACATATAAATTGTGTGATTATTTAAATTGAGCTCATTATAGATTTGCCGCACATGTGTATCATTCATTTATGGTGAGAACCATCAAAACCTACCCTTATCAGCAACTGCAGAATACAGAATACATTCTTAACTATGGCAACCATGTTGACTAACAGACCCCCAAGGCCTGCTGCTCCTAACTGTCACGTCCTATTCTTTCACCAACATCTCCCTTTCCCTCTCTACCCACCAGCCGTACTTCCACAAGCCACATATTTCATATTTCATATTTCATCCCGTCTTTTGGCTTTGGTCAAATGCTCTGTCACCATTCTGACCTATTGCTTGAAATCTTAAAGTAGATTATTAAGTTTAACAAACATTTTCAAGTGCCTGTGATATGATTGGGCTCTTGCACGGGGAGGAATACAGAAATGAAACAGATGTGACTCTCGCTTTGAGGAGTTCACCAAATGACTGGGGAACCAACACAGCTAGGAATACTGTCAAGGTCATCCTGAGGGAGGCTCCTTTCAGCCTCTCCTTAAAGGGATCCTGTTATTTCTGTTTCTAACCAGTAAATGTTTTCTGTGTGGTTCTACTGCTGCTGTATTAGTGAGACGCTTAATATGTCATATGTAGAAGATGACATATCACCATGTAAACCTGCCCCCCCATTTCCCCACTAAGATGGGATCTTATTGCTTGTGTATGATGCTGGGCATGCATTCTAGGGGTCCTACCCATGCTCAACAGGGGCTCTGCCACTCATGTCACCAGAGACGGTAAAGGGAATGTGGGATAAAGTCTCTTAAGGTAGATAGTCTCTTTAAACTTTACTCAGGTCCTATACCACATCGATCTTATGAGTGAGTCATGCATCATTTCCTAGAATCTACTTTTGTCTCATTTTCTGATTACCAAAACCACAGAAAACGTGAAACTGCAAGTAGTTTTAATGATGAATGTAGAAAATCCTATTTTATGAATAGACACAAAATAATTACATTTCCTCCAGAAGATGCATCTTGTTCTACTAATGTCTTTCTCGTATTCTTAAAAATGGAGCCTTTGTAGAAATAGTATCACATTCCTAGGGCTGCAGGGAGCTTGGATATGACCTATGCTTAACACACAGTAGCCCTGGCTTTAACCCAAGGCACCAGGAAAAAAACTCGAACGCCGTATCTAATTTTTAATTCAAATGTGATGCCATTTTTCTGTAGTGCAGATGGCAATCATCTGCCTTTAGAAAAACCTAGAATAAATTGCGTTTCAACCATTTAAATGTTCTAAAAGGCTGGAGCTCTTAAGGAAACCATTTTTTTCTATTTCCCTGGTTTTACTAATTTTCCATTTTTCTTTCATCTGAAGCAGGACCATGGCATGAATTGGCTCCCAGTTTGGTAGGCCATGAACTTGTTAGGATATCTGTATGCTGTGTTTTCAAGTGCTAGAAGCACATATGCATTCTGAGACCATTTCCTGAGTTAGCAACCCTTCCCATGTGTGCTGGGTCCAGAACTTTTGTGTGAGGCACACAAGACTTGGACCTGAACTTCTATTTGTCCATCCTTACCAAGCAAGTATTACGAGCTGCTCCTGTGTACTAAAAACACTGTAGTAGTGAGTGGAAGGGACACAGGAGCGAGGAAAAGGGAACATGGTGGTCTGCAGTGTGGTGAAAGATGCTTTGGAGGGCCAGTGCGGAAGTGATAATGTGCTTTCCAGAAGGAGGACTATCATCCTCAATGCCCAGGAGAGCAGGGGAGACACAGTCTGGCCAGGAGAAAGAGGCTTCTGGATATCCTGGGAATATGTATACTGGGATGAAGAATGAAGACCTTCACGGGTGGGATGGAGCACAGGAAACACAAGAGGAATCACAGGACCACATGGTGCAGGGTCCTGAGAGATGAGTGATGGGTTAAGAACTTTATTCTGGGATCAGGAAGAGATGCTAGTAATGGTTAATGTTTGTGGCTGAGAAGTAGCATGTAAAACGCGAGTTCTTTCTTCTTGGAAGTCTACGATTAATGGTAGAGAGGAGACTGGGATAAGAGCAGAGAAAGGAGAAAGAAGTGTTGGAACACAGAAGATGGAGAAGGATTCATCTGTCAACCCCATGGAATGACATGCGGTTGGAGGACAGAGCAAAGGATCCGAGAGTTCTGCTTCTAAAGATTCATCTCAATGCCTCTTCCTCTTAGCAGATATCTATAATTTGAGTTTTCAGGACCCAGTTTCTTCTTTTCTTTCAAACTGCATCTCTATCCCTGGTCCTGCAGTTTCCCACACTGACCTGTCATTTGGGGATGGGTGCTGGACACCCCCTAGAGAATCAGGATGGAGCACAGGAAATAGACAGTGGTCACCCTCAGGGGTGCCAGCTATGACCCTTCGCCTCCTTATAAACTGAAGATCACAGAAGGTGCTTTGCTATAGGAGGGGAGCGAAGATGAAGGGTGGGGAACAAAGGATCTGTTTCCTGTTCACTAGGCCTCCTCTTTGACGAGACAATGGCACCGTTCCTTGTGGGATGCCTATGGTGTCCCTATAATGGGGACATGCCTTCCCCTCTGATGAAACCGCACTGGCAGGCTCCATATTACTTGTAGCCAAGGTGGTTGAAATTGAGCTATTCCTCAGTGCAGACATTTCATCTTGTCAACTGCTCTCTGGCTACCCTGGACACATCAGCATTTTACTGACAATATATTTTTATGTGTTAAAAAAAAAAGTCTAGAAGGCCTTTTGTGTTGTAATCCTGCTCTCTCTGTGAGTATAAACCCTGGCTAGCTTCCCCTTCATCTATTTGTCTTTATTGAGCAGTTTTTGAATCAATCTATAATGTGGATAAATTCTAATATCGTGGTTTTTCTACTTGATGTTCTTGGCTTTGGTGAACTTACTTGGAGGAATACTTAAAATTTGCATAAAGAAGAAGGGAAAGATTGCAGTGCCATTCGAAGAAGGAGCGGCACACAAATCTGAACAAATCAAAGAGGTAATAGTCTATTTGGCTGCTTGTCGCTTTGACTCCAAAATGGGGTCAGGGAAGTACCAGGGGGCCAGTTAACCAGAGTGAGAATTTAACATTAGAAAGACTATTAATTAGGAAACGGAATAAGATAAAATGGACTTGATACAGGAATACATGATATATTATTGCATAATTGTTAAAAACTCAAATTGGAGCTCTGTAGAATCAGTCCCACAGCTAATGTAGTACAGGATGGCGCCCACCTCATGCCTGACCTCATGCCTAAGGCTCTCTCCACCATGCTAGTGTCTTGCAGAAAATGAAAAAGAAACATATCTGTTTCTAGAAGAGACGAAAGCTTCCAAGCTTGTGTCTTCAGATAGTTTTAAACTATAATGTATTTTAAAATACAACCCATTAGAAGCAGTGATACACTGTAAGTGCCACATGGAAGCCAATGCCCAGGATATGTAACAAAACAAAACACTATTGTTCTGCTTTTCAGTCACACAATAGCTCTCATAAAGGCCCCTCTTTGCCTCTAGAAACAGAAAAACCAATCTGCTATCCTGCAAAATCTCACATAAATTCAGAACACAATGGAGTTTCCTTCCCCTTTGGCAATGGCAGCCATTGTGCTCATGACTTATAGAGCCTCAGGAGGGGAAACAAAACTGTCTTATGAAAGCAATACAAAAATGCCTAGCAAATGGATAGACATTTAATGAGCAATATAAAGCACCGAGAAATAGCAAATGTCTCCTTCTGTCTCGTTCAAAAGAACACTCCCACACTCCAAACGCACACTCCAGCAGCTATCGCCAGTAACACTCACTGGCACGATGATGTTTTACAAAAATGTCTATTGCTAAGCAGGGTGGAAATACTGTTTGCGTGAAATGGAAGTGTCTCTAGTGAATACTGAAAATGGTCATTTTCATAACCAGAAAAGCACTTCCACACCACTCCATTTCAAAGGCTGAATCCTGGGTTGCTTTGACAATGAGTTTTCCCTGTGTTACTGGCTTTCTAACATTTTGATCTTTGAGTTTTCTGCTCACCAAATGACAGTTTGGGGGGTTCTATTTTTGTCTTGTTTTGCTTCCTGCATCATTCCTACCTATTAATAATAATAATAACAACAACAACAACACATTATTTCCAGGCCCCACCTATCAATGTTCACAAAATAAATTCTCTCCTTGTCCCTCTTCCTCTCTCCCTCTCCCTCCTTCTCCTTCTCTCTCTCACACAGGTACACACACACACACACACACACACACCCCAGTTATCTTTTCTGCCCAGGAAAGTTGCTGAGGAACTGAATAGAGAAAGCCCCATTAATTAAAACCATAACGTAAGTTCTTCTCTAGACAAGTAGAGCCCATGCTCACACTGAGAAGAAAGCAGATACCAACTTCAGAGAGAATGGGGAACACGGGCACTCACCTGCATCACAATAAGGAGGTCAAAGACCAAGATGAAAGAAGCAAGGAAGGCTCTGGAAACCTCATCACTGGGCAAAAATCCACGGTTCAGTTTGTCCCAGCTGATCCAGTCGGTTGTGATGACAAGTACCACCACGGAAGTCAGGGTGAAGAGAACAGTCCTGCAATGAACGAGGCGCTCATCACACAAAGATGTTGTGCTCAGGAGGGCTGTCTGTTTGCTTCACTAATGTCTATAAATACCTATCCCAAAGTATAGTCTCCAAAGGATGAGAAAAATATGTCAACTGGGTATTTTCTTTAAAAAACAAAACAAAACAACAGCAACAACAATAAATTATGGTAGCCTCTCTTCCAAGAGATCCCCTGAAGAACATCATGGATTGTGAAAGAAATGCTAAGAATAAAATGATTGCTAATAACCTTGGTTAGTTTAATTAGTGTCCTGAAGAGAACACTGCATATAGTTTCCATTACATTCATACTTTACTGAGGTCCTGGAACAAATGTATATGAATACATAGGTGGCTGGTAAAGGGTGAGTGGCCCCTAGATTCCCCTGGCCCTTCCACTTGACTACACACAGCTAGCCTCTTTCTCTATAAATACCAAGAGAGTATGGAAGGCCTGTTGCCTCAGGATCATTTTTCATTTCATACAACACATTGCCTGTGCTTCATAATGCCCTCAAAATATGACTAGTTATAATTAGAATTCAGTAAGCATTTGTCTAAATTAAACTTTCAATAAAATAATCAAATTAGTTTTTTTAAAATATTAACATTAAAAGAAGTCTTGAAATGTGTGTGCTGAGACTTAATCTAGAAGAGAATGATCTAGACTGAAGTTGGGCTTCTGTTATGTTGTTAGCAGGACATCATTTGGAACTATGGAAAGAAGGCATGACTCTTTTCTGAATAAATTGAATCAGAAAGAAGTACAAGAAAGAAAAAAGAATAAGGAAGAAAGAAAGAAACAAAGGAAGGAAGAAAGGGAGGAAGGAAGGAAGAAAGGGAGGAAGGAAGAAAGGAAGGAAGGAAGGAAGGAAGGGGGAGGAAGGAAGGAAGGGGGAGGGAGGGAGGGAGGGAGGGAGGGAAACGAGAAATATGGATATGGAGTAAGGCCACAGAATATATACCCATTTTTCTCACAAACAAGTTTTAAGTTAATATTTTATTAACTGAGAATTATACAATATATTTTAATCATAGTCACCTCTTCTCAAATAATCTACCTTCTCCCCCTCCCTATTTAGTCTTCAACTTTTCTTTTTGCTAATTTATTTTTAAAACCACCAAAAGATTGACCTCAATTTGTGTAGCCTAAATTCTTTGGGAGTAGGGCTTGGTTTGCAGTTAGGTCTGCCCTGCCTACCTTGGGGTTAGGTCTACCCTGTCCTAGGGTTAGGTCTATCCTGGGGTTAGGTCTGCCCTGCCTTGGGGTTAGGTCTGCCCTGGTCTGGGGTTAGGTCTGACCTGGCCTAGGGTTAGGTCTGACCTGGGGTTAGGTCTACCCTTGGGTTAGTTCTGCCCTGAGGTTAGGTATACCCTGGGGTTAGGTATGCGCCGGGGTTCACATCATCAATAAAAAATGATTCTCTTCTCTCAGCAACTACCAAATGCTATGACTCCCCACCTGGGCTGGGATTTCATCCACGCCCACTGCGCTCCTTCCAGTTGGGATTTTGTCTGTCCTGAGCTTGTGCAGGTCTTGTGGATGCTGTTGACATTGATGTTATTTTAACATATGTAATTGCCCTATTGCATCCAGAAAACAGTGTTTCCTAGAAGTTGGCCACCACAGTGCTCTTACAATCTTCTGCTCCCTCCTCTGTGAAGATTCATGAGCCTTGAAGAAAGACATGTGACATATACATAACAATGTCTAATAACTGACACCTCAAAATGAGTAATAAGAAATTTCCTGGAAGTCCCTTTCCCTTACAAAATGGGTAAAATCTGCACATTAGATTTCTCAGAAATTCCTCGTTCCTTTCCTATGAGCTCCATCTTTAAGCAAATCATACTTGGATATCATGAATATAAAATATTCCCTATAGATTTTTCTACCCACAGATAGAAAAGATAAATTACATCTCTAAAATTTTGAATAATGGCCTGTTAAGTAGAAATTTCATATTTTTTTTCTGCTATAGTAAGTAGAAGCAAAAATCCATCCTGAGATACTATGGGTATAACATGTAAGGGGCATCCTGAGACACTATGGGTATCACAGGTAAGGGGCATCCTGAGACACTATGGCTATCACTTGTAAGGGGCATCCTGAGACACTATGAGTGTCACACGTAAGGGGCTTCAAGAAAGCACCAGGGAGTAATCAGTGCCTCACCCGGTTGTGATAAGGTCCCTGAAGGGTTGTGCTGCATGATGCTACAACAATTCCCATTTCTGAACTCAAAGTAAAAAACCAGAGATAAATAACAGAAGGAATTCTAAACAATTCACAAACACGGAAATGCTCCATAATGTCCCATGTCAAAGAAGAAATGGAAAATGGAAGAAGAATTTAAGAACAGATAAAATAGAAATGAAGGAGAGTGCCAGGAGAAGTCTATAGCTTAACCTCCTATGTTAAAACAACGAGAGCTTTCCACCAAGAAGCTTAGCTCTGTGCCCCAAGGAACTCTAAAAGCAATAAAACCCAAACTCAACACACGAAGGGAGGTCAGAATTAAGAGACTTGCCTTGGTCATGGTATCTGCTCACAGCAGTAAAACGCTAAGACAGTGTGTATTATACTCAATGGAGAACACCTAGTTTTTCCTTCACAGGAACAATGCAGGGGGTCTATTCTCATTACTTCTCTTTGACAATATAGAAATATGGCTAGAGGAATTAGGCAAAGAAAATAAATAAATAGTAGAAGAAATTGTATTATCTCCTTTCATTTGACATACTTGTATATTTAGAAACACTATACCATCACAATTTAGAAATGTGAGTGAAGTTGGTGGAGAGAGGACAACATACAAAATCAGGTACGTGTCTGCACTCACAGCAAAATATCAATAAGGAAACTAGGAAATTAATTCCCTCCATAAAAGACTCAAAACAAACAAAAATACCTAGATATAGATTTTACAAAAGAAATAAAATATCTGTACACTAAAAAAAACCTGAAGACAAAAATGAATGGAGAGATATTTTGTAACCATGCATCAAATAGACAGTTAAAGTGGCCATACACCACCCAAAGGTCTCTTCTCATTCAAAGTAATCTCTCTAAAGATGGCATTGTTTTCACTAAAATAGAAAAGCAAATTCTTAACTCACATGAAACCATTAGAGAAACCAAGGAGTCAGAGGACTTTTGAAAAATAAATGTGGAGACACCATATCTCCTGAGTCCATATTATAATATGGAATTAACTTATATGAACTAAATTAATTTTTACTCACAAGATAACGTGTATATGAACATATACATGGGCATTCTTTAAACAAAATGTAAAGACTAGAAATAAAGCACACATATATAGCCAACTAAGTTTTGAGGGTATTAGTAGGAATACACAATGGGGACCTGGTAGTCTTCCTAACAAACACACAAGAAATGGATAGCCATGTGCAAAAGCTGAAAGTGAATCCACACTTAGATACAAAAACTATCTCTAGAAACATTAGAAGCTTGAATAGTTGCCCTGAAACCATAAAACGTCTAGGAGGAAACAGAAAAAAAAAGTTTTCAGTATTGGTTTTGGAAGTTATTTCCTAGATCTGACACCAGAGGCACACAGAGAGAAATAAAAATGAACAAAAAGATGACATCAGACTGGGGAAAATAAGTAGCAGAGGAAACATTTGGAATGGAGCAGCAACCAATGAAATGGGAGATTAGGTCCGAAACCTACACATCGTCAAGAGGATCAATACGCAGAATGTAAGTAACTTAGTAGCATGGGATCAAATGAGGCGCCAAGGAAAGGACCCAGACAGACATCTCTCAAGAGAAGGCATACAGACGCTCAGCAGATACAGTTTAGCCTTGGCGTGATGGTTTGTGTCTAGTCTTATCGCATCTTGTTATGCCGTGTTCAGTTGACATCCCTGGGAGGCCTGCCCTTTTCAGAAGGGAAATGGAAGTAGATCTGGAGGAGAGGGGAGCTAGCAGGGGTGGAGGGACTGGGAGGAGTGGAGGGACTGGGAGGAGTGGAGGGAGGGGAGAATAAATCATAAGGGAGAAGATAGTGAGAACTAAGGTGAGATATTGCTTCACGCCTGATAGCATGAGTAGCATCAGCAAGACAGCGGGGATACTGGCCGGCGATGTGGAGAAAGCCACCCTGTGCACCGCCAACAGGATGTCCCCTGGCACAAGGCCCTAACACGTACTAGTCTTAAGAACACTTTGTGTTTTCCTGGCTTTGTTGTATACTTCTGTTTTGACAAAGGGTATTGCCACGGATCTCAAGAAACGGTTACTGGTAATAGTTTATTGCTCCAAGGGGAAATTAAAGGAGGTATTCTGCCTGATGTTTAATTTTTAATAGTACAAAAGGAATAAATATGGCCTTCATTAAATATGCATGCCTACAGCTCAAAGAAAGCGCCCTAAAAATAAGTCTCAAGAGGACCGCAAAGAAGGGAAAGAAAGGAAAACAAAGCACATTAATGACTTATACCGTCTCCAAAGCCGCGCTGAACGTGACACACACAAATACACGTGTCAGTCACTGAGAATCAAACCTTTGAGTCAACAACTATCTGCGCATGTGCAGGGGATACCCAGGGCCCCCTTCTCTCATCACTGCTTATGAAACGGGCTTTACCACACTGATAATTGTGTCTAAACCACCAGTCTTTAAAAGAAAAATAAATGACTCAATAAGGTTAATTTAAAAGAAAAAAACAAACATTTTTATGTGAACATGCCATGAAGGAAACATGAGAAGCACTGCATGTCCACAGTCACTAAATGTGGTTTACAGAATGCAGGGTATGAGGCCCACTGCTTTACACAAATAACTTATGCCGCCCGGACCACACCCCTGCTATCATCAGCCCCAATTCACCAATAGGAAACTGAATCCTGAGTCAGAGCATTTAAATAAGCTAATGCACAGGAACCACAACGAAGGCTTTATAGGTCACACAGAACAAGATAGAACTGACCCAAGAAGGCCCCCATCCCAGGCTAAGCCAGGATGCTCTGTCATAACCTGCCCTAGACTGTCTCTCAGTGGGAGCGTTCGTTTACGGCTTTCCTGTATTACGTTTGTAGCCAGAAGCCATCTGCTTTTCTTTTTCTTTTTCTTTTTTTTTTAAATTTTATTTTCTAAGTTTTTTTTATTTACATTCAAAATCATTTCCCCTTTCCCATTTCCTCCCTCCCCGAAAGTCCCATAAGCCCCCTTCCCTCCCTCTTTTCCCCATTCAACCCCCCCTCGCTTCTCTGTCCTGGCGTTCTCCTACATCCAGTCTTTCCAGGACTAGGGGTCTCTCCTTCCATCTTCTTGGAAATCTATTGATATGCGAATTGTGTCTAGGGTATTCCGAGATTCTGGGTTAATATCCCCTTATCAGTGACTGCATACCATGTATGTTCTTTTGTGATTGGGTTACCTCACTAAGGATGATATTTTCAAGTTCTGACCATTTGCCTAGGAATTTCGTGAATTCATTGTTTTTAATTGCAGAGTAGTATTCCATTGTGTAGATATACCACATCTTCTGAATCCATTCCTCCGTTGAGGGACATCTGGGTTCTTTCCAGCTTCTGGCTATTATAAATAAGGCTGCTATGAACATAGTGGAGCATGTGTCCTTATTGCATGCAGGTAAAGCCTCTGGGTATATGCCCAGGAGTGGTATAGCCGGATCCTCCGGGAGTGTCATGCCCAGTTTTCTGAGGAACCGCCAGACTGCTTTCCAGAGTGGTTGTACCAGCTTGCAATCTGCTTTTCTTTTTCATTGTGAGTGTAATACTGTGAAATCATTCCAAAGCTTAACTCTGAACAGTAAGACACAAAAGCCTGACAGGGTCTGATAGGAAATGGTTAAAAGTCAAGTCTTATGGCCTTGAACATTCAACCTCATGGAAGCCGGCCATCAGAGTGACGTGCTTGGTTGGGTTCTTGTTTAATCAATGATTGAGATTGAAGATATTTACTGTGAACCACAGGCTTTGGGGGGGTGGCTTCCATTGATCTCTCTAAGGAGTATGCAATTAGGCAATTATCTGGATTATTCTCCTTCCAGACTGGACCCGGAGCCAGCATGAGACACTGGTTCATCAATTCTATCCTCTCTGGTTTCTGGCATAAGACCTCATAATTATAAGCTTGCGTGGTTAGTTAAGTCTTCTCACTGTCACCCCTTGAGTTTTAGTTTCTGTACTTTCCTAGTAGCACTTGTTTTATTTTTTACTTTGTTTTACTTTGTAAAATAAAGTATCATTATATGGATTATATCCCTGTCTCTATCCTCCCTCAACCTCCCATGAACCTTCCCCTTGTCCTCTCCCAAACCCATAGCTTCTTTTTCTTTGACTGTAACCTGCTACTCATCCCTTAATATGTTACTCGTACAGATATGATTTCATGGCTCTTGGACAACCAGTGAGGCAGCTTTTCCCTTGGGGAGACAATGTTATCCCTCTCTGAGCATTTCCTAGTTGCCTACAGTTTTTCATCCAGGGTTGGGGAACCATGAGTGTTCCCTTTCCATGTCAGCATGTCTGTTGGTGTCTTCATTGTTCAGGTCTTGATTAGGCTGCCATGTTGTTGAGATTTTATTGGATGACGCTTCCCTGAAATGTCTACTGGGCACAATTTCACAGCAGATTTCCTGGTCCTCAGCTTTTACAGTCTTTTGTCCCCATCTCCCAAGATGTTTCCTAGGCCTTAGGGACAGGCATTGTACTGTGGTTGTATCAGTTGGGGTTGGCACCATGCAATCACTTACATTCCTTGATGAAGGATGAGAGCCACACTTATATCTAGGTATAAAGATGAATATTTATAATGCACATGGATTTATACTGCCTCAGTGAAGAGGTGGTTATGGGTTTTTCTCCAAGACCCACAACCTCGTTAGGTTCAAGTAGGCTAGGTACCAGTACCAGCATGGTTCCCCCTTGTTGACCAGGCCTGAAGTCTAATTATGCCTGGTTCTACTGCCTCCTCAGGGTTATCATGACTTGCTGGTTATTATTTCAGGTCATCAGCATCATAGTTACTTGGGATTATTGGCTGTTTCCCTCCATTGGGAGCTTGTGTGGTACCACAAATGCTAGTCCTCAAAAACGAGGAATTCAGGTCAGATCCAACTCTGATTGTCCAGATTCTGTGACTGAATGGTGGCTTCAGCAATAGAGACTAACTTTCAGTCTCTAGGAGCAACCAAGAGCAACTGCAAAGTCCTGTAATGTGGGAGTCTCTCAAACTCCCCCAACTTCTCATGTCTGCTATTGGGTTTTCTGTCAGTCTGTGGCCCTTTGGCAGAGCACTGTCAGCCCTGGTGAGAAACATTGACTTAAACTATACATACACGCTTATAGACTTATACATATCATATATAAATTTTAGGTAAGTAAATAATTGATTCCTGATAGGTTTTATTTAGACATCCTTTCTGTTATTTTATGAATTGGAATGCAGGTCCAAGAAGGTTTGAAGGGACTTTCCTAGTCCAGTGGTCCCCATTCTAGTGCAGTGGGACAGCAGCATTGATTCTGAAGAAAGGTCAATTCACATGTGCTTGTTGGGGACATTTGAGAAGATGATTCCAAGAGGCTATGGCATTTGCTTGTGTCACATAATCTGCCAGAGACCAGAAATAAGAGTTCTTATGTAGGATCTGGGGAAATGGCTCGCCAGTTAAGAGTGACTATTTCCTTTGCAGAGGACCTAGGCTTAGTTCTCAGCACCTATATGGCTGTCTACAGCCTTTTTAAACTACAGGTTCAGAAATCTGACACATCTTCTGGTCTCCTTGGGCCCCTGCACATAAGTGGTGCACATACATACACTCAGGCACACCTTGTGTGTGTGTGCATTCTCTCTCTCTCTTTCTCTCTCTCTCTCTCTCTCTCTCACACACACACACACACACACACACACATACACACACACACACACAACTAAAAATAAATATTTAAAAGAAATAACAATAATTTAATTCAGATCTATGGACACTAGGACTTCTCAAGTCAAAATCAATTCATCAGCAAGACATCCTCAGAAAGTCTCATTAATTTAATACAACTAAATCTCAATGACAAGAATTATGTTCATCTTGCAGCTTAGTCAAATGTCTATTATATATGGTGATTAAATACAGATAGCACTCATAAAAATTCCATAATATCACTAAGACACGGGGTTTTAAAATGTAACAAAATTTTAAAGGTCCAAGTGTGCCGATAGCCTTTGCTTTCCCCCATAAGCACCTTAAGGTAGATTTACCACGGAGTCACACAGCTGGAAATCAAGCAAATGACAAGAACCAGAAGAAGGTGTTGAGTTTGCACAATTCACAATGGGCTCAGTCATTCGGGGCTAATTTTTATGCAGTTTTATTTTGATTACACAGATAACAGGCATGGACAAGGTCACCTCGATAACCTAAGTTGTAATAAACAAATTGCCAACATTTGACCTAGCAATGCCAGGTGACCTAACAAAATAGGAGTATTTTAGTGTATTAACCACCACTATTAATATTCCAAATATGTAATATTTTAGTTCAGACAGGAGTATTATGTTGTTTTCTGATTATGCTGTACAATCCATTTTCTCCTAAAAGATTTAAACCCACTTACTTCCTTCTGAATGTTGGGATTCAACACAAAATAATTCAGATCATATGTCATACCATCAAGAAACAAACTGTATACCCTATTTAAATGAAAGGTTTAACTACCATTTCAATGAAGAATATATACATAGAGACATAGTTTCATATTTCAAAGTGCTAACTACATAAAACATGATATAGCAAAGAAATTGAAAAGTAATTAAAATTATTAAGTCTATATTTCTATCAAAAATTAAAGTAAATCAAGACAGCCTACCCAGCACAACTTTCCTTCATTTTTACTGTGAAATCATGAAACAGATCAAACCTATAGTTCCCCTCTGAGCATGAAGTGCCTGCCACAGATGGCCACGGGAGAATGCCAACGCTTTTCATTTGTTTTAATTATCAGTGTGTCGCCACTGCAGTTCAGTAAGAAAGCCAGAAGCCATTTGCTGGATCAAAGGATTCCCTCCTGAGTCAGGTGAGCTGGCTCACTGCTGCTGTCCAGCTGATGGAGTCAAGGCCTCCCCTCAGAAAGAGCAACCTCTGGGATCCTGCTTTTGAGACCAGGAGCACCATGGGAGAACAGAGCTCCATATGGCTTTCATTAAGCAAAGTTGCTGCTGGTTATTGGCCACTCCAAACACATTCATTAAGATGAGATCCCTGAGAAGGGAGATGCAGTCAAGTCATCTTGTTTGTGGCTCTGTTGGGACCCAGAGCCTGTACGGGAAATTATTAGATTCTAATGTTGTCTATTAAACGATACACTTAGGTCTTATTTATCTTTATATCTTTCTACCACTTCATCAAGAAGTACCTGAACACCACAGGAGCTCGGACAGCACTGAACAAATTGAAACAAAATAACACAGAAACACTTGTTTCCGGAAGGCAGGGTCACCTCGCAGTGTAGTGTCTGGCCACACACAATTTGATGGATGTGAACGGTGCCCTGGCATCCTGATGTACATAAACAATGCTGAATGAAGTCTCTCAGAACCCACCATGGAAACGTGCACATTGGCAGTTCAACAAAAGAAGCACCAACCACAATAACATAGCCACATTCCTTCGATTGACTTGATGTCCTCTGTCTATGCCCGGGTAGTGTTAGCTGTTTATTCAGAGATATCTGAAAGTTATTCATTCCAATGTTTAGATGATTCCACTGAGTTCTATTGGTCAGGCAGAACCATTGCATTCTTTACATCCCATATTTTAAGTATAAAATATAAAATATTTAGCAGACTGATTAGTAGTGATCCACACATTGCTAGTGCTGAAGAAGTATATTCAGTGATTTTAGCTGGGATTTTCCTTCTCTCCTCAGCAGATGAGATACAACCCTAAAGCATGATGCTATCCCCAGGGTTTACAGAGAAGAGAATGAAGCTTGTGCAATGTAACATTAACTTAAATGGGTCTGGGAATCTGACTCAGCTGGGAGAGGGTTCACTAAACATGCACATGTATAAGCCAAGCAAGCTTGTGTATGCCTGTCATACCATAAGTCAGATGGTAGAAGCAGGAGCAGGAGGGCATGGTCATCCTCAAGTACATAGCAAGTTCAAAGCCAACCTGTGTTTCATGGAATACCCTACCTCAAAGAAGCAAGTAGTTAGATGTAGCAAGTGAGCATGTCTATCCTATATGACTGGCTGTAAACTTTCCAGCATTTCTTACTGCTGAGTTACCTACGCTGTGCTCTGTAAACAATCTGTCAAGTCAACAGAGAGAACAGTGAAACATTTGTACCATGGGTATAAGATATCATAAGTTCAGAAAGAGAAGCCACGAGAAACATAGAGCTATGATTATTAATGACAGATAATGCCAATAAAGACTTCACCATTGTTTAATTAAAAGAAAATGAGAGCTATATTCCAAACATTGTCTTCACGTTTAAAAATGGGGACTGGAAAGTTTACACTAAGTGCACTAAATTAAATCTTTTGTTAACTTGGCTTTTAAAAAGGAAAAGCAAAAGAAAAAGTCAGGGTGCTATTAAGTGGCGACAAGAACATCGCTCCTTTGCCTAAGGAGTGGATAAATTTCTATATAGGGTTAAAGAGATAGAAAGTGATAGAAAGAGGTTTGTGATTTTATGAAACTAAGGTATGTGTGATTGAATCAAAACCAATAACTGCAGTGGATTTTAAGTTTCATCTCAAACATCTCTTAAAGTAGAAATATTTGTGACAGATTTTCTACAAAGAAAGTGATTTTTGTAGTTTCTCTTTAGTACCCCTAGCATACAAACACTTTCTTATGATCATAGGCATATGATGAAATGATTAGGAAGGGAACAACAAACAGAAAATTTTTTTCTTATAAAATAAGAATAAATATACAACAGGAACCTGCATAGCTCATCAGGGATAGTTTACTATAGGTATGGGTTCAGGCTCCTGCCCCCTCAGACCTGCATAGCTCATCAGGGATAGTATACTATAGGTATGGGTTCATGCTCCTGCCCCCTCAGACCATCCCATGCCTGACGCTGCACAGAGAGAATACTTCATTGCATATTACTATTCTTGGAAAGACTGAGAGCCCAAAATACAACTTCTACAGACTGTTTCCCACCTTTACTCTATGAGATCTGATGTAGAATAATCAGAAATTGAACCATCAGAGGTTAGAGACTATCTATACGGTAGAAGGCAGGGGAAAGAATCTGAAACCTTATCAGGTGGCTCAAAATCCCAGAAACAAAACAGAGGTTTTATGGAATAAGGACCAAGGATGGAGTAATCTTGTTATATCTTTCTTAAACATGATTGCTTCAAAAACGGCGGATTTGGTATCTTACTTGCTGTTCTATTGCTATGAAAGACCTTGCTATGACCAAGGCAACTCTTATAAAAGAAAGCATGAAATTAGGGGCTTGTTTCCAGTTTTAGAGGGTTAGTACATTATCATTAAGGTAGAAAGCAGTTGGGCATGAGCCTGGAGTAGCAGCTGAGAGCCTTACATCCTGATCCACAGGTATCAGACAGAGGGAGAGACAAGCTTTTGAAATCTTAAAGCCTACCCTCACATACCTCTTCCAGCAAGGGCACGTCTACTCTAAGAAGGCCAACCCTCCTAATCATTCTTAAACAAAACTGGGTCTAAGCATGCAAATAAAGGAGTATATGTAAGTCATTCTCATTCAAACCACCACGTTTGGATAAATACATTCAGATATTCTCTACATAAAATCAGGTTGTGTGTGTGTGTGTGTGTGTGTGTGTGTGTGTGTGTGTAAGCTTAATTTGAACTATTTCTCAGGATCTGTACTGGTAAGCTGCAGGAAAATATGTGGATAATAAACTGTAAAACAATTAGGCTGTCTCTAGCTCAAGCACTGGTTCCCAACCTTCCTCATGCTGCAGTCCTTTAATGCAGGTCCTCATGTTGTCCTGACCCCAACCACAAAATTATTTTTGTTGCTACTTCATAGCTGTAATCTGTTATTGTTACGCACTATAATGTAAATATCTGTGTTCCGATGGTTTGGGGTTGGTTGCCCCCTATAGAAAAGTCACTCAGCTCCCATAAGGGTTGCAACCCACAGGTTGAAACCCACTGGGCTAAAGAGTGGAAATTTATTGGTGTTTACCCAAATATTGGAGGCAAAGAATTTTATACTTCAAGTTTTCATTGGATTCCCACTAAAATCAGGGACTAGACAGGCTGCCCTCTCTCTCCATATCTTTTCAATATAGTACTTGAAGTTCTAGCTAGAGCAATTAGACAACAAAAAAGGTCAAAGGGATACAAATTGGAAAGGAAGAAGTCAAACTATCACTATTTGCAGACGATATGATAGTATACTTAAGCGACCCAAAGAACTCCACCAGAGAACTCCTACAGCTGATAAACGACTTCAGCAAAGTGGCCGGATATAAAATCAACTCAAGCAAGTCAGAAGCCTTCCTACACTCAAAGGATAAGCAGGCTGAGAAAGAAGTAAGAGAAATAATACCCTTCACGATAGCCACAAACCATATTAAGTATCTTGGCGTGACGCTAACCAAACAAGTGAAAGATCTGTATGACAAGAACTTCAAGTCTCTGAAGAAAGAAATTGAAGAAGACCTCAGAAGATGGAAAAATCTGCCATCCTCATGGATTGGCAGGATTAATATAGTAAAAATGAGCATCTTACCAAAAGTAATACACAGATTCAATGCAATCCCCATCAAAATCCCAACTCAATTCTTCATAGAGTTAGAAAGAGCAATTCAAAAATTCATCTGGAATAACAGAAAACCCAGAATAGCTAAAACTATTCTCAAGAGTAAAAGAACCTCTGGGGGAATCAGTATCCTGGACCGCAAGCTGTACTACAGAGCAAGTGTTAAAAACTGCATGGTATTGGTACAGTGACAGACATGTAGATCAATGGAACAGAATTGAAGACCCAGAAATGAATCCACACTCCTATGGTCACTTGATCTTTGACAAAGGAGCTAAAACCATCCAGTGGAAAAAAGATAGCCTTTTCAACAAATGGTGCTGGCTCAGCTGGAGGTCAACATGCAGAAGAATGCAAATTGACCCATTCTTATCTCCTTGCACTAAGCTCAATTCTAAGTGGATCAAAGATCTCCACATAAAACCAGACACACTGAAACTAATAGAAGGATTCCTGAATTTAAAATGGATGCTTCAAGTCCTCCCACTTTGTAGGAACTTATTTCTCAGAAAAATAGAACTTGATTATAATGTGATCATTACCTTATTATGGGAAAATGATTGGCAACCTCAGATCAGCACAAAAACCTACCTGC
Source organism: Tokudaia tokunoshimensis (assembly GCA_036184795.1). Lineage (NCBI taxonomy): Eukaryota > Metazoa > Chordata > Mammalia > Rodentia > Muridae > Tokudaia > Tokudaia tokunoshimensis. The sequence continues at coordinate 61,689,127 of BTHU01000018.1, read as the reverse complement.
ACTTTCTAACATAATTAGAAAAGGACTTTACATAATTAGAAAAATGTAACTGTTATGTGCCTGACTGTAATAAGAAATAACAGAGGGTCTCAAGGAGGTACTAGAATTATGCTCTTCCCGGAAGAGGAAGCTTTATGAAATAAAAGATGATGTCAGATAGAAAGAGGAAATAAATAGGAATTACAGTGCTACATTGTAAACACATAGGTCTAACTAGATACATAAGCCAGGGGTATAGACTGCATAGAAGAGCAGAACCAGATTGGATATTTATGAGTGAGACTGTATAGAAGATGGCCTTGAAAGTTGCCAAACAAGGTTTATTTGATGCTGTAGAAAATAATTCCTGATAATTGCCGAATAGTGGTAAAATCCCACTCAAAAATAATTGCTTTCCAATGAAGAATTCACTCCAGGAGGCAAGAGAGAATTCAGACTGAGAAAGGATAGAAAACAAAATACGGTAGTCATACACAAATGAGATGCCTGCCTATGAATTCTAATGATACATAGAACAAAGTCATCTTGAAAAGAAACTAGGCATAACTTAATGCTCAACTTAGACATCACAGCACAGAAGACTAATGTTGTAAAGGGGACTCGATAGAACAGTAGCTCCAGAAACAGACATTGCTAGCAACAGGTTTCCCAGTCCTTCACACAGGGACAAGGCTCAGTTAACTATCATGTTTTCTTTTTCTATACACTTTCTTCTTGAATCTGAGTTAAGCCTATAAGCACGATGAGATAACTTTCCTTTGATTGTGTCATATATGTGGCCAAAGGATTTCAGTATATTAAATTAAGATCATTAATACCTTGACCTTGTATTAGCCAAGATGGGGGTGAAATGGGTTAGCCTCACCCAATCACACAGGCCCTTTACAAGGACAGTTTGTCCATCTGTAGCAGCAGAGTGGATATAATTAAACGTGGGAAGGACTTCCTATCTCTGCTGCAGGAAGGAAGAGGTGGGGATCCACCTATGAGGACACTTCTGAACCCTCAGTAGTACTTACAGACAGGCTGCAAGAAATCAGGGGCCTCAGCCTAAAACCCAAGGTGGAGTCTACTTCACCAAAATGAGTTTGGTAAGTATCATGGTTTGAATATGCTTGGCCCAGGGAGTGGCACTATTTGAAAGTGTGGCCTTGGTGGAGTAGGTGTGTCACTGAGGGTATGGGTTTTAAGACCTTCATTCTAGCTTCCTGGAAGTCAGTCTTCCACTAGCAGCCTTCAGATGAAGATATAGAACTCTCAGCAGGAGATGCTGTCATGTCCCTGCCTTGATGATAATGGACTGAACCTCTGAATCTATAAGCCAATCCCAATTAAATGTTGTTCTTATAAGACTTGCCTTCGTCCTGGTGTCTGTTCACAGCAATAAAACCCTAACTGAGATGTAAGAAACCTAAAGTTTCTACCAAAGATACACACAATCTGTATTGTAAATTTGGCCTGAGCAGATTAAAAAAAAAAGCATGAAGTTTCTTGTGATTTGTTAATAATACAACTCCAGATATTTAGGCTTGCTGAGATCCTAAAGTGATTGCTTATTCAAAGTATTTCCAAGAACAAACATAGAAAAGACATGTTTAGCTCTTACATTTAGGATAATTAAAATCACCTAAAAAGAAAGGCCCATCTGTGTTGAAACCTAAGCCCAGGATTTGGTGGAACATCTAGTCACAGGAAATTCTGATTAAATTAGAACATGAGAATTATCTCTGAAAGAAAATTTACTTTTCTCCAAATACATAATGAAATGTACAGAAGAAGTCGTTACCTATGTCTTAAATTTTAATCAGAAAGGCTGTTGGCTTCACGGTGCTTCCAGACATGTTAAATTGCTACCTAAAATTGATACGCAATCCCTTCTATTCAATCTATCCACCAGAGCCTCAGATTATCACCCAGAATCAACTTGTTGAGAAAAACTATTCATATGTTGCAAGAGCAAACTGTGAAAATAAAGAATACAAGTGTTAGTTGTGACTAGTGTTAATAATTTTGAAACTAAATTGATTTTAATTTTAGTTTAGTTTTAAATAAAATTATATATTAATTTTATGTCATGTAATGGTTACTACTCTATGTATATGTTGTAGAATATATAAGTAGAGACATTTAACATATGCAGGTCTCCTGGCATACTTAATATGTTGAAGAGACTACACTTAAAACACAGTCTTTGAATAGTCCAGATCACACAGTTAACAGCAGTAACTGGCTTATGGGATGTCCACTGGCAGCCAGTACATTGAGGACTCTACCTAAATTGTTTGGCTGTCAGAAATCAAGATGGACGAGTATTGACAGAGAGCGGTAGAGAGAGTGACAGAGTGGGCGGAAGTCAGTTCTGACACTTAACCACCAAGTGACATGACCAGAGTATATAGAGAATAAAAGTCACTGTTGGGTTCTGTTTTCCTTGGTGTGCTTAGGCTGTTGTTACTCCTGACCCTAAAAGAGACGCTGCACTTATACCTCTTATGAGTCGTTTCTCAGCATAAGCTGTGTCTAGACCTTCAGGATGCCGGCGATGATTTCTGAATCCCTAAATGCACATACTTGTTGCAGGATCCATATCATTTGTTCTACCAACACCCTTGTTTGTGCCATCGATTCTTAGTAAAAATTCAGGCCCGGTGAGTTAAAATGAAACGGCTCAAATAAAGTATTCTGTGGTATATTTACATCCCAGTTTCTGTGATATAAATCTAAAATTAAAAATCTTTTAACTCATGGTGACCAGCTGAGTCGGCATTGACAGAGATTGGTGAAGGGAAGTTAGTTTCTAATAGGATAAAAACCCAAGTGAGGAGAGCAGCGAGATGGAGATTTTGATGTATGTTGAGGAGACTGGATTTGGCCGTATGGGAAAGAGGACCTAGGAAACCTAGGCACTGGCACACGGACTCAGGAGGGCAGCCTTTATCCCGGCCATGGAAGTATGAAGAGACTGTGGTGCTCTGTTCTCTTTGTCCCTCTCCGTGAAGCTAGGAGAGCAGCAATGAGCTGAGCCCATGTCCATCTGACCGGCCCCTGAGCTGAGCCCCTGTCTGAAACCCTTCTGACCCGCACCTTTGTACACTGTTTTTCAAGTCGAAAAGATTTAATGCCATCACTGTAATTGGATTGACCGCCATATCTGATTCTTCAGTGAGCTGAATTAAAAGGTACAACATAAATTTAAAAATCATTAAAAGATTTACAGATGTTCCACAGAATCGATAGACAAAATGGAAAGCAATTACAAGGCCAGGGCCAGAACGCACAATTAACGGGAACGGTATAAAAATGATATCACTGGTTGGTAGATGGTTGGAGGATGGGGAAAGACAAAGAAGTGAAGAGGCATGAGGCCACCATCAAAAGCGAGTAAAACCTAACCCTCCCTCAAGAGACTGAGGCCCCAGGGAATGGGAAGATCTGGTGGGGCAGGGGTGAGGGAGTGAAGACATCCTCTTGGAGACAGGGAAGTGGGGAGGAGGAATGGGATGACAACCAGTCAGAGGGCAGACTGGGAGGGAGATAATGAATGGACTGTAAAAAAGAATTAAAAAATATAAAATTTATTTCATACATATATGTATATGTAAAGTTGAAAAAAGTTATACAAAAAATAAAATAAATAAATAATCAGAATCATGGTGTATAGTCTCAAGGAACATTAAGAATTGTATAAAAAGTAAGTCTATATCTTTGACAATTATGTCTTTGAGTCTATATTTTTGAGCAACTACTGGCTAAGGTTGAGAACAGCTACCAATTGAATGACCCAAGGATTATAACAGGGACAAGAGACAGGTACTGGAAGAGTTCTGAGTGGTCGCTCCACACAGTAGCACTAGAGAGGAGGAATTTGCATTTAAATTTATGCCTTTTGGTCATACTTTGGTTTTCTTTCTACTCCACATGCACACATTTGCTCTAAAGGAGGAAAACCACTACGACACGGCTAACCTCAAAGCTTAAATGTCAGACAGCATACAAAGGAAGAAAGCCTGACTATACCTCTATACTTCCTTACAATCGATGCTAATGTGCAAACTGGAATAAGCTGTTATTTTATTTGACAAAGATGACACAGTGAAGAAAGAAAAATGATGCTTTAATTCCAATAGGAGATCTTCCCCATACTTACTGTGCTTCAAGGAAAGTTGGTGCTGAATTCAATCAAGTGTCAAAACATCAATACCAGGAGAGGAGAGTAAGAAGAGGCCCATCCACCCAGTTCCCACCCTGCTTCTCTTTTCATTTTTCTCACACACACACAATACCCTTGCTTTGGTCCTTTCTGAGATGTCTCTACAGATACCCACCCATTTGACCTAATGAGAAAACCTGACAGTTGTAAATACTGGTGAGGCCTGGTGCCCTCTGAACTGAGGGATGGAGTTTTAATTTGTGAGAATAACTTTAGAAAACTGACCAATATTATGTGAGAAAGTGGAAGGTGCACACCTGCTAGGAGCCACTTTCAGGTAGAATCCACATAGAAATTCCTATGTGTGTGCACACAAGAATATTCCCAACCTCTACCACCTTAGTAGTGTAACCATCTAAAAACAATGATATAATATGTAATATATATACATATGTGTATATAGTGTTAATTTAAAGATACACAGAAATAAAAACAATCTGCAGGTACATCGACAACATCCATACATCTGAAAAATATAATTTTGAATGAATAAAGCAAGAAATAAAATTATATATATATGATATATACCATACATATGCATAAATATACATATGCATATATGTGTATGTGCATAAAATCCAGAAATGCATAATTTATGCTATTGCACTGGCTAGATTTTGTGAACTTGATACAAGCTACAGAGATTTGGAAAGGGGAAACATCAGTTGAGAAAACGCCTCCACTAGATTGGCCTATAGGGAACCCTGATGTGCATTTTCTTAATTAGTGATTGATGTGAGAGGTCCTAGACCATTATGGACGGTGCCACCCTGGATTGGTGTCACAAGCCAGCAAGCAGTGTGCTTCTGTGGTCTCTTCTTCAGTTCCTGCCTCCACATTTCTGCCCTGCTTGAGCTCCTGGCCTGACTAGCCTCAGTGATCGAGTGTGGCCTGCTCCATGTTGTAAGGTGGAATACAGCCTCTCCTCTAAGATAACTATCATATATATGTAAAATTTATATACCTGGTCAAATTCTAAAGAATGCCAAGTAAATCATTATTACAAAGAGCAAATAAATTTATTAAAGGAGAAAACAATTTTTTTAAAAAAATGTAATTATACTGAAGAAAAGTGACAAGACATATGGTTATCTATAATTGTCTATTTCCTAACATGAGTTTGGAGTTCTTGATAGCTATTATTTAAATGTTTTCTGTCTCTGTTTTTGTCTGTTTCTGTCCATATGTCTGCCTGTCTGTCTCTCTTTCTTCCCTTACATTATATAGACAATTAAAATTATACATATGTATGTATAAAATACATACTTTTAGTTGTCTTTTTCTATACATTACATGTGATTGATTTTTTTCCATGTATATGTCTCTCAGAATTATGAAAATATTCAGCTTCCTTGAAAGAAGATACCACTACAGGGAATAATCTGTATCCTTTGGTACCTAATTGATAAATAAATCAAAAGATAAAGATAATGTTTATGGAAATCAAGAAAGCATTAGATGAAACTTAACCTGTTCTAATAAAGTTCCCTGCAGGTATCAAACAGAAGGCTAATTTGTTGTAAGTTTTTTGTTATAAGTTGTTTGTTACTAAGCTTTCTCAATGACAATTTTCTACAAGTATGTGTGTGTTTGGATCACTGTTACCCCACCCTCTTTTCTGCCCCTCCATTTTTATAAACCCCCACAAATCCCTTCTTCCTTTCAGCTCTTGTGGTTTTGTTTTGTGTGAGTTTACATTTTAAAATGATAGAAAGAATGTTCCAGTTGATACTGGAAAGGATTAATACTCTCACTTAGGTGTTAATGTATCAAGATATAGAAAAAAACCTTTATGAAGAAAATGATAAAACTATGCTAATAAAAACAAGACACCTAAATAAATGGAAAAGTTGCTAGGCTTGGACAGGAAAATTCAATATTGCTAAGATGTGAGTTCTGACATAATTATCTTCGGCTTCATTCTCGATCAAAATCCCCACAAATTGCCTTGTAAATATAAACCGATTCTAAAATCTTACAGGTTGTATATAGATGAGAGGTTGCCACCATGCTCTGTGATAGAGGTCTACTAACTGATGCCCTTCCATTGTGCTTCAGAACATCAGGGTACAGCATACACAACAGTATACATGTCAGAGAGAATGTGCACACACAGGTTAACAGAACAAAATAGGGTCTCACACATACACACAACACACACAGAGAGAAAGAGAGAGAGAGAGAGAGAGAGAGAGAGAGAGAGAGAGAGAGAGAGAGAGAGAGAGAGAGAGAGAGAGACAGAGAGAGAGAGAGAGACAGAGAGAGAGAGAGAGAGAGAGAGAGAGAGAGAGAGAGAGAGAGATGCAATAAAGTGACCAAGTGAACTTTGGTTAAAGAATGGCAGAAATTCTGTGGAAGAAATGAAACACAGAGACTGACTGCCAGATTCCCAGAGAAAATGAACTGAGGTTCTGCATTAAACATCTCAGACATTAGTACAAAATAAATCTTAACCATATGGTGTGAAAATACAGATCTGAAGATGGCAAAGAATGAAAATCTAAGTGACCATGTTCTGGAAAGATGAGGTAGAAGAAGGGAGGTAGAATCCATACAGAATAAATAACTGGACTTCATTTAACACTTCTTTTTATACCAAAAAAAATTAAATTTGATTTAATCCAAGCATCAATGTTTTAAGTTATAATTTTAATTGTTAATTTCTATGGCAATCACCTTTAATATAACTTTAAAAATATACTAAAAGAAACAAAAAGGGAATTTAGATGGTACATTACAAAAGAGTAACCTATTAGATATAAAAGAGGAGAGTAATGGAAAAATACAGCTGAATCTACTGTATACTGAATCTGATGAGGATGATGATGATGGTGGTGGTGGTGATAAATCTCCTCCTGACCGAGAAAAGCCTTGCATACACTGGTTTTACTTGTGATTTTTATCATCCTTTAAAAAGGAAATGATATCAGATATCAGTAAATTTTCTCAAATATTTTACAAAAGAGAAAGAGGGAAAAAACTGTTCCATAATGCTGGCCTTACCAAAACCAAAGAATGATAAACACAGCATCTGAAAAGAAAACTTCATAGAGCACACCTTGTTAAAAAGAAATGAAAACTCATATAATATTGGAATATATCACGGTTCAATTGTTGAAAACAGTGAGACAAGGTCATATTATAAAGATTTCTGGTCTAATTAAAATTACCGTTGTCTTTGTAATCATAATCTTTTCAATCTGATCAATCAATGTCATACATCAACAAATTAATTTTTTACGAAGCAGAAACAAAAGGAAAAGCACTAGGGGATACATGTCCAGAAAAAAGACAGCAGCATGTCATAGAGAGGTGTACCGCCACGTCCCCTGCACTCTGTGCCACTGTTGGATGAATGGATATGTGTGTAAAAGATGATGATTGTATGTAACACTTACAACTGACAAAGGAGTGTATCTTCATAACCTGTACTTCCTGTTCAAAAGCAACAGGTGGCAGGTAGGAGCAAAGCTCTGCAGGAGATGGACCAGTTCGTGGCAAGGCTGTCATGGTTGGCTTCTTCCAGGGGTGCACTAGCCTCCCAACTATCAGCCATGTTCATTCAATATGGTCAGCAAATGTGCACTAAATACACCCTCGTAAAGTTCTTTTGAGCGACAAGCAGAGCCTAATGTAGTGGCACTCGACTGTAATCCCAGCGTCAGGGAGGCTGGGGCAGGAGGATCCCAGGTGTGAGGGAACTGGACCTGCATAGGGAGTTTGAGGCTACCATAGACTATATATTGAGAACCTGTCTCAAAACAAAGTTCAGTCAATTGAATTTGTACACCTTGGCAGTGAACCATCTGAGAATGCAATTAAGAAAGATGTCATGGTCGCTTCAAAGAGAATAAAACACTGAGTAATAAATTTAATGAACATTACAACACTCACACCTTAAAACTTAAAGTAATTAGATTTTAAAAAGTTAAGGGAGACCTTAAATAAACAAAAAGATATTCCATGTTTATAGATTAAGAGAATTAGTAGTTAAGGTAGAAATATTTCCAAAATTAATGCATTTACTTAGGATAATCCTTATTCAAATGATAGCTGCCTCATTAGAAAAAACTGACAAGTTCTTCCTAAAATTAATATGGAAATTGAAGGGATACTAGGTGTAAGGATAGATGTATAAATATAAATATATATGTATGTGCACATACATAAATATACAAGCATACATATATATTTATATACAGATATATATCATGTATACATATTAAATATGTATATAGCAAATACATATTAAATATGCACATTTATATTATATATGTATATGCCACATAAATAATTATGCATATATACGGAATTCAGTGAATGGATTTGAGAAACTAGAAACCAACCAATCTGTCTTTGGCCCACTGACTTTTGGGAAAGAGTTAATATCACTTAGTGGGGAAAGAACAATGCTTCCTGTGAATGGAGTTAGTACAACTTTAAAAGACAACCAAAGCAATGGAATCACAAATGACCTCATACTGTGTGTGTGTGTGTGTGTGTGTGTGTGTATGGTGATTAATTCAAAATTAATCAAAGATCTAAACATAAAGGATGATATTATAAAACTCTTAGAAGAAATACTCAGAAAAGAACCTGCCACCTTGAATGCAGTGTCTGCTTCTTAGAACTGATGCACAGAGAGTGAAAATACAGATATATTGGATTGCATCTAAATTAAAATTTTGTGCTTCAAAAGATATCCTTATGTGTCTTGTGCTTCAAAGTACAGCAAGGGAAAATGAGATTAGAATATCCAAGGTGGGAGAACACATTTGCCAATCTTTGTCAAATGAGAGTTTCAGTATGTAGAAAACACAAAGAATTCTTATAAGCAAAAAAAAGAGGGGGGAGAGCAATTCAATTTTAAATTGGGTTTTTGTTGAATCCAATTTTAAAATGGGGGAAGAATTTTAATATCGCAGCAAGTGGTGTTTACAAATAGCCAGCAGGTAAGTGGAAAGGCGTGTGGTGGTATTAGTCATAAATGAAATGTAAATCAAAAACATGAGGGGGAGGGAACATCACACTCAGGGGGAATCTAACATAAAAGCCTCAGACGAGGATTGCTGTGGGATGTGGAGAAAGTAAAAGTTTTACCTTGCTGGCAGGGATGACAAATGAATGCCACTAGCAACAAAGATTGAAAAGAGAATGTAAGTTTATCCAAACCCCATTCCTAGGTTAGAGGGTTTCCTGGGTTAGGTGGAACGTTATGGAGCCAGCCACGAAGAAACACATGAGGGTCAAACACTCAGGATCTTAACCCTTTCTCATCTCCTATAGAATGTGCAGATACAGAGAGGAAAACCACCCGTGCAGAGCACCAACTCTGGACTCAAAACATAGTAAGCATGCTCAGTTTCACCCTAAGATCTTAGAGACCATCTAGGACTGCTGGCTGAAGCTCTGAGCTCTCTCAATCCCTCCAAAGGTGAAAGCCCTATGCAAAGCAAATTCTCTGTCCCATGCTGATTTTCTGGTCCACATTTCATAGCTTCATTAAAGGAGACTTTAACCACAGTTCCTCAGCACTCACAGTACACAATGTTTGGAGAAACGGGGTTTCTATAATGTTGTGTTCTCCTTTTCTGTACATCTTTGATTTTCAGTTCAGCTACACAAGCAAGTACAGAAAATATAGTTTACACCTATTATATATTACCAGAGTAAAAAGCTTTGCCCCGTGTGACCCTGAGAAAGACAGATGGCATAGCATCTTCCTCTTTGCTGATTAAGTGATTCGTTATAATTTAAAGGTTTTATTAATTTAGTGTTGTGTTTATAATTACAAATATAATATATACCATGGTGTGTGTACATGTGTGTATATATGTGTATGTATATGTGTTTGTGTGTGTGTATGTGTGTGTGTGTTTATGTGTGAAGTTCAGAGGACAACTTGTGTGGGAGCCTGTGATATTTGTATCATCCCAGAGAGTAGCACTATTAGAAGGTGTGGCTCTGTTGGAGTAGGTGTGTCACTGTGGGCGTGGGCCATAAGACCCTCATCCTAGCTGCCTGGAAGCCAGTCTTCTGCTAGCAGCCTCCAGATGAAGAAATAGAACTCTCAGCTCTGCCTGCACCATGCCTGCCGAGATGCTGCCTTGATTATAATGAAATGAACCTCTGAACCTGTAAACCAGCCCCAATTCAATGCTGTCCTTATAAGAGTTGCCTTGGTCATGGTGTCTATTCACAGTGGTAAAACCCTAAGACAGAGCCCATCCATTCTTTCATTCCATGTGGTCCTGAGGATTGAACTCAGGTCTTTAGACTTGTTAGCAGTTGTTTTATGTGATAATCCATTTCACCATCTCTCTGCTGATTAAACACATAAAAAAGCAGCACTCTAATCCTATTGTTTGCTTTTCCTGCACTTGTGGATATTTTGGGGTTTTCTTTTCTTTCTTTTTGTTGTTTATGTTGTTTTGATTTTGACAGCTTATGTCCTAAAAAGAACTAAGTAGCCAAACCTGTGCTCACTTTAATTCTTTTTAAAGTTCTTGAACACTTTACCTAATTGTAAGAAATGTGTATGTATGTATTGATTCCATGTGCTTGTATTTTTATATCATCTGCTTGATAGCAAATTGCTTTATAAGTGCTTGTGTAAATTATAATTGGTAAGCCAAGTCCAGACTCTTTTCAGTTAGTAGTATAACAAGAGTTTTATCCCAGCACTTGGGAGGCATAGGCAGGCAGATTTCTGAGTTCAAGGCCAGCCTGGGTGACAGACTGAGTTCCAGGACAGCCAGGGCTGCACAGAGAAACCCTGTCTCAAGAAACCGAGAGAGAGAGAGAGAGAGAGAGAGAGAGAGAGAGAGAGAGAGAGAGAGAGAGAGAGAGAGATTAAGCTTGGTTACTTGTCTTAATACGCCAATTAAAGACACACAGTAGGAGACAAAGAGAAGATAGTTAATCATGTGGTCGCATTGGAAAGACTCACAGAGCTGTTTCATGATCTTTCATTTGGGAGTATTCACAGAAGAGTAAAATAATTAAGGTAGGACATATAACCAGACTATTGGGTCAAGATGTTGGAATCATTCTGCCCCTGGAGGCGCTGCAGGTGTGGCTGCTATGTCATACCTGCCTCAGGAGGTGGGCGAGAGAAAACATGTTATATTCATGCTCCATGTTCTGACCTGTAAACATCTGATTGATAGTCCCTGGAGAAAGCAAGTCCGGCAACCAATCCAGCACCAGGAGGTCCAGACGGAGAGCTAGCCTGAGACTCCCACCAGTCTGGCACTGTGTAGGCCTGGATGGGCTACCAGGGTGGGGAGCTAGGTGGAGACAAGACAAATCACACCTGGGGCTGTGCACCCCTGGTAGGGTGAGTCTGAGGAGCCCCGCCTGGGGTCACATGGGTGAGCCCGGGCAAGGAGGAAGCCCCAGCAAGGAGGGAGGCCAAGATGACCACAACTCTGGCATCATGGGGCCAGGACAGGGAGCTAGCCAGAAATGACCACCAGTCCAGCACTTTGCAGAGGAAGTAAGTGGTGGAGAAATGGAAGAGAAAGAGAAACAGAAGGATGTGGGTATGGTGGAGAGAGGCAGAACTAGAAACTCGAGGGTAGTGAGGAACAGCCGGATGTGAGTAGATGGTGATGTCCCCTGAGACCACAGTGGGGTCTGACCTGTGCTGCCACCAGGGGCCTTGAATGGGTTGGGTCCAGGGCCCTGTAGCAGGGGTCTGTTACCATCAAAGGTCAGGTGGATGTCTCTGGTCTGGGCTGCCACCTGGGGACATGTTGATGTCTGAGTGCTGTGCAGAACTGACCTGACCCATCAACCGGGCATTGTGGGAGAGATGGCCCTGGAAGCATGAGAGCAGGAGAGCTGCCCCTGGTGGTAGAGGTAAAGGTGAGCTGGCCCAGAGGGCACAATGCTGGAAACATGGCCGTGCCACTGGTCTGCTGGGAGATGACATGGGAGAAGGAGAAATGGCCTCCTCTTTCCCCATTGCTACCTACAGCAGGCAGGAGACCTGGTCCTGAGGTCATCAGAGCGTGAGGGCAGGCCCTGCCCCTCATCTACTGCAGAACTTGGGAGAGAAGGCCCTGCATCTCCCCTGGGCAGCATAGTAGAGGTGGATATGGGAGTTGCAAGAGAGCCGTCCTGAGAGTGTGAGCTTGAGAGGCGGCTCTGCCTCTCCTCTGCTGAACAATAGCAGAGCCCTCTTCCCCTCCTTTATCCTTTACTACCTATGGTAAGATGGACTCACAAGAGTGGAAGAGCTGGCCCTGCCCCTCACCTAGTACAGCACTAGGAGAGTAAGCCCTGAACCTTGCCTGGGCAGCACAGTAGAGCTGGCCCTGATGGCATGGGCAGGGATGAGAAGGTATAAGCGTAGGAGACCTGACTCCATCTCTGCTGGCTGTGGCATTGGATGGACCAGTCATAGCAGGGCAAGAGAGCTTGCCCAGTGCTGTGGGTATGGGAGAGCCGGCAAGCTAACCAGCTCAGAGACCTCTCAGGCCCAGATATAGGGTTTTATTTGTCCCACCCCATCATCTACCCTATAGATGAACTGCTGGAGTACATAAAGGGGCTGGTCCTACAGATCCAAATCTGCAGGATCTCCATGACCCAGGGCAACTACAGGATATTCAAGAGGAGTCCCAGTGAGGTTCTTGTATTGATCACAGAGGCCTCACACCAGACCAACGATTCATTGCAATGAACATTCGCAAGCAAGCAAAGAAGGGTGGGCAGGTATAGGAGGACGGGGAGATGCGTGGGCTTGGGGTGCATGATGTGAAATTCACAAAGAGCCAATGAAAAGATTTTTTAAAAGATGTTGAATCATTGCTAAGTATCTCATTCTGACTCTTATGAGATAATCCAAAAGAACTCCGCTGCAGTTGGTTTTTGGATACTTGCAGTATATTGAATGCAAGGCTCTTTTCAAAGATTACAAAGATCTCTCCTTGTGGTTTCACCTTCCCCTATAATTAGTAAGCATGTAGTTAGGTCAATAGGAAAAAAAATGCCAAAAAATTTACCCTGCTTTGGTTGTCTAATGAACCCAATTGAAAGCAAATGCTTGTTAACAAAAGCATTTTCTAAAGCCTAATTATCCGTTTACAACAAAAACAGTTTCATTAAGTATTGATCTTCTCTGAGGAATGTTAACAAAAGTATTTCATTACCAAAAATATACTAGATTGGATTTTCAAAATCTTTTCACTAAATAAGAAATTAACACCTAGAATCAGACTGAAGCCAAAGTCAGATGTACTCACATAGGGTCTGAGGCCTGAGCAGAACAGAATCCACCAATCTGTAGCCTGCTGGCTCCCCATGCTTGCCTTAGTGTGTTTGAAAAAAGTCTTGATGTTTTACTTTCTTCATCTGACACTTAAAAAAAACTTCATAAAGCTGTTACCATGCTGGAACACAGAATCTAGGGGTAATATAATTCTTTACTCAGCATCTGTGGTAATATTTGGCCCTAGAATATAAGCAGACTTTCGTCCTTTGAGGTAAAAGCTGTTTCATGAGTTCACACTGCTCTTGAGTTCTATTTCCAGCTATTTCATTCCAAAAGAAATAAAAACATATAGCCGCTGGGGGGAAAAAACATTCTCATGAATGTTCATAGTAGCATTATTTATGAGCTTTTAAAAAACAGAAATGAGGTGGAAAAAAGGCTGAGCGTGTAGGGCAAGGTGGTGGCCTCTGTACCACCGAGTTCCTTCTCAGGTGCTGGCTACTGCCTGGGTTTCTGGCAGTCCTAAAACAAGTTCAAAGTTCTTTTTTTTTTATTTTCTAAGTTTTTTTTTTATTTACATTCCAAATCATTTCCCCTTTCCCGTTTCCTCCCTCCCCGAAAGTCCCATAAGCCCCCTTCCCTCCCTCTTTTCTCCATTCAACCCCCTCTCGTTTCTCTGTCCTGGCGTTCCCCTACATCCAGTCTTTCCAGGACCAGGGGTCTCTCCTTCCATCTTCTTAGAAATCTATTGATATGCGAATTGTGTCTAGGGTATTCCGAGATTCTGGGTTAATATCCCCTTATCAGTGACTGCATACCATGTGTGTTCTTTTGTGATTGGGTTACCTCACTAAGGATGATATTTTCAAGTTCTGACCATTTGCCTAGGAATTTCGTGAATTCATTGTTTTTAATTGCAGAGTAGTATTCCATTGTGTAGATATACCACATCTTCTGAATCCATTCCTCCATTGAGGGACATCTGGGTTCTTTCCAGCTTCTGGCTATTATAAATAAGGCTGCTATGAACATAGTGGAGCATGTGTCCTTATTGCATGCAGGTAGAGCCTCTGGGTATATGCCCAGGAGTGGTATAGCCGGATCCTCCGGGAGTGTCATGCCCAGTTTTTTGAGGAACCGCCAGACTGCTTTCCAGAGTGGTTGTACCAGCCTGCAATTCCACCAGCAGTGGAGGAGTGTTCCTCTTTCTCCACATCCTCGCCAACAACTGCTGTCTCCTGTGTTTTTGATCTTAGCCATCCTGACTGGTGTGAGATGGAATCTCAGGGTTGTTTTGATTTGCATTTCCCTAATGACTAAGGATGATGAACATCTCTTTAGGTGCTTCTCAGCCATTAGATATTCTTCAGGTGAGAACTCTTTGTTTAGCTCTGTACCCCATATTTAATAGGGTTACTTGCCTCTCTGGAGTTTAACTTCTTGAGTTCTTTGTATATATTGGATATTAGCCCTCTGTCGGATGTAAGGTTGGTAAAGATCATTTCCCAGTTAGTTGGTTGCCGCTTTGTCTTTTTGACAGTGTCTTTTGCCTTGCAAAAACTTTGTAATTTAATGAGGTCCCATTTGTCAATTCTTGATCTTAGAGCATAAGCTATTGGAGTTCTGTTCAGGAAATTCTCCCCTGTGCCCATATGTTCAAGGTTCTTCCCTAGTTTCCTTTCTATTAGTTTCAGTGTGTCTGGTTTTATGTAGAGATCCTTGATCCACTTGGAATTGAGCTTAGTGCAAGGAGATAAGAATGGGTCAATTTGCATTCTTCTGCATGTTGACCTCCAGCTGAGCCAGCACCATTTGTTAAAAAGTTCAAAGTTCTATTTCCGGGAGCCACCCAATGCCAAACCTGACTGGCTGAAAGTTGGTCTGACCTTGGACACAAATTTCTGTGAATTTATCTCCTCCAAATAACCAAAGCATACCAAACATAGAGTATAAAAGAATAAATGGATTGGAATAAACATTGGATATGCTAATAAAGTCTTCATGTAATGATTGTGGTCATCTCATCCTTTGAGTTGTGGATATGGGAGAAAAGTTATATGTGAATGTGTCTCCCGTTAGATCAACGTGGACATTTTACATCATTAAGGATGTAAAAGTAATTATACTCTTCAAAAAATAGGAACAATTCAAATATCAATCAACTGACGAAGGAGGAACTATAACACAGTGTTTATTGTGAATGAAAAGGGGTTGCTGAAAACCATGGGCAAATTTTGAAGGCATTTGCTAAGTAAAAGAAGCTAACCACGAAAAGACTACATAGTGTGTCTTATCTCTAATGTGGCATATATAGAGTTCGTAAAGACACACACAGAGAACACAGACTATTGGCTGTCAGACCCTGGCATGAATGGGGACAATTCCTGAGCACTGTCTAGGATGAGGATAACGTGTTAAAAGTGGTATAGAGACTGGGGATTCCTGGTATTAGGGATGTACTAATTGCTGTTCAAGTACCGTGTACTTAAAAATGGTTAATGTTTATGATATAACAATCTTCCCCTCAATGGAAGAATAAAGTTTGGGGGGAAAACAGTCCCATTTGCTGAATTTATTCACTGCCTCTATCTCTACTACACACACTGAATCTAAGCCACTCTTCCCTGTCCCTTACCTGGGACACTGACACTCTCACAAAGAGAAGAAGTGCTTGGATTCCTCCCTCCTACAACAAACACTCCAGGAAGCAGCCAAAGGGATATTTCAACTCAAAAAAAGGCCGTCCTCCTTGTTTCCTTACTCGAAACAGAGCCCAGTCTTCCTCAGCTCTGCAGGACAAGATAACAAACCTTCTTGGTATACCTTCTTGTTCCCTGACCTCTGCTGTCCTAAATCATACTGAGCTGCACATTGCTGACGTGGAAGTGTCTGGATATGTCAGGCGAAACAGACAAGTGGTGTTTTGCTCAGGCAAGACCCATGGGAAGACATGTGATGTCTGGAGAGAGTAGAAATAGGACCCAGTGGGCAGTGATGGGGCGCTTACCTAGCTAGCTTTGCGGTGCTTCTTTGGTCTCGCATCTTCACTGATCTTCACTCCCTTGAGAGAGGCCTGGCTGTTTCTGCTGGATCATGCCACTACTGCTGGCTATGGATTCATGTTTGGCATCCTGACACTACTCAACTGGACTGCTGGTGTCCTGACAATGGAGATTGGAATTGCCCCCAAAGAACTCCTTCTAAACAGGTCCGCATCCCCTTGTCCTATTTGCCATCTTTTCTCTCCTCCCTTTGGATGGTGGGCTACCAGGGGTGTCGAAGCATTTGAGAACCCTTATTAAAAGTAGGTTTTAAAAAATCTAAGCCTACACCCTACTTTGTGGACTTTGAATCACTTTTCCCCCATCATTTCTGAGCTGCCTTGCTGGAATACAGTGCTCGGTTTACACCTCAGTAATGAGGTCTCTAAACTTCCTTATTAAAGAAAACCCCTAAGCACTCTTTCTCAGGACAACCCACTGCACCACTTGACTAGCTGTATTTACAAGTTGATCCCCACCCCACCCTCCATCCCTAGAGGGCAGGTTTTACAGTTTCTAATCCCAGTCCCATCACTTCCAAAGCAACATATTTTATCTATACATAATTGGTGGGGTTGTGTGGTTTAAAATAGCGTTTATTGAAAAATGCTCAAAATCTTCAGTGCATGCTAACAGGCTGTCTGTCACATCTGCTAGGTACCATTGCTAATTATTTTAGATCCCTTTGATGTAATCTGGCAAATTGTCATAGCATTGTGACTGGGTATTTTTTGTCAGTTTGGTGGCATCTGTGCTGTGTATTTTGTGGTTGGGTGGCTTTGTCCTTCTGATTCATATACCATCTAAATAGCAAAGGCTTACTGTATTGCCTCACTACCTTCTCAGTGAGTAAACAGCTACTGTTGCTTTCCTTACGTTCTCCACTTTAGTTTTTTGCCAAGCACATCCTCCTATGAGGGATCTGCAAGTAGTCAATCAATATAATCACTCTTACACACGAGTAATAGAATACCACAGGACAGTCTATATAGCATTCACTAGCCATGGAATGCCACAGGACAGTCTGTGTAGCTTCCTAATATTTAAGTATGACTCTTTCTTTCTTTCTTTCTTTTTTTTTTTTTTTGAGACAGGGTTTCTCTGTGTAGCCCTGGCAGTCCTGTAGACCAGGCTGGCCTCGAACTCAGAAAACCTCTGCCTCCTAAGTGCTAGGACTAAAGGCGTGTGCTACTACTGCCCAGCGTAAGACTGTTTACATAGGCTTTATTTTTAAACTTGACAACAATCCTTCAAGCAAATGTGACTTAGAAATTTCTGGTTTCTTTGGAGGCTCAGGTGTGTCGTGTGAGATTCATTTTGTGAGAGGACACTTAGCTGAAGCAAGCCCGAGAGCAGGCATGTAATGTTTTGCTGGAAATGTTTACACTGGAGAGGGCACATGATGTTTGGAAAGAGTATAAATGGAACCCCAGAAACAGTGAGAGGATGCCTTGCTTTGCAACTGGAAAGCTTCATGGGTCTTCACTGATCTTCAGTTGTCATGACTTCATAGAGAGAAATGCACCAAAGGACTTCTGATATTTTGGCTGCTTCTTGTAGCTTCCACTGGCTCAATGCCAATTTGTCAGAGCCTCAAGGTTTGTCTGGATCAAGCCACTGCTACTGATTCGTGTTTGGTGTTTGCTATTGGACTGGACTACTGATCTCCTGACAAAGAAGACTGGAATCACTCCGAAGAACTACTTCTAAATAGGTCTACAACCCCATTGTCCTATAACCATCTTTCTCCTTTACCTTTGCTTGGTGGGCTAGAAGGGAGATTGAAGTGTTAAAGAGCCCTAAATAAAGTAGGCTTTGAAAAATCTGAGCCTACACAAATGCTCTACCAAATAGACCCAAGTATTTAATAATATCATAGAGCTTTTTATCTATTATACTAAAATCTTTGAGTCTCATAAAGGCCTCAACTTCAGATTTGGAATATTTACAAATTATTTCATTCTCTGCATCCGGTGAGATATAGAAAGATTAGTGGTTGAGACAGACCCAGGTCTAAACAGTCTCTTGCTTTTTCTCTATGGAATTTGGTTAAGATGTTTGACAGATGGCTGCTTTGTTGGCTGCAATGATGAGACCAATAATGGTGTTTCTCATCTGCAGAATCAGGAAGGGATGAGGCGGGCTGGAGGATCATTTAAAACAAAAGTCAGAATCCCTATCCATACAAAGATGCCTCCTGTGTCTTTCCCTTTCACCTTCATGTTGTCTGAAATGCAAATTATCAAGGCTAATCTTGATCACCAAAATAGCTGAAAATCGACACTCCAAGTAGACATTTTTGCTCACTATACCAAGTAGTAAATTCTAAACCCATTGTTTGCCCATTATTTTTACCTCATTTCTTTTTTTTAATTAATAATAGGATTTAAATTTGAGGATATGAGACACAGGAGGGAAGAGACGGAGGAAGGCATGATAGAAAATATGGTACTCATATATGAAAATCCTCTATGTCTTCCTTTTCCCTTTCTCTCTCTCTCTCTCTCTCTCTCTCTCTCTCTCTCTCTCTCTCTCTCTCTCTCTCTCTCTCTCTCTCTCACACACACACACACACACACACACACACACACACACACAGAGACAGACAGACAGACCAACAGGACCCACTAAGTGTTGCTCTAATATGCATATGTCTAGAGCTGACCCAGTTAGGACCAGGTAACCTGTCTATCCTATAGGGAGCTCATCCCTGAAGGAGACAGACCATTCCTCTCTCAGAAGCCATTCACATGCCTTTAACTCTCCATCTGCAGGTGGAATTTGTGCAGTTTCTGCTTTCCTCATTGGTGTATCAACTGTATTATCATTACACTGACAATATTTAGGCAACAGTACTGTTCTCCCAGAGGACCCTGTTATACCACTCCTGGGCCTGTTATACCACACCCAGAGGCCTCCCCGGCATGCAATAAGGACACATGCTCTACTATGTTCATAGCAGCCTTATTTATAATAGCCAGAAGCTGGAAAGAACCCAGATGTCTCTCAACGGAGGAATGGATACAGAAGATGTGCTATATTTACACAATAGAATACTATTCTGCAATTAAAAACAATGAATTCATGAAATTCTTAGGCAAATGGTCAGAACTGGAAAATATCATCCTTAGTGAGGTAACCCAATCACAAAAGAACACACATGGTATGCAGTCACTGATAAGGGGATATTAACCCAGAAGCTCAGAATACCCAAGACACAATTCACATATCCATTGATTTCCAAGAAGAAGGAAGGAGAGAACCCTGGTCCTGGAAAGATTGGATGTAGCAGTGTAGGGGAATACCAGGACAGAGAAGTGGGAGGGGGTTGAATGGGGAACAGGGGGAGGGAAGAGGGCTTATGGGACTTTCAGGGAGGGGGGGAAACAGGAAAGGCGAAATCATTGGGAATGTAAATAAAAAATATAGAAAATAAAAAAAATTTCATGAGTGCAGGATCCCTATCTGAAAGATATCACCTGATAGTGCCCTGGTCCTCTGGCTCTTACAGTCTTTCCACTTATCTCTTCCATGATGCTACCTGAATCTTTGGCTAGGAGTTGTGTTATAGATATACCAGTTGGGTTTGGGTACCCCAGAGTCCCTATCTCTATTTTGATCACGTGTGGATCTTTATGGAACCTTGGCCTGAAAGGGTGGAAGAAGATGGAGAAGAGGAGGAAGACAATAAGAGAGGAAGGGGAGGAGGAGGAGGAGATGATGATGATGATGAGCTTCAACTGGACTTAAGGCCTGCTTAATAGGAGGGAACTTATTCATGATGCTATAAAGCTGTCCAACTAGCCATGGATAGATTAGTCATGGACTCTGGAGGAGAACTGATAATGTCATTTTCTAAACCAGTATATTACTAACTTTATTCTAAACACCCAGCCTTCTATCCCCCCCAAATAACTTTTAATACAAAAATTGCTGGGATTGAGGAGATGTCTCATTGAGTAAAAGCATGAGTGTGGGCCCATCCCCCAGGCCCACATAAAAGAAACAACTAGAAATGAGAAGCCAGGCTTTATGATACTTCTGTGGCCTGAGCACAGGAAAGAGGGGGCAGAAACCAGCTGATCCCTGGAGCTCATTGGCCAATCAACCTAAGCAAATCAAAAATGTATAAGTTCCAGGTTCAGTGAGAGAAATGATCTCAAAATATAAAGTGGAGGGAACACTCAACATCAGCCTCTGGTTTCAAACACACACACACACACACACACACACACACACACACACACACACACACACACACACATACACTTCACAATTGGTAATGTTAGTTTTTAATATTGGCACTTCCATTTAGTCACTGTATTGTTAAGTGTGTGCAGAGGAATATTTGGATAAGGGACCATCTCTAAAGATGTGTGATCCCTTGAAGCACACAGAATGATTACACAGTTATTTTGCTGTTTAAGTTTGGAGAAGTCCATTTTGCTTTCAGCAACAATCATTGTGAGAACCTCCATCACCATAAAACATCAGTAGACTTCAGGTAGTCCTTGAAATAGTCAATACCTTAACAGATTTCCCACAATGCCTGAATGGTAGGTGTGTAGTGAGAGGTGAATGGACCATGCAGACTTACAGTGGCTTTGATCCTGGCTTAGGTACATAGCCTTCACACTGAAAATTTTGAACAATCCTGGCTGGGTTTCTTTATCTTATAAAAAAGGTTATGTTAACTACATGAAAACGTAGTATCTTGTATAGAAAGTACGACTATGTATATAATATACTCAATACATAGTAGGGATTAGTGCTGAAAGCTGTAATAAATTATAACTTAAGAGGCTGGATAGTCTAGAGACCTAATATAGTAGAACCAAACACAACTGGTAAAAAAGATCAATGAAATGATTGCTAATGATATTCTGCTATATTCATAGATTGGTGCCTAGCC
Organism: Tokudaia tokunoshimensis; assembly: GCA_036184795.1. Classification (NCBI taxonomy): domain Eukaryota; kingdom Metazoa; phylum Chordata; class Mammalia; order Rodentia; family Muridae; genus Tokudaia; species Tokudaia tokunoshimensis. Next base: position 61,667,744 of record BTHU01000018.1, on the reverse strand, counting down.
CAATTGTCACCAGAGAGGCTTCACCAAGCAACTGATGGAAACCGATGCAGAGACCCACAGCCAACATTAGGCTGAGATTGGGGAAGCCCTTGGAAGGTGAGAGAAGGATTGTAGAAGACAGAGAGGTCAAGGACACCACAAGAAAACCCAAAGAATCAACTAACCTGGGCTCACAGGGGGCTCGGAGAGACTGAGACGCCAACCAGGGAGCCTGCATAAGACTGACCTAGATCTGCTGCACATGTCACAGCTGTGTAGCTTGATCTTTTCATGGGACTCCTAACAGTGGGAGCAGGGGCTGCCTCTGACTCTGTTGCCTGCCAATGGGACTCTTTCCTCCTTCTAATTGCCTAGTCTAGCATAAAAAGGAGAGGAAGTGCCTAGTCTTACTGCAGCTTGATATGCCAACTGGTTGACATGTGGGGAGGCCTTCCCTTCTCTGAAGAGGAACAGCAGAGGAATAATCAGGTGGGGGAAGAAGGAGAGGGACTGAGAGGAGAAAAAGAAAAGCAAATTATGGTCAACGTGTATAAATAAATAAGCAAGCAAGCAAACAAACAAACAAATAAACAAATAGATAAATAAATAAATTAGAATAAGAAACTCCACTTCATATTAAAACAAAACTCAAGGACCTAGGCAGGTAGCTCAGAGGTTCAAAGCACATGCTGCTTTTACAGAGAACCCAGTTTGGTTCCCAGAACCACACTGTGGTTCACACCAGTCTGTAATTCTAGTTACAGGAGATCCTACCCTCACTTTTGGCTTCCATGAGCTCCTACACACAGGATTCATATAAACTCATACACACACACACACACACACACACACACACACAAATAATGGAGGTTTCCTGTGTCACAGACATCTGAACAAGAACAAAAAGCTCAAGCATGGCATACATCTATAATCTCAACATCTTGAAGCTAAAAGCTAGAAAATCCCAAGTTCAAGGCCAGCCTGGGCTACACAGTGAGATTCCATCTGTAGTGGCTATTCCTGGTTGTCAACTTGACTAAATCTGGAATAAACTAATCAAGAATTGGAAGGCTCACCTATGATCCAAATCTGGAGGCTCAGAGATACAAGTTTCTGACCTGGATCTTGGCATGGAGATCTTGAAGCATAGTGACTATGAATTCCAGAAGATTAAGATAAGAAGATCTCTGAGTTCAAGGTCATCTGGGATTAAAGGCATGGTTGCACACGCCTTTTATCTGGGCCACACCCTCTGCTGGAGACCTATATAAGGACATTGGAAGAAGGAAGATTTACTCTGACTCTTCCTGGCCTGCTTGCCTCGTGGAACTGAGCAACTGCTAGATCCTTGAACTTGTATCCACAGCTACTGCTCACCATTGTTAGGGAGTTGGACTACAAGCTGTAAGTCATCGACAAATTCCCTAACTATGTAGAGACTACCCATACGTTCTGTGACTCTAGAGAACCCTAATACACCATCCCAAAAGTGCAAGAAAACAACTAATCTCAAAACTGAAAGGAAAAGAACAAATGAGAAGAAAAGAAAATAATATGAAAGGAAAGGAGATGGGAAAGGAGAGGGGAATGGATGAAAGAGGGGTGAGAGGAGGAGAGGCTGCCATGACCTGGGAAGACCATAAAATAAACAAGATAGCGGACATGAAAAACAAAGATGTTTATCCAGAAACATGAGCCTTATATATAAAACTTAATTTCCTCAAAGTCCTACATTTTAATGTGAAAAAAAAAACGTGGCATTAATTCTAGCAATGTTTCTTTAACTCAATATATTGAAATTCTTATCCTTACAATGCATAATCAGTTGGTGAACTTTTTTTTTACTGTTCGTGTTTTTCCATTGACTCTTGGACTGTGGGCAGTGTGCCTTACACACTGCATGTCTCAGCTCAAACACATGTGAAGGACTCAGCGCCTACATGCAGAAAGAGGTTCCTATGCAAAGAAATGCAGGTCACTGTAAAATCTGAAGGAGTCAGTTGGGTATCTCAGCCTTGCTACCCCAGCAGCTTGTGGACAATGTCTGTATAGCATCCTCAAGGAAATGCATCTTCTCACTGAGCAGCTTTAATGGAACAATGTCTCTTGAACTGTGAAGAGCTTTCCAAGGTAAAATGTAATTACAAATGTTTTGAACCCATCTTTAATGTTTCTTCAAAGACTTTAAATAAATATAGAATCTTTCATCTAACAAGGTTGATTTTTCTCCTATAAGAGTTTAAATAAAAGGAAATGTCAAAACACTCTAATCTTTTTTCCCTAGTGATGCCTTAATGTTACAAATATAACTCTAGAATACACACCATATGCCATGAGGGAAGAAGAAAATAACTGTATAAATGAATGAAACTTCAGAATCAGCTATAGGTACTACACATTTTGGAACTCTTGGAAGAAACAGAGCAGACATTACAAAAGGTATGACTATTCATATATTATAGGCAGTATAGTTGATGATGACAAGAACTAATACCAAGGTGAAAACACAAACACAAAAATTTGAAAACATGCTGAAGGAATGGGAGATTCCTACAAGCTCTGGGAGGCTTTATATGGACAAGTATAAAATGGATGTCACAGTACTGAGATGGTCCAATGGTAACATACTTGCTATGCAAGCATAGGAACTCAGTTAGAATGCCCAGAACCTTTACAACACCATTTGTCTAACACTACAACCCCTAAAGGAAGATGAGAGACAGAAACAAGAGAATCCCCAAATGCTCAAAGATCAGGCAGCCTTGCAGACATAGTACTGAACAAGAGACTTGTCTCAAACAAGGCGAGGGCAAATAACAGGGGTCTACTCATACACATGCAACACACACATGCACATACACATACTAACACATATACATGAACACACATGCACACATACATGCACATACACATATGCACACACATTCATGCACAAACATGCATGCACACACATGATCATACACATATGAACATGCACATGAAAACACACATGCACACACACACATGGACTCACACATACATGCACACATATGCACATACAGATATGTACATATATACACATGCATACACATGCATGCACACATACATGCACATACACATATGCACACATACATACATGCATGCACACAGGCATATGCAAATATGCACAGGCTTGTACACACAAGAGCACAAATATCTACACACACATTTACACACATGTATGCACATAATAAAAAATATAGAAAATTATGCCATAGATGTACTTTGCTCATAAATGGCTACTTCTTGCCTACTCAAAATGCACAGTACCTGTGGAAATAAATTAAAAGCTAAGCTAAAATGAAGAAATTAAGGATGAAGAAAATGGTAATTAACATTCTAGCACAAAATATTATACCATGTTCAATCTTTTCAAAAAGGTAATACGTATTAATAATCCCCACTTTCCCTAATCTGTTTGTTTTAAATAAATAAGATCATGATTACTCTAAAAGAGATTGAAAATTAACAAAAGTATGTCTTACAGCAATAACATCCAAAAGATTATGGCAGGAAAAAATTCCAGCTCAAGCTTCAAATAGAAATGTGTACGTTTTCTTCTCTCTCTCTGTCTCTCTCTCTCTCTCTGTCTCTCTCTCTCTCTCTTCATATATATATATATATTTCATTAAAAAAGATAAGTATGGTATTTTCTCATGGAAATTGCATATCTTATTATTCTGTAAAGGAAATGTTCAATAAAATCCTCCTTCATGATATTCTGTTTCAGGGTGTAGAGCTAGAAATGAGAGTATTCAGCAGGACCTAGTTGGGAGTTGCTGATTTAATTTTAGGGTGCCCAGGATAGTAGTTTACAATGAAATCTGTAATATACTTTGCTCCAATATCAATGGAAATTCTGGTGATGATAGAATTTTTATAGAGAAAAAATTCAAAATCTGATGTTACTAGCAAATATAATTCTAAGTTATTGTTCCTTTGGGGATACAATTCTAGCAGGGAGTCAAGGACAGGATAGGCAGTGTCTGCCACTACTGGAAATAGCTATAAAGAGAAGACACAGTGTTGAGACCCGAACTGAGGACAGAGTTTCAAGCCCAGAACAGCAGACAATCACCATATAGAGCTGAGATAGTGCAGGAGTAAAGGAAGGGATCATCTGTGAGTAAATGTGCAGATGAATGACTCAGCTCAAATACAAGACATTGGTCCTAGAGCATCAGTACATGAGGCCACCATGAGATAAAACCTCCTCACATGGGTGCGATACTGCCTAGTCACTCTCTTCTTTGCCTTTAGGGTATAGTTTCTTCTGTGTCCTAAGAAGTTTATTAACTAATATGTGTGTCAGAGTTTACTAGAGGAACAGAATGTATAGAATATATTCTACACATATATACATATATGCATATACACACAGGCATATATACATATATACACATACACATATATACAAACACACACATAGATAGATGGATGGATGGATAGATGGACGGATGGACGGACGGACAGATGGATGGACGGACAGACAGATTTATTGGAATGGCTTAGAGGTTGTGTCCAAAATGCCTGTCTACAAATAGAAGGCCCAAGAATATGGCAGTTGTTCACGCTGGGTGTCTCAGCTGGTCAATGTATGCCAGAATCTCAAAGTAGACGATTGTCTGGGAATGGATTTGCCAGAGAGAGACCAAGAGAAAGAGCAAGCAGGCAAAGAGAACGAGCTTCCTTCATCCATGACCTTTCCATAGGCCTCCAGTAGAAGGCCTGGTTCAGATTAAAAATGGATCTTTCCACCTCTAAAGATCTGGATTAAAGGCATTCGGTGACCCTCAAATGATGCAATTAATAAAAAAATCTCTCACAGGTGTCACAGCTACTTGGTTTTAGTTCATTTAAGATGTAGTCATAGGCCAAGCAGTGGTGGCGCACACCTTTAATCCCAGCATTTGGGAGGCAGAGGCAGGCGGATTTCTGAGTTCGAGGCCAGCCTGGTCTACAGAGTTTAGTTCCAGGACAGCCAGGGCTACACAGAGAAACCCTGTCTGGTGAGGGGGGGAATGTAGTAAGACAGCTAAGAATAGCCTTCACAGTTGTAACATAGTAAATAACACATAAAGCCTTTCTTCCTTTTTGTCATTTGAGGTTACTTGTCTGGGGCAATAAGAACCTATCATGAACCTGGGAGAAAGAAAGTTACCTGCACAGCAGTAGGCAGGATGTGAAGATGGTGACTGAATTGTAATTCATTTTTAAAAGCCAAACTGATGGTTAGCAGCATTGGACAGTTAAGTCAGCAACCTGTAGAAACAATGGTGTATTAGATGCTGTAATGTGGTACATTTACACAATGGAGTACTTACTACTCAGCTATTAAAAACAATGAATTCGTGGAATTCTTAGGCAAATGGATGGAACTTGAAAATATCATCCTGAGTGAGGTGACCCAATCGCAAAAGAACACACATGGTATGTACTCACTGATAAGTGGATATCAGTCCAGAAGCTAGGAATACCCAAGATACAATTCACAGACCACATGAAGCTCAAGAAAAAGGAAGACCAAAGTGTGGATACTTAGGTCTTTCTTAGAAGGGGGAACAAAATACCAATGTGAGAAGATACAGAGACAAAATGTGGAGCAGAGATTGCAGAAAAGGCCATCCAAAGACTGCCCCACAAGGGGATCCATCCCATACACAGTCACCAAACCCAGACACTATTGTGGATGCCAAAAATGCTTGCTGATATAGCTGTTTCCTGAGAGTATCTGCCAGTGCCTGACAAATACAGAGGGGGACACTGTCAGTCAACCATTGAACTGAGCACAGGGTCCCCAATGGAGGAGCTAGAGAAAGGACCCAAGGAGCTCAAGGGTTTTCAGCCCCATAGGAGGAACAACAATATGAACCAACCAGTATTCCCAGAGCTCCCAGGGACTAAACCACCAACCAAAGAGTACACATGGAGGACCCATGGCTCCAACTGCATATGTACCAGAAGATGGCCTTGTTGGTTACCAATGAGAGGAGAAGCCCTTGATCCTGTGAAGGCTAGATGCCCCAGTGTAGGGGAATGCCGGGTCAGGGAAGCGGGAGTGGATGGATTAGGGAGCAGGGGGAGAGGGACGGGATAGGGAATTTTTGGAGAGGAAACAAGGAAAGGAGATAACATTTGAAATGTAAATAAAGAAAATATCTAATAAAAAGAAAATTAAAATAAAAATAATGATTATTTCAAATAAAGCTATTCACAGAAACAAATCAGTTAAAATGCATTATGTAATATTACTACTTATACTTTTAAATTACTTGGGGAGGGGATTGAGACATCATACTAAATTTGAATGCATTGCATTCCTACCACGTTCCATTTGATATAAAACCCAAGAATGCATAGCAACTTAAGACAGTAAAATTCTACACTGTACACATTCAAATAGAAACTCTCAGGAAACATCCAGTATGATTTGCCATTGCATCTTGTGATACTGATGTACAGTAAACCAGCCAAGACCAAAACCGGGATCTAACTTTGTTGAAACATGTGAGTGTATAGTTTTCCTTTCCTCTTATTTAAAACGTTAAAATATGACATTATGGGTCTACATTAAATACACTAGGTAATAATGAATTCAATATAACTGACAAATGCACCTCAATTAAATACTTTAGGCTAAAATTTTAAAGTGAATAAAATATAACCAAAATACAAGAAAAGTCTTTAATATATATTTAATATATAAATTTAAATATTTATGTATGCATATATAGGTACATGTTTCTATTTAACATATACATATATGTGTGTTTAGACATATTTGTGCATATGTGGATTTAAAATGCAATTTTTTTTTTACAAAACTGAAAACAATGACAATTCTCCCAACTAGTTTTTTTCTGTAGCAAAACTGGAGACATAAATCATTCCTAGTTAATTGAGATGGCTCCAGATTCGAGGCATTGCCTGGATTTACTCTATGGCTGACAGCATATCTCATTGTGCAGTAATCCCACAGCTATCCTTGGTGTCCAGCATAACACCCTTGTTCTGCCCTCATTCCAAAATATGGAAGGACTTTTTCAAAATGTACTTTCTACTTCAGTATGTTTAAATTATGATGGAGAATTCAGAGAACCATGTAGAGCAGAAACAATATCCCTACACAAGCATGTGTGCATGCACATGCTTCACACACATGTGCATGTGTGTATGAGAGTGAGATTTTCTCTATAGGTATGATTTATGTGGTTATGTGTATTGTGTGATTTCTCTCTATGAGTAAGAATGTGTGCATATGATTCTGTGTTTATATTTCTATGTATATGTGTATGAGACTCTGTGTTTGATGTGTGTGTGTGTGTGTGTGTGTGTGAGAGAGAGAGAGAGAGAAACAGAGAGACAAAGACAGAGAGACTGTGTATATTTGTGTGTGTGTGTGTGTGTGTGTGTGTGTGTGTGTGTAGAGAAAGATTGAGAGATTTTCTCTATAGGTATGAATAAAGGTGTGTGGATGTGTGAGTGTGTATGGGCAATTTTTCTCTATATATTTGAGTAAAAATATGCATGTGTTGTACATGTGTGTGTACACACCTGTGTGCATGCATACGCATAACCCAGGGGGCTATAAACACAGCACATCAGTGTTTATTTAAGTTCAGAAATCATGTTGTATTTATGACTCTGGTTGTTCTACTTACTTGTGGATGACGTTGAATAAATTATCAAGTCTGTCTCTGCCCAGATTTTCTAATCGAGATGAGGGTAGAGCAGTATAGTCTCATAGAAATGTGTGACTTGCATGAATTAAGCAGGAAACACCCTGGATGGCTAGCTGCCAAATCAGTGAATGCACTTTCAACAGTGGGTTCTAGCTTTCGGGAGTCTAACAGTGCATTTGCCTGAGATACATTCGCACCTTACAACCAACATCTGGAATCTCAGCTGTGAAGGCTCCAGCTTGGGGAAGTCCACAAAAGGCTAATGTCCTTCCTTGTTGCTCTTCCAGGGTGCAGCTTTGTGACATGTGCAGAAGAGTGATTTCCCCTTAAGGTGGTCTTGTGGGAAGAGTGTATGCTACATACATGATAGGAAGTCCCATTTTAAAGATGATCACCCTGAACATCTATTCCAAACACGACAGTGACATTAGCACAGTTTATCCAACTGTTTAGTTTTACAGCCAATACAAGTATTTAGATTTCAAAAATTAAAAGTATATCTGAATATACCAGAATGCCCCCCATACTGAGCATTCTCACCCTGCACATTAAGGCTTGGATATGAGTTTTTAAAGTTTGACTTTTATTTTTAATTACAGGTATTTTGACAGGTGATGACATAAGCAGTAATGTATGTAATCTTGGGTATTTAACCATTTTAGACCAAAGCCCAAACAATAACTTTTTTTTTATTTAATTTACATTCCAAATCACTTCCCCTTTCCCGTTTCCTCCCTCCCTGAAAGTCCCATAAGCCCCCTTCCCTCCCTCTTTTCTCCATTCAACCCCCTCTCGTTACTCTGTCCTGGCGTTCCCCTACATCCAGTCTTTCCAGGACCAGGGGTCTCTCCTTCCATCTTTTTAGAAATCTATTGATATGCTGATTGTGTCTAGGGTATTCCGAGATTCTGGGTCAATATCCCCTTATCAGTGACTGCATACCATGTGTGTTCTTTTGTGATTGGGTTACCTCACTAAGGATGATATTTTCAAGTTCTGACCATTTGCCTAGGAATTTCGTGAATTCATTGTTTTTAATTGCAGAGTAGTATTCCATTGTGTAAATATACCACATCTTCTGAATCCATTCCTCCGTTGAGGGACATCTGGGTTCTTTCCAGCTTCTGGCTATTATAAATAAGGCTGCTATGAATATAGTGGAGCATGTGTCCTTATTGCATGCAGGTAAAGTCTCTGGGTATATGCCCAGGAGTGGTATAGCCGGATCCTCTGGGAGTGTCATGCCCAGTTTTCTGAGGAACCACCAGACTGCTTTCCAGAGTGGTTGTACCAGCCTGCAATTCCACCAGCAGTGGAGGAGTGTTCCTCTTTCTCCACATCCTCGCCAACAACTGCTGTCTCCTGTGTTTTTGATCTTAGCCATCCTGACTGGTGTGAGATGGAATCTCAGGGTTGTTTTGATTTGCATTTCCCTAATGACTAAGGATGATGAACATCTCTTTAGGTGCTTCTCAGCCATTAGATATTCTTCAGGTGAGAACTTTTTGTGTAGCTCTGTACCCCATTTTTTAATAGGGTTACTTGCCTCTCTGGAGTTTAACTTCTTGAGTTCTTTGTATATATCTTGGATATTAGCCCTCTGTCGGATGTAAGGTTGGTAAAGATCATTTCCCAGTTAGTTGGTTGCCGCTTTGTCTTTTTGACGGTGTCTTTTGCCTTGCAAAAACTTTGTAATTTAATGAGGTCCCATTTGTCTATTCTTGATCTTAGAGCATAAGCTATTGGAGTTCTGTTCAGGAAATTCTCCCCTGTGCCCATATGTTCAAGGTTCTTCCCTAGTTTCCCTTCTATTAGTTTCAGTGTGTCTGATTTTATGTGGAGATCTTTGATCCACTTAGAATTGAGCTTAGTGCAAGGAGATAAGCCAAAAGCACACAAAGATCCGACAAAGAAAGAGAATCTCAGGCCAATCTCTCTTATGAATATCGATGCAAAAATACTCAATAAAATTCTTGCCAACCGAATCCAAGAACACATCAAAGTGATCATTCACCACGATCAAGTAGGCTTCATCCCAGGGATGCAGGGATGGTTCAATATAAGGAAATCCATCAATGTAATCCACTACATAAACAATCTCAAAGAAAAAAAACCACATGGTCATCTCATTAGATGCTGAGAAAGCATTTGACAAAATTCAGCATCCTTTCATGCTAAAGGTCTTGGAAAGATCAGGAATTCAAGGCCCATATCTAAACATAGTAAAAGCAATTTACAGCAAACCAGTAGCCAGCATCAATCTAAATGGAGAGAAACTTGAAGCAATCCCACTAAAATCAGGGACTAGACAAGGCTGCCCTCTCTCTCCATATCTTTTCAATATAGTACTTGAAGTTCTAGCTAGAGCAATTAGACAACAAAAAGAGGTCAAAGGGATACAAATTGGAAAGGAAGAAGTCAAACTATCACTATTTGCAGACGATATGATAGTATACATAAGTGACCCAAAGAACTCCACCAGAGAACTCCTACAGCTGATAAACGACTTCAGCAAAGTGCCTGGATATAAAATCAACTCAAGCAAGTCAGAAGCCTTCCTATACTCAAAGGATAAGCAGGCTGAGAAAGAAGTAAGAGAAATAATACCCTTTATGATAGCCACAAACCATATTAAGTATCTTGGCGTGACGCTAACCAAACAAGTGAAAGATCTGTATGACAAGAACTTCTAGTCTCTGAAGAAAGAAATTGAAGAAGACCTCAGAAGATGGAAAAATCTGCCATGCTCATGGATTGGCAGGATTAATATAGTAAAAATGAGCATCTTACCAAAAGTAATACACAGATTCAATGCAATCCCCATCAAAATCCCAACTCAATTCTTCATAGAGTTAGAAAGAGCAATTCAAAAATTCATCTGGAATAACAGAAAACCCAGAATAGCTAAAACTATTCTCAAGAGTAAAAGAATCTCTGGGGGAATCAGTATCCCGGACCTCAAGCTGTACTACAGAGCAATAGTGTTAAAAACTGCATGGTATTGGTACAGTAACAGACATGTAGATCAATGGAACAGAATTGAAGACCCAGAAATGAATCCACACTCCTATGGTCACTTGATCTTTGACAAAGGAGCTAAAACCATCCAGTGGAAAAAAGATAGCCTTTTCAACAAATGGTGCTGGCTCAGCTGGAGGTCAACATGCAGAAGAATGCAAATTGACCCATCCTTATCTCCTTGCACTAATAACTTATTTTTAATTTTAGGGGCTCAGTATAAAGTGGATTGATTCACTTCTTCTACCCCCTTCTCCTTTCTTTCCCCTTTTATCCTCTTGCTACATAACCGCATTGATAAAACCACCATGAAAGGAAATGCTACTCCATTAGTTTTTAATAACGCACCGAAAAAGGAGATTCCATCCCAGTGTTCAAACCCATGTAATAAACTAAGTGCCCGGAAACTGAGGCGTTATGTAAGAATAAACCAAGAGATGGGAAAAAGAGAGGAAGTATCCCTGAAAGGTTGACTGGAATGTAAGCAGGACGCCATAAAGAAAATGAAATTTCTGCCGAATGTTTGCTTGGTGATAGATTTTAATGGGTAAGACACTGGGGCGGGGGAGGGGGAGTCATGTGAGCAAAGATACGCTTGATCCGAGTCACCAGAGATGGAGCGTGGCGTTCTAGTAAAACTCAGTAGAGTGCGTGTAATAGACAGCCCAGTGCACAAGAGTTTCAGTTGCAGAGGAAACACATTCTCAACGGCCATGGAGGCCAGGCACCCGGTAGCCTGAAAGAATCTTTCAAAGCATGGAACTTTCTCAGTTCATAAATTGGCCGTGACAGAGCTGTCAATCACCCTCTTTTAAACGCCTCCCTGGGATTGCAGGTTTCCACTGTAGAGTTCCCACTTTCACTTCTTATCCAGGTAAATTACGGTGAGGTCTCAGCTTTTCCTTTAACAATGTTGTAAATCTGTTTCAGAGATGAATATCTAGGCTTTGTCGGGCATGGTTGAGACCCCCTCATTTCTCATGAGGACGCGTCCTCTCCTCAACGCCATGGTGTTCTAGGATGAAATGATAGTGTCAGGCCATGTGCTACAGTAAGAGTGTCTCTCAGACCTTGAACCCATATGGATTTCTTGCCCATTGTATAAATTCTAGTTGTTTGATAATCCTATGTCCTGGAAACAAAACCTAAATTAATAAAGGAGCAAGTGGTGTACCCCACACATCTACATGTAAATCCCTAACACCTCTTCAGTGTCAAATACCTTTCCTTCGTGGTGATTTATGCGAGCACCGGAACACATAAGACTCTAATGCTACTTTCTCATCCTGGAGTTGGTTTGCCAAAATTTGTAATCACTGAGCCAATTGGCAATATTGCCTTCTACTACACACTGATGATATGAAAGACGGGTTTCATTTTTGTGAAAGAGAAAAGTAATGATCTGAACATAGAGAATGGAGTAATACCACAAGTGAATGGATCCTACTGCTGTGAGCAGAGATGACGGTGGGCAAGTGCTGAAAGTTTCTACCAATGGGTTGAGATGTCCTGGCTTGAGCCTAGCACACCTGGATCTATTAATAAAGTGATGTTCAGACCTGAAATCTCTCCTTAGCTCCCAGTCTCTCCTCTCTACCTGTAGTTTTTGAGATGGTTAAGAATAAACCGCTGTTTCTGGTGATTGTCAGAGTTCTGCAGAGAATGCAGCAGATATGAGGGCCCTGGAATGTTTTTCAGGCCTGTCAAGCATCAGCTCCCTGGAAGGTGCTGAATAAATTAAGCCAAAATTATAAGCCTCGTGGATGTGTTTGAACTTCTCAGCAAACATTCCTCATTCATATTTAATTGCTCCACCGAGACTGTTATTCTTTGGAGTGGTTCCAGGCATTATTCCATTCCATTAGCAAGCTTGCAGGGTGTCTCCTCCTTAACCCAAAATGATTGATCCTATAAAAGCCTCTCCACTCGCTGACCCGAACACTAATTGAGTTTGTGTATAGATTAAAAGGAAAGTGTGTTTTCAGAAAAGTTTCTACATATATTGCTGTCACTTAAATTCCTTGTTAACGGGGGAAAAGATGGCACATCAGAATGATGGTACTTGGTGTCTTCTCTGAATCGCCTTAGAAAACGCGGTATGAAGCAAACTAGGATCCAAAGCTGGGGTAAAGCATCTAAAATAGGTTTTTCAATGCAAAAGCAGACACTCGCATTTAAAGAGAGCAAAAACGTTGGGGGATATGCTAATGTCTGTTCTTGCAGACTCCAGCTCTTGCTGCAGATGCATTGTAGAGACATAGAGAATTCCTGTATTCTATTGCAGAGAACAAGAATCAACCAGGCCTTATTTCTGTGTTCTATATGGGAGTCACTGAATGTGATGTGCCCCCAAAGTCTCATGGGTTACCTCTAAACACTTGGTCTCCAGCTAGTGGTGGCCATGTTTTGAAGGCTAGTGAACCTCTAAGAGCTAGAAATTTTGAAGAAAGTGGGATGCAGGGGACAGGCCCTTTACAGCCTGGGCTCACTTCCTGTCCACCTTCTCCTTCTAGACTGTGGACACAATGCAACCAGCAACCTCTAGCCCTTGCAACCAGTCTTTGCTGATAAAACATGGTGGACTGGTCCCCTTGTACTATTACTCAAAAGAAACTCTCTTCCTGTAAACTACTCCTTGTTAGGTATTTGGTTATAGGAAAATAAATCTAATACAGGAAGAATGGCTAGATGTTTCTTCAGATGTTTTATAAAGATGGGAAAATGGTGGTGTACACATATAGACCTCATCAAGGTAAGATACATTAAAATAATGTTTATGGGTTTTTACATGGCTTGAGATTCTGATCTTATAATCTGAACCCTTATTCAACTCTTTATTTTCCTGCAGACTATAAAGGAATAAAAATTTTTGTTTCTAGCCTAATTAAAAGGAGTAAAAGTATTTTCCACAAGTTATGCATATAATAATAGTTTTGATAATGTACATACGGAATTGCATGAATATACCCAGTATATTCTTTTTTTTTTTTTTTTTTTTTGGTTTTTCGAGACAGGGTTTCTCTGTGTAGCCTGGCTGTCCTGGAACTCACTTTGTAGACCAGGCTGGCCTCGAACTCAGAAATCCGCCTGCCTCTGCCTCCCAAGTGCTGGGATTAAAGGCGTGCGCCACCACCGCCCGGCCAGTATATTCTTTCTAGACAGTTGTCTTAATTAGGGTTTCTATTGCTGTAAAGAGACACGTGGGCACAGCAACGCTTATAAAGGAAAGCTTTTAATGGCAGCTGGCTTACAGTTCCTAGATTTAGCCCATTGATGTCATGTCAGAGAGCATGGGAGCGTGCAGGCAGACATGGTGCTAGAGAAGGAACATTCAGATCAACGGGCAGCAGGGAAAGAAAGAGAAAAGAGCCCGGCTTGAGCATATGAAACCTCAAAGCCCACCTCCAGTGACACAGTTCCCTCAACAATGCCACACCTACTCCACCATGGACACACCTCCTGGTAGAGCCATTCCTTATAAACCTATGGGGCCATTTTCCTTCAGACCACTACACCAGCCATCCAAGCTAAGCAGATCTTCAATTAATAATGTTCTATATTCTGATCTGACTAGTCTTTTGCTACACACACACACACACACACAAACATATATATATATATATATATACACACACACACACACACAAACATATATATATATATATATATATATATATATATATATATATACACACACACACCCCCTCAATGGACCATCTGTAATTCTCTTACTGTACCAACCAGTGTCCTTGGCTTTTAGTTGCCACACAAATTATTTTCCTTAAGTGAAATGAGGAAATGCATACAACATAAAAAGAATGGGACTGGGAGATGGCTCCGTGGTAAGTGCAGGCTGTACAACAACGAATCAACTGATTGTGGATCTCCAAGTAGAATGTTGAGCATGGCAGCAGGTTCCTATAACCAGAGAGTTCATGGTTGGGTGTTTGGGAAAATGGGGCTATCTGGGCTTTGTCACTGATGGTCTAGCCAACAGACAGTGAGTTCCAAGTTTAGTGAAACACTTTCTCTAGGGCAGTGATTCTCAACCTGTAGGTCATGACCCCTATAGGGTCAAATGACCCTTTCATAAGGGTCACCAAAGTCCATAGAAGAACAAAGATTTACATTATGATTCATATCAGTAGCAAAATTACAGTTGTGAAATAGCAATGAAATAATTTTATGGTTCAGGGTTACCATAACATGAGTAAGAGAATTAACAGGTCATAGCGTTAGGGAGGCTGAGAACCGCTGGTATAAGGGATAAAGGCAGGTGGTGAGAGAGAAGGACACCCAGCATCCTCCTGTGTCCTCTGAACATGCACACATATACATGTGTACACATATACGCATCATACAGGTGTGCACAGAGAGAGAGAGAAATTGGAGCCAAATGGGAGAAGTCAGATTTTTCTGTTTGAAGATTGCACGATCTGCTATATAGGAAAATCTGAAAATGTCACAAACAACCCAAAAGCCTGTTAGAATAAATGAAATCAGCATAGATGCAAAAGATTAGATTAACATACAGTAATATGTATGTATCCTATACATAATTAAGAAAAATTCACCATTTATAACAGCAATAAAAATTAGAATATAAATTTAACAAAGATGGTAAATGATCTATATGATGAAAACTCTAAGACACTGATGAAATAAAATAGAGACAAAATGAATGACAAGATCCTACAGGTTCACAGAGCTGCTGGAACGGTCATATTTACTGATGTCAAGGAGTTCTGTAGGCTGTATTAATCAAACCATGTTGTATAAGCATTAAAACAATGATCTGAGATTCCCGTGTCTAGACTCCATGATTAAGAAAATGCTCAGAAATATTATTCATCAAAATTACTGTGACATGAAGTCAGTTTCAAAGAAACAAGTGGGGGAGTGTGTGATCAATAGACATACACTGAAAGGAAGGATGAATTTACTTCAGGGAGAAGTAATGATAGAAAATGGTCCTGTGTAGAAGTAATAGAGATACATGGATGGGTGGATAGTTAGACAGACAGACAGACAGACAGACATATGGGTGCAAGACTGGACATACTGATAAACTCTGGGTTTGAATGAGAGACCCTGTTTCAATGAACAAGAGAGAAATATGATGGAGACCCTGCCTACTAACTCACTGGAAAGCACACCCAACCACAGTAAACTGCAGTGCATACCCACAAACCCCGTGCCTCACAACTCTGCCTGGACTTCTCAGAGGCCTTCCCACACTAGGAAAACCAGGCAAGCTCTCCACCTCCTTGGAAAGTATACCAACAGTGGTAAACTGCACCCCAAACCCTGTGCTCCGTCCCCACCCCACAACTCTGCCTGCTTATTTGAAATCCTGCCAGCACCAGAAACACCAGGTAAGGTACCACCCCACCCCCAAGACCCACCCTACCAACTTGCCTGAAAGAGCACCCAAAGTGGTAAATTGTACCTCCTACCCTGTGTTCCGTCCCCACCCCACAACTCTGCTTGCATTCCTGGAGGGGACAACCAGGTAAGACCCTGTCCCAAGCGCTTGCCACCATATTCCCTGAAAACACACTTATCATCCTTAAACAGCAATGGTTGCTCTGGAATCCACTTTCTAGTCCATAACGTTGCCTGCTTTCCTATAGACCCACCAACACCAGGGACTCCAGGCCTCACTGGTGCTACGGACCCGAGTCAAGGTGCAGATCCAAAACCCCAAAGGACACACATGACACAAAAGCTTCAAGGGAGACACCCTTACTAGACAAGAAGACTAACTAGTCATCAGAACCCAGGTCACTCAGGGCAGTAGACAGAGAGGAAACGGAAACCAAGGGAGAAAACATTCAAAAAACACCCATCCAATAAAGATAAACTCAGAAATCAGCATCTTAACAGATAATAACAACAAAACCCAGATACCTAAAGACCAGTGTAGAAATCTCAACAATAGTTAGGGCAATATGGCATCTCCAGAGCCCAGCTATCCTACTGCAGCAAGTGCCAGATACCCTAACATAGCTAACGCATAAGAAAATGAACTTAAATCCAATCTTATGTAGATGATAGAGGCCTTTAAAGAGGAAACTAATAAATCCCATAAAGAAATACAGGAAACTACAACCAAACAGGTGAAGGAAATTGTCTTAGTCAGGGTTTCTATTCCTGCACAAACATCATGACCAAGAAGCAAGTTGGAGAGGAAAGGGTTTATTCAGCTTACACTTCCACATTGCTGTTCATCACCAAAGGAAGTCAGGACTCAAGCGGGTCAGGAAGCTGAAGCTGATGCAGAGGCCATGGAGGGATGTTTCTTACTGGCTTGCTTCACCTGGCTTGCTCAGCTTGCTTTCTTATAGGACCCAGGACTACCAGCCCAGAAATGGCACCACCCACAATGGGCCCTCCCACCTTGATCACTAATTGAGAAAATGCCTTCCAGCTCAATCTCTGGAGGCATTTCCTCAACTGAAGCTCCTTTCTCTGTGATAACTCCAGCCGGTGTCAAGTTGACACACAAAACCAGTCAGTACAGAGATGAATAAAACTGTTCACAACCTGAAAGTGCAAATACCAGCAATAAAGAAAAGATAAACTGAGGGAGTCCTGGAGATGGAAAACCTAGGTATGAGGACAGGAACTACAGACTCAAGCATCATCAACAGAACACAGGAGGTGGAAGAGAGATTTCAGGCATAGAAGAGAGGATAGATGATGTATTTATTGGTCAAATAAAATGTTAAATATAGAAAATTCTTGACACAAAACATCTGGGAAATCAGGGACACTATGAAAATACCAAGCCTACAAATAATAGGAGGAGGAGGAGACAAATCCCAGCTCAAAGGTCCAGAAAATGTTTTCAACAAAATCATAGAAGAAAATTTTCTAAACCTAAAGAAAGACATACCTATAAACATAAAGAAGCTTATAGGACACCAAATAGATTGGACCAAAAGAGAAAATTCTCCTGCCACATAATAATCAAATGCTAGATGTACAGAATAAAGAAAGAATATTAAAGGCTGAAGGAGAAAAAGGTCAATTAACACATAAAGGCAAACCAATCAGAATTACATCCAAGTTCTCATCAGAGATTCTACAAGCCAGCACGGCCTGGGCAGATGTCTTGCAGACTCCAAGAGCCCAACCCAGACAACTCTAAACAGCAAAACATTCAATTCCCATACAAAACAAGATATTTCATGACAAAACTAAACTTAAACAACATTATCTACAAATTCAGGCCTACAGAAGATACTAGAAAGAAAACTTCAATAGAAGGACGTTAACTACACCCAAATAAACCCAGGAAATAATTCCACACTAGAAAAACCAAAGGAAGGGAAGCACACACACACACACACACACACACACACACACACACACACACACACACAGCCACCAAAACCCATCAAGATACTAGAAATTAACAATCATTGGTCATTAATTTCTCCCAATATCAATGGACTCATTTATGCAATAAAAAGACACCAGAATGGATATGAAAGTAGGAACTACCATTCTGCTGCATACAAGAAACAAGTCTCAGAAATAAAGGTAGACGTTACCTCAGAGTAAGGGTCTGGAAAAAGATTTTCCAGGCAAATCGACCCAAGAAACAAGATGGAGCAGCCATTCTAATATTTAATAAAATAGAATTTCAAACAAAATTCAAAAGAGATAGGAAAAGACACTTCATACTCATCAAAGTAAACATCAAGCAAGATGGCATCTCAATTCTGAATAACTATGCCCATAATGCAAAGGCACTCACACTCATAAAAGAAACATTAAGTTTAAATCACACTTTGAACCAACACATTAACAGTGGGAAAGTTCAATACCCCACTCTCACCAATGGACAGGTCATCCAGATAGAAACTAAACAGACAAAAAATGAAACTAACAGAGGTTATAAATCAAATGGACCTAACAGATATCTACAGAACATTTTACCCAAAAACAAAAGAATATGTCTTCTAAGCACCTCAGAGAACCGTCTCCAAAATTTATCACATACTCAGTCACAAAGCAAGTCTAAATAGATACAAGAAGATTGAAATAACCCCTTATTAATAAACCTGGACTTAATAACAACAGAAAGTCTACAGAATCATGGAAACTGAACAACTTCCTACTCAAGGACCAACTAGGTCAAGGAAGAAATAAAGAAATTAAAGACGTTCTAGAATTTAATGAAAATAAATGCACAACTCATGGAATACAATGAAAGCAGTGCTAAGGGGAAAGTTCATAGCACTACGTGCCAACATAATGAAATTAGTGAGATCTCATACTAGGAACTTTAACAGCATACCTGAAACCTCTAGAACAAAAAATAGACAAACACGCCCAAGAGGAACAGATAGTTAGAATTAAACTCAGGGCTGAAATCAATAAATTAGAAACTAAGCGAACAATTCAAAGAGTCAACACAACCAGAAGTTGGTTCTTTGAGAAAATCAACAAGATAGACAAACCCTTAGACAAGCTAACTAAAGAGGAGGGGGGACAGGGGAGGGAGAGAATATTCAAATTAATAAAATCAGAAATGAAAGGGGGGCATAACAGCTGAAACTGAGGAACTCCAAAGCATCATTAGATCTTTCTTCAAAAACATGTACTCCAAAAATCTAAACGAAGTGGATGATTTTCTTAATAGACACCACTTACCAAAGGCAAATCAAGATCAGGTAAACAATGTAAATAGTCTTAAAACCCTTAAGGAAATAGAAGCAGTCATTAAGAGTCTCCCAACCAACCAAAATCCCAGGGCAAGATGGCTTTGGTATAAAATTCTACCATACCTTCAAAGAAGAGCTAATACCAATACTCCTCAAATTATTCCACAAAATAGAAACAGAAGGAATATTGCCAAAATCATTCTATGAGGTCACAATCACCCTCATATCTAAACCACACAAAGCCTCTCAACAAAGAAAGAGATTTTCAGACCAATTTCCCTTATGAACATTGATGCAAAAATGTTCAATAGGATACTTTCAAACTGAAACCAGGAGCACATCAGAAACATCATCAAGTAGGCTTTATTCCAGGGATGCAGGGATGGTTCACCATATGAAAATCCATCAATGTAATCCACCATATAAACAAACTGAAAGAACCCACACGATCATCTCATTACATGCTGAAAAGCCTTTGACAAAATCCAACACCCCCTCATGATAAGTCTTGGAGAGATAGGTACAAGGCCCATACCCTAACACAATAAAGACAATATACAGCAAGCCAGTAGCCAACATCAAATTAAGTGGAGAGAAACTTAAATCAGTTCCACTGAAATAAGGTACAAGACAAGGTTGACTACTCTCTCCATATCTATTCAGTATATTACTTGAAGTTCTAGCCAGAGCAATAAGACAACTAAAGGAGATTGAGGGGATATAAATCGGAAAGGAAGGGGTCAAAGTATCACTGTCTGGAGATGAAATGATAGAATACATAAGTGACCTCAAAATTTCTTCCAGAGAACTCCTATACCTTCAGCAAAGTGACTGGATACAAAATTAGCTAAAAAAAAAAAAATCAGTAGCCTTCCTATATACAAATAATAAACAGGTTGAGAAAGAAATAAGGGAAATACCATTGAACAATAGTCACAAATAATATGAAATATCTTGGTGTAACTCTAACCAAGCAAGTGAAAGACCTGTATGGCAAGAACTTCAAGTCTCTAAAAAAAAAGAAATTGAAGAATCTCCCATGTTCATGGATTGTTAGGGTTAACATAGTAAAAATGGCAATTGTACCAAAAGCAATCTACAGATTAAAGATGACCTTGAAAGAAAAATACCCAGTTTCATACAAAAATAAATGAAAAGCTAGAACAATCCTGAATAATAAAAGAACTTCTGGGTGTATTATCATCCTTGATTTCAAGCTGTACTGCAGAACAATAGTAATAAAAATTACATGGTATTGGTATTAAAAACAGACAAGGTAACCGATGGGATTAAATTAAAGACCCAGAAGTAACCCACACACCTCTGTACATTTGATTTTTTGATCAAAAGTCCAAAAGTATTCTATGATGGTTTGTATATGCTTGGTCCAGGGAGTGGTACTATTAGGAGATGTGCCCTTGTTGTAGTATGTGTATCACTGTGGGCATGGGCTTTAAGACCCTCATTCTAGCTGCCTGGAAGCCAGTCTTCTCCTAGCATCTTCGGTCCTTCAGATGAAAATGTAGAACTCTCAGGTCCTCCTGCACCATGCCTGCCTAGATGCTGCCATGTTCCTACCTTGAAAATAATGGACTGAACCTCTCAACCTGTAAATAAGCCTCAATTAAATATTGTCTTTATAAGAGTTGGTCATGGCATCTGTTCACAGCAGTAAAATCCTAACAAAGACATAACAATGGAAAAAAAGAAAGTATCTTCAATAAACGTAGAATAATGCAAATAGAGTCATATCTTTCACCCCACACAAAACTCAAGTCCAAGTGGATCAAAGACCTCAACCAAACTGGATACACTAAACATGGTAGAAGAGAAAGTATGGGAATATCTTTGAACACATTGGCATGGGAAACGACTTCCTGAGCAGAATTCCAAGAGCACAAGCACTAAGATCAACAATTAATAAATGGGACCTCATGAGACTGAAAAGCTTTTGCAAGGACACATCAATAGAACAAAATGGTAGCCCACAGAATGGGAAAGATTTTCACCAACTCCACATCTGACAGAGAGCTAATGTCTAAAATATATAAAGCACTTAAAAAACTAGACATCAATAGATCAAATTTAAAAAATGCTAGCAAGGATGTAGAGAAAGAGGAATATTCCTCCATTGCTCGTGGGAGCTCAAATTTGTGTGGAGGAAGGATTCAAGGAGTCAGAGGGTCAAGGACACACCAGAAAACATATAGAATCAAATCACCCGGGCCCATAGGGACCCAGTGACAGGGAACCACCGAACAGAGAACATGCATGGGATGGACCATGGCCCTCAGCACATATGTAACAGTTGTGCAGTTTGGTCTACCGGTGGGAGTCCTAAAGTGGGAGCAGGGGCTGTCTCCTCTGACTCTGTCGTCTGCCTTTGGATCCCTTTCACCTAACTGGGCTGCCTTGTCTAGCCACAGTAGGAGAAGTTTCACCTAGACCTGAAACTTGACAAGATGGGTTAATATTCATGGGAAGTCTCCCCTTTTCTGAGGAGAAGGAAGGGAGGAGAAGGGAGAAAGAGAAAGGGAGAGGAGACTGGGAAGAGAGGATGGAGGGGAAGACCCAATTGGGATGTAGAGTAGATGAAAAGATTATTAAATTTTTTTAAAAAGGGAAAGTGATAGAGGATAATTTCCAACATCAGCCTCTAGTCTTGGTACATGTAAGCTCATGTATGTTCATACACACAAACGTAGACAATACCCATACATGAAAATGGGGGAAAGTATTGGAAAAACCAGAATTAAAGGTAAAATTTATTACCTAAGATAATCACCCCAAATGACATGTTTAAATTATATGCTCAATAATAATGAAACAAAATTTAAAGAAGAAAAAGGCCTCATAATTTTTGAAATATATTCATATTATATATACATATACACATATACCTACATACACATACACATACATATATACACAATTATATGTACACACACACAATAATTTTAGGACTAATCAGTTTATGAAACAGAGTTGGCGATCTCACTATATATTTTATGATATAGGCTTATGTACAGTGTAAGAGAAAGAGAGGCACTCAGTAAAAAGGAAGATACACCCAAGCATATGAGTGTGGAAAAAAATCAGTCAAGCGAGAGTTCAGGAAAGCAAGACACACCTAAGTGCAGGCACAGGATCCAAGGACAGGGCTGTTAACTGTCTTAGTGTCAGTTATATATCCTGTGTTGTTTGCTTTCCAATTTTATCTCAGCAGGTTGCTAGGAAACCATTCTTCATTTCTCCATTTCTCTCACATTTGATGTATGATTTTAGGGTGACTCTGGAGATGCCCTGGAGGAATTATAATCTGATAAAATACAAACCAGAAACCACTGAGATCACACAAGGGGTTTAGTACTCAGCCTTTCCCTGGAAATAGGGGTCTTTGGTGAGACTCCTAGAGAACTAGGTTTGTAGCTGAGAGGAAAAGGAGAGCCTAAACAGGTCTTTAATAACAAGCATGACCCACTGTGCATACAGAGAACTCTGAGTCCCCAAATTACAGAATGCAAACTTCAAAACATTAAATTTTCAGAAAGTCATCATATATACAGGATTATAAAACATCCTGATATATTTTAAAGAGTTAAAGATTATGCAAAGTACACACTATGAACACAACTAATTCTATTATTCTAAAAGTTATCAACACATACCTAAAATTGTAGATCTGTAAAGGTCCTTAGTTCCTGAAATGCATATATTTTACAGGAAGTACATATGTATACATATGAAGTCATAAAATAAGTATTCATTTCTTGACAAGAACAAGAAAAATGGAAGAGTACAAGCTAACAGAAATAAAACGTATTCAATGAACAAAGACAAAGATTAGTTAATTGGAGGCAGTCAAGATGGTTCAGTAAATAAGGGCACTTGCTACCAGACCTGATGATTTTTAAATTTGAGCCACAGAACCTACATGGAGCAAGAAGAGAACCAACTCCAACAAGCACCCACCTCAAACCAATCACTGCCTCTCTCCAGCTCCAGCGGGGTCCAATGCCTCTGGCCCCTGAGAGCACCAGCCCTTACGTGTGCATATACACACATACATACACATAATTAAAAATAATAAAAAAATAGTAAGGAAAGAGAAGTGAATTTTTAAAAAAATGTTAAGGATACTACGAAAAACTATAAAAACTATATTTTGAAAACCATATATATATATATATATATATATATATATATATATATATATATATACATATATACATATATATCCATTAGGAATAAGATGAAAAAAAGAGAAGCCAACAGAAATCCTACAGTGTCAAACACGAGGTGCAAGTGAATTAGAAAATGAGGACTACACATGATGAAAGGCGTAATTCATCACCACGAACATAAGGCAAAAATAGAAATGAGACCAACCCCCCCGCCCCCCCCAAAAAAAGTCACCCTGCAGCAATTAAAGAAATTGCATTATTAATGTCCTCACAGAGACAGCTCTTGGCCAGGGGCCTTCACTGAATGAGTTCTACCATATTCCAAGAGATCAGCTCCATGTTTATTTAAAACAGCTGCTTTCTCAGAGAGAGCCAGTATTTGAACCAGGCAGCTGGGCATCAAAGTTCATGCTTTAACTTCATGAAGAGTGAAAAGTCAGACATCTAATGGAGGAAGAATTATCATGGAGAACACCTAAGGGGCATCCTGGCTATAAAAAGACTGCTTACCCAGTAGGAAGATGGGAGAGAGTCTTGGGCAATGGCACCTCAGACTGTTTCTAACGCTCACCAGAGATATCCATGCTAAAGCTATCACAGAAGCAGCAGACTGGCTGAGGTTAGTCTATAAGCATTCATTGAGGTAAAGGGTGACGCTGACAGCTCTTCAAAGATGGCTGTGGCAGCAGAACCGGAGAGCAAACTCTCTGGATCATTATCTTGTAAAGAGTAACATGTACACACTAGTTATCTCCCCCTCACTGGGATTTGCATATTCTAATGTTATGGGTATCCTGAGAAGCAGATGTGCTGGAGTGATCCCGGAAGTATTACTTCTAATATCTAAAAACTGGAAACAGCTCAAGTGTCCACTGAGAGTAGAATATATATTCAGGTTGGACTCATGCAATGTAAAATAATCTAACTCAGCAATTAAACATACACAATAAAATCCTTACTAGCAGCTATGGGAGAGAAAGAAACCATACGCCATGGGTGTGCACAGATGGGAAAATCAAAATGCATCATTTGGCAACACATCTGTAGTTGGCAAAACTATAAAGCAAAGTAAAGATGTGACTACTCTGAAGCCCAGACAGGGCTTGGAATAGGGAAAAGAGATAGTAAGAATGCATTGAAAACACACTGGGAGATGGGAGACCAATTCTCTTCTGGCATGGTCTGTGCACTTCTCAGAATCCACAATAGCAGCCAGGTTTAGTGACTGTATATGGGATGGCTAATATCCATTTATCAATGAGTGCATACTATGTGTGTTCTTTTGTGACTGAGTTACCTCACTCAGGATATTTTCAAGCTCCATCCATTTGCCTAGGAATTTCAGGAAGTCATTGTTTTTAATAGCTAAGTACTACTCCATTGTGTAAATGTACCACATTTTCTGTATCTATTCCTCTGTTGAGGGGCATCTGGGTTGTTTCCAGCTTCTGGCTATTATAAATATGGCTGCTATGGAAAAAAAAAGAAAGAAAACACACTGGGCAATCTCTGGATGTGGGTGATGCATTATTTCCTGACTTCTTAGTGTGGCTGTTGAGCTTATTCATTATATAAAAATGTGTTTAGGCTTTTTTGCATGTTTGCATACACACACATGCACACACACATGCACACATATACATGCATACATACACACACATGCACATACACACATGTACACACACATACATACACACATGCACATACACTCATGTACACACACACACACACACACACACACTCACACACACACCCTCTTTTGACTACCCTAGAAAAGGCTAAAATTCCCAAAGATCCAAAACAGGTGATGATGTCACTTCTGTTAGAACTGAAGACCTTCACGACATCCAGAAAAGCATGTAGGTGGGAAGCTAAAGACTCAAGGAGCTTTGTAACACTGGCTTGGAAATCTTATCGCTTTGTGTTCCTTGGGATTTATAAAAGCAAACATGGCAGAGCTACCATAATACTGGGGGTGAGATACTCATTCTGGCTGCTAGTTAAATGGGTAAAGAGAAAACAAGGATCTGGACAAGAAGGCCACCCAGCTGGCTATTGTAGTTCAGGAGAAAGGGAGCCGGTGACCTGGAGTAGCAGAAAGGCAGAGTGTAGCAGAAAAGTATTGACAGTCATGCAAAGGCCTTTTAGGAAGGGCTGAGTTAGCAGAAGTGCAGGCAATGAGGCGAGTAACCTGTAGTGCAGAGCTGGGCGGAGGGAAGGCTGAAGGAGAAGGTAGGAGGAAAGGGAGGGAGGGGAAAGGGAAGAGAGGAAGAGGGAGTAGGAGAGAGAGGAGGGAAGGAGAAATGGAGGGAGGAAAGCAAGCTCTCTTTGGGACTTGTAAGTTTTGAGTTTTCTTGGTCTTTCAAATAGATACCTAGTAGATATTGCAACTCCTTACTCACTTACCTTTATATTGAGTGCCTGCTAGTCTAGGCATGGACAATCCAATGTAAACTAGAGAGCACACGCCTACAAATCTTTCATGTGTCTGAAGCCCACGTGAAAGCCAGGCTGAAGGCTGAGAATTCACATTTCATGTTTTTGGAATATAAAAGCCATTAGCGAGTAAAAATGAATAGTTTAATAAAACCATAGCATGTAATGTAAGTAAATTGGACAAATAGGGAGCTAAAGAAAGAAGCAGGGTGACGGCAGTTGTAGAAGAGACAGGATTGTCATGATATGTAACAATCTCTGTGCATGGGAATGAAAACTAAGTTACTGGTGGCACTATAATGTCGGAGCTGATGATACAACACATTGTACAAACACTTGCCTAGATTATAACAGACTGGACACAGATAGCCTGCTCTGAAATCAGAAGGTGGTATGCTTTTAGACAACATGTGGGCACGTACCCTGTCAGCACATATATGGTGAATTTAGCTGTAGAGCTGGGTAAGCTCATGAAAGTGAACAAAGGGAAAATTCATCCAGTAGATGCTTATTTTGCTTACATTATTTTATAAGTAAATTCCATTGGTTGTATTTGTGTTGACTGGGGGGTCTCTATTAAATACACTTGAATTACAGTTATACTTCTCCCCAAAGCCTACACTTGTAATCTACAATAATTTTTATTCCAATAGTGTTAAAAACTAACACTTGTTAACATTATGGCTTAATCATGGCTCCCAGGGGATGTCTTAACACAGAGAACTGGTGGAAACACGGGTATATACAGCATTGACAGCCTTACAAGAAGGTAAATGTGAGGGAAAGGCTTCCAGGCTTAGAAGGAATCCAGAAATAGGCTCTAGAAAAGTGAACACAGTGGAGTCAAAGAAAATCCAGTAGTGAGCCACTGGTGAATCCCAGTGTGATATGAGCTGTGTCTGCTACACTCACTTGGGCTCCATGGGCACATGCTCCTCTCTGGAACCTAAGTAGATGCAGTCAGATACAGTGCAGATACACTATATCAGCCAGTGAGATACAGTAGATAAAGTTGATATAGTACAGATACACCGTATCACCCAGTAGGATACAGTAGATAGTCGATATAGTACAGATACACTGTATCAGCCAGTGGGATACAGTAGGTACAGCTGATATAGTACAGATACACTGTATCAGCCAGTGGGATACAGTAGGTACAGCTGATATAGTACAGATACACTGTATAAGCCAGTGGGATACTATGGTGGTGCAGCACTTCAGGGGTTGTTTTTGCATGGTCCATCATAACGAAAAATGTATTTCACTCTCAGTCAAATATTAGTAAGAGTCTTTAAGATTCTATATTTTTTTGCTGTCTTATTTAGGGTTTTATTGCTATGAAGAGATACCATGACCAAGGCAACTTATATTGGGTCATTTAATTAGGGCTAGCTTACAGCGTCAGAGGTTCGGTCCTTTATCATCATGATAGGAAGCATGGCAACATCCAGGTAGATATGGTACCAAAGGAGGAGCTGAGAGTTCTACATCTTTACTCAACTACAGCCAGGAAAGGACTGATTCTTTTGTACTGGGTAGAGCTTAAGCATAGGACCTCAAAGTATACCCCCCACCTCGCTGTGACACACTTCCTTCAACAAAGTCACACCTACTCCAACAATGCTATACCTCCTAAGTGTGTCACTTCCATGGGCCAAGCATATTCAAACCACCACGGTTGCTTTAGATTTTCCTTTTTCTCTGTGACAGTGTACCTGTCTGATATGCCTCCTTGGATGCACAGTAGGCACCTGTCCAGATTCTTCTCTAAACCTGCTTTCTCACAGTCTTCCTAATACTAAAATAGGGTCAGAAAGTGCTTAGAGCCTAAGATTCAAGTCATGTTTAAGTAGTCTCTCTCTGCTAATCTTCATGACTGTCTAAGTTACTATTTTATTGCTGTAATAAGGCACCATAACTCAGGCAGCTTATAAAAGAAAGCTTGGAATTTAAGACATGACTACAGTTTCAGAGGGTAGGCCCATGACTATCACAGCAAGGAGTATGGGCCTGGTATAAGCTTTAGAAACTTCAAAGCACAACTCTTGTGCCTTACCTCCTCCAACAAGACCACATCTCTTAATTTCCAAAATAGTTCCACCAACTGGAAACCAACCATTCAAGTATGTGAACCTATGAGGGGCCATTCTCAATGAAACCTTCACAATGTCTTTTTTTTTTTTCTGTTAGATAGACTCTGAATCTGTATACACCTAACCTCTGCTGCTATAATTTGGCCCAAGAAAATATGTCCGCTGATGTCATGTTGTATACAGTGTCTACCAATAGCCAGCCTTCCACGTAACAACTACAGCATTATTTTCACAAGCTGGCCAATATTTTGAGATGGCCTCCTGCCATGTTCTATGGGTGACCCCCCAGGCTGCACACCACAACTTGTCCTCCCTTACTTCTTAGAGCAATGCTATCCAAGCGACTTTCCCTCTTTCCACTACTTACAAGCCACACTAGGCAGGCTAGTTAATTTTATGTCAACTTGACACAAACTAGAGTTCTCAGTTCTCAGAGGTGAAGGAGCCTCAACTGAAAAAATGCCACCATAAAATTTGTCTCTATGCAAGCCCGTAGGGTATTTCCTCAATCAGTGAATTATATGAGAAGGCCCAGTCCATTGTTCATGGTACCACTCCCAGGCTGGTGGCCCTAAGTCATAAAAGAAAGCAGGCTGAGCAAGTCATGAGAGACAAACCAGATGGCAGCACCCCTCCATGGCCTCTGCATCAGCTCCTGCCTAAGGGTTCCTGCTGTTTCAATTCCTACCCTGACTTCTTTTGAGTGAAGTGAAAGGCATGAGGCCAAATAAGCCCTTTCATCTCCAGTTGCTTTTGATCATGACATTCCATCACAGCAATAATAACCCTAACTAAGCCACATGCTGCCCTGTTTCTGGACACAGAACCTGTCAAGATGCTCTCACATGCAACCCTGCTTACTAAGAGTCTCTCTGCAGGGTCTGATTTCTTCTAGACCTCCATCTACCTGGCCCCCTGCTCATCCCGTCCTCTGTTTAACTATCTATGAATATTTGCCAGAACATCTAGTTTGAATTGGCCCCGATTGGATGCCATCCCTCCTTTACTGCAAGATTGAAGTCTGACTGGTATCCCTCCATTTATGTCTGCATCAAACCACGGAATGTAAAGACAGGTCCCGACAGCACACCTGTTTGAGCCTAAAACACTGACTGATATACACCAGGAAGCAATTATTTGTCAAATAAATAAATAAGGCCCTTATCTGAGAAATGTGAGCAACCTGACAGGTTTTTTGTTTTGTTTTTCCAGTGTTTTTATTCTGGTTCTTCCCTCTGTAATCTGTCAGGATGACCTCTAAAGAGGCTGGCTACAGTATCTTCTTAATTGGTGTCCTTGCTTTCCCTCAGCATCCAGAACAAACTTTAAACATGTATATGAAATTGTAACAGGCTTCTATTTAGAACTACCCATTGCTTTCCACATCTCTCACAAGAAAAGCCTGGATGTGAAAGATGCTGCAGCCGGCCTCCACCTGATAACAACTCTGCGACATTACTACCTGTCCCCTGTACTTCTACCCAATCCTATTTATCCAGTAAAGGTTTTTTTAGCTCTTGCATATTTAACTTTCAAATACTCCAGGACACACACAGTACTCCATGAACATTTATTGATCATCTACACAGCAGGAACTCTGCAGGGCCTGGGAACAGACACCTGTCCAAGCATACCTACCACCTCCGAGGAAATTCACTTTTAAATAGTTCAAGTGCAAGGTAGGGCACTGAGAGGGGAAATCTGGGTGTTAGAAATCAATGATGCTGATCCCACAGGTACAGCTTGGGGACAATGCTCACAGAAGCCCTTTCTGTGTAGGAAAGTGTCATGGAAGTGCAGATTATGCAACAATATTATCTGAAGTTAAAAGACATAGTCTAAGCAATGTCTTCTCTGCCTTAATACATGATCACACGCAAAGAGCTGTTTGATGGTGCTCAGCTTCTAGCCACCAAGCTCAGCTTATTTGAACTTACAAATATTTCTAAAATCTAATATCCATTTTCCTGCTTTCATAATCGTAATAGACTCAAAATCGAATCTTTTCTTTCATGACTTCAAATGATAAAGTGCCCCAGGGTCATGTTTCTGCAAGCCAGGCTATGCTGTGAGTTGTAATGCAAATATTGAGTCGGCGCGAGGTTGGACATAACCTGAAATGAGTCAAAAGCACCCTGGTCCTAGAAATTGCCTTGGGAAAAATCAATACTATATGGTTGGTTTTTTTTTTTTTTGTATTATTTGACTTTTTATTGAGAAAAAGAAAAAGAATAATAATTACGTGGGGGTTTGGGTTAATGGGTTAGGTTTCTACTGTGCTTCTGTCATACACACTGCTACTGCACTGCAGTTGCTGTAGCAATGTGAAAGACACTGGGCATCTCACACAACAGAAACTGATTTCCTCTCAGCTCTGAAGGCTTGAAGTCCAGAGTCACAGTGCCAGCAGAATTAAGATTCTTCGAGGTTCTTCCCTAGTTTCCCTTCTATTAGTTTCAGTGTGTCTGGTTTTATGTGGAGATCTTTGATCCACTTAGAATTGAGCTTAGTGCAAGGAGATAAGGATGGGTCAATTTGCATTCTTCTGCATGTTGACCTCCAGCTGAGCCAGCACCATTTGTTGAAAAGGCTATCTTTTTTCCACTGGATGGTTTTAGCTCCTTTGTCAAAGATCAAGTGACCATAGGAGTGTGGATTCATTTCTGGGTCTTCAATTCTGTTCCATTGATCTATATGTCTGTTACTGTACCAATACCATGCAGTTTTTAACACTATTGCTCTGTAGTACAGCTTGAGGTCCGGGATACTGATTCCCCCAGAGGTTCTTTTACTCTTGAGAATAGTTTTAGCTATTCTGGGTTTTCTGTTATTCCAGATGAATTTTTGAATTGCTCTTTCTAACTCTATGAAGAATTGAGTTGGGATTTTGATGGGGATCACAGGGGAGAATTTCCTGAACAGAACTCCAATAGCTTATACTCTAAGATCAAGAATAGACAAATGGGACCTCATTAAATTACAAAGTTTTTGCAAGGCAAAAGACACCGTCAAAAAGACAAAGCGGCAACCAACTAACTGGGAAATGATCTTTACCAACCTTACATCCGACAGAGGGCTAATATCCAAGATATACAAAGAACTCAAGAAGTTAAACTCCAGAGAGGCAAGTAACCCTATTAAAAAATGGGGTACAGAGCTCCACAAAGAGTTCTCACCTGAAGAATATCTAATGGCTGAGAAGCACCTAAAGAGATGTTCATCATCCTTAGTCATTAGGGAAATGCAAATCAAAACAACCCTGAGATTCCATCTCACACCAGTCAGGATGGCTAAGATCAAAAACACAGGAGACAGCAGTTGTTGGCGAGGATGTGGAGAAAGAGGAACACTCCTCCACTGCTGGTGGAATTGCAGGCTGGTACAACCACTCTGGAAAGCAGTCTGGCGGCTCCTCAGAAAACTGGGCATGACACTTCCGGAGGATCCGGCTATACCACTCCTGGGCATATACCCAGAGACTTTACCTGCATGCAATAAGGACACATGCTCCACTATATTCATAGCAGCCTTATTTATAATAGCCAGAAGCTGGAAAGAACCCAGATGTCCCTCAACGGAGGAATGGATTCAGAAGATGTGGTATATTTACACAATGGAATACTACTCTGCAATTAAAAACAATGAATTCACGAAATTCCTAGGCAAATGGTCAGAACTTGAAAATATCATCCTTAGTGAGGTAACCCAATCACAAAAGATCACACATGGTATGAAGTCACTGATAAGGGGATATTGACCCAGAATCTCAGAATACCCTAGACACAATCAGCATATCAATAGATTTCTAAAAAGATGGAAGGAGAGACCCCTGGTCCTGGAAAGACTGGATGTAGGGGAACGCCAGGACAGAGTAATGAGAGGGGGTTGAACGGAGAAAAGAGGGAGGGAAGGGGGCTTATGGGACTTTCGGGGAGGGAGGAAACGGGAAAGGGGAAGTGATTTGGAATGTAAATTAAAAAAATAAAATAAAATTAAATTAAAAAAAAAAAGAGAGGCCACATTCACTTAACTTTTATTACAGTATGTTTAAAAATCATTAGTAATTATTATTTCATTGTTAGTGATTGTTATTCATCTCTTACCATGCTTAATTTAAAAAATTAAAATTTATTATACCCAAAAAAAAAAAAAAAAAAAAAAAGATTCTTCGAGGGCCTCCCCTAGACTTCAGGAAGCTGTTTCATCTCTTACTCTCTACATGAGGCTTGCTTTGTCATCTCCTATGCTTGTAAGGATACTAGCCACACTAGATAATGGAACCCCTGTAATGGTATCATTTTAAGTTCAGTGACTCCTTAACATCCCTATTCCAAATGAGTCACACTCTGAAGAACTTCATGTTAGGGTCAACATATGTGTTGGGGGGAATACATACTTGCACGACAACATGTAAGCCAATGTAACTTAAATAATATAAAAATAAGTATATATATAGATCAATGTATAGATATATGTATACCTATCTCTATAGGTAGAGATAGATAGATAGATAGATAGATAGATAGATAGATAGATAGATAGATAGATAGATAGATAGATAAATGGATAGACAGACAGACAGACAGACAGACAGACAGACAATAGATAGGTAAGAAGAGGGAACTGAGAGAATGATACTGAGACCAGAGGCTCTGTTCACCAGTATTATGTTTTTAGAAAGAAATATACTTGTGTGTCCCCTGATTATGTTTAAGGCAATTATATATGACATTCCAGATGAAATTTTCACAGCATATCACCTAGTGATGTTGTAGCCCTCTCCTCATTTGTACAATGACACTGTAATGTCCACATGGTAGAGAAAGGACACTGTATTTGTTGATGAAGCCAATTAAATATGTATTTCTCAAACAGTATCTCTGTCACTATGGGGCACATAACTATAATCGATTGTATCTTCATGTCCTTTGAAGGACACTTTCTATGGTCCAGATCTCCATGTCCCCATCTCATCATTATCCAGAGTGAGCCTTCTCAGACTGAAGCTACATACATTGACAAGACATCCTTGATGCCTGGGCAGAAACAGGCACAATAAAGCATTTTTGAATCAATGTTGGCAGTCATTTTGCCTGTTCTGAGTTACCTACAGTGGGTCCTGTAATGGAGAAAAGTACACTTTCTTCACGGAGACACCTTTTCTACTTTTTCTTTTATTACATATTTAGAATACTGTGTAATGGTAAAGCATATTATTTTATTAGGTTAACTGAACAGATAAAAATAAAACAATATTCTCTACCTCATAAGGTTTTTAAAAAGTGTGATCATATGCATGAAGTATCCAGGAGACAGTCTCAGATATACTAGCACCTTCCATGGCCAGTATCAGTTTAAGACTGACTCCCTCTTATCTTCTACAGGTTACCAAGGATATACTGTGAACAAAGATCTTATTTCCAGAAAGACCTACATTTTGTACATTTAATTGCAAAGAGCATGTCATAGTTTGGTGAATAATAAAAATATTTATATGTTCAAATTTCTTCAATAAAAATGAGTAATAAGTATCTCCATATAATTTAAGTATAAAATTACAATTCTGTATGTGGCTATATAATTATGCATATATGTTTTTTATGCTAAAATGAAAAATCAGTTCATTTTTAATAAGGAAAAGCAAATTAAACTGTTCTTGAGGATCTCAACCTTGGCAACATATTCTCATTCTCTCTCTCTCTCCTTCTCCCCCCACCTCTCTTTCTCTCTCTCTCTCTCTCTCTCTCTCTCTCTCTCTCTCTCTCTCTCTCTCTCTCTAATTCCAGAAATACTATTTTTGAAATACAACTGGAGCAATTCAAGTGAGTTCCAACTACATTTTAATATAGTTTTGAGGCAGTTTTTTAGCCTGTCATTTTCTCTCTGTGACATCAAACTTCATTTCACTAAGTACTATGTTATTATGTGGTATACTGAAAGAGAATCCCATCCAGCTGTAGTTCTGACGTCTGAGGGCAGACCTGTAACTGTTATGTTCCCTCTAGATCAGATAAAATGTGTGAACTTTTTTTCCTGCAAGATAATTTGTTGTCCCTAGTTACCATGACACAGAGGAGCATTAAAACACAAAGAAAATGTAGCACTTATTGTTTCTTTTGTACCAGAGCTGCTCAAGTGCATAGAGCATCCCTATAGAGATGGAACAATTCTCTCATCCCAGTCTACCAGGGCTACTCATGGGCATAAGACATCCCTACAGAGGAGGAACAAGTCTCTCATCCCAGTCTACCAGGGAGGCTCATGGGCATAAGACATCACTACAGAGGAGGAAGGAGTCCCTCATCCCATTGTACCAGGGCATAGAACATATCTACAGAGGAGGAACAAGTTCCTTATCCCAGTTCCGTGAAAGCGAGAAAGAACGGATGCTACAAAGAAGCCCCTGTTGCAGGTAGTTGCTTTACTCTAAGATTTCAAGGCACACCTTCGGGGACATTGAGAGGTGCACTCGAGAGGTGCACTCGGGAAGACAGGAGCAAAGCTATGGTGATTTTTAAAAATCTTCCACTTATCATACAATACCACCACACATGCTGATGTACCATAGCAGCTCTCTTTGCTTCTCAGGTAGTTTGGTTACCAAACGAGTGTTCAGCATCCAGGCTTGCTTGCAGACAAAGGGGAAAGGAACTATAGCACAAAAACCAAGGTCCTTGTGATTTCTGGACTTCTTTCCTATACTTTCCACTCCTGACTCACTGCCTAAAGAGACTTTATTATTTAGATCAAGATATTATTTAATAAAATGCTTTTAAAAAATCGCTGCTCCTGTGTCTCCTTTGTTCTAGGAGATACCAGGTACAAAGAGATGTCCAGGGAAGGACTACCAACCAAGAGAGCTGGCACAGATGGAACCTGAGTGTGTTTCAAGGAGTGTCTACTTTGCGTATTTAAAGTAGATTGGCAGCGAACTGAAATACATACAAATATAAGCTTGGTACACCACGGCAAAGATTTCAAAGTGGCCCTATATATAGTAGGAGAACGAACCCATTGCCAAACCCAACCCAAGCAGGAGCTCTATCACTTGGCCATACCCACACCCGTCCATTTACTTTTTTATGACGGGATAGGACCTTAGTAAGTTCCCAGGGAAGGAATCCTACAGCCATGGTTCCTGAAATAGCTATGATTATAGAGCTACCATAGCTAAGAAAGAGGAGTCCTGATGGGCCAGTTGTTGAAATTATTCTAAACTAAAGATTATAAAGTATCCATGTGTTTGTGTGATTACATGTCTGGAGGTAGGTGAGTATAGGCTTGTGTGTGTGTGTGTGTGTATGTGTGTGTGTATGTAAGTGTGTATGTTTGATCATACCCATGTGTGTATAGGAGAATATAAAAGTAGGACCAATGAGTGAGGACCAAGTTGAACCACCCTTCCTTAAGAAGGGAAACCACAAAGGTTAGGATGTTGTGGGAAACACTGTCTATCAATATAGAGGAGACACTAGCAAACACAGCACACAGTGTGATACAAGATGGACAGCCAGAGTAACAGCTTATATTCAGGTAAGGCCCCATCTCTGGATAGGGGCCAGTTCATTGGCTAAGTGGGGCAGACAGAGTCTTCAAAAGTCTGGGGATTATATATGTCCAATGGTTTGCTATGCAGCTCACAAATCATCCCCCACAAAGTCTACAAGACTAAGTGAGTTAATGAAGGTGAAACTGTGATGTGGATTGTAGAGGACAGTAGAATGTGGGGGAATTCATGGTTTACAAGAGACTGATGGATTACACAGTGAGCAGCTTGTCCCGAAGAGTGGAAGAGCTGATCTGAAGTAAAATATTGTTAGTGGCCTTTGGTCTCAAACCATGATGATAAATGAACTCTGATTAGAGCTAGTCAAAAGACTCATCAAGGATGCAATAAACTAAAAGACCTAAAGGAGATCTAGTCAGACCCTATGATGAAAGAACATTAGAGAGCCTATGTAATCTACAGAAACCAGGCATTGTACACTGAATAAAAAAAAAAACAAAACAAAACAAAAGAAAAAAAACAGAACATGTTACTGAGAGATTCATATGGAGTGACCTGGGAACTACGGAATAAAGAATGGTTAAAGAAATTTTGTGAATGCTCAGTGCCCGACTTGCTATTGGAGTGTGCCCCTCACATCGTACCAGATCTAGAAACATCCACTATTTGATTTACAGAACAGTGCACACTAGAAAAACGTGGGTTCCTAAAAGCCTCTTGTGACTTTACAAATTACTTTCAGGCAGACCAAGGAAAGTAGGATGGACTCATAATTTGGAGACATACAATCACCATTTTAATCACTGAAGATTCTTAATGTCTAAGGCATGACTTGATCTCAGAGGTGGAAACTGGTGCAGGACAAGAAAAACTCTTGACTATAGAGTGGGGATGAATGCTTTTCAATCATTGAGAAATAGGAGTAAAAGAAGCACACAGAACAATGAGGTGATGAGTCAGGAAGAATCTTGTTTCTCCTAGTCAGGGTTTCTATTGCTGTGATGACACACCATACCAAAAGCAGCTTCATGAGGAAAGGGTTTATTTGGCTTATACTTCCACATTGTAGACCACCATTGAAGGAAATCAGGACAGGAACTCAAACAGAGCAGGAATTCAGAGGCAGGAGCTGATGCAGAGGCCATCGAGGGGTGCTACTTACTGGTTTACTTCCCATGGCTTGCTCAGCCTATTTTCTTATAGAACCCAGAGCCACCAGCCCAAGCATGACACCACCCTCAATGGGCTGGGCCTTCCCACATCAATCACTCATTAAGAAACTGTTCTACAGGCCTGACTCTGATCTAATGATGCATTACTCTCCCTTTACTCTAGTTTGTGTTAAGTTGCTATATAACTAGCCAGGACATGCCTCAAACCACCAGAGGCCACTTTAGAAAGAAAAGAGACATGTAAAAATGAGTAGATAAAGACATTACTACCGTGATCTATACCGATGTGTGCATATGAGCATGCATCCTTGAGAAATCATTAAACCAAAATGAGAAATATAGCCATTATTTTTAAAGTCACATGGAAGTTGTGCAATTACTGCAGAGTCAACAACAAAGTACCACACTATGAACAGTGGATATGTACTCAATAATTTAGAGAAGACATTTCAGATGGTTAGAGAACATGATAGAAGGCCCCTTCTTTCCTGCTTTTGTTTATCTATGATCCCTTACCCTCTAGGATAAGATACCCCATGATCATTCCCTGTTTTCTCAGACTCAGATCCAGTCTCAGTCATTTCCCCTAGAGTCCCTGGTCACTTCGATGTAGAACAATATCAGACATCAATTTCTACAGTCTGATGTTGGCTCTCATTCCTATTAAAGTGCTATTCTATTTAAACCATCTCAGAAAACAGAGCAAGGATATATATGTATCTATATACATATAAATATTTATTTCACACATATATTTCATTACATACATATATTCATCTTTGTTTATCAAGAGAAAAACATCTTAAGAAATATACTGTTAGTGATTTATCTTTGGTTTGAGAACATATAACCACTTACCCAAATGTAAATAGTATTGCCTTCTAGATATTGTTCCTAGGCCACAACCCAAACAACATATTATTATACTAAATACAGCAAGCTTTTATAATACAATAGTTGGTGTTCATTCATCTAAAATATTTAAAAATTGAAAGATACATTAAAAATATTAGGTCATGGGAGTTTTTTACATCTCCTATTAGTTTAAGGGAGCACCTTCTTATATGGACTGATACTGGCTTAAATGGCACTACATAGTGTATGACTATATTCTAAATTCTATATGCACAGGCATATCTAAAATTACTACTGTATTTGTATATGTGGCTACATATTAAACACAACCTGAGTTCATAGTGATGTATGTAACTCTAATCTAACGACCAGTATACATGGGTTACTGGAGCCAGGCTTTACATATAACCTCAACCAGTCAGAGTAAGAGATTTGGCTTCAGTCGTCATGGAAAGTGGGCTCGTCATTGTCAACTGTTACCCACAAGAAAAATAACATTGCCAGTTACAATGTGACTGTCATTGTCTCCTCTCATCTTTAAGAGTTGCCTAGTTTCTCTTGCACCAAAGGAGTGTGCTGAGGCCAATTTCCATATGATGTCAACCTTAGATAAGGAAATACAGCCACCCAGAATCACAGAACTTCACAATAAAAAGAATTCTGGATGTCATAGAATCTCTTCTTGAAAACAAAGCCCATGCTGGGTTGTTCTCTCTAGCCAAGAATTTTTTTGTATGAAAATATGAACACACTGTTTCCCAGTGAGCAGAGCCTGTCATAGTTAGCTGTAATGTTTGATTTCCCCCACCCCATAGTTCCAATGTACATTAGCAAAATGCAGGGGTTCTGTTGTGAGTTTTACCATCAATATATGACATCACCTATAATTTTTAGTCTCAACCTTACAGATGCATTTTTTTATAGAAAATACATTCTTGAAAACTGTACAGATAAACCAAACAAGAAAACTATCAGTCAGATTTTTGTGTATGATCTGAAGGCAAACTTCTATTAACACATTGCATCTGTTGGCATTTTAAACTATATATTGCACATCTCATTTTCTACTTAATACCTATAATTGAAAGGAAATGACATACAATTACATCAAGTTAAAGCTACACAGAACACTTTAGCTTATTACTGCCAGCTTGTAAGAGTTGCTACATCAGTACATCCAGACATCAGTACATTAGTTTACTGAGGATTTCATGATTATTTTAAATAAGATCAGCCAAAGGAACACAGGGAGACAATGACTATTAGGCAGGATTCAGTAGTTGAGAGTATTCATTGGCACAAGACCCTTAATTTGGTGACCTTGGGCAAATCGTTCCTTTATTTCAATTTCATTGTCAATAATGAGGGCATTAGAACATAAACAGAGAAATGCCATGACTTTTCTGATCTCTGGTGTGTATGTAGGTATGGGGTGTGTGTGGTGTGTGTGTGTGTGTGTGTGTATGTGTGTGTGTGTGCGCATGTGTGTATGGGTGTACGTGTGTGTAATGTCTGTGTGTTTGTGTGTATATGTGTGTATGTGTGTGTGCATATGTGCATACATGCATATTTACGTGTGTTGTTCTCTGTATATGAACGCTTGTGAATACACAGCACTCAGGGCATACATGTGGATTTGAGAGAATAACCTGAGGTATAGCTCTTCACCGTCTACTTTATTGGAAGCAATATCTCTTTGTTGTGTTTTCACCTCAAATACAACACCAGCCTCTCAGTGAGCTTCTGGGATTCTCTGTCCCTGCCTTTCCACTTCCCCCTGGAACTCTGAGAGAACACATGCACATACATGGCATGTAGCCTGTCTGCAGATCTGAACTCTGGCCTTTACTCTTGCATACAGAGCCATCTTCCCAGCCAAAAGATCTTGGATTTTACACCTTTTATTTTTTAAAAAAAAAAAATCCGACCAAAAACCATTTTCAGAGGGAAAACAAGAGATCATAATAAATGCATGTGTTAAGAACACGAGTAAAACAGCTAAGCTTGTTAAAGAGCACAAGCAATGTTGTGTCATGTTTCCAAGCTTTGAAGTCGGCAAGCTTGCGCTCACACCTCGGCTCTGTCATTCACTGAAACCAAAACCCACAGGATTTTGCCATTAAAACACTTCAAAGAAGGGCGCCCACTTTGAACGGAGAGGCAACAGCTGTCGGGCCCGTCTGCAGACTGTCTGATGTGGCTGACACCTTTCTGTCTTCCTATATCTAGATGTACCTTAGTGTCTTTCTTGTTCTTTCTCAGTCATTCTGCGTTGTGCGGGAATGAGAAGAGAAGGCATCCTCTTCTTGTTTAAAAGAAAATGATTATACTTATCACCGTTATATACCGTTAGCTCTGGGATTTTCTTTTTTCTTGTTTTCATTTTTCTTTCTTTTTTTTTTTTAAAGAATTAATTTATTTACATTTCAAATGTTGTCCCCCCCCTTCCTGGTCTCCCCTCCTCAATCTTCCCACCCTATACCCCATCCCCTTGGCCTCTAAGAGGTACTCACCCACCCACCCACTCCAGTCTCACCCCTTCTCTGGGGCATCAAGCCTCCACAGAACTAAGGGCCTCCCCTCCCACTGATGCCAGATAAGGCAGTTCTCTGATAAATATGTGTTGGGAGCTATGGACCGACTCATGCATATTCTTTGGTTGGTGGTTTAGTTCCTGGGAGCTCTGAGAGGTCTGGTTGGTTGATATTGTTGTTCTTCCTATGAGGTTGCAAACCCCTTCAGCTCCTTCAATCCTTCCCCACAACTAGCTTGTTAACCGTTTTCTTTTTTTTTTTCTTTTTAAAAATCACAAAAGAGTGTTAATTTTGTTAGTTTATTTTTTTTGTGCATGATTACTATGTCTTTCACCCCACCCCATAACTACGTTGTGACATAGTAGATTTATATATATTGTACCACCATTATAAAAGATAAAAGCCATTTAATTATGGCACACCACATTTTAAAATACTGTTTTATTTTTAATTATGTGTGCATGTATATATGTATATGTCTGTGTGCATACAGGTGCCATGGTGTGTGGAAGAGAACATGAGACCCCTTGGAGTTGGAGTTACAGGTGGCTGTGAACCACTTAACATAGATGCTAGGACTGAACTCAGGTTGTCTGCAAGAGCAGCACATGCTATTAACTGTAAAGCTATATCTTCAGCCCCAACACATATCCTTTAAATGTGCTATGTGCATTGCATTTTCTTTCCTAGGGAATTTTTTTTTACTATTTTTATTCATCAAAGTCTGTTTCTGTTCACTGTTGCATGTCAAGCACAATGCCTCTCCCAGTGAACAAGTCACAATAGTAGTTTATGAATGAGATGAGCCTGCCTTTTCTCTCTGGCTCATAGCAAATTTCTGCCTAGATTACATAGTGGCCTAGAATGTGAATCACTCATTTGTCTGGCTATTATCAGCACATTCTATTTAACCAGTCTGAAAGCAAACTTGGAGTATCTCCCTCATTAGGTCTGAGGCACCTCTACCTAGGTTCCACCTTTGTCCCATGAAGTCTCCTAGGAAAAGGGCAAAGAACTCTTCCCATCATTCATCCTGGCAGCACACCGGGTATGGAACTCTAATCACGGCCACTGGGGAGGCTGGGAGATTACAAGTTCAAGGCCTGGACTACAGAGTAAAAATTCAAAGTCATCATAAGCAACTTGGGGGAACCTTATTTCAAACTAAAATAAAATGGGGTTAATGGTATGGCCCACCTGTTTATACAAAATCAACCTTCAATATTCAGATTTAAGTAACAGTTGCATTTTGAATCCAGAAAGAGACCAATCATTGGTAAGGAGCCTGACCTTGTCTTGGGTGAGACTTGGTCCCACTGTCTATCACCCTTAGTTTTGATCTTGGCCCACAAAGTAGGATAATGACTTGTTTCCACTTACTAACAGCAATGAGTTGCCCTGTAGATAGTAGCAGTGTATTAGTCATTACAATTCGGGTTCCAAAGCCAATCTGCTGACGACTTCCAATATTGAGCAACGGAGCTCAGAATTGAGCTTGTAGATCACTAGACTCATCACCAAATCTGGAGCACACAGAGGCAGAGCATCGGGCAACCTCACAGGTCCCTGAGCTTTGTCACTTATTCAGTGTATGAAATGCTGGGGCTGGAGAGATGGCTCAGTGGTTAAGAGCACTGGCTGCTCTTCCAGAGGTCCTAAGTTCAATTCCCAGCAACCACATAGTCAGTCTATGAAATGCTGGCCAGTCATGATTCAGACAGTTCAAAAATTGACAACTATCTTTAAACAGTTTTACTCTAAGTATGAAACCCTAATTTACACAGAAAGATATTGGTTATAGCTCACAAAACCAAACATTTTTAAGGAGGACTTTTAAAAAACATTCATTCATTCATGAATCATATGTGCACACAGGAGCATGTGTGTATAATACTTATATGTGCTGTGTGTGTGCATGGAGATCACAGGATTATTTGTGGGAGTCTGCTCACTTTCTACTGTTTGGGTCCCAAGGATCAAATTCAGGTCAGTGGGTTAAGGGCCAAGT
This sequence comes from Tokudaia tokunoshimensis, assembly GCA_036184795.1. Lineage (NCBI taxonomy): Eukaryota > Metazoa > Chordata > Mammalia > Rodentia > Muridae > Tokudaia > Tokudaia tokunoshimensis. Next base: position 61,625,580 of record BTHU01000018.1, on the reverse strand, counting down.
GCCTTTACCCAATGAGCCAATTTTCCAGCCCTCAAGTTCAAGGGGGGCTTCTTTCGGAACATTATTGAGTGTGTCCACCTGCAATGTTACACAATCCCTCCCCTCATCCCTGACCCTAAACATTTGGGTCCTTGGAGACCTTCACTAAGAGGCACTTTCTTTCAAACATTTACAACTCCAAGGACTGTTTGAGGTCTCCGTGTTGCTAGACTGGGTTTTATTGACTGGAGTGATGGGCTATACTAAGGGGTGTGACTTAAGCAATGCAGGATGAGGTTGTTAGTTTCTTTGTTCTGTTAAACTGCACTTACCTTTAAGAAATAAAGAAAAGATCTCTAAGCCCCAGATGTTCAGAGTCAGTGGTGGTAGTGATGCTGGAATATTACATACACCCTTCAGCCTTATAGTGAACTTTATAGTTGACTTTAGGACACATTATTTGGGGCCAAGGTGATTTTAAAACCCTGAAAATAAGTATTTCTACTTGTTTTGGAAAGCAATACACTTGGAAGCTTCATGATTCTTATAAAGCACCCAGTAATTGCAAACCAAATGACTTGAAATTATCCTTCTATGATTTTCAATGAAGTCCTCCATCTGAATTGACTGACAGGATGGGAGCTCGTCACCACAGTACAACTCTCCCGAAAGCGTGGAAGGTTTGCTATCTGTCAGGTAGATGTCTGGAGACATGGCGAAACAGTTCTGCTTCCAAACAGTGGCATAAAAGCCAAAATATATAAAAGCTTAATCACCACGTTTTATTTCCGTGCATTTTAAAAATGTCTAGTGGTGTTTTAATTTATAATATTGTGAAATATTTATTCTTTATCTTCCTACCAAGAGATGGCAATTAAACAAATAGCACATTTTTGCTATGCAATTTAAAGATGTATTAATTTGATGCCTATGCCATAAAAAATTGAGCTCATTCTCTTAGACAAAAATGTGTGTGCTCTAGATAAAGAAAACTACTTCTATAGAGTAGTAATTTATCATTATATATGTGTGTGCATATATATATATATATACGATAAATTACATACACATACGTACATACACACATACACATATATACACATACATACATACATACACACACTTACACAACACATACATGCACACACATACACACATGCATACACATACACACATACATGCACACATACACACACATATACATACACATACATACACATATACACACATATATACACACACAGACATGCACACACACATACACATACATATATACACACATTCATGTACACACACAGACACACACATATATACACACACATAGATGCATGCACACACACACACACACACACACACATCCTCACATTCCCCAGCTCCTCCTCCAGTAGTCAAGGCTTGCCCTAGAACAAGTCGATCTTCTATCAGCCCCATTACAGAGAATCCCTTTGGCCAAGGTCACTACTCCTCAGTTTTAAGATTATGGAAACTCAGCCCTGGGACTTATTTCACCCATTATTGGCACTTCCCATGGATGCTCCACCATGATAAGTACTCTTGGCATCTGACACAGTTTCTCTAGGGTTCATTCACTCTGTGCGCTGGTCCCCCACCTCCAATCTTCCTTCCATGTGCACTTCCTATCAATTGGATACTCATCTTCTCTACAGGTTTTTATCCTAGGGTATTGTATTTTTGTTCTTACATCCTATTTAATTTCTCCATGCACCATCTACATGTAGCTGCCGCCTGCACAAACTACAAGTATAAAATGAATATATTTTTATACACTACTGTCTTAGCACTTACTCCTAAGATCTGTACCCTGTGATCGATGCTGAGTTCCTCTGTTCCCTCTGTCTGGGCTCACTGGGTCCCATTTCAGACTTTGCTCAGTCGGCTGGAGCCCCAATGGCAGGAGACAGCAGTTATTGTCCACTGAGCCGCTGTTCATCTCTACACATACAGAGCAATCACCGATTCTCTTCCTCATTGGCAATACCTAACCAACCATCAGCTCCTCTCCTGCGTGGCAGCTGCTCCTCTTGAGGTGGACGCTTCAGCTCCACTTCTCCATAAGAGAAATTCTAGCTCGCCCGGTGCAGCATCACATCGCAGGGCCCACATCCTGGCCCACACTTCCTCCTTTCCTCTCCCTGTGTTCTTCACTGGAGTGAAAATTACACTAGCCTAGTTTTTATCTCTCAGATCTATCGTCTCAGAACAGCCAGGATCTGCTGCTAGAAACAACAGGCCTTATAACAAAATTACAAAGGACATAGAATAACAAGCACTGAGGCCAGAACTGAAAGTCAGCCTAGCGGCTTAAAAGGCCATGACTCTCATAACTGTTACACTGCGCTCAGTGTTTAATGACTATTTAAATAAGCACTATTTAAGCAGGTTACTTAAAACGACTATTTTCAATTTACCAATATTAAATTTACACTGGCATGAGACTGGGTTAATAATATACAGGTATAAATGTATCCCCAAGAGTTAAATTACTCTGGAATGAATACGGGGTGAATTTTCAAAGCAAATGATTCATATCACATGCTAACAAAGTAATTTTATCAATTGCTTGGTGTGTGTGTGTGTGTGTGTGTACAAATGAGTGCATGTCTATATCTATGTATAGCATATGTGTGCTAATGTATACATGTATATATGTGTATGTGTGTATGTGTTATCTATGTGCATGTGTGTATAAATATGTGCATATAAGAATACAAATGTGCATATTTGTGTGTATACATGTGTGCATATGAATACAAATTAATGTGTACCTGTGCATACATGTGCTTCTGCGTAGGAATGTGTGTATAAACATGCATCTATGTTGCAAATTTCTGCTTGCATATGAGCATAAATGTGTGTATACATGTGTATGTATAGGTGTTCATGTATGTGTGTGTGTGCAAATGTGTGCAGGTATGTTTAGAAGCCAGAGGACAACCTTGGGTGTTTTTTCTCAGCGCTGTGTACACGTTATTTTATTCATTTCATCTTCAGACAGGTCTTTCCTATTAGCCTAGAACATGTCAAGCAGGTGAGACCAGCTGGGCAGAGAGCCCCTGAGCCCTGACGGTCTCTGCCTCCTCAACACTAAGTATACAAAAGTACAGTGCTTTTTCACATGGGTTCTGGTGACTGGACTCAGGTCCTCTGTTTCTGTGGCAAGCACTTTACCAACTAAACTATCTCCTCAGCCTCTCAGTTACCTTATAATCTAGAAGTAAATATTTTACCCCCTATCAAGAAAATCATTTGGAGCATTGTTTCTGGGTCTTTCTAACGTTAATACCTCAAGGTAGGCATGTTCAAGATGGAGCCTGCTAACTTAGTATTGAGGTAACTGATTTCCAGATACAAGTATTTTATTTTGGAAAAAGATGGTTGGTTTTTCCTCAATTACAAAGGCTGTGTTCAACAAACGACAGACATTTGCTTAAAGAAATAAGAAATAAGCGTACCATGTATTAGGTAATAATGAATAAACACACCATCACAACATGGAAAATATAAAATATTTTTCTAGTTAAAAATATTGTTCTAAAAACTAGCTAGAAGACTTGGTGGGTAAAAGTGCTGGCTACCAAGGCAACTAGTGTGAGTTTCATCTCACCCACATAAAGGTGTTAAGAGAGACTCAACTCCCACTAATTGTCTTCTGACATCCACACATGCTATAAATCACACACACTCACACACACACACACACACACACACACACACACACACACACACACACACTGCTGCTGGATTTTCCCTGTCCAATCATATTAGGGCAGTGGAAGGCCTGTGATTGGACAGGAAAAGGGAGGCGGAGCTAGGAGTTGGGGAGACAGAGGTTGCAGGAAAAGAACGAGGAGAATCCAGATAGCTTAGGATGTGGACCTGCATGGCATTTATTAGCCACAAATAGCTATGTTTTTTATGAGGTTAGAGATATTGGGATAAAGCTTGTATCATTATCAATTGGCTCTGAAACTACTGTATTGGCATCTTGCAAATTGTGATATTACTGATACATAAATCTGATTGGATAATTAAGCATAAAGAGTCTTGATTCTACCAGGTAATTAGGTGGTGAGGAGGCAGACCATGGGGTGGATGAGGCGTTGTGTTGTAGGGAGAGGAACTTGGGATCCCCCACCAGAGAGATGGCTTGCAGAGGGACTGCCAAGTGAGATGGCCCAGCAGAGCCCCTGTGACCACACAGGGCCAGAGAGTTTGCAGTCCTGTTGACCAGCAGCTCCAGAGAGTTGGAGGCAGTAGGAGCGCAGGAGTGTGGTCAGAACCTGTGGAGAGTTGGCAGGTCAGCTTTTTTTTTTTTTATTTCCCCGCAAAACACACACACACACACACACTTTTGATTCTTTGTGAATTTCACATCATGTACCCCATTCCCACTCATTTCCCCCCCCCCTTTCCTTCTTACCCTCCTTCCATCCTTGCAACTTCCTCATCAAAAGAAATCTCAAGAGCTCCAAAGCCTTCTATGCTTAGCCCACCAGGAGAGAATGATCTCCCAGCAACAATTTCACTTCTGAGTGTGGAGGTAAGATCTCCACCTTTTCTCTGGAGGGGTACAGCTAGGAGTTCACAGGGAATACGATCAGTGGAGTAGCTGGGACAGGAGTCCTCCCTTCTGGCCACCATTTTCAGCAGAGAACCAGACAGCTCCACAGCCTTCTCTGCACAGACCCTGCCAGAAGAGAGTTGATCTCCCAGGAATACAGACACAGGTTTACAGGCCCATAGGAGGGGCATGCTCCAGCCAGAGACAACAAGACCAACTAACACCAGAGATAACCAGATGGCGAAAGGCAAGCGCAAGAACCCTACCAACAGAAACCAAGGCTACTTGGCAACTTCAGAGCCCAGTTCTCCCACCACAGCAAGTCCCGGATGCCCCAGCACACCAGAAAAGCAAGAGTTGGATTTAAAGTCTCTTCTCACCATGCTGTTAGGGGACACCAAGAAGGACATAAATAACTCCCTTAAAGAAATACAGGAGAACATGGGTCAAATGGTAAAGGCCCATAAAGAGGAAATACAAAAATCCCTGAAAGAATTACAGGAGAACACAAACAAACAAGTGAAGGAACTGAACAAAACCATCCAGGATCTAAAAATGGAAGTAGAAACAATAAAGAAATCACAAAGTGAGACCTCTCTGGAGATAGAAAATCTTGGAAAGAATTCAGGAGTCATAGATGCAAGCATCAACAACAGAATACAAGAGATAGAAGAAAGAATCTCAGGGGCTGAAGATACCATAGAAAACATTGACTCAACAGTCAAAGAAAATGGAAAATGCAAAAAGCTCCTGAGCCATTGTGTCCAGGAAATCCAGGACACAATGAGAAGACCAAACCTAAGGGTTATAGGTATAGAAGAGAGTGAAGATTTGCAACTTAAAGGGCCAGTAAACATCTTCAACAAAATTATGGAGGAAAACTTCCCTAACCTAAAGAAAGGGATGTCCATGAACATACAAGAAGCCTACAGAACTCCAAACAGACTGAACCAGAACAGAAAGTCCTCCCGGCACATAATAATCAAAACACCAAATGCACTAAACAAAGAAAGAATATTAAAAGCAGTAAGAGAAAAAGGTCAAGTAACCTATAAAGGCAGGCCTATCAGAATTACACTAGACTTCTCACCTGAGATGATGAAAGCTAGAGGATCCTGGGCAGATCTCATACAGACCCTAAGAGAACACAAATGCCAGCCCAAACTACTATACCCAGCAAAACTCTCAATTACCATAGATGGAGAAAACAAGATATTCCATGATAAAACCAAATTTACACAATATCTTTCCACAAATCCAGCCCTACAAAGGATGATAGATGGAAAACGCCAACATGAGGAGGGAAACTACACCCTAGAAAAAGCAAGAAAGTAATCTTTTCCCAACAAACCCAAAAGAAAGTAACCACACAAACATAAAAAGAACATCAAAAATAACAGGAAGCAACAATCACTATTCCTTAATATCTTATAATGTCAATAGACTCAATTCCCCAACAAAACACATAGTCTAACAGAGATGTTTTTCATGTGGATCTTCGATTTTATCAGAAAATGTTTGTGACTCCTCTTTCAATTCAGTAATGCTTTTTGTGTCTACCATTTTGACTGTATTATTTTCCATGATAATCTTTAATTTTAATATTTTTTTCTGTGTATTTCTTTGATGTTTTTCAGGTAGATCTTTGGTTTTGTCGGTGTTTGTAGTTCCACTTTCGATCAATTTAGGAATGTTTTTGTGCCTACCATTTTGTCGGTATAATTGTCCATGATAATCTTCAATTTTAACGTTTCTTTGTATTTTTCTTCAATTTTGTCAGAAGTATTTTCCATGTGGATCTTCAGTTTTATCAGACAAAGTCTATAATTTTACTTTCAATCAACTTAGGAACATTTTTATACCTTCCATTTTATCTGTATAATTTTCCATGTAATAGTCAGTTTTAACATGTTTTTCTATATATTTCTTGAATTTTTTCAGGAATATTTTCCTTGTAGAGCTTCAGTTTTATCAGAAAGTGTTTTATAATTCCACTTTCAATAAACATAGGAATATTTTATGCCTACCATTTTATCTGTATAATTTTTCCATGAAATATTCAATCTTAATGTGTTATTAATATATTTCTTCAATTATATCAGAGATATTTTCCATGTAAATCTTCAATTTTATCAGAAAATGTTTATACTTTCAGTTTCAATCAACTTAGAAATATTTTTATGCCTACCATTTTATCTGTATAATTTTCCATGAAATATTCAGTTTTAACGTGTTTTTCTATATATTTCTCGAGTTTTATCAGAAATATTTTCCTTATAGATTTTCAATTTTATCAGAAAATTTTTATAATTCCACTTTCAATCAACGTAGGAATATTTTTATGCCTACCATTTTATCTGTATAATTTTTCCATGAAATAGTCAATCTTAACGTGTTTTTCTATATATTTCTTCAATTTTATCAGAGATATTTTCCATGTATATTTACACAATGAAATACTACTCAGCAATTAAAAACAATGAATTCATGAAATTCTTAGGCAAATGGGGAACAGGGGGAGGGAAGAGGGCTTATGGGACTTTCGGGAAAGGGGGAACTGGGAAAGGGGAAATCATTTGGAATGTAAATAAAGAACATAGAAAATAAAATAATAATAATAATTAAAAAAAGGAATCTCACTATGGAAGTTGCAGTGTGTCACAGTGCACCTCACAGTACACCCTTTAATCCATACTTCTTTACTTGCAAACAATCATTGCAATAAGTCACTCTTCTAGTTCAAGGCTCCTGGCTTCTGCTACACTATCAATATTGGATCTTTACTGGAATTCCTCTCAGATATCCTGTTGTTGCCCTGTGTCATGGAGATCTTACAGCTTTGGATCTGTAGGACAGTCCCTTCATGCCCTCCAGCAGTTCAATGTTGGGGTAGATGTTGAGATGGGCCAACTTAAAGCCCTACATATGGGCTTGGGCGGTAGCTGAGCTGGTCAGCCCACCAACTCTCTCCCACTCATATCACCACGCTGGACTCTCCAACACTGTTGTGGCTAGCTCATCCAATGCTGCAGACACCTTCCGCTCCCATGCCCTCATCCCAGCAGGGACAGCTCTATGGCACTGCCCAGGTGAAGTACAGGGCCTGCTTTCCCAAGTTCTGCAGCTGGTGAGGGTCAGGGTTAGCTCTCTCTTTCTCATGACCCTGGGGCTAGCTCTCCTACTTGCTCCAGGTGACAAGGAGCAAGGGAGTGTGGCATTCCGCCCTCACCTACACCACCATGACAGACGAGTTTTGGGGCCAGCTCTCTCATGTTTATGCTGGCCCATCTGCAATCCCTATAAGGACGGCCAGCTCTACTGTGCTGCCCCAGGCAAGGTGCAGGGTCCACTCTCTTGATTCTGCAGCTGGTGAGGGGCAGGACCAGTCTTCCAGCTGTCATGATCTTGGGGTCAGCTATCCCACTTGACCCTTGCCACAGGTAGCAAGGGGCAGGATGGGGTAACTCTCTATCTTGCCCATGACACCACATGATGGATAAAGTGACAAAGCCAGCTCTCCCATGCTCACACCCTCAGGGACAGCTCATCTGGAACTCTGGTAACTGGGGCCAGCTCTACTATGCTTCCTGGACAAGGCACAGGGTTGCTCTCCTGGGTACTGCAGCTCACAAGGGATGGGGAGAATTCTCCTGCTCTCACGCCTTCAGAGCCAGCTTTCCTGCATACCCAGGTGAGGGGTGGGAACATCTCTGCACAGCCCTCAGCCATCACTATGGTCCCAGGCAGTAGTCCAGACCAGGGATGTCTGCCTGGCCTTTTGTGGTAACAAACCCCTGCTTCTGGAGGGTCATGGTCCCAGGCATGGCCCTCAGTGGCCACACTGGCCAAGTCTTCTCACCATGGCCTTAGGTGACATCGCCAGCTGTTCACATCAGGCTGTTCCTCACTACCCTCGAGTCTCCAGTTCTGTCTGGCTTCATTGAGCACATGTCCTTCTGCTTCTCTTTCTCTCCCAATCTTTCTACCGCTTATTTGCTCGTCTCAGTGGTACCTGGGGGCTCTGGGTGACTGTGGTTGTCTCAGGAGAAGTCTCAGGAGTGCTATGCCCAGATAATGCCATGTGGCACCAAGCAGGGTTCATCTGAGGCTTGTACCCCACCCAGGTCCCATGGCATTGGACTTGGGGCTCATCTCAGGCATAGTCTCCCAGCCTGTGTCTTATGGTGCCGGACTTGGTGGGGCAGCTATTTTATTTTCCTTATCACATTAAATAGTATACATTAAAGTGATGATGGTGGTGGTGGTGGTGGTGGTGATGATGGTGGTGGTGGTGGTAGTGGTGATAACTAATAACAATTTCTTTGCTACCTCCTGTTGGGTCAAGTTTAAACAACTGAACCCTTTGGTTGGTTCGACTTTACCACCCATACTACTCAAAGCAGTAGACACAGTGGTTACATTTGTTTCCCAAGTAAGAACTGTAATAATGTCAAAGGTCAAAAGATGTTCACCGAAGCCATTAGGCTGCCGGGGGAAAGCGCTTATTAAAATAAGTTTTTTAAAACCTAATTTTAAAAAACTGAGTGTGGAGCATCGTCCTCTTCATATGCCTGTGTGGAACCGAACAGGTGTGTACTGATGCACACATCTCTCTGTCCTCACATTGTGGGTTTTTTTAACCCAACTTCTCCAGAGCACAGGCTTTTTTTTTTTTATGGATGCTTTTAATTTTTTTAGATATTTGCTTTATTTACATTTCAAATGGTATCCCCTTTCCTCATTACCCCTCTGAAAACTCTCTATCCTTTCCCCACTCCCCTGCTCACAATCCCCCTCCCCCACTTTCCTGACCTGGTATTCCCCTACTCTGGGGCATCGAGCCTTCAGGGGACCAATGGCCTCTCCTCTCATTGATGTCTGAAATGGCCATCCTCTGCTACCTATGTGTCTGGAGCCATGGGTCCCTCCATGTGTACTCTTTGGTTGGTAGTTTAGTCCCTGGGAGCTCTGGGAGTACTAGTTGGTACATATTATTGTTCCTCCTGCAGGGCTACAAACCTCTTCAGCTCCTTGGGTCCTTTCTCTAGCTGCTCCATTGGGGACCCTATGCTCAGTCCATTGGTTGGCTGTGAGCCATGGGTGTTTTGATCCACCTTCCAATAAGGATCAAAGTATCCACATATCTGAACACTTTGCCACTGTCCCACTGGGGTTGTCATCTCTACAATCTGTGTCAGTGAATTCTTGTCACACCCTGCCCAGGCCATAAAACACAAATCTTAGTTTTAGGTACCGTGGCTCCTGGACCATTGCTAAGGATGCGTTTCTGTCTACAACAGGATGGACTAGTTCACGCTGTCATGTACGTCATTGCCCAAGGCTTAGCACCAGTTCACATGGCATGTCTACTGTGTCATTCAGGATGCTTGGCCTATCCCACATCCTCTCAGCAAGACGCCAGTTTCCACACGGCTCCATTCTTGTTGAAAACCAAATGCATGTATGTAGGTGTGTCACGTGCCACTCTGATTCACAGTTTCACTGTTCAGAGCAACACGTGGGACTAGGAAAGACAGGATGGACAACCTTTCACCCAATTCCTTCCCCATTCTCTTCCTTAATCATGTTTTCTCCTTGGTCCAAATAAGCCATGTGTTTGGAAATCAGAATCCTGAGATGCTTCCGACCCAGGGAAAAGTAACTGTGTCCCTGGAGAACACAGACACAGATGACAGCAGGAGTATCATGCTGCATGTGCTGTTTTTGACGTCAGACAAGACAGTGGAAATGGCAGCTGGTAGGCCCTCGGAAAGGTGGAAGTAAATGGAAGGTATAAAAATGTTCCTAAGTTGATTGAAAGTAGAATTATAGACATTGTCTGATAAAACTGAAGATCCACATGGAAAATACTTCTGACAAAATGGAAGAAAAATACAGAGAAATGTTAAAATTGAAGATTATCATGGACAACTATACCGACAAAATGGTAGGCACAAAATTTTCCATGATAATCTTCAATTTTAATGTTTTTCCATATATTTTTTTCAAGTTTATCAGAAATATTTTCCATGCAGATCTTCAATTTTATCAGAAAATGTTTATGATTCTACTTTCAATCAACTTAGGAATATTTTAATTCCTGCCAATTTATCTGTATAAATTTCTTCAACTTATCAGAGCTATTTTCCATGTAAATCTTCAATTTTATCAGAAAATGTTTTTACTTCTACTTTCAATCAATTTAGGAATATTTTTATGCCTACCATCTTGTCTGTGTAATTTTTCCATGAAATAGTCAATCTTAACATGTTTTTCTATATATTTCTTCAATTTTATCAGAGATATTTTCCATGTATATTTACACAATGGAATACTACTCAGCAATTAAAAACAATGAATTCATGAAATTCTTAGACAAATGGGGAACAGGGGGAGGGAAGAGGGCTTATGGGACTTTCAGGGAGTGGGGAACTGGAAAAGGGGAAATCATTTGGAATGTAAATAAAGAATATAGAAAATTAAAAAAAAAAAGACTTTCATTCTTAGACCTTTATTCTTTATATTTACAAAACGCTCTGGGGAGTGGTTTTGGAAGCCATCTGTGAATAATCCCCTTTGGCATCTAATATTTCCAAACACAGTCATAATTTGGTCTTTTCCCTGATGCGAGAGCTGCAGTCTCTCCCCTGTTTTCACTGGGAAGCCCACCTATCACTGAGTCAAGGGAGCAGGAGGCTAGGCACTTGCAGCTGATGACACTTGAAAGGGCTTTTGCGGGAGAAGAATAAAGGAACTTAGCCAGCACAAACTGCACACTGCACAAGCCTCAGAGTTGTTCAGTCTGCTGCAGGACCACACCACAGCTCAGAACAGGTTCAATTGTAACATCTCCCACTCCGGCGTAGAGCTTAAACCAATTTCTTTTTAATAGCTAGAGCAAGATCAAAAGGAAAACACCTTCTTTGGAGTGGGTGACATGAAGCATGCAAATGTTCTCTTTCATTATTGAGATGGTAAGCATTTCAAATATGGATTGTTTTTATATTTTAACTCCTATGGCTAAGAAGAAAACCAAACGCCCTTTGCTTTTGCTAAGTTCCTTTTAGATGACATACCTGCACATAAAGGAAGATTTCTCAGCTTCCCTTATGATTTTCATGATTAATAATTTGCATCGGATTTTTCTTTTTAAAGAATCATGACGCGGATGTCAAGATAACCAGACCAAAAAGTATAAAATGATAAAAAAAAAAATTTAAAATAGAATTTGAATATTTCTTCCATTGTTTCATGCTCTGTGGTTGGAATTACTACTTTTGAATGACAGGGAAAGGACACACTCAAATATATTACACATTAGTAATTTATTTGAATAATGACTAAGATTAATTTTTAACTTATTTGATGTGTAAACATATATTTTGCCAATAACTATAGCTAAATTACAACTGTAGATCAATCATCTGTGTGCTTGATTATTCATTGGGAGTAAGTCATCACATATACTAAAGAAAGTCTTTATATAAAAGACATAGACAGTACATAGATTTGAGTAGGAGTTTCCAAGGAAAATTATATTAGGATGCTTTAGGACTCTAGCATGGATTCCCGTCCTCTGTAAGAACTGTGATTAAGAATCCCTCTGGAAGAACTGAGGAGGTGACTTAGATGGTAAAGGGTTGCTGCACAAACAAAAACATCTGAGTTCACTATTCAACACCCACACAAAAGGAGAGCATGGAGATGCATGTCTGCAACTCCAGCCCTGGGGACTCGAGGGCAGAGGGATGCATAGGACTGGCTGGAAAGCAGCCAAGCTAGGCTGTTGAGCTGTTGGTGCAGATTTGCTGTCTGGAAGAATACAGTGGGAAGGGGAAGTGATAGCAAGTGGGGTTAGGGGTCTGACTGGGGTTGGATTGGATCAAATCATTATATATGTGTGTGTGTGTGTGTATTATGTATATGAATAAATTTATCAAATAATAAACAAATTCTTTAAAAAAATAGGTAGAGAACTATTGAAGAAACCCAATATTAACTCTAGCCTTCATACTCACTCATATTCACATATTCATGCAACCCCCTCATGTCTGGAGCACCCCCTGTCATACACACACAAATAAAACCAAAACAAAATGAAACAAAGAAAGAATAGCTAATGACAGCCACTACAGGGTCTTCAGATCTCTGTATGCATGGGACCTCCACAGTACTTGGCCATGATACCTCGCAGTGTATAATCCACAGTGCAATTACTACCATCAGTGCCTTCTGCATAGACACAGTAAATGGTTATTGTTTTCAGAGAGGCACTACACTGAGAACTTTGATACGGAGTCTGTCTCCTTTCAAATGATCCTACTCCAAGCCATTGTAGACTACTATACAGGGTAGAAAGATTCCTAGAACCTCACATTCTTATACAGCACAATTAACTGAAGAAAAATTAAAAATGACTCCTTAAAAGAGGCACATCAATCCTCTTAGTCGCGGTGATTTGTAATGACTAGTGGCCTCAGAGACCTATGCCTGTGATGACCGCACCCACTCTCCAGGGTTTAAAGGATTACGTGAGCAGATGAACAGAACACCAAGTCCATGGTGTAATGCCTGAGCTGAACACCTTCAATAAATATTTGCTACATTGTTATATAATACTGGACAAGCTACACAAGGAGCTTACATGCAAACAATATTAATGTGGGTCAAAAAAGGACCACAAAAAAAGGTCTACGATTGACTCCCAGAGCCAAGGTGTGAATAGCTACAGAATCCAGTTCTCACATACTGAAAAAACTATCTGTTTACTTGCTAAGAATTGAGTTCAAATGTCACATTATCACTAGCAATATTTAACAACAGTGCTACATTACAAGATTGCGTTGAGTATTTATTTTCTCCAAGTACTTAATTACCATTATTTTTGTAGCATTCATAGTTTTAAAAGGTAAGAAGGAATGAACATCTAAGAATAAACAGATCTTCCTTATTGCCCTTCTTAAGGAAAAGATACAGGCTAGCATTTTCTAGCACAAGCTGTCATCAAATACAATGTGTCTGAGTATTATTAGCAAACATAACTTTACATATAAAAAAGAAAGTCGCTTTGCTAAGGGAATGACCCAAAACTCCTTAATAGCTTTGATAGGGCTGAGGCGGGGAAAGAAATCAAGGAGAGAAGAAAAAACAATGAGCTGGATGCAGTTTGTACTTCGGCTCCTCCTGGGTGGACTTGACATCCTTACAGTGAAGTCGGCCTCTGCGGAGTGGCCTGGCTGATTTGTGTATACAGGAAACAGTTTTATGTATCATATTTCCTTGATGAAAACAACAGCTAGTTGTTGCTGAGTCAGAAAACCTGTTCACTTCAGGTCAAGCCATTTATCATGTTTCTTCCTTATAAATGAGCCCTTGAACAATAAACAAACTGAATAAATCTGTAAGATATGGTAACGATTTTAGTGGGGCAGCAGAGCCTTCCTAAAGAGAGCTCTATACAGCTAATGAAAATTACATTCGCCTCAAGTGCTTCGGTAAATGGGGCAGAATAGAAGTAAATAAATAAATGATGTGATTTCTTACCAGAATAAAATGATCCTCACATTGCCTTTCTTCCAGAATACTCTAGCAGATTTTCCCCAGTCAGGGTAGGGCTTGTCCTGAAGCATCATATCAGTGACCTGAAGAGGAGATTAACATCTGAGCACATCTCCAATTCAGATTTCAATCCAAGCAGAATACTTACGTATACTGAGAATAGAATATGTACATGTTTAATGTTAGACAACATGAAGAGAAACAAATTAGAAGTATAAGATTCGTTCAATCAAAATACGTAAGAGCCTGTTTGATTTTACACACTGTATGAACATGTTTAGTTATTCACCGTGGAAATACTGAGACTGGTTTTTAAATGTGAATTAACATTATATAGGATTTTTTTCCAATTAAACTATGTTTCATTATAACTGTTAACATATACTCTCTGTCTGAACCAATGGTTTTTATCAATGTACTTTATCATATCAAGCCCCTCTCCTCTCACTTGAAAAACACCTTTCATAGGATAGTACATTTGATTAGTAGAGTCCCCTGAGAATATAAACATGAGTATATATTCACATTTGTGTTATTCTTAGATATTCCCAAAATCAAGAGCTTCAAAACAGAACCTCCAAATCCCGAATCCAAATTCTTTTACCTAACGATTTTTAATCCTAATTCAAAGTTGTTTTTCTTCTCTCTCTCTCTCTCTCTCTCTCCCCGTGTGTGTGTGTGTCTGTCTGTCTGTCTGTCTCTGTCTCTCTCTGTCTGTGTGTGTGTGTGTCTCTGTCTGTCTCTCTCTGTGTCTCTGTCTGTCTGTCTCTCTCTCTCTTTCTCTCTCTCTCTCTCTCTCTCTCTCTCTCTCTCTCTCTCTCTCTCTCTCTCTCTCTCTCTCTCTCTCTCTCCTGTCTGTGGCTCTTGCTGACTTACCTCCCACTTACCCCTGAAGTAGTAAATAGCTAATACATGGGCAAAACTTCATGCGCTCCCTGCCATCAATTCCCAAGTTTACAACTGCACGTGTTCTCATTAGCCAGCACTCTCCCATCTACAACTTTGCATCTTCCAAAAGTGTCCTTCCTCTTTCTGCCGCATGCACAGACTCTGCCCTTCTGCTGAGGCCTGGGTACAGCTGTGCTCCTCCAAGCCGCCTCCACTGTTTGCTCCAGTGCACACAGCACTCCCTCGCTGTCTCATCTTCTCATACCAAAACACACTCCATTTCCCATGTTAACATTTCTCTTTTCTATCAGCCTTTAAGATCCCTAATAATAAATGTTTACCTTTGCGTCGTTTCTACTGTCTCGGGCTCTTTCACATAGCAGTCCAAAATGCTTATACCAAAAATGAATGACAAAATGAATTAGTAAATATATATTTATTATAAAAGGCTCATTTGCAGGGTAAATTGCTTATTAACCACACCACATATTAACGCTTTCCGCAAGTGTTCAATGTATCATTAACAGCCTGCCATATGAACATTTAAAAGGCCTGTAAGTGTGCAAAATGATTTTCCTAAAAAAAGGAAAATGTGATTTTTGTATGCATTGTACATCCACATAAATAACTTTTTTTCAGAAAATTTATAATCCATCAAACAGGCATCATTCCACTAGTTTTGATTTTAGTTAATAATGCTCAAATTTAAATACACAATGTCTTAATCAGGATTAGTATTGCTGTGATTAAACACCAGAACCAAAGCAACTTGGGAAAAAGGGTTTATTTGGCTTTTTCTTCCACATTACAGTTCAACATTGGATGAAGTCAGGACAAGAACTCAAACAGTTCAGGAACCTGGAGGGAGGAGCTGATGCTGACAGAGGTCATGGAGGGTGCTGCTTACTGGATTATTCATCATGACCTACTTATCTGCTTTCTTGTAGAACCAGGACCATCAACCCAAGGGTGGCCCCATTCCCAATAAGCTGACCCCTCCCCCATCAATCATGAGTTATGCCATGAGGAAATGCCATACAGGCTTGCCTAAAGCCCCTTTATATGGAGGCATTTTCTCACTTGAGGGACCCTCAACTCTGATGATTTGAGCATGTATCAAGAAGACATAAAAGTAGCCAGCACACACAAGGTAGATTCAAAATTAAGAAACCTGATAGAGACTAGACTATAATTTATTGCAAAAAGAAGAATTTTGATTACCTTTTAAGAAATACTCCTGTAGGGCTGGAGAGATGGCTCAGTGGTTAAGAGCACTGACTGCTCTCCCAGAGGTCCTGAGTTCAATTCCCAGCAACCACATGGCGGCTCACAACCATCTGTAATGGGATCTGATGCCCTCTTCTGGTGTGTCTGAAGACAGCTTGAGTATGAAGATGAGCTACAGGGTACTCATATACATAAAATAAATAAATCTTTAAAAAATATACTCCTGTGCTATCATCATGGGTCAGACAAGTTTCTTTGTGCAGTGGTCACATGATGATAATAATTGGGAGCTAAGTGTAAGCTACAAATGGGACACCTGCATCACCACTTCCAGGGTTTGGGGATCACTGTAGAAGACAGAGAGGGAAGAACCAAAGAACTGTGGGAAAGTCTCAGTTCCTCAGACTCTGGGAGCAACTAACACTGATAATTCAAAAACAAAAGATATTATTTGATTTACTTTTATTTGTGTCTCTGTGTGTGTTCATATGTGTGCAGGTGTGTGTTAAGGTATATATACTACAGGTGTGTATACAGGTATGTGTGCAGGTGTGAGTTAAGATATGTATACAGGTGTGTGTGCAGGTGTGTGTTAAGGTATATATACAGGTGTCAGGTGTGAGTTAAGATATGTATACAGGTATGTGTGCAGGTGTATGTATAAGTGGCACAGAGGACAGAAATAAAACATCAGGCTCACTAAAGCCAGAGTTACAGACATTTGTGATCCACTCGACATAGGTTCCGGGAAACCTCTGAAAGAGCAGCCAATGTTCTTAACTGCCAAGCAAGCCATCTCTCCGGCCTTTGCTACTTCTAAGATAGAGGTAATAATAACTGATAATTTTCTCATCTGTTTGGTTTTGTTCTAACCCTTCCCAATTAATTTTTTTTAATTTTCTCACTAACAGTGATGACCTTTGATTTTATTTCCTTCAAAAAAAAATGCAAGATATTTATTGACAAGATCTCAGGGAAGAGATAAGAGAAAAAGGCTTGAATCAGGTGAATTGCATTGTCACAAAAAGTAGGCAAACTAAAGGAATTTAAATCCCACGTATTCAGAAACATAGTCTCAGATGAGGTAAGGAAGAGCCGCTTCGACACTTTCAGTCATCTTCCCTTCATTACCCATTTAGAGAACTTGTGCTGAGTATTTTAACAAAACATAAAGGTTTTTATATCATGTCTGACCAGATTTTAAAAAACAATGATAAGATCATATTATTTCTTTCATCAGCATGTCTCCTGTATCTGAGGAGTATAAATGATAATATTTTCATGTAACAAAATGATTACTGGGTGTTTCATTCCATTTCCTTGTTTGTTCCAGGGTAATTTCTGAAAATACTTATCATATTTTCTGGAAAGTAGTCATCCGCAACTAGATGACCAAAGATTATGCAGCTTGTTTTATAAGAACCTCATCCAGAGATAAAGCCTTTTCTCGGGAAAATGGTAAGATGGGGGCCAAGAAACAATCTGTCAGATGCCAGGCACCTGGTCCTTTCCACCCCAGTTCCTAGTCTTTACTTTAAGTCACATCATCTGATTGATGAGAAGTCACTTACAGCTAAATTGGCAGTTGCAGGGACAATCATTAAAGGGATGCATTCAATAAGGAAAAAATCCAATTACCTTCTGCATTAGAGAAATCAAATTTATTTCTGGTGTTGGTCAAGGGCAGTCTTTATGGGGAGAGATGCAGGAGGTGGAGTGAAGGGATGGGGGTGGTGTGGTGTGGGGTAAACACGACGTGAGAGCATGTGTGCTATGAATGCAGTAAATGACTGCTGATGTTTCTCTCACAGTTGCACAGTAGCATGTGAAATTGCAGGGCTGTTTTTCTAAGCTAGGAGCAACGTGTTTAACTCTCTGGGTCTCACAGCCCTCCTCTTTAGCTTCTTGTCAACAAGGTTGCAGCATGGAAGGCAGGGCCTCATCAGTTCACATTTAGAGAATTTTGTCAGAACATTCTTTCTCGGGAGAACCCAAGCTACTTCAGGACATGGGTATTGTGTACAGGCCGGGTGTGAAGAGACATTTTACAAGCCAGCAGATGGTTGTAGGGACAGTCTGTCTTTGTGTGGACTGAAGGGACCTCTTTGACAAGAAGCCAGGGCAACAAAGCCACGGAAACACCAATGGCGCCATGCATGTCTCACACCTGCTGCAGAACTAATCGGGTCAGAAGCCACCGGGTGTAGTTGCTTACTAATCATCATGGTAACTTCCCACTTTCCACCCAGAGACAGAAAACAGTCAGTGAGATAGAGAAGTAGAGCTGTGTCACAACAAATATATTGGTGGTGTGCACGCCAGTTGCCAGCCTTGGTTCTGATCTGACCTTCAGGCTGTGTTAGCTTTCCAGTCAAGGCCGAGTGGTCTCTCCCTTTGAGCTCAATTCCTCATTGGTCATCTCTGGGCATCCAGTGGGCATCATGTACCCACCCACATTCGGCATCCTCTGGACTATCTCATGTCTCATGGGTCCTACTTTCTCACTCTTTGAACATTTAACATCTCTCTTTTATTTACCATCAGTAAATCACATCATCTTCCCTTGGCTATAAGAAGGGGAAAATAAAACCTATCCTTCGGTCTCACACATCATTTCCATATTGTTATGGTTTGCGAAGTTTCTATATTCTGCATTCCTTGAACATTAGCCCACAAGTGAATCAACCTGAATAAATTTTCCAGTCTTCCATCCAAAGTCTGTACAAGGTATACCTGGCAATATCTGAACTACTTAGAGAATCAAGTAGGTCTAAAAGAGGAGCTTTCGAGAAGATGCACTCAAGAAACTTGTCCACAACCAACCTGTCTGTCTTCTTTTCTTCATTTTTTTGCTATTATTGTTTTCATTTGTTTTTTTTTAAAAAGATTGTAGCTGTCTTCAGACACTCCAGAAGAGGGCATCATATCTCATTACGGATGGTTGTGAGCCACCATATGGTTGCTGGGATTTGAACTCAGGACCTCTGGGAGAGTAGTCAGTGTTCTTAACCACTGAGCCATCTCTCTAGCCCATGTTGTTTTCATTTGTATTAGCATTTCTGAGACAGGGTCTCTATGCAGCTCTTAGCCTGGCCTGGAATGTGCCATGTAGCCCAGATGGGTTTCAAATGCATCATCCTCCTGCCTCCTTCCAGCTGTTTACTATCATTAGGCTGAGAGAAGACCATGTATTGTCTTCAGGAAGAGAAGGCATTCACTGCTTCACTTGCATTATTGCCAAGTGACACCAGAGTGGGGAGGGACAAGGGAAAGGAGTCACTGATATTACTGTTTGCACTATGTTTTTCTCCCCCCACCCCCAAGATGTATTAACAGTTGCTGTACTGTTAGGTCTTTAGGGATCATACCTGTAACTTCCACTTTTCTTCTCCGTTATTTACTCTGATCCCTTAGGAAAACAGCCCTGAGCATGCCGGTTTACTCTGTCTTTGGGGCTTTTGTCTCATCAGTTTTCGGTATTGCTCCATTAGCCAGAATTCACACTGTGTACTTGGCAGTGTGTGACTAAGAGCCACAGAAAGCCAGTTTGACCTTTGTTTCCCTATTTTCCTCTCTTCCCAGTTTTATCTAATTTAGAGAACCCCCCTCACCCCTATGTGTGTATGGGTGTGGGAGGATCTGAGTGTATGTGTATGTGTGTGGGGGGGGAGGGGGGGTAACGAGGGGAAGTCCCATTGGCACATGTGTGGAGATTAGAGGACCACTCTGCTAGATGATTTTGTTCTGTACATGTCTATAGATTTGGGAAACTAAACTCAGGTCATCAAGCTTGGATGGAAAATTCTTTACCCACTAAGGTATCTTAGTGTCAGCCCCAGTGTTTTCTCTTTAACACGTCTTTTCTGAGCTTCCCAGCTATTGCTTGATGTCCATCTCACCCACCTCTAAACTCTTGGGCAACTATTTAGATATATTTTTGTATCTGTATATCTCTCCATCAGTGGTTCTCAACCTTCCTAATGCTGCGACCATGTAACATAGTTCCTCATGTTCTGGTAACTCCCAAGTATAGAATTATTTTGACAGCTACTTCCTAAGTATAATTTTGCTACTGTTATGAATTGTGATATAAGTATCTGTGCTTTATGACGGTCTTAGGTGATTTCTGTCAAAGACCATGAGCTGGTTTGATTAGGAATGGCTTCCATGGATTCATGTGTTTGAATGCTTGGCCCATAGGGAGGGGCACTGCTGGGAGGTGTGGCCTTGTTGGAGGAGGTGTGGCCTTGGAGGAGGTGTGGCCTTGTTGGAGGAGGTGTGGCCTTGTTGGAGGAAGTGTGTCACTATAGGGGCAGGTTTTGGAGTCTACTATGCCCCAGCTATGCTCAATGTGGCTACAGTCTCTCCTTGATGCTTGTGGAACAGGATGAGGCTTCTCTGCTTCACCTTGAGCTCTATGCCAGTCTGCACGCTGCCAAGCTTCTTGTCATGATAATAAGGAACTAAGCCTCTTAAACGGTAAGCTGGGCCCGATAAAATGTTGTGTTTTATAAGAGCTGCCATGGTCATGATGTCCCTTACAGCCATAAAACCCTAAGACAGGTTGTTTAGCCTACAAAGAGGGCGTGACTCAAAGGTTGAGAACCACTGCTCTAAACACACACACACACACACTCATGTATGTATGTATATGTGTGTGTGTGTGTGTGTATGTGTGTGTGTGTGTGTATATGTGTGTGTGTGTGTATGTGTGTGTGTGTGTGTGTGTGTGTATCTAGTGCAGGGGAGAGGAATCAACTTGACACAAACTAGAGTCACCTTGGAAAAAAGAACCTCTGAGATATTTCTAAGAGACTGTACTGGGGAAATACTGATGTGTTTCTGAAATTCTAGCTTCTAATTTCCATGTTATTATTCAAATCGGATATTAATCAAATCATTCATCTAATGGAGGGAGTAAAGGATTGTTACTTGAGGTAGGTGTACTTTGAATGTAAAGGATATCCTATAGAATTCACGGGTTCTAAATCAATGGTATTGACCCTGAAAATGTACTCCACCTAAATACAAGGGCTGTCAAACACTATCCATGCAAAGCCTCTCGTTTCCTCATAGCCTTGCACTTTTACTGCCTACATCTTTGGAAGACATGATGATATATACAGTGAAGATTCTTAGTCAGCTGCAAAACCAAAACCTAAACATGATTTACAGTGGAAGGGACATTAATCCTAAATTGCGCAGTTACTTACAGTATGCGAAATTGCAAAATACCTATTGTGAATTAGGGAAGTGAACCGCACAACGACATATATTAGTGGTATATTTAAAGGTAACGGTAATACACTTCCATATGCCTTATTTATGGGATTGTTAGGTACCAACTCTGGGATAGAGAGTACAGGTTATGGTAAAATGTGGCCTCTGAGGCTGTACGTGTTCAGTCTGTGCATCCCTGTGTTGTTGGCTCGGTTTCATTAGCATCTCCACATCTATTACAGCAGAGTACTGTTTTTCCTCTGTACTCCACTTAGGTCATACTACATGAAAAAAGTCCAACTTGAATTTCTTAGACTCTAGGGTAATTCTACTCTCTGCAGAACAATGCAAGTTTTCTGTCGCTGTTTGTTTTCCTTTCGGCTACCCTTCCTGACTTCAGCTCACACACAGAGACATACATATGTGATCAGCTTCATTCAGCAGCTGAGACATCGCCAGCGAAGACAAAGAAAGACCCAAGATCTAAGCAGAAAGGGCTGTGGGTATTCACCAAGGAACAGCATCTGAGTCCACAATTAGGTAAACGGAAGCCGTGGACGGAAGTTTCCCACATTACCCACTGATGTCATGAATAAATTACCACAAGAAGAATCTGAAAACTCACTGGCAAACATCTACTGGTGAACATTAAGCCTGAAATGTATTCTCCAGCTTTTCAGAAACACAGCCAGGATTCCACCAGGCATGAATATTAATGTGCCTGCTTATTATCTCCAATGATAGCCTATCCTGCCTTTGTGATGTATTGCACTTTATTGCTGGATCCCCTACTGATTTACAGTGAGTTCAGGACTGTTTTATTATTAAGTAAAGAAATTGGGCACATCTCAGAATATTGAATCATTTGGAGATAGACACCTGAATCACAGGAGAATAGAAATAAACACAATCGAAAAGTCCCTTCCTACTGAAGTTCTGCAGCGCTCCACAAAATAAATATGATATGGCCCGGTACAATTTGCTTTCTACCACAGTCTGTTATAATTTGTAATAAATAGGGCAAAGGGGAATGATTACTGCTGCAGACAAAAATATTGACTGTATCCTTCAGCTGCTGTTCCTGGTGCTTGTGAATAACTACATGGGGAACAACAATAGCCCAACATTACAATTATTTTTTTTCACTATTGGTTAGAAGAAAGAGTGGGTTTCTGTATGCATGCCTGCTCCATTTTGTTAGCATAGATAACTGATTATTAGAATACACATACAGAATAATCTGCAACATGACAGTTTTATATCTGTGTATGTGTGTGTGTGTGTGTGTGTGTGTAGAAGCTACCGGAAGAAAAGTACTGAATATTTCAGATATGCCATTATAACGAACAATAATACTCAAGAAGAATCCCTTAGCCACAGAAGAGCAAAAATATCTCAAAAGTGATAATTAATCTCATGTTAAAGGCCTGAACACTCTATTGTGCTCTAAAAGTGATACCCCAAGCAGCCAGTCTAAGGGCAGGAGCCTAAAGAGTTGGTATAGTCTAGGGTTCAGAACACTACCAGCCTTTTATTAATCATCCCATATCAGGCCAGTAGAGTAACGCATTATGAATAAAGGTGACAACGAGGTGTCGTGGCTGAAAGTTAAAATGAGCACCGATCCGTGACTACATGGCTGGGATGGGATGGTAAAGGTATGGACAGTATTTGAGTAACCTCGCCACAGGCCTGGAAAGTGGAGAGTGATCCCTGAAAAGCAGCTGTAAGCACAAACCCAATTCATAAGCACTCGGTGTCGGAAATGAAGTTAATTCTCTTACTTTCCAATAAGCACGGAACAACTGATTTTAGAGAAAAATCTGCCCGGCAACTAGTTCAAGTGATTTATGAAGTTATGTCATTTTCTGTTATTTGCCTAATACATCAAGTGTGGGTGCAAGGCATCTGCTAAAATTATTTAAAATTATATGTGAGTACATATTACAGCAGAGAATTAAAATGGAGAGAAAGCGTCATTGCAACGTTTGCCACAAAAACAGAACAAAACAAAAACAAAGTCCCCCACCCATGTCCTTGTCCTCAGCCTTCACCCTACCGGAACAATTCTGAATACCCAACGAATTCATCATTCTTCCCTCTTGCAGTTTATTGTGGTTTCGCCCTAACCAGCTGCAGTCATATACAAAGTAATAATAAGGTGCATTGCTCACTTACAGATATTATATTCACATTTAAATATAAATGACACAACTTCCTTGCACCTGTTATGACTTCCATTTCCCGGCTTCTCTCAGATTTTTTTTAGATTGAATCAAATAGTCACATCATTAATCTCTGCTTAATATCTATTGATAAATGAAACTTTCATTTTTATAGGGTGTATGGCTTCTTTTTGTCTTAAAATCTTAACCTTGTAAATGTTTTTGAATTTCATTTGCTTTTCTTTTTTTTTATTTTTATTTCCTATATTCTTTATTTACATTCCAAATGATTTCCCCTTTCCCGGTCCCCCCCCTCCTGAAAGTCCCATAAGCCCTCTTCCCTCCCCCTGTTCCCCATTTGCCTAAGAATTTCATGACTTCATTGTTTTTAATTGCTGAGTAATATTCCATTGTGTAAATATACATGGAAAATATCTCTGATAAAATTGAAGATATAGAAAAACACATTAAGATTGACTATTTCATGGAAAAATTATACAGATAAAATGGTAGACACAAAAATATTCCTACATTGATTGAAAGTGGAATTATAAACATTTTCTGATAAAACTCAAGAAATATATAGAAAAACATGTTAAAACTGTCTATTTCATGAAAAATTATACAGATAAGATGGTAGGCATAAAAATATTTCTAAATTGATTGAAAGTAGAAAAACATTTTCTGATAAAATTGAAGATTTACATGGAAAATATCTCTGATAAAATTGAAGAAATTCATACAGATAAATTGGTAAGAATTTAAGTATTCCTAAGTTGATTGAAAGTAGAATTATAAACATTTTCTGATAAAATTGAAGATTTACATGGAAAATATTTCCATGTAATAGTTTTAACATGTTTTTCTATATATTTCTTGAATTTTTTCAGGAATATTTTCCTTGTAGATCTTCAATTTTATCAGAAAGTGTTTATAATTCCACTTTCAAAAGACTTAGGAATATTTTTATGCCTACCATTTTATCTGTATAATTTTTCCATGAAATACTCAATCTTAACACTTTTTTTTATATATTTCTTCAATTTTATCAGAGATATTTTCCATGTAAATCTTCAATTTTATCAGAAAATGTTTATACTTTCACTTTCAATCAACTTAGAAATATTTTATGCCTACCATTTTATCTATATAACTATCCATGATAATCTTCAATTTTAATGTTTTTCCATAGATTTTTTTCATTTGCTTTTCAAAAAATGAGTTTTGGGTGGTTTTTATCTTCTCTGCAGTACCCTTTCTCTTATCATATTAATTTCTGGTCTTGCTTTCAACTATTTTTTGACTTCTCTTCCCACTTACTTCCTTTTCTCCCTGTTTCCTTTCATCTCTGGCTTTTGCCATGGGTGCAAGCTAGGAGAACCTCCCCCTGAACCCAGCCCTTTTTTTTCTAAGTTTTAAATATTGAAGACTTATTTCATTAATTTTCAGTGTTTATTCAACTTTTTACCATAACCACTACTGAATTTATTTCACAAGTTTTGAATCTTTAATACATACAAATTGAAAACGTTTATGTCTTCAGTGTGTGTCAACCATCTATAATCCTATAAATACTTGTTTATTCCCAAGGTCTTTATTTCTATCTATGTATAAATCTATCTATATAAGTGATATTTGAAATAGAATTTTTATGCTGTGGTTTCCAGTATCATAAATTACATAATTTCTGTTCTTAAACTAGTTATGATGGTATAAACATGTAATCTTAGCCCTCAGGAGGCAGAGGCAGAAGTATCTTAAATTCAATGCTGACCAGGGACACATGCTGAGACCCAGCTGGGTTAGCTTTCATGGCTTCTGAAGCTGATATTGAGGAATAAAGACCATCAGTAGTTTTCTGTAGCTGTGATTCCTATGAGCTACAGTAACATTTAGCATGGGAAGATTTGCCCATGGGAGCAACAATGGCCCAAATGTGGGACCAACCAATCACTCTTGGGTTAGATTTAAGGCCTGTTCAACAGGAGAAGACCCAGGCCTTCGACTGTAAATATGGAAAGGAAATCAAGGCTGTGGCAGTCAAAGATTCTCAGCTGAACCTACTACTATTATTTTGCTAAGTGGACATAGCATCCAACTGTCTTCTAAACTCTCTCTACCCTGAGATCTGTGTAGCTCTCAGTTCCCATTATAGAGGTTTCTTTAGTTAATGTAGAAACTGAACAACTGATCGAAGGGGAGAGAATAAATATTGAATGAATGCCTGTAGGGTGCTCAGCCATAGATGGAACATTTATATCAATAAACCTATCCCAAGGCAGGAAACATCATGGAAAAGAGAACATAAAAATCCTGAGAACAAAACTGAGGATACAGTAGGGGAACCAAACAGACTGAAGTCTATTCCATAGTAGAAAATGCATGCCTAATATTACAAGTGCAGCTAAGAACCCAATGGGGAGTTTACAGGCCCAAGGGGTACACCTACTACTATTACACATAATAGAAAGTTTATAGTGTGAAGAAGGAAATGTGTTCACTAATCTCACAGCCAAATGTCTTTTAAGAGAAAAGTTACACTGACTTTGCCCACAAAAATAATTATATTTCCTTCTATAGCTTATGTTGCTGAATTTTCTTTTTGCCTTAAATTTTTCCTCCTTTCAGACATTTTTCATTTGCATTTCTTCTTTAGTACCTTAAATATATACTGTTCTTTCAAGTCGCTAGAAAGTTGATGGGAAATTTATACTGGTTACATTAATTAGCAAATCTAATAAATAATATAATTTATTCCATAAAATTAATAAGATGTAATTATAGGCTTTAATCACTCAGCTTGTACTCAAAAATCTCAAGAATTTTGGTTCCAACTAGCTGTTAATGAAAAATAGTTGTGAGCTGCCTTGTGGGTGCTAGTATGAATCCTGAGAAGCCAGTGTGCCTAACAACTGATCCATCAATCCACCTCCTGTATACATGTTCATTGTTTAACTTTTACAGTTTTATAGTTTTCAATAGTTTTAGATTTTCAATTTTCTTAGCATACAGGTCTTCAAAGTATGCTCCAATAGTCTTCTGAGCCTCATTATTTGCCAAAGCTACCATAGCATCAAAAGAAAACTATAGCCCAACATTTCTGATAAACTTGGGCACAAAAATTCTCAATAAAATGCTGGCACACATATCCTTGCCAGGCAGTGGTGGTGCCTGCCTTTAATCCCAGCACTTGGGAGGCAGAGGCAGAAGGATTTCTGAGTTCGAGGCCAGCCTGGTCTACAAAGTGAATTCCAGGACAGCCAGGGCTACACAGAGAAACCCTGTCTCGAAAAACCAAAAAAAAAAAAAAAAAAAATGCTGGCACACCCAACTCACAATAATCAAGTTGGCTTCCTTCCAAAGATGCTGATAGACCAACAAATGCAAATCTATAAATGTCAGATATCACATAAGTAGACTCTATGGCAAAAACTAGGGAATAAACCAGTAAATCTAGAAGAGGTCTTGGACAGAATCTACCATACAGTATGATAAAAATCTTGAACAGACAAGAAGGAATAAGCTGAGCAAATAAAGACTTTATACAACAACCCTACTGCTATCATTATACCAAACAGGAAAAAAATAGAGCAGTTCCACAAAATCAGGAACGAAACAAAGTTGTCTACTCTCTGCCACTCTTATTCAAGATAAAACTGACCTCAAAGCTGGAACAATGAGTACAGAAAAGAAACAAAAAGGATACAAAGTCTGGGATGATGGTTCAGTGGTAGAGTGCCTACCTAGCAATCACCACTGACTTCAATTCCTAGAATATCATCAAGTATGCATAGTGTCATGGGCGGGCGTATAATCCCCATACTTGGAAGCTAACAGCAGAAGAGTCAGAAGTTAGGAGTTATCCTGGGCTACATGGTGAATCTGAGACAAAGCTGGGTTACAATGATACTCTGTGTCACAAACACATGATACTCTGTGTCACAAACAAACAAACAAAAAATTTGGAAGGAGACAGCTGTAAGTAGGAAGTGAAGAAGACACAAAATTTCTAAAGAAATCCTTACAGAGAAGAAAGACATAATGGAGGCACCACACTGTCAAACTCCAAATGATACTACAGAGCCGAGGTGGCTAAAGTAGTACAGTGCTGGCACAAAAACACATACAGGGATCAATAGAACAGAATAAAGAACCCAAAATAACCCCATGAACTTACAGCCACCTAATTTTTGACAAAGATGCCAAAAGCATGCATGCCGACTACTTCAAAACTACTGTATGTAAAATGCCATAAACATAAAAGTAAAAACATTTTTAAAATGGTGTAAAACATGAAAAGAAACCTAGTATAAAATACATACAACAGTAAAATCAGGTCTTTGTCTCTCACTCTAAACACAATTCCAAATGGACCTTAATATAAGACCTGAAACTCTGAAACCATTAGAGGAAAATGTGAAGAAAAGACTTCAAGACATGAGCACAGAAAAGAACTCTCTAAAAAGGGACCCAGCAACTTGGGAAATTAAACTAAGGATTGACAAATTGAATGCTGTGAAATTAAGAACCTTCTGCATAGGAAAGGAAAGGATTCATTGAGTTAACTGACAACCTACAGAATGGGAAAGTATCTTTGTAGCTATATATCAGACAAAGATTAGTAACTAGAATATATATACATAAATATACATAATCTAGGATATATAATATATTCTACTGTATACTATCTATATTCTATTATATATTATACAAAATATAACTAGATATAAATATACACACACATATATATACATATATATATATATCAAAACACAAAATACCAACAAACCAAATAACCCATTTCATGGATTATGAAATAAACAGGAAACATTCAAGAGATGCAGAATAATTGGGCTGTAAACTTTTGAAAACGTGCAACATCCTTGTTTATCAGAGAAGTACAAATTAAAAAAACTTTAAGATTTCATCTCTCCTCAGTCAGAATGACTATCATTAAAAAATCAAATAACAAATATTGGAGAGGTTGGGGGAAGAAAGGAAGCCTTTACACACAGCTGGCAGGTATGTAAAATAGTTCAACTACTATGTAAATCAGAATGGAGGTACCTCAAAAATCCCAAAACTAGGAATACCAATGACCCACTCATATTAATCTTGGGTATATATCTAAATGATTTTAAATTAACACACTACAGATATACATGTATATCTATCTTTATTGCAACATTGGGTGATTGTCTTAGTCATGGTTTCTATTCCTGCACAAAACATCATGACCAAGAAGCAAGAAGCAGGAGCTGATGCAGAGGCCATGGAGGGATGTTACTTACTGGCTTGCTCCCCCTGGCTTGCTCAATTTACTTTCTTATAGAACCCAAGATGACCACCAGCCCAGGGATGGCAGCACTCACAATGGGCTCTCCCACCCTAAATCACTAACTGAGAAAATGCCTTACAGCTGGATCTCATGGAGGCATTTCCTCAAGGGAACTTTCTCTGTGATAACTACAGCATGTGTCAAGTTGACACTTGAAACCAGCCAGTACAACTTGACACACAAACACATCACTATTAAGCCTCAGCCCTTACTTTCTTATTCACTCCAAAGATCTAAATAACTTTAAAAGTTCCACAATCTTTACAAATTCTTACATATTAAAATATCAATCCCTTTTAAATATCCAATTTCTTTCAAAACTCAAAACCTTTTCACAATTCAAAGTCTCTTAACTGTGGGATCCACTAAAATACTTTCTTCCTTCAAGAGGGAAAAATATCAGGGCACAATCAAAATCAACATCAAAAACTCTAACCATTCAACATCTGGGATCCACCCTTGACCTTCTGGGCACCTCCAAGGGCTTGGATCACTTCTCCAGCCCTGCCCTTTAAAGTAGCACACACCTTGTCTTCTAGGCTCCAGCTGCCTGTCCTCCACTGCTGCTGCTGTTCTTGGTGGTCATTCATGGTACTGGCATCTCCAAAATACTGCTGTCTTCCAATGCAATTAGGCTTCACCAATAGCTTCTCACAGGCTCTCTTCATGGTGCCAAGCCTCAACTCCTTTCCATGACACTTTCAGTACTGGGCCATCAATTGCAACTGAGGCTGAACCTTCACCAATAGCCTTCCATTGCCTCTCACAGTGCTGATTATCAGCTGCTCTTCATGACCCCTTCATAACTTCAAAACCAGTACCAAATGAGTGACTCTTACACATTACCAAGTCCAGCCACAGCACAAGGTACAACCTTGGCTATCTGAAACACAGCCTCTGTGCTCTCAGAAAACACTTCCCCAGAAGACTTCACCTCAATGATGCTGGTCTCTTTTTAATCACCACTAATTTCTTAGCTCCAGCTAACCAGCATCAATAGTCCCAGTAATGCAAAGGTTTCGCTTTAGTAGTTCTGGTACCTTGTAAATCACAGCTGATTCTTCAGTACCAGTTAACTAAAACCATGGAATCTTCACAATCAAAGCAGCAGCAGCCCTGATAAGAGTCTTTAATCTTCCCTTTGAAATTTCACAAGCCAGGCCTCCGTCTTCGGCACTGTTCTCAACATTATCTTCCAAGCTGCTACAGAACATCTCACAGAGCTCTTCACATCCCAATGGCTCTTCTAGCTCAAAGTTCCAAAGTCCTTTCACAGTCCTCCCCAAAACATGGTCATGTTGTCATAGGAATACCCCACTTCTGGTACCAATTTGTCTTAGTCAGAGTTTCTATTCCTGCACAAAACATGACCAAGAAGCAAGTTGGGGAGGAAAGGGTTTATTCAGCTTACACTTTCCGCATTGCTGTTCATCACCAAAGAAGTCAGGACTGGAACTCAAGCAGGTCAGGAAGCAGGAGATAATGCAGAAGCCATGGACGGATGTTACTTACTGGCTTGCTTCCCCTGGTTTGCTCAGCTTGCTTTCTTATAGAGCCCAAGACTACCAGTCCATGGATGGTCCACAATGGGCCCTCCCACCCTTGATCATTAAGAAAATGCCTTACAGCTGTATCTCATGAGGCATTTTCCTCAAGCGATAACTCCAGCTTGTGTCAAGTTGACACACAAAACCAGCCAGTACCGTGTTAGTAAATAGATGATTAGATAAGGAAAAGTGGTATGATCACACAATAAGGGCACCAATAACCTTAAATGGACTTGAGTCCCACTTCTACTCCACAAGATGGAACTCATACCTGATAATGCTTGAGTGACCACGAATCAGAAACTAGATAGTCAAAGGACCTAGTGCAAAACCACATACTGCTGGTCTGGCAAAAACAAAACAAACCCCCAAAAAACAAAAATAGCAAACAAAAACAAAAAACAAACAAACACTAGTGATAAAATGGCCTCTAATGATATTCTACTACACACATAAATCAATGCCTTGTTCAGCCATCATCAGAGAAGGTCTCTCCTGCAACAGACATAAACAATTACAGAGACACTGAGACCCACATCCAGATGTCACACACACATACATACATACACAGAGGTGGGGAGCAGACAGACAGACAGACAGACAGACAAACCAAGCAAGAAACCTTCAATCTGTGGTCTCTAAATGAGATGTCTCCATCAAATCCCTTCTCCTCAGAGCTCAGGAATCCAGAGAAAGAGGAGGCAGAAAGAATGTAAGAGTCAGAGGGGATAGAGAGCACCAAGTAAACAAGGCCATCTAAATCAACTGGGCAAAGCTCATATGAGCTCAGAGACTGAGGAAGCATGCACAGGGCCTGCAGGATCTGTACCACATCCTCTGCATATATAGTACAGCTTCCAGTTTAGTGTTCTCATGGGAGTCCTTTGGCATGTGAAGGAATGGATCTATAATTCTTGTACCTTCTCTAGGGCTCCTTCCCTTCTGTTCATTTGTCTTGTCCAACTTCAATGTGATAGTTTTTGTTTTACCTTATCATATTTTATTTTGTTATATTTTAATATTATCTCTTAGAAGCCTGTTCTTTTCTTCTGAGAGACAGAAAGGGAGTAGATCTGAATGGTAGGGGAGGTGGGGAGGAACCGAGAGGAGTAGAGGGAGGGAAAAACATAATCAGGATATATTATGAAAGGAAAGAATTTCAATAAAAAGAAAAAAAACAGAAGGAAACTAAGTTGTTTATAGGAAAACAGATGCAACTGTCAATCCTTGTAAGTGGAATACGTCAGATTCCAGCAAATACCCCCATTTTTCTTGTCTTATAAATCCTAGATTTTATGTGGACACATGAAATCATTTACGTATATAGGTCATGAAAACAGAAGTGCCATTGTCTATGGAAACAAATGAGAATAACAGGGAAGGGTGGGTGGAATGCCATTTGGGGTGAGCATGGTCAGATACATGCTACACTTGAATGGAAATGTCTACATAAAACATCACTGTGTAAAATGAATAGCTACAAGTAAGAAGATATATAGAAACGTTACTGCAGATGTCTGTTGAATTAAGAGGTTACTATTGCTGCTTTTCCCTGGGTTTTCTGATGCCACCCCCTAAACACATTCTCAGGATCAGCCTAGCTTTTCCATTCCCCTTTCAAGCTTTGTTTTATATCATTAAAGAGAGTGGAGTGTCTTAACAAAGAATTTCAGTTCACATCATTAATCAGAAAGACATGATTAATGTCTAGAAGGAACCAGCAAGAATAAAGATATTCAATAATATCACATTTTCAAAGGTTTGCAGCCAAATGACCTCTCAAAGAGTTTCTTCTGCTTTAAATATGGGAATATTTGAAAAGTCTCCCATTTCTATGCATATCAAATCTCTACTAATTTCTCTGATGTAGGGGAAAGGCATACCTGGACATGTAACCTGTTACTGACCTCTAATTAACATGGATTTTACCTGGTCTAGGCATTATCATGTCCTCAGTTCATGGAGGACAATCATGTGGTACAGGGGGGACTTGAGAGCTGGTGAAGGTCATAGCACAACCATGGTGGAAATTAAAGGGGAACATGTCTGACTCCAAAACACAGCATTCACCTGACACACTGTGTGTCTATTCCTTAACATCACCATATATTGGGAAGAAATGACTTATTTTCAAATTAAAGGTCTGCTTTATAATTTAAATTACATCTATCCTCTCACTAATATTTTATCCATATTAAATACACAGTAATTTTCAAAGCACTCTTTCATGTACACTCACAGCTATTCGGGGTCACACAAGTTTTTATACCCTAAGTGCAAATGCAAGCATAGAGAAGCATGAAGATTTATAAGAGCATAGTCCAGTTTCTTTGCAGCTAAACTAGAGCATTTTATCATTTCTCAAACCTTTCCTATACTTGCATTTTAAAGTGTCAATTCCCCAATCAATCAATCAATCAATCAATCAATCAACCAATCAAACCAAAACAGCTCTGAGCAGCTAAGAAACCCTGAAAGATGAAGAGAAAACAAGAAGCCCATTGCCAAGTCTCCAGTGCAGACCCCATGCACCAGGTAGCACCTAATGGATCTGTACTGAGGACTCCAATGACCGAACCTTTCCAATTTTCCATTTACATTAAATATCTTTAAGCATTGCAGGTGACTAACATCTTCATTTTGCTCTCAGGGAGTTGAAAAGCAAATTTTTTTATTTTACTTTTCATTTCAGGTGTAGCAGCATGCTGTCATCTCTTCTTTTATTAACTAAATTTGTTCACTGACAATTCCATGCATGCATATAATGTATTCTGCCCTCTCTCACCCCCTGCCTTCTCTGATCTCCCTCCCACCTGAGGGTCCCTCTCGTGTGTTCCTCTTTCTGTATATTACAGTATGTTAATAAACAGCATGCTGATGATAACCTGAGCTTAGGGTGAATACTTTTGTTTCCCAGAGTTTTCTATTGTATAGGAACAAATGCAATGCTTGCTTAGTGTCTCTAGTTTATAAATCATGTTCTCACTATCTTTATATATTTTCCCTCTGGCAATATGAATGGATTTATTCTAAACTGTTTGTTACAAATTAACTTCATGGTGCAGTACTTGTCTGGATACTTGGGCTATATTGTTAAAATCATAAAAAAAAACTTTACAGTGTTTATTTCTATATAGAAATACAACTTAAAGGATAAACACAGAAGCTATATGGTGTGCAATAAGGCAGTGGGGGATAAAGGGAAAACCTGAACACAGCAAGACAAAGAGAGGTACAAGGATAACGTCATACAGAAGGGGAACACAGGATGACATCATATAGATGGGGCACACAGGATGATGTCATACAGAATGGGAATGCTGGGGCTTGCAGAGGGGTGTTCAACACAGGATTCACTGAGAAGACGATATTTAGACAAAACAGACAGCAAGCAGGGGATACTATGCATCAAATACAGAGGAGCAGAAACAAGGGCACTTACACTTGAGTCTGTCTGCACTCTCTCCCCATCACCTCTGCAAATGAGTGCCAAGAACTGATTGGTTTGTACCTGGCCCTTTCCAGACAGGCACCATTATGGCTGATTTGTTCTAGAATAACCAAGAATCTCATGATTCCTTCAGATTCTATCTCTATCAGTTTCAGGGCCCTTGAGACAGTCAAGCAATTAAATTCATCAAAATATCAAGACCAATACCAGAAAACAATAAGAAACAAACAAACAAACAGAAAACCAGGAGTACTGATTGGTAGCAAGGTAAGCAAAAGTGCAAAATCAAAACCATTTTCTGAATATTCAAGTGCCAGATGACTAAAGTCAGTGACAGAAAAATAGAACTCCAGGCCTAAACAAGCAGCCTGACTCAGGAATAAATAAGTTCTGATATTTTGATGTAAGTATCTCACAGCTAAACATGATCAGTAAGCTCAGTGTTTATCTCCCTCTCGCTGAGGTGCCTACAGGCATTGACAGTGTTTCCTATCTGTCACACACATGCTCTAGAAGAAGCTGTATGCACATCTTGTCCCACATAGCAGGTTAAGTTCCCTTAATCCATTCTTGAATTTACCTGAAAAGGATGTAATTTCATCAACCACATCTTGAAATAGAAGCCAGCCATATTGATTCTTCCTTGAAGGTAGAGGCTAGACAGATCAATGGTAAGTGAATCACTGAGGCCTCCCTGAGTCAGTTAGGATGCTATGGAGAGCCTCACAGCTCAATATTTGCGTACTGTCCCTGCCCCTTGTATAAAGCAGCAGACTAAGAAAACAAATACTGCTGGCCAGTTGATCTCAAATGGGAGAGTGCAGTGTCTTGGCTGCTAAGTACCTGCTTCTGTGTTACATTTGGTTGTACTTAAGAACTTGGTATGTGGGGGAAAAAATGTGCATACTTATTGTCTCTATCAGACTATGAATTCCTCAGGCTTAAAGGTCTCATCCTAATCTATCTGACCCCCTCTCCCCCCACATACACACATATACATTTTCTTTGGTGTACAGTACTAATTCAAAAACCATTACTGAGTGCCAAGCATTAAAAATATATGGCTTGTGCCTCCAAGGACTTCTGAATATTTGATGAATGATTAAATAAACGAATGAATATCAGACTAACAGCATTATAAAGGGTTTAACATTAAAAGGGTATAACCATATTCACAAGGTGAGAGACCTATTTCTTTCGGCGTATTGATATATAATATGAAATACTCCTTTAAAAATAGAAAGATAAGAAATTTGCTTTGATAAATGAATACATAGACCTGGAGCAACAGATGAAAATATTGAAGTTTTAAAAATCTTCATTTTCCCTAATTACATTTGTCCATCTGGATTAGATACAATTAAACAGACACATACACACACACACACACACACACACACACACACACACACACACAAGAGAGAGAGAGAGAGACACTCAAACACACACAAATCTTTAAATAGTTGTAAGTCTCCTTAGAGTCCATTTGTGTAAAAAGCTATATATTAAGAATCTTATTTCCTTTGAGAAATAAATAAGATGTATACATACCTGCACTTCATTAGTTTACTGTAATACTATTATGCACAAAGCCCCGGTGACTCCGAATGTTTACATTATTCCCAAGAAGTAAGGTCTGCTTAAAGCTAGGCTACTTACTGTCTACCAGTGGACCATTACCAGGTCCTGTCATTCACTGAAACTTTAACACAGACACAAGTGCAGACGTTGGCGCAGCCTCATGACCCTTCCAGTGCCACCATTATTCCCTTCCTTACATACGAACTCATAACTTTTGTCCATTCTTATTTTCCTCTACGGTAAAGTTATAAAGTTAAGACCACTGGACCGGCATTTCTAGCAGACACACTAAAATTAATCTGAAAGGATACACAACCAACTTAATTTTGCCACTCAAAAATTACTTGAACCTGGTCAGAGTGCTCAGTAATATGAGATTGTTAAGCACACACTCCTTATAATGGCAGGCTATTGTGACAGGAAGTTGGTTTCATTTTTACCTACCACATTCTGTAGGCTGAGTGTGACACTGCATATGGCGATTCTGGGAAGGAAGCTGTTCCACACAGGTGTCCCTGTCTGCATCTTCTCATGTGCTTGTTATAGTTCGGAAAGAATTTGCAACAGTGTAGAATCATAGTTACTGCTTTCACTAAACTAACTTTCCTTGGTTTGCCAACCCTTGGTCTCTGGAGGACAAGGGATCTGATTGTTTTCATGAAGGTGTGAGCTTCACTGGGAAGACAAGTCAATGAGGTGGTTTTCTACTCTACTGGCACTATAGGTAGCAAAAAAGGGGCCCGGGGTCATAGCAAGAGCAGGTGTCAAAATCCTAACCCCACTGCATTATCCAGAACCATTCTTTGGCAGAGAATCTCGCCAAATTGTCTGCCAGTCAAACTGCATGCTACTTGCTAGCACCCCTAGGCATTCACATGTGGTGTATACTCCATTATGTCATATTACTGCGGAACATTCTGGTGACCTGTTTTGAAAGAGTTACCTTCCATTAGATTAGGGTAGGTGGCAGACAGCAGCTGAGAGAGCCATCAGTAACACTGTGAAAATGTAGGAATATCCACAAGTGTATATGTAAATGATTTGACTCTGTGTGTGTGTGTGTGTGTGTGTGTGTGTGTGTGTGTGTGTGACATTAGGTTGAGTATGAACAGGCAATCCCACACAGACCTTTTAACTATGTTTATTTTTTCCTGTGTATCATTTCAAAAAGAAGTATGGAAAAAAAATAACCCCAAATCTGTGGTTTCATCTGGAAGGAAGGCTCTCTCTCCCTCTACTACCAAACCCTAATTCTAAATGTTCCCCTCCCAAACTTGCATCCTTTTATCTATTACTAGTCCCTTTGTTTGCTTGTCTGTCTGTTTCAAGTAAAGGTTTCACTGCGTTAGCCCCAGCAGGCCAGGAACTCAATATGCATACCATGGATACAGAAATCTGCCTGCTGCATGCTGGGTTAAAGGTCCAACCTGTTCTTATTTTTCCCAAAAGACCTATGAGTCCAGTTAGTGACTGGAGCCTGGAACACTACCACCTTGTGGCAACAAGGCTCATCATGACATTAACACCGAGGTATTTGTATTGTATAAACTAAGAATAATTTGCCCAACTAGTGAAATACAACTTAAGTTATACTTTTACAACATAAATCCACAGCAAACACTTTGATTGAGCACTACTGTCTTCGGAGCAGGGGCTTTAACTCTGTTTTTCTGTTGTTAGTAATTTTCCTTTCTCTCTTGCCTTTATGAGCTAGCTTTCCCTGGAAGCTATGAGTAACCAGGGGCAAGGTGTAAAACATATTTGATTTTAAAAGATGAAAATTGAGGTCTTATCACTTCATGCTTCTGTAAGTAGCAGATATAATTATCCAATCATTGTGATCAGATATTTTGGTTCAGCGTACTGAACTCAGCACGGGAGTAATTGTTGTCCAGTCACCATTTCAGCAATTAGACTCTGAAAGCCTCCTACTGCCAGGCGCCTCAGAAGAGTCACTAAAATGCAAAGTCGGGAAAGACATAAACCTTCATTGAAAGTCATTCAAGGCTGAAGAGGAATACAGAAAAACAAGTCAACGAGTCTGACTGCAAAAGCTCCCCAGGGAAGGGAAACGGAGCTCGCTATGAGCAAGGGTATCTGTGGGACAGGTAGAACTGTGTCACCAGACAGAAAAGCTGGGAAGGTGGAGTGGATTAAGGAACCCTCGAAATTCTCATAACTGAGAACAGTGGGCATTTGAATCTGCTTCTGACCAGATTCCTGTCCTGGAACACGTGACCATGATACTCCACTAAGAAGACCATAGCAACCAGGTAGTCACTTAACAAAGACTCCAGAGTTCTCCATGCTAATGAAATATCTAGTTGGGCCCTGAGTGTAATTTTAATCTTTTTAAACATTTTTGATGATGGTTTTTAAACGTGTTAACCTTCACCCACCAGAGGCAGTGGGAGAGAAAGAATACAGGGGACGTGGACCTGTATAGAAATGTTCTTTGTAGCAACTTCCGATAGTTCTATCTGGAAATCAGTAGTTCAGTTCACAGGTCAGCATCTGCAGCTCGATCTCCTCACAAACACCTCACAGACACACCAGCAGTCCAGTTTGGTAGAATCGGGTTAACAATGGCAGTGACATGACCTAGCAGAGACAGGCAGGCCTCAGCCTCAGCTCCAGTCAGCAGAAGGAACACCAGGAGACGTTCTCCACTATGCCTCTCTCAGGGAAGCGAAGATCAGCAAAGGTTTGAGACCCACGAGGGTCACAAAGCTAGCAGTACCAGCAAGCCAAGCTCTGTCTCCGTCACTCCGTGGAGTCCTATTTATCCAAACATCACGTGTCTTCCATGTGCCTTCCCTCAGCACAGGTCTTCCTCGGCATGTGCATCCAATCAGCCCAAGTCATGGAGTCCCAACAAATGCAGCTCAATACATGCATGTTGTTAGCTAAGAATCCTTCATCATGTGTCCTTTCCCGTTCTTACTTTAGCAGAACATCCTTTCACCTGTGTCTGCTTCAGCTAATCGTTCCTTCATGAGTCTGCCTTAGCTGTTTACCTGTTTTCTTTTCAGGAAAACACTCCTTCACGTGTTTGACCCAGCAAAACACCGTCCAACACAAAGGAATTTCCAAAGAACCCTTAAGTTTCTGCTTCACCCGATGGAGGGTTTGGTTAAAAATCTTCCCTTCCCAGACATCCCTTCCTGCAAAGGTATTTAATCTCTGGTCCACCCTGAGTTGAGTTGTGTGCATCCATTTTCCATTATCAATAAACAGTTTGGACAAGCAAGGACAGTCTCTCTCATCAAGAACCGCTGTGGGGAGAAGCCTTCATTACAGAGCTGAGCCATACCCCCTAAGTCTCCTGCAGAAGTCCCCTCTAGGCTGTGGATACTGGAGGCCCATTCCCAACTCCTCTAGGTTCCCAGTAGCATCAGGGTGTCCAGGAGTTTGGGAGCCACAGCTTTGTTCCTAACCTGTGCTGTTTCTCACCCAGAGAGACAAGGGCTGGGGTCCCCATCTTAGGCTGTATTCAGTCACCTCTGAGTGGGTGTCAGTGTTCTAGCCTGCACCCCAATGGCAGTGAGGATGGAATGCAGCTTAGCTCCCTCGCATTTTGTCTGCAGGAGCAGTGTCCGCACACCCCAGTGGCAAGGTGAAAACGAAGACCCAAAAGGTATTGCAGGGGTCCTGACCAGTATCAAGGGAAACTTCTCAAAAACAGACAGCGTGGTTAGTTCAGAGGCTGTGTAAGGTTAAAGAAATCAAGGAAGGTAAGGGAGAGAGAGAGAGGGAGGGAGAGGGGGAGGGAAGAAGAGAGAGAGAAGCATAATTTTGAAAGGATGCAGTAAATGTGAAGAAGTTGTGCTTAGAATAATTGACATTATATTGGCTCTCTGTTGTTCCTATAACAGCATAGATTTAGTGCCTAACAGCTATACCCATTTACCACCCCAGAGCTGCACCATTCAATGAGGCAGAGGGTCTTCCTGATTTTCTGCTAGATGGTCTACACAGCTAGAAAGAAGCTATGTTCCTTTCTGATGGCCCTGGGGATGGAGCTGCTCTAAAGCTCATTCTAGTATACAGAGCTGAATTCCCAGCATTTATGAGCCCAGAGCACTCCTTCTCTTGTGTGACACAGGCTGAAGTTGTGCCAGGCTTCTAGAGATCCCCACTGGCACTCCTTCCTCCATCTTTAAGGAGGCACAGGAAGTTGCCATCCTAACCTTTGCCCCAGCACATTCTTCTACTTTGTTTCCTGCCATATCTCCTGACCTGCTTTTCTGACCCTTTCTGTGACTTTTAAGAACTCACACGATGCCTCTTGTCCACCCAGATAAGCCAAGGCCATATCTCTCTTAAGGTCAGTAGTAAGCTCAATTTTGTCTACACAGAGCCTTTTGCAAGGTTCTAAATTGATACTTGAATACTCAAGGAACAACACTCTTGGAGGACAGTTTTGAAATTCAGTCTAGGTCAGGGATATATACTTTAGTCTTGGGCTCAGAAAACTCAGGCTAAATTTGAAGAAACCATCGATACAATATACATGAAAAAGAGGACACTGTGCTGAAGGGGACTACTAATTTCCAGCTCCTTCACATCCTCCGTGCCCACGGCCAATGCAAAGATGTGGGCCAACCCCTCTCCACCTCCTTTCAGACATCACCGGTTTGCACTCCAGTGTCATGTGACGTCATTTTTCAACCAGCTTGACTCTGACCCATTACCTCCCTACATCTTGCACCATATATAATGATGATGGTGTTGATACCTGCCTTGTAAGAGGGACCACCTGAATGAATAATGACATGTTTACTTATTTACCAATTAACACAGCCATGAGAAAGAATCCTCCCACATAAATGGAAAAACACTGGAAACACATCAAAATCTTAATAAATTATCTTTACCTGTGGATTATTATCTACTCTTGTATTTATATTAACATATGTCTAAATGTTCTGAATCCCACATGATCTTGCATATATATAAATTTATATATTATACATTGTATATTGTATATTATATATTATATTATATATTATACATTATATATTATATACTATACTATGTAAAAGTCAGACAACTAGTGTTTATAGATGATTATTCATAAAAGTATTTTATTAACTACAACATGAAAATAAGGAGTCAAGTGAAGGCATCTGTTAACAGAGAAAGCAATTAATGAGTCTAAGAAGATATTTTAAATTAATAACTTCAGTGAAATGAGCTTTTATTTAACTTGACATCTAAGCAGCTGACTCAGCACAATTTGCCAATTAGTGTGACCAGGCTGTGAGGTTCCCACCACGATCCTGAACGTCGGCAGACAGATGCAGCAATAAAGATCACCAGGACAGACTTTACTATGTGCCAGGCATAGTGCTGAGATGTGTCTTACCAAGTCTTTTCCAGAATCTTCGAAGGAGATATTTCCTTTGAAAACGAAGACCATCAGAACATAGCTTGCATATATATAATCAAGGGCAATTAAAATATTATAAATTGATATAGTCAGTTTGGAGACCATATCCAGGAGCTCTGCATGGCTTTGAAACCCCATGCTTTTAATCACAGTGTGGTAGGTATAGGTTTGTATTGACTGAGTGTCCCTAATGAAATAATGGACTGTTGAGATTTAATATGTTGACCTATGAATTAGGCAAGGATGTTCAATTCTGTGTACCATCAAAATCTGGCAGAGGTCAGCAACAAGAATCAGAAATGCTATGGATATTAAGAGATCAAATTACATATTGTTAACTGTAAGTTTCTATTATCATAATCAATGCAAACTCAAACAGGTACAACACTGGAGAGGTACAGCTTAGTTGTGGCAAAGTAACATGACAATGTTTAGCTTCCACTAAGCAATATGACTGTATGCAGTTATCACAAAGGAGGGAAATACAGGGGTAAATCAATAGAAGCCATAAAGCATGAGAAGTTCAAGTTTAGTTCTCTTTGTTAGTCAGGCTATAAATAAAGTAATGAATTTTGATGTGGATCTGGGTTTTATTTTTTTCTGTTTCTTTTTTTGTTTTGTTTTGTTTTTTTTTTTTTCACTACTCCAGCTGAATCTGCCTTGGAGGAAATATTAAGAAGTAGAACAGATACTGAGGAAGATTGAGGACATCTGAGAAAAGTAACTTAAGCTGTAGGTACTTTTCTAGAAAAGACAAAACCTAGGTGACTGACTTATCTTTAAATAAGAAAGAAGAGAGGGAAGGGAAGAAGGAAGGAAGGAAGGAAGGAAGGAAGGAAGGAAGGAAGGAAGGAGAGAAGGAAGGAAGGAAAGAAGGAAAGAAGGAAGAAATCATATGAAGGAATATTGGTATCAGCACAATAGTCACAGAATCTAAGTTCAGAAAAGGTGAGTGTAAGTCACTAAGAAAAAGTCCAAGTAGTTAGAGTCTCTTAGACAGTGGTTCTCTACTTGTGAGCCATGACCCCTTTGAGGGCTGAATGACTCACAGGCGTTGCCTAAGACCAAAGGAAAATACATATATTTACATTAGGATTCCTAACAGTAGCAAACTACAGTCTTCTCTCATACAACACATCCTGACCACAGCCTCCACTCCCTCTTCTCAGCCCAGCCCTCTCCTCCACACTTTCCGTCTCCCCTAGATCCCCTGCTCCTCCATTTCCCCTCAGAAAAGAACAGGCCTCCCAGTGATATCAACTGAACATGGCATCAAAAGCTACAATAAGACTAGGCATAAGGCCTCATATCAAAGCAGCATGAGGCTATACAGTGGGAGGAAAGTGATCACAAGAGAAGGCAAAAGACTCGGAGACACTCCCACGCCCTCAGTTAGGAGGAGTCATATTAGCAGGTTGCAGCATTAGGGAGGTTGAGAACCACTGCTCTAACAGAAGACCTGGGTTTCACAGGAAGCAGCGAGACCGCTGGTACAGGATTCCCCGAACCCAGTCTACACACATAATTGGCAAGGCTGCCGCAGAGAACACAATGACCATGAAATTAGCAAAAACAATCATTGCGGTCCCTGAAACTGAGAAACTATAATTAAATGAATGATTTGTAAGTGTACATTTTAATCAGTTTATACCCCAACCAGTCTCCATTTTATAAGCTGTGAAGATTAAATTATTAATAGCTTTCCTGAGGGCATGGTGAAGTAGGTGAGGCAAAGATCTGAGAAAAGGAAGAAATGTTAGGCACACTCGGCACACAGCCATTAATTAAAGTTGTATCAATCTGCTTCGCGCTGCCTTCAGAGACACGGCCACAGGCAAATGGAGAACATAAATCCGCTGTGAATAAATAAATATTCCCATTACCGTCCAGGCCCGAGATTGTGTTTATGGAAAGAGTGGATTGTTTATAAGCATTAGGTGGAGACTCTGCAAGGAACCTGCTCGTTGTGCCCTGAACAATAAGCTATAATGATAAATCTATTGTGTAAAGATGAAAAGGAAGATGGATGGTCTGTAATATTTTGCCCAGCAAATCTTCTTACCTAACAGAGCTTACAGATTTAAGAACTCTACCATTTACCATAAAGATGTGTATTGTTTCTGCTTTGTAACCATTTTCTGTTTTGAAACGGCATT
Source organism: Tokudaia tokunoshimensis (assembly GCA_036184795.1). Taxonomy (NCBI): domain Eukaryota; kingdom Metazoa; phylum Chordata; class Mammalia; order Rodentia; family Muridae; genus Tokudaia; species Tokudaia tokunoshimensis. Next base: position 61,582,496 of record BTHU01000018.1, on the reverse strand, counting down.
CTGTGCATTAAAAGCTAAATAGTCCCATAAGAAACCAGTAAGAAGTCATAATGGACTTTTGTTAGGTATGCCTCATTTATTTATGTTTAACCTGAGAGATGTTGCTGAAGAGAGGTTTTATAACATGAGTGACAAGAAGGGCTGGGCCACTGTACACGAGGAGCCCAGTCCCCTTCTCTGTAAGACAGCTGTCCTTTGTACCCTGTCCTCTCTCCCTAGCTCTTTCTTGTATACTTAACTCTCCTATTCTCTCCCTGCCTTGTGTTATTAAATGGCTGAGAGCCACATTTTAATTATCTTGAGATCATTCTAAAACATGGTCCTCTCTTCAGCAGGCATTCCACAGGATAGGACATGCCCTCCAATAAAGAGAAGGAGATGGTATGGCCAAGTGAACACCAAAAATTTAATCTCCATACACAGATCTCATTAAAAGGGAAAATGTTCCCTTTGGTTCTGGTGCACCAGCATCTACTTGAATGCTGAAAGCAAGATGCCTGCCAAATTTCCCTTAACTCTAGGTTGACTTCCCTGAACTTTCTTCCTCCATTTCATGTGTAAGGATAAAATTAAATTATCCATCACAAATATATTTGAAATACTTTCTAGTGCTAAACTCCACAGAAGTTGACAGGGATCCACAGATTAAAAAAAATCATAGTACCTGTCACTAGGAAGTGACAAGATAAATACTGAGACCCCCTCCAATGAACAGGAACATCTTACTGATTCATTCGTTCTACGAATATTCACTGGAGACAATCAGGAAGCCAGAAATCTGTAAGTTACTGTGGAGACACAAACTGAACATCAACTGCCAGAAAAAAAGAAATATAGTGATTCCATAAAAACCGAAAGAGAATTACTGCGCAAGCTGGCAAGTCCACTTCCTGACAGCAGGAGCTTAGACGCAAAGTTATATAGCCATGTTTGCAGAAGTCATCTTCACAATAGCCCAGGACTGGACGCTGTCCAAATAGCCCTCAATGGCCAAATACATAAAACGCTGTAGTACTATTAACCTTTAACAGGGAGGAAACTCTCTGAGACAAGCAACAATACAAATGGACCTGGGAAGCGTTAGGTGGAATGAGTCAGACATAAATAATATGATTCACAGGAGTTTGATCATGGAGGTAGAACAGGCGTACCCATGAGGTCAGCAAGTATAGTGGTACCCGCTAGTGTCTGAGGAATGTAGGGAATGGGTACCTAGTGTTTCATTGCTTCGGTTTAGACTGTAGGGGACACTCTTGACATCAATACAGCAAGACCTCCACAAAGGAAGTGAAAGACCGACATCTCTGAACTGTGTCCTGGAAACACCCAATGTGGGCCTTTTATGTTATGAATAACTGACTTAGATGAAATTGTCACTACATATATCTTGACCCTAAGGTCCTACTAAAGAGAAGTTTTGCCAAGAAAATAACATGATCCCTGGGGAGATGGCACAGCTGGTAAAGTGCTAGAAACCAGACTGAAGTGGAAACTTAAGGGTTATTTGAAAAGTCAGTTGGATGGTGTTTTGCTGGGGCAAACACATGAAGAAACATTTAGCTGAAGTGAACATGGGTGAAAGACTAAGGCCGACTCATGAAGGAACATTTAGCTGAGGCAGACACAGGAGAAAGGATGTTCTGCTAAAGCAAGTGTGTGAAGGACATGGGATAAAGGATTCTTTGCTAATGACACACATGTACTGGTCCACCTTACACTGCATAGTTGAGCTGCATTTGTCAGGACTCCATAGAAAGAAATGCACCAAAAACCTTCTAGTGGTGCTGCTGCACGTTCCATGGACGTAGACTGATCGGCAGAGTGATGTCAGCTGAGACAGATGCATGTGCTGAGTCAAGACCCATGGAGGACACATGATGTTTGCAGAGTAGAAATAGAACTTGAAGGACAGTGACAGACCTGGGCTTGGCTTGTTGATAGAGCTTGCTGTGCATGGCTTGTTGGTCTTGAGTCTTCACTGATCTTCACTTCCCTGAGAGAAGCATAGCCAAGAACTCCTGAAGGTCCTCTTGGTCCCTCCTGCTGACTTGAACTAAGGCTGAGGCCTGGCTATCTCTGCTAGGCCGTGCCAGTACTGGTGATTCATGTTTCCTATCATGACTGTACAGAACTAGACTACTGGTGTATTCATGAAGGGTTCGTGAGTACATTGATCTGCTAGTCTGTGAACTGATCTGCCAATTTCCAGACAACACAGACAGGAATTGCTCCAAAGAACCTTTCTAAACAAGTCCACTTCCCCTGTAGCCTTGCTTTTCCACTACCTCTGATGGGTGGTGGGCTAAAGGGAGGTTAAAGTGTTTAAGAACCACCATTAAAAATAGGTTCTTCAAAAACATTAAAGTTACACCAGACTAAGCACCTGACAAGATTGACAAGAGCGTTGCTTAGAAAAAGACTGGGAAGCTGTGTACTTGCCTAGCATGTTCAAGCTCCTGGGTTCATTCCCAGTACCAAAACGATAATTCAGAAAATAATTTAATACCAATACTCATATCATTAGTAAGAAATATCCAGCTGAATAAATTTTAAAAAGAAGATACATCAAACATAAACTGTTGGTTTTCTCATGGTATATAGGAACGGGAGCAAGTTTTTCATTTGATTCCCACCATTCTGACTGCTTTGGGGCCTATCTGACTACATGGTGTCTTGGGAAAAACAAAATGCTTTGGAGGAAAATGATCAAAATAGATTCTCCAAGCCAGCCAACAGTCTTGAAGATCTTCCTACCTAGTCTAACTTAATATGGGCATTTAAGAACTAAAAGGGTGTGTTGGGGAAGGTAGGGAGTCTGGACTTGTGGCCAAGCTGGATGTTCCACTGACACCCATTCTGTGTAAGGTGCAGGCAGAGTTCCCATGCACAAAGCCGTCCTCACTCCAAGGAGAACCAGAGGCTCGGTGAAGCTGGGCAACCCGCTTATTACAAACTCAACAGCAGAGATGAAGTAGGAACTTAGATTCTATAAGTTATCTTCATTTTACTCCATACATTTCCAGTTCCATTATTCTACAGGAGGCAAGAGGATTGTACCTAGACCTCACAGGGGTTCCAGGTATCTTAGGTGGATGTGATTAAAATGAGGCCAACTCTCTATGCCCAACATATCTACAAATCTGCTCCATATTCAAGGACGTTCACTCATGAAAACCCCCAATATGCTATTTGAGACATTAAGCTCAAATAACATGAGCTTCTACTTTCTATTTCACTGTGTGTGCTTCAAGGGAAAGGATACATCCTAGGAGTCGGCCTTGTGCATAGAATCTGAACTCCAGGGGAAGAGTAGAGAGACCCCAGGATGGTGAAAACCCTTAAGACATGAACATTTCTGAGGAACTGATGCAAAATTAGTTCATCCATTCAAAACAATCTACTAAGCATCTCATGTGGTGTTGAAATGATGCAGATAAAGACAGGAAGATTACAGGCTTCAAATCTGGGTCAACTCTAGAATATGTTATTTTCATATTTGATAAGACAACCTGTGTGCTTGAATAGGGAGGCTTATGACAGAAGTACTTAGGGAATGTTCGACTCTGGACCAGAATTGTCTCTCTTCATTCAAAATGGAAGAAGATTAATAATAATAATAATATAATAATAATAAGGAGGAGGAGGAGGAGGAGATAAAAGCCTACATGGATGGCTAATATGATCTTTTTGTCATGTGACTTATGGTTTCATGGCTGCTTTAGTAACAAAGCATGCTAATGTGTCCACTCAGAACGCACTAGTCTTCTGTCTTTCATTCTGAAATGACTAAACCTGTTGCCAAGCACGAGTCTTTCCATTCGAAGCTGGCCCTCCCGTTGGATGTCAGTCTGGAAGAAAGTCTGGTTCCTTTGGCTACATTTGCTCTACATAAAAGGTGAAGCTTCATTTTTTTTTCCCACAGAAATTGCTGGCGATAACCCACACACCAAGTCATTTCTGTAGAGGACATTTCTACTCTTTGAACCAACTGAGGGTTTTAATCTGTCTAGTCACAGACATGGTCAAATTGTCCCATTCAGATGGTGACAGAAAGGGTGCAGAATGCTAACAGGCTGGCTGTGTTGATACCATTGTCTCAGCCTACCTCTCCACCAGCTAAGGCTGAGTCCCCTCGCTCAGGAATTCCCTTATGCTTCAGTTTAAATAAATTCTTTAGGCCATTGTTTTCCTTTTTTCAATTCTTGTTCCTTTATTTCCAGGTAACTACAATAGTTTAATCTTGACTTTTGGTTCACATCCTAACTCCTGCTGCAGTCTGTCAAGTCTCTCCTCTTCTGTTTCCAGGACTCCAGAAATGGAAGAGGCCTATTGCTCAACCTTCCTCTGTCCCCATCCCTTTCAGGTCCACTGAGAACTTGTCTGATTATCTTAGGACCCCTCTAATTCAAATATAGGGTTCAAGGCTGGTGTGGGCTGGTGTATCAGGAGGAGGGGTTACAATAACCCAAAATGCACGAGAAGATGAGATATGTTAATCTCACAGAATCTACTAGAGTTCTACCCAGGACACTATATTTTGTATATTTCTTTTTCCTTGATAATTTTGTTAGTGCTTTGACACTTTTGTATAGCATGCTTTGAAAATATTCACCTCATCCTCAACTCCTCTTAGATCCACCCCCTTCCTTACAAACCTACATTTATGTCCTTTTGTTTTAAAACCTATTGCATCCAATTTGCACTTCTTCTGGCTGTGTGTACTTCCACTAGAAGGTGGTCAATTTTCCAGAGGTTACACTACTAAAGAAAATGGTTAAAAAGAAAATGTTAGTAAGTTTTGTACCATCTCTAATACTTCTTACCCCAGTCTTGTGAAATGATACTCTTTTCTCCAAGCAAGACAGAAGAGGGTGGAGGGGAGCCTCTGGTCTCTGACTGGTACTTGGAACTCAGGTGTGACTGAAGGTCACCATATACTGAAAGCACCCACTGTGGATTTTCTAGAACCTTAACATCATCTGGAACAGGTTTTTTTGAAATCTTTGATTCAATAGCTAATTCAAGAAAATCCATTTTGCAATATCTAAAGGAAAGGGCATGCGATCAAAAACATATCAGTCTTTTCTTAATAAATTGGAAGCAAGGTGATATCAGAGATGAGTATGTCCAAGAACCATAGTGAGATCAGAATCCACACATCTGCCAACTATCATAACCTCCTTCATGTATTTACTCATTAATGCTACAATAAACAGACATCCGGAACAGACAGTGAAAGGCTAAAATACAATGGCTTGTGAATGCAATTAAGATTTGGAGATTGTAAAGTGTCCAACAAGTATCCGGGTATCAACAATGGATGTGTGAGACACCGTATGAAGAGCTGAGATACGCTGAGGGACATATAAAAGCATCTTAATAGAAAAGAGATAAGATTGGTTATGTTTTCCAAAACTATTCAGGTCTGGGAAGTAAAACAAAAGATGTCCCAAGGACAAAGAAGCACCTGTCACTCCTGGAGCAAATGCAGCATGTTGGGGAATACTACCGGAACTGGGCAAGGGGCCAAGAAGCACAGTCAGCAAGGTTTTCAGGAAGGACGAATGAAGGGATGTGTGTCATTGCCGTAGAAGAACTGAATGGCATTGAATTGTAAGGATGACCCAGAAACTCTGTCCTCAGCTCCATTATGCAACAATTCTCACGGATGCCCATGTTCTTTCATGGCGTTCTCTCAACACAGCACCCTCTTCACTGTGATGGTTTCCAGAGGCAATCACATCCCAGTGATCCCCCATGACTCCACTGAGCCCAATGTAACTTCTACATCCAAGCGCTGACGCCCAGATATTTCCTAGATGCTTCACACCGGCATTATAACATGACTCCGCCACATCCTGGTGACTAGAATTACATCACTTTGCGCGTGCCTAGTCAAGTAATACAAATTAAAAAGTGAGTTCACCAGCCATAAACCTAAATCAACAAGAGTTGCAATAGAGGTGGAATAGAATAGACTGGACAGGACCACAGCAAAACTGAAAAGGTAGGAAGAAGAGAAGCTACTGTGTAAGTGCTTTTGACCTGCAGGGCACTGTTCTTCTCTGCTGTGTGAATTCACTGTGCACACGCATTCACAGAGGGCGACATATTGAATGTCACTAATTTAATTCACAAAACCTCTCTCAGCATTATCCATACTTCTTCTGTAAGAAAATAGAAAAAAATTGTTACTATCGTTTATTCTATATTATGTGTGTGAGTATGGTGTATTCATGTGTTTGTGAGACTGCACACCCATGTACACACATGTGGAAGCTAGAAGAGGCCCTTGCATCTCCTCTTTCCTTGCAAAATGGCTTCTCACTGAACCAGAAGGGAAGCTTTGACACGTGGCTGGCTGACCAGTGAAGTTTCATGTTTTCTATTTTTGTATGCTAATGCTGGGGTGTAGGCATGTGCAGACATACTCTGCTTTCTACATGGCTGCTTTGTTTGAACTCGGGTCCCCTTGCTTACAGCAGAAGCACTCTTACTGAAACATCTCTCTAGCCCATAATAGCTATCACTTATGAGAACACTTATAATACAGATTCCATGCCAAATGGTTTACAAAGATGTATCAGTTTACCAATAAGAAACAAAGGCTTAGGTCTTATTAGTAAGCAACAGTGTAGGAGGCAGGGCAGCGGCCACCTCTGTGAAAATGCTGGAGTCACACAGCCGCAAAGCATCTCCTGCTGGAGGACCTCATTGAAGACTTCCTGAGAGACCAACGATTACTGCCGCAGACAATGCCAGCCAATCGGGCACTGCTATTTAGAAGCGATGCTTTCTTGGGGCCAATGGGGCGTGGGTGGAGGGTGTTAATGGAACTTGCAGCAGCGTTCACACGAGCTTGCTGCTCATCTGTTCACCGCTCCAGAGCCTGTCACTGATTCTGCACCACCTCACCTCCAACCCCCAAGGGAAGGTTGATCTCCCTCCACCTCACCTCCGACCCCCAAGGGAAGGTTGATCTCCCTCCACCTCACCTCCGACCCCCAAGGGAAGATTGATCTCCCTCCACCTCACCTCCGACCCCCAAGGGAAGGTTGATCTCCCTCCACCTCACCTCCAACCCCCAAGGGCATCGAGTAGTCCAGGGCACAGGCACCATCTGGTGCCCCAACAGGACTGAAACTTGAACCCATCTCAAGGCCAATTCTATTAATAATAGAAACCAATTATCTGTACCTTCTTTCTGTTTACTATGGGAAGGTCATATCCAGCAGTCTTCAGGGATGTTTCATCAAAGCTAGCTGCCACCACAAACTTCCAGTGATTAAGCCGTATTGAAGCTCAGTTCTTTTTCAGTAAAAGAACTCTCTATTGTCAAGGACTATCCAATATCCATAGAACCTCACCGCTCAAAACATATTGATTAGATACAACCTTCGTTGTACTGTGTCTCACTCCCTAAACTGTAAAATAAGAATGATAAAAAACAGAAATGTACCTGATAGAATTGGGTCACACCACTTGCTCGATAGGAAGAAAACACAGAGGATTCTGGGATGTCAGGCCAGCTTCCTTTCATGCTATCACTCCTAGAGTAGTAGCCATAACAACATATTCCAAATGACCAGTGCTAATCAGTGCTGGCTGGGTGATCTCTTAAACAGTGTGATGAAACCCAACATTGATAGATGGTTGTAGTCCTGAACCTTTAAGTACAAATAAGATGTTTAACATTCTAAACAGCAGCCTTCCTTAAAGTAAACTTCGTGGATTTAGTCATTGCCATCATCATTTATTTTTAGATAAATGTTGATAAGGAAAGAGAAAAGTGAAGAAGCCGGGTATTTATTATTTACTTCTGTGGATTATATAAATTGCATATATGTGTAATTTAGATACAATCTAAACGAAGTCATGCTGGTGCTCAATAAAATTTGACTGGTTGTCTTGGTGCTACAAAGTCCAGGCTGCTGACACAGACAGGGGCCATTCTCTAGGGAAGGATTAGGTGACTTCACATCCTCAGGGTTTCTCTTTACCCCTGGAATACCTTCCGGAAATGCCATGTTGCCCTGCAGGTTAGTGACAGGGTCCTGCTGATTCACAATCTGCCACTTATATCTCAGCCATCCCCTCATCACAGATCTCATGCTTCTACCGACTCTCTGATATGAAGCTGGCAGCCCCAGTGGAAAAGAGTGTTAGCCCACCTTGCCTGAATTTGTCCCGACGTCTTCTGTCTCCCCACGCCACTCTGTTCCCCACCAGGAGCCTGGTACTGTCGAGTCTTACTCAAACGCTTTTTTTTTTTTTGTATATTCAAGAACCATCTCAAATTAGCTCTCTATGCCAATATAATTTTCACAAAATTCTAAAGTAATTAATAATAATATTGTCGTGTTGGCTTTCTGCGGCATGTCTGGGGAAAACAGTAGCTTTCCTTAGGCTTTGAAGTGTTAGCACTAATTCACAGGTATGAAGAAATCACATGCCTCACAGTTGGACACCCCGTCTTATAATTATCTGGCTGTGCATTGTACTCAGGAATTTCAAGTCTGAATGGTCAAAGACCTCTTGAGAAATTATAGAGACGTGGTTGAGGGAGTGGACTATTAGCATCAAAGGGAAGGCTGCCATTTGGTAACCTCTCAGAAGAACGGAGCCATGAGCGTTTCAGCCTGGTTAACCAATCAGACCTTTACTCTGATTTTGGTAAACTCTACCATCTGCATTATTCTTTTTTAATCTTTAAAGAGTAAATAATATGATTGAACCTTGCAATCTGTTTTTCCTGAAGCTAAACGGCAAGAGAAGGAGTCTCACAAACTGACAAATGATGTCTTTCAAAAGGAAAGCAAAATCAAGGACGGCATGGATTTTAAGATAGTGATCGGCATATATATCTGACAAGAACGGCTTAGATTATGCTGCTCTGTAGGTACCAGCCTGCCATGGAATACGGCTACAATATCTGGTAATTACTGATGGCCACCTTCTGCTTTTGCTGTGGACGTCTTCCAACTCCCTCCCCATCAAACACTGCTCCTTAGCCTAGTCCTGTCTTTTCCTCATGGCAAGCTCTTCTTTGCAGATGCCCCCCCCGCCCCCCATCAGCATGGTCTTCATGTCTACATCAACCCAAGCCCCAGGACTGTCAGCATTTCATACTCTGTACCCCTTGCTCCTCCACACAACCTTGCCTTCTGCGCTTGCAGAATAACTGCAATCTGTCAACCAGCTGTATCACTCCAAGATACTGAGAACTATTAAAACACGGTTAGTAACTATGTGCCTGTTGTGTTGAAGCCTTATTGTAATTGGGTTTTCCGGGACTTCTGAAATTTTTTTTTTAAGTTCATAAGCGCAATTTACCTTTTGATATAATATTATTTCTATACCTTAAAATTTCCCACTCGCGCTACAATACCATACATTTAACATCTGGAGCCAGATCGTATATGATTTTTAGGTGTCATGGCAACCAAAAATTAAGTGTGACTTTGAATAAAAGAACTCAGTCTTCCTTAAAATTCTTCTCTTAACTGGAAAGAATGCTAATGTGATTTTATGTGGAGTCTTGTCAAGTGCATTCAAGAAATGTCAAAGTGTATTTTTAGTCCTGGAGCTTGCTTAATCCCATAAGACTCTATCTCTCCTCTGTGTTGACAAAATGAACAGCACTGAACTATCGGGGATCTGAGCTTCTGTCAAGATCCACTTCGCATCAAAAGTTACCGCTCCTCCACAGCTGTTTTCTCCAAACTTCTGAATTACAATCTGCACTTCCCTACTTTCTATGACTCCCCAGGGCTTGCTTGGCATGCTTCTGTTGTCAGCCCTTCATTGACTCTAAACCTCACTTTTATAGACAAGTCGATGAAGTGTTGTGGACACGGTAAGCGATAGAAACATCAGAGGAGAGGCGCCCGATTAATGTTCACGGACTGGGAAAATACCACCCTCGCTCATCTTCCATGGGTGTTCGCTGTCCTGTACCACGTCTGGCCCCAAGTCTCCCGTTTTCATCTTTTCCCGCATATAATCATTCTTCTTCGAGAATATGAGATTAGTATATTAGCGCAATCGTCATCTTATTTTAGACTACTAAAATAAGCAGAACTATGCGTATAGACAAGGAGACTACTTAAATGAAGCTGCTGTTTTGGGCTCGGGTGCAGATTTTACTCAGAACTCTCAGAACTTAGAACCCGGCAGGAAGAAAATGACAAAGTGGAGCTCTGTAGTGGCTAAGGGGGAAGCTCTCCACTCTGCGGCAAGGTTATATTTTGAACCTCAGCATTTTCCAGCAGGAACACACAGTCACTGAAAGTAAAAGTGGAGACTGGTTCGCCCACTCGAGGCTTTCCTTGTCTTTTAAGACACACCTGAGCTGCACCTCAGAGAGTGTAAGCACTTCCTCATGCATCTCCATCACTATACATAATTCATGGAACCTACATCTCAATACCTGTGAGCGGAGAAGTTTCTGGCAAATGACATAACACTACCATCCAGTATATTTATAATTTAGAGTGACCTACTTAAGAGCTGACCTCATTTGAAGAAAAAGCTTGCTATGTAAAATAGTGAAAATACTGTCTTGATATCAATTCATGTCTGGCTAAGCTACAGTGCATTGGGACAAAAAAAAATAAAGGTTGTTAAAATTAGCAAATTGTCTTCATTCAGAAAATGCAAATTGTGAGTCATATTTTTAAGATGTTCTCATTTACGAAACACTGTAATTTCTTAAATTAAGTAACACCAATGGTATTAGCAGTCATAATTTCACAAAATTTATCTTTTACCTCACAGCAGTTAATAGTCATATTACCTAAGTAATAATTACTGGAAATCAGCCTCCCCTGGGTGAGTGGCAGTGATACTGAATGAGAGGTGTAGAATGAAATTACAACCCATGGAGAGTTGAAAGAGCAGGTCATCCGGTGGGAGCACAGATCGGAAGGAAGTTTATGTAGGTGATGCCGTATTACAAATGGATGCAATTATAAAATGACTGCTCTCTGATGACATTGCATTAGAATAGCAAAATTACAAAGTGACTCTTTGCTGTGTCCCATGAGCTGGAAAGGAGATGGTTGTAGTGTTTGCCCTTGCAACTAAAGAAAAGGAATAAGTCCTGAATAATTGTATCAAAATCCTGGCTCCAGAGATACTTGCTAGCTTTTCATCAGGACCGGGATAATTTGTGCAGAATCCATTCCACTCCAAGGATCCCCAGATGTGAGCAAGACAAGAATCACACTAATAAGCATGCCAAACCGGACTGAGGAAAGCCCAAGAGGACTCAATTCTACACAAAGGCATATAGGCAACTGAGGGAAGGTGGGAGCGGGCTTCATGAGAGAAGAGCACAGACATCTTAATATTTGTATCCATTTAATAACTGCACCATGCATATTCATCAAGAAGCCATCTGCACACTGTTCCTGAGAATATACCAAAGCTGGCAAGCCCGTCAGTAAGTACCGCAGGAGCTTGAGGCTCCTCTGCAACCATGCTGGCAACCTGGTCACAAAAACATGTATTTCATTAACACTCCAGTAACTGCTTTTAAGAACATGATTTTTGCCCACGTGAGCCATATAGGTTTCGGTGGAATAGGTGCTAAGTGGTATAAGAGTTCTCAGTTCTTGTCTCTCCTGAATTGCACTGGCTTAGACAGGACGAAAGAACACTTTTATGCCTCCTTACTACCCACACCGTTCTTTGAATGTTCCCATCAAGGATCAGACTCCAAGTTAATGGACACTGTTTTAGCCTAAAACAAGGCCTGTTCCTTTGCATCTCATTCACAAACAAGCCAGGCAGACAACACAATGCTGCTGACTAAGAAAAGGCATCCTGTCATTGGGGTGTTGAATGACAATGTGCCCCATACACTCATATATTTAAATGAATATGGGTTCCCAGTTAGTGGAGCTGTTTGGGAAGGTTTAGGAGGCGTGGCCTTGTTAGAGGAAGTGTGTCACTGGCGGGGGGAAGCTGTGAGCTTGGAGAGTTTTAAGACTTCGATCATTTCCAGTAAGCTTTATGCTTACTGTAAGGGATGTGAGCTCTCAGCATCCTGCTCTAGGTACCACTCCCTACTGTCTGCTCCCACACTTTGCTGCCATGATGAACTCATCCCCTCTGGAAGTATGAACCCAACTAAACCTTTCCTTCTATAAGTTACCTTGGTAACGGTGTTTTATCACAGGGACAGAAAGTAACTAATACAGCTACTATGAACAGCTTTCAAAGGAGGATTTGATGGGACCTAAATCTGGAAGAAATAAGACTAGTGAATGTCCAGTATCCACACCCTGAAGACTATGAAGTCTTGGAATTGTAGAGCTACCTATAGCAACCATGATCCTAGAGGCCCACTACTGGTACTTTACTAGGGCATCCAGTAACTGCAACTTCTATGTGCATCATGCATCCTGGAATCCTATCTATACGCTGCATGGCAGCCACCCCACACTGCAGGCTTCTCTGGATAGGTCAAGAGGAACAAGCAACCTGCAGGCCTCATCATGGAAGAGCAGGCAGACACATCTATGAGAATCCTGGGGAACAGATCCAACAAGAAAGAGACTGGGAGGATGGTGAGGTTAAAGAAATCGCTACCTCTTTAGAAGATCTGAGTTTAGTTCCCAGCACCTATGATGTGGCTCATCTGTGACTCCAGTTCCGAGGGATGAGACAGCTTCCTCTGACCTCCAAGGGCACCAGCCACACATGTGGTGTACATACATGCATGCAGGTAAAACATTAACTTGTGATAATACATAGATAAATAGGAAGCTGGAATGGATCAAGGAAATAGTTCCATTGAAGATGGGGAAGTTGTTGGTGCAGATTGTTCTAGTTAGGTCACCAAAGTTGGGGATTTGGGGGGGACTGAAAAAACTCATAGGTAGAATAACTGGAGGCCAGAACCGTGCTAACACTAGATAATACTTAGCGGTAATGGTATTTGGGTGTTGCACTACGTTTAATGTGTCTCTGCAGGGAATATAATCCAATAGCAGCTCCCCTTCAACTGTGTAGCAAATGTTTCATTTTGACCACGTCCACCTGGCCTAAGTGACTGCAACTGTGGAAATTCCTGTTCAACCTAGGAAGCCCCTGTCACTTATTAAATTGTTACAAGAGATTGAGACCTGGGATCCCTGAAGGATGGTTTGAATAGAACCCAACTCTGCAGGACAGTAAGTTTCCCCCAACCAGAAGTCTCACAAGGTACTCACTTGGACATACGTCACTTATTTGTTGCAATGCAATGCTTGCTTTCTCATTCTTTAGTGGGATTCCATACATACTCAACCGATGCTTGCTGAGGGGATAATGTGAGGAATGAGAGACACTCAATAAAGTTTTAGAATACTAGCAGTCTATAATTTTACAGCATGAAAAATCTGAAATATCTAAAAGTTATGCAGAGACAATATATTTGATGAGTTTCATTGTATAAATATGTAAATCTTTTGAACAGAGTCCAAATATGATATCAGGAGACACTGAGGCTAAAATAACACCAAGATGTATATTAAATGTGGATTACTTTCCACTTCGTGGCCTAAGTCCTAGCTGAGTCTCATGGGTGCCTTGAGGTCAGAGTTCATTAGTCAGAGAACATCATGAGTTTCAGAAAAGCAGGATGGGCAACAGAGATTTTGACATTCAGGTAGCAAAGGAACCAAGAGTATTTTTTTTAAAAAAGTTTCTACATAGTCAAAATTAACTATAAATATCTATCATCTAACTGGGCTAAAAAGTGGCTGTTGCTAACTTTTATTTTTTTAATTTTTCATGTTTTAAAAGTCTATACACAATGGCTGCCAAAAAGTCTTCCATTGACTCTATTATCCTTACTGCCAAGGAGAAATTGGGATAATTATAGCATATATCAGGCAAAAAGTGCTCAGATCTCTAGAATTATAAGCTTTCATTGCGCTTCTGTAGCTCCAGGTTCACTTATCTTTTATAATGTATTTTAAGACCCATAAGAGACACGCTGTTCTTTTCAATGAAAACAATGGCTCCTCTCCAGGTTTCATGTCAAGCACATAGTTAATCTAGGCATCACTATTAATATATCTTCTGGTCAGGTGTCAAAGCAAGAACAATTTGGTACTGTTTCATTGGCACACATAGTATCCTAACCTTCTTTTTGGCTTAGGTCTATGCATCAAAGAAACAACTGAGGTGGACTTTATCTTCTGTACTAATTGATATCTTCAAAAATGACAGCAGTGATGTCATTTGATGTTACACTAAGCTAGTAAGTAATTATGACTCCTCCTCTGTATCATGTTGGCCTCAAAGTGACGTAAGTGCTCCACAGAGCCACTCAGTAGACTACAGAAGAATGCGGCATTAGAGCAGGGTCTAGAATAAAACTTAGTATATTTCAGCAGCCAGGGGAAACAGTTAGTTCATTATTTTCTATCAGCTTTCAGACAAATAAAACTGGAGAAGGTTATTATATGTGTAGTTTTAATGAAGTTTTCTTTATAACTGTAGGTATGGCTCAATGGTGGTACATTTACTTGGCTTGCTTAGGTCTCTAGGTTTGACTGCTAACACCAAGTACAGAAGGAGGTAGAGGACAGAGAGGAGAAGAGAGAGGGGGGGGAGGAAGAAGAAGGAGGAGGAGGAGGAGGAGGGGGGAGAGATGAAATTAAAAGACAGAAGGAAAACGAGAGAGAAAACTCTCTTAACCAGTTCTCATAATTCACTCAAATACACTTGCAACCTGATATAATAGCTTTTATAAGGCAATAACAGCAAAACCTAAGCACAAAGTACTTCGTTGCTATAAATTTCCTTTTGATGTTTATAGAACATTTAACTACAAGTGCAGCATACTTTATGAACATAAAAATCTTTAGTACTCCCCAAATCCTTGGGGCAAACAACTGCTAAAGGATAGCAATTTCACATAAACAAACCACTTAGCACTTAAATACCTAAGAAATGCAGCATCTATCTTAAACAAAGTTAGTCCATATAAAACCTTAACTCCCTTCTAGGTCTAGGTAAGATATACTTTGCACCACCTACATTTGTCAAAAGGAACCAGAGTAACAGTTGAATTGCACACTGTAGTAGTTTGACTAGATGGTATAGTAGCATCACCTTGTGCCCAGAAACATACCCAATCTGCTCTGTCTGGTTGATGATAAAATCCAACCAATTTAATGGACAGGCTAGCAGAAAAAAATCAACTCAAATGCTGCTGCATTATCTCATGTTGTATTAAAGTCTCCCACAAAATACTGCCCCCTCCCAAGTTAGACTGTGAGGGTAGTGTAGCAGTTGAAATCATTCAAAATTTGAACCATACTGCCTAGGCTCAAATGTAACATTAAGGAGGAACATGGTACCCTCCTTATCTCAGTGTTGGCTTAGGGTTACTAAAAAAAAAAAAAAAAAAAGAGGATGGGAGGAGGAGGAGGGGAGGAGGAGGAGGAAGGAGGAGGAGGAGGAGGGGAGGAGGAGGAGGAGGAGGGGAGGAGGAGGAGGGGAGGAGGAGGAGGGGAGGAGGAGGAGGGGAGGAGAGGAGGAGGAGGAGAAAGAAGAGGAAGAGGAGGGAGAAGGAGGAGGAGGAGGAAGAAGAGGAAAAGGGAGAAAAAGAAAGGAGGAAGGGTGGGAGAAGGAGAAGACAGACAGACACACACATACACATACACACACACACACACACACACACAGAGTGAGAGAACTCTTTTTTAATATTCTGAATAATGGATCATTCCACTCATTTCTTTTACCTTTTGTTCAACACATCCTGTTATTCAAAGTACTTCTAAATATGTATTTATGTGTACATATGTAGAATAGCATATATAATATGGTATCTAACATATCTGGCTATCCATTATATATATGGGGCATGTAATAATACATAATTGTATCAGTATTTGCATAACATGGTTACATGCAAATCTTATGTGTGCATGGATGTATGGATATACTCATGTGTACATGTTATTTTGAACACATGTAGCATAGTTATATTAATATATATCAGCATGTATAAGCACTATTCCAAATATCAAATGGCATGCTTGAAGTGATGCTTGGCTTACACAGTCCTAGAGGAACTCCATCTATTTTTAAACATCCCAAAGAGTCTTCTGCTTGATCATGCTTATCTGTACTAATACTAACAACTAGAGCCCATTTCATGACAAATCAGATAGCAACGCCTCCTGACAATCAAACTCCTCCAGGTGAATGAAGGACAAATGATACTTTAATAGGCACAGAACATTATGGCAGGAAAGTCATAAAGAATATGTTTGGACAACGGGGGATGTATCCTGAGGATTAATAAGGTATAATAGAACTAAAGAATCTAAAACTGTGCCAGGACTGTAAAAACAAACAAAAGCCAGAATAAGCTGGCTGGTGGTGATGTCTGTCTATAAGAAATGTCCTCAGTGTTTCTCAAGTTCACCATGCTTTAACCCAATATCACTTCCCAAGTGGCTTCTGTGTTTAGTACAGAATATTCATGCATTTTTATCAAATGAATATAATTAAATACAAAACAATACATACAATGGAATTTTTTTACACGGGAGGGAAGATGTTAATGTTAGAAGACTGATATCAAAAGTTGTATTCCCTGCTTCTATTTTTAAACATCTAGACATAATATTGCACTTCTTAAATTAAGAAATCAGTTCTTAAATGTCATATTCTATTTATGCTTTTCTAAATCCAACAGTCCTGAAAATTAAAAGACTCTTAATCCATCTGTGATACTATCTGAGGTTAGACCCTCCTGGCTTATTAACTTTTTAGTGAGAACTTTTTTTTAAAGAAATATGAAACACAAATCTAAAATACTTGGAGTAACATTAAAATATTTATATTGGCTAAAGCAAAATGACCACACCCAGTAACTTCTAAAGAATAGAAAAAAATATTAAGAAGTAATTGCTTTCACATATTCTTTAGTTCTATCAAATGATCCATGGATTATTGCTGCATTATTTTGGCTGAAAATGTAGGTATCAGAGAACTTAGTGTCCCTGGGTATGTCTGGATGGTGGTCTATGTTGGCTCTCTGTCAGGGTCTTCCTCCCTTTCCAGAGCATGGCAGATTCCTGGCAGGCCTCTGTGAGGTCACATGACCACAGATCTGCTTTCTTCCTTCCTTTCTCCCTCCTGTTCCTCTTTCTGATTTCCCATGATGATCACTTTCTCAACTGTGTGTGAATTCTGTGTGCTTATAAGAATACTCAAAGAAAACAAGACAAGAGCCTTGTGACCTCAGTTTCTTCAAAAACAGAACTGTTCTTGGGATGTGATTTTGTGCGTAACGGATAGGAGTGGGTTCACTTTGAATTGTTCATTACAGCTGTCTATTGTCATTTGCTTATTCACCTCTACAGAAAGCATGTTTTTGCCACATGTGGCTTTGTCCTTGTGATTATACATTTTACCCATAAGAATCCTCTTTACCCTCAGAGTATAAACTATATGATGCTCTGAATAAAGTTGGCTATGGCATGGAGACTTTAGTCGACCTCATTTTTAGGCCCTTATCTCCCAGATTCATGCAGCCAACTATAGAGTAGTTAACACTCTATAAGTCATGCACCCTCTATTTCCCTGATGTGATTCCCCCTAGCGGCACATAGCATAATTAAGTGTTCAACCCAGTTTCCTTCTTCAATGTATAAAATAATGAAATGCAGCATACAAATTGTCCCAAACGTGGTTTGTCAGGAAGGTCACTGATGCTATGATGTAATGCCACTGTCTAGGTGGAGAAAGCCAAGTCGAATATACAGGTGACTGTTCCCGAGACCAGTTGCTCCTGGGACCAGAGCCACTGGTTAAACATCTGGCTCACACCCTTCTGCTTGTCAGCTCCTCTTGCTCACTGAATCTGTTAATTCTGTCCTTCTAATCTGTGTTTCAGAGTTTAAATTAATTTCTATTATCAAATTCAGTAAATCCATGACTGCTGCTTTATTTCAGGCAGTAAATCAAATTCAATTATGCTTTTTATTTTGTCATTTTTCAGAAATCAGTGAAAGAGAAATAATTAGAAACCTGGCATCCATCACAATACAAATTGTCAAGATCAGTTTCAGGCAGAATAACAAGCTAAACTTGATGTTGGCTATTTTCTAGTTTTTGTTCATTGATAAATTTAGCTCTCTCAGAACAGATTAAAATGCAGTAATGTATCAGAATTTTTTTTCATTTATGTATATCGGTGTTTTGCCTGCATGGGTGTCTGTGTGCCACATACATGCAATCCTCATGGTGACCAGAAGAGGATATCAGATCCCCTGGGACTGGAGATATAAATGGTTGTGAGGCACCATGTGGATGCTGGTAATTGAACCCATATCCTCTGGAAGAGCAGCCGGTTCTCTTAAGCATGAACCTATCTCTCCTGACCCGATTCAAGAAAAAAAAATAGCTAAAGATATTTCTTATTTTGGTGAAATGAAGATCAAATATTTCTTTATTCTTTCCTTCTTTAGCATGTAACAAGCATATACAATTTAAAAAAAACTTACCACATTTTAGATTTGTATATACATGTAATTATGTTATGTTTTATATATTAAAATTGAAAGAAGACTTCTATTTTCAAACACTTCAGAGAGTGACTTCCACTGTTCCGTTCTCTAAACCTTAACCCAGAAGGAGAATAAGAAACCATCAAATATTGAGCGACTTTCAGATCTATGCCCCCAGCGATACTTAACCAATTCTCTCCTTGCCCATGTGACTTAGCAAACAGATCTCAATCCCTCTGCCTTCTCCGACAGCTGGGAGCAAGGCCATGGACCAACAACATTGACCACTGAAGGGAGGCTACGGGGCGTCTGTGTGACTCAGATTTTGCTTTATACACTTGCCCCTTACATCACCATGCAGGAAGAATCCCATTAGCGATCTGCTACTTCAAGGCTTGTCACAAGCACCTCCCTTCCTAGCAATGGAAATATTTTAGCTCGAGCAAGTGCACAGCCTGGTGAAAGACGCTGAGAGGGAAGAGGGGAGGCGGGCTGGCATCATGTCTCTGGACCAGTGCAGCTGTCCTCCCTCCCCTCCCCCAGCATTCTGGTACTGCCATTGTAGAGTTAAGTTACAGAACTGAACTAGGAAAAAAAAGAGAGAGACAAAACAGCACTATGTTCTCTTATGACTATCTTCTCCTTCAAAAATACATTTTTATGTAACCCAGGCTCACCTGGAACTTACCCTAGAGAAGAGGATAACCAGGAGCAGAAGCCCCCTGCTTCCACCTTCAGAGAACTATAACATAGGTGTGTATCACCACCCCTGGCTTTAAAGAAAAAAAAACTTCCTTTGAAAAAATATTTTTCTTTGAAATTTTCAAACACGTATATAAGACATTTTTCTTTTCATTTTTGAAATGTTTTTACTTATTCTTGGAGAATTTGTATTGAATATAGTATACAATACACTTTAACTATATTCATTCTTCTTCCCAACTCCTCCCAGAGCCTCCTCCATCTTCCTATCCACCCAACTTTGTGCTATCAATTTTTTTTTTACAAACCAAAACAAAATATGGAGTCCCGTTCGTGTTGTCTGACTATTCCTGAGCATGGGGCCCACCCAGTGCCACTCCAATGAAGAAAACTGACTTTTCCTCTCCAGTAGCTATCAAATGCACATAGCTCGTTGGACAGAGATAGGACGTCGTGCCCACTTAGTATCTTGATCATATCTACAACCCATTGCCTCTCTCCAACTTCCCTGAGTTCCCCCCAAACATCTCCCTCTCGACCTCTTATTCCCTTTCAACACACACACACACACACACACACACAGACACATACACACATAGAGACACAGACAGACAGACACACACACACACACACACACACACACTCCATTAAGTCTAACCATCAACACCTCTAACTGCACAGTTGTAGAGTCCATTGAGGCATGGACAACGTATCAGTGTCACATCCTCAAAGAAAAGTGACTCTTTGTGCCCAGTAGCTCCTCAGCCCGAAGTGGATCATGGAAGCTCCTATCCACCATGTGCTATGGTTTTTAACAACCTTGAACGTATGCCAAAGGACCACAACTGCTTAATTAGTTCATGATTGCAACAACCATGGCATGCCCAATGGACTGCATGTCATGACACTTATCCACATTCTCTGGTTCTTACATCCTTTTCTGTCCCTTGTTCTCCAATGTTCCCTGGGATTCGGTGAATATTTCTTAAGTACCTATTTGATGCCTAGTTCAGTGGTGAATGCTAGAAACACTGATGTGAACCTACTGGTATTATCTGCTCCCGTCAAGAAGCTTCTAGTCAAGGAAGGCGGTGTTGACACCTTCTGTGTAAATAGATACAGCTTTTGAAATTTTGTTGTTACTAATTAGTGATAATAATATTTATAATTAATTGTAATTAAGTATTCATTAATAACCAATAATTAAAACGTGGTTTATTATTATGAAATTTAGTTTCTAAAAAAGTAGAAAATGCAATAAAGGAGGTAGCCACTGACATTCAAATATGCAGGTGGCTAAGAGGATATTTCTATATAAAGGAACCACAGTAAGATAGAGGAATAAACTGTTCCTAAGTCATGTTTCAACCTCGCTAACTCACCTTCATGGAGCTGGAAGTTTCCCCAAGAACTACTAGAGGAGGAAGGTAATGAATAGCCTTACCCAGCTGTGATGCTGCAGAGGGCGTGGCCTAGCAAGACACGCCCCCTGGGGGGGGGAGACCAGAATCAAATTATTCTGCTAGAGAGATGTACGATTAAACTGCCCCTCAGTTCTAACCTTTATACTCAGAGATCAGTGCACCTCTCAACCCCAACAGAGAAGCTGCTTTTTGCAGCGGACAGTGATTAACACAGGTGATTAACACATTATCACAGATGACATGCATCAGGAGCCGCGGTGTGCTCAGCTCCAGACAGGACATCTATGCCACACTCTGCCACCCTGCAAGGCTCAGGGGTCGCAGTGGCAAGGAGGACAGGAAGATTCTAAGACCTGAAGATAATAGATGTCTGAAGTGAGAAAGAATATGCCACGCACCATTGCCCACAGGAACCCTCAGTGGCTAGGACTACATGCAAAGGCCTGCACAGGATCAAGTCAACCAAATCCCAGTGCGGATCGGGCAGGGCGTCGTGAATCCACCGAGTCAAGAGGATATTGGCAGTGGGTGGCTTCTGGGGAGAGAATGCCAGTTTTCCTCCGGGATGCCAAGTGGCTTGTTTTGTTTTTGCTTTTGCTTTTGTTTTTAAAACAACAGCGCATGAAGTTAGTAAGGGAAGGTGCTGGGGAGACAGGGTAGGGACTCAAGGGAAGGAAATGAGCAGATTGGCTGTACAACGCATACTGTACGAAATTCTCAAATGACAATAAAGGAATAAAACCACTTTTTCCCCCCTAAAATCGTATTCTTGCTCAAGCTGCAACAGGTAGAATTAAGGAAATTTAAAACTTTTATTTCTCAAAGTAGTCTAACTACAGACGCTCCATTTTTTTTTTCTAGCGGAAATGCATCTCTTCAGGTAGATATTGAATATGGACCTCTGGCTCTAAAGAACTTTCAAGAAAGCATCGTATTAAACCCAAACACAATGCTATACAAGGTGGCACAAGAAGCATCGGAAATAAAGGTAAAGTTAAGTGACAGATGGTGTGGTGGATTGAAAACCCCATAGACCAATCTGAGAGTGGCACTATTAGGGGGTGTGGCCTTGGTGGAGTGGGCGTGGCCTTACTGGAGGAAGTACCACTGGGCTAGGCTTTGAGGTTCAGATGCACAAGCCAGGTCTTGTCTCACTTCCTTCCTGCTTCCAGCAGATCCAGATGCTGAACTCTCAGCTCCTTCTCCAGCACCATGTCTACCTGAGTGCTGCCATGCTTCCCACCATGACGATAAGGCACAAACCTCTGAAACTGGAAGCCAGCCCCAATGAAATATTTTCCTTTATAAGAATTGCCTTGGCCATGGTGTCCCGTCACAGCATTAGAAACCCCAACAAGAGAGATGACCAAGTTATTTTAAGGTATCTGAGACAGAACTTCGTGGAAGAATCTTTCCTGTGTTGCCATATGTAAATAAACAACCACAGCCACCCAAGGCCACACATGTGGAGGCATGTGCACAGCAGGTGGCATTTAGAATGCTGGCCACTGTCATAACGGTGCTAACACAAATGTCTCCACAGAGCATGCCTTCCTGTCACTGTGTCTGTGCCTTCCTCCTTACTTCACCAGAACCTTCTCAGTGTCCTGAGTCACAGGATTAACTTCTAGAAGAGAGAAGCAGGGAGGAGGAGGGGAGATAGCAGAGGCTGGGGAACCACACTGGTGAGCTGAGGTCAGCAGAAGCCTCTTCCCTCTGGTCAGAAATGAAAAGCAACAGTCTCATGGTGGTGTTATCCGCTGAACCCCAGCCGCTCTCGATCTTAGCAGAGGGGGAACAGGGCGTGAAAAGTTGGAGCCATCAGCTCCTGAAGGACAGAGCAGCAGACGGGAGGAGACTATAGCTCAGGGTAGCCCATGCTTCTGCTTTACACACGTACTCAGGATACAACTCTGCTCCTAAAAATGGAAACACTGCTGCCCAGAGCTGAGTACAATGCTTGACACTTTATACACCTTTTATTTAAAACAAAACAAAACAAAACAAAAACAAAAAACCTATTTGACCATTAACAAAAACGGTAAGCTTAACAGAGCTTTGTATGCATTTGTCTGACACACAGGATCTATTGCAAAGCCAAGGATACTGCTGGACACTTAGTCATGTGAGGGACAAGGGGCTTCACACAGTGTTAGGGATCACTCTTGTCTCTGGATCACATCAATCCAGATAGACTTTATAAACGATGGGAGAGCTGAGAATTATTTCCAGAAAAGTCAAGTCTTTTGCTTCAGAAATGCTGCATTACGAGTTAATATGTGATTGTTAATGTAAAAAGTCACTTGCTTTTCCCTGAAGGTTACCGTCATCATTGATATTCATTCCATACTGAGAATTCTGTGCACACGAAGGTCAAAGCTACCTGAGATTCCTCTCATGAGGAAAAATATTATTTTTTAAAGCGTTATCAATGCACACACATGTAGGCATATAAATATTTATTGGAGAGTTACTGCCTGTCAGTGAATAGGAGTGGGAATAGAGACTGCGTTCTGGGACTCCTCCCTGTGTGGCCATGCCTGCAAAGCAGGAACTTACATTTACTTTGCCATTTCACCTGAGTCTAGTGGGGAAAGGTCACTGTTTCAGATAACAGAAGCAGAAAGAGACCCAGCGCTCTACCCCAGTTTACAGAAAGGAAAAGAGGGGCGGCCCATGGGATTCAAGCTCACAAGTAAAACACACTATTCTACATTCTCAATTCTTTTCTAGCTTTCTAATAAAGCTGTGATCTATAGAAGAGGAAAGAGCCAGGTTAGCCTGTACAAACAGGAGGCATTAGAGGAGCAGACATTAACCTGTGAATCTGAGTTAGAGCTTGAGATAAAGACGGCGTCCTAGGTGGCCTCTTTGCATCCCCGTTACCCTTGCATGTAAGAAAGCAGGCAGGTACCGGACCAGAAATACAACCAGAAAGGATTAAAGGTCAAAGCTACCCTACGCACATTCCTTTGAAGGAGCCTAAAGAAGTGAACTTAACAACAATGACAAACATACACCACAGAGGCAGGGCTCTGACGGATAGGAGTACCACAGTGAGATGTTTGGAGACTTAGAAACAGGCCATAGACAAACTGATACCACAAGAAAGGCAGCAAATGGCTTATGTACTAAATGCTGGAATGAGCTTCCAAATTGCACAGTGATTTTTGCAAGTCTCGAATCCTATTGCTCCTTCATTGACTTGTCAAGAGCAAAACCAGGAACTGGTGGACCACACCACCTGTCTACCACAGCACTGGTAATGTCGGGGCAACTCCAGACAATCTGCACCCAGGTCTGGGATGTGGTAGGATGTGCTAAGTGACAGGAAGTCCCGGCAGCATGAGGCATGGCTCAGACAAACAACGCAACAGCCAGGGCAAAGCTCTTACATCCGCCACATACTTTAGCATGCTAAGTCCCAGCTAGGGCCACACATTTCATATTTATAGAAAACATATCACAGAAGTAGAAACTATAAGAACCATTTGAGAATATACACATTGTATCTGATTTCTTGAAGCATGAGTGTCAAGGTCGGAGAGTCCTTGTTTCTGAAACCTTGATCTGATTCTCACTTCCATTTGATTTCACAGAGTCAAGGTAAAATCACAATCACAATTAATGTAGAATTTTCTCAAAAGATACCTTTCCAAATTTCAAGTGCATTTTTTCTAATGTGTATACCTCCTTCTAAATAGATTTTACAAATGCAAATGAGGATTTTGATATGATGTAGCCCCCACTCCATGAGTAGCCTAATCTGATCACAATTTTCACTCATTAAAAGTAAGTCATTTTAATGAATTCGAGTTTGTCTGTATGTGTGTGTTGGGGAAGGATGGAAGCTTATGGTTGCACAGATGCACAAATGCAAGTAAAAGTCAAAAGACATCCTTAGATGCTGTCCTTAGGAACACCATCAGCCTCCTTTGAAGGAGAATCCGTCAAAGGTTGCCCAAGCCCAAGTGGTCAGTTCTCTACCCATGTCCATGTGATCAAGCAGGCTGTGTACATATAACAATAATAAATCTAGAAGTCATGTGTTCAAGAGGACAATATAGGCAGAGGCATGGGGAGGGAGGGTCAGAATTCGGAGACACAGCAGTGGTGCAGTTATGGAGTGCTCCTATATGAAATTCTCAAAAGATAAAGTTTGAAAACCAGAGCTATCAAAACTCTTAGTTACCAGTGAGTTATTGGTTCATGGAGGAAAACAAATTTAGAGACCACCTAAAGAACATTTCCGACAGCCTTCTGAGATGGACCAAATTGCATTCCTTACCTGACAAGTATGGGTGTTAAAACAACAGCCTCCAAAAGATTATTCAGAATTTTACAGGGAGGACTTTTCCACCAAGAAGCATATGTATGTACATACATATATTCTGATTGCATTGGTCACTTCCTGAGGGCTACAGCTATTGAATATAATCTCTACACTAATCTATGCTTACAAAATCTGTATAAAAAATAAGCAATTAGTTTTCAACACTGGTACATACTTACAAATGTGTGCTCTTAAAACAATTAGTAATTTTTCCCACAACAGTCTTCTGACATTATGAACATGCCTTCCATTTGGCTTTTTTTCAAACTGAGAAATGCTGTGGTTTCCTTACCATCCAAGCTGTGACGAAGTCCCCCATCCAGGTCCCCACAGCAGCTAGCTTCATGAAGTTTTCATTACGGATGCCCATATAGTCCGTGATGAGATATGCTCTGTGGAAATAAACACAGGACATTGCCCCGTCTGAGAGAGAGCTGTCCAGTCAAAGCTTCCCAGTCCAGCCACAGCCACACGCTATCTTCCCCCCCCCCTTAATAAGCTTCCTGGATATCATCTCAAATTTGTTTATACATCTGCAAAGGCAAGGGAACGTTTGGAGGGTGTTTGGGTCAGTTTCAATTAGAACTGAAAACTGATTGGGAATTTGGCCATTGCTGTGTGCAGTGCTCCCTTGAGCTGCAAGACCGACATCAGCTTCTGAACACTCGAACAGAAATCCTCAGCAAAGGCTGCATTTCATGCTCACTCAAGTGTGAGCAGAGCTGAGACAATTCCTGACAATAGAGGAGAGGAAAGACATGTTCTGTCAAGTTAGAACCAATGGAAAGGTGCTGGACAGGGCCTCGGTGTATCACACCAGGATAATGTTCAGAACACTGTCAAATTTTAAGAAAGACATCTGCACAGGTGAGCGAAAATAAAATTTGATTTAATATGTGTGGTTTCAATTATTACTGGAAAAACAATGATTAGAATTTGTAATGCATAATTTCAGTTTTATATAGCTAAATTCTTTTTTTCTTATTGTTCTTATTTTTAATTTATTTATTCACTTTGTATCCCAAATGCACCCTACCCCATCCTGCTTCTCCTTCCCAGTTCCACCCTTACAAATCTTTCCCACCCGCCATCACCCTTTTCTCTTCTCCTGAGAGAAGGGGAAGTCTCCCTTGGGTACCACCCCACCCTGGGACATCCAGTCACAGTAGGCCTAAATGTATTCTCTCCTACTGAGGTCCAACCAGGCAGTCCAGCCAGGGGAAGGGGATCCAAAGGCAGACAACAGAGTCAAAGACAGTCCATGAACCGATTGTTAGGTGACCAACATGAAGACCAAGCTGCACATCCACTATGAATATGTAGGGGGCTTAGGCCCAGCCCCTGAATGCTCTTTAGTGGGTGGTTCAGTCTCTGTGAGCCTCCATGGGCCCAGGCTAGTTGACTCTGTTGGTCTTCCTGGGGTGTCCTTGATCCCTCTGGTTCACTCCTTTCTATCCCCCTCTCTTCCACAAGACTCCCCAAGCACCGCCTGATGTTTGGTTGTGGGTCTCTGCATCTGTCTCCATCTACTGCTGGATGAAGCCTCTCAGGAGACAGTTATGCTAGGTTCCTGTCTGCAAGCATAGCAGAGAATCACTAATTCTTGCTTGCTTGCAAGAACACAATTCTTGCTCTTTACAACTCAGGGAGAGACAGGAGATGGTACAGCCGCAGCAGGAGTAAGACCATTTGTCTTGAAGGAAGCACTGCCCTCTCTACTTTCTCATGTTATAAGGTTTACTAATTATTATTTTTCTCTAGGAAACTGGGCCAGTTGATATCACATGAGTAAATAAATGATTGCTGGGGATTAAATTTCTGTCCCCCGTTTTTCTTACCTCTAAGATTTTTCACTCTGATTATTTTCATCTCAATTTTGCCCCTTTTCCTAAAATTTATGATACCATATAATTTACAGTAGTGATAAAAAAAACGCTGCTTCTTCTTGAATTAGTACCAGATAGATAATAACATGTTTGTTGTTTATCTACTGAAAATTGTAAAGTCCATTTTTAAAACTGATGAATTGAAAACCATCTTTAATTTGGTTATTTTCTTCCTGGAGTTATTTTTAAGCAGTTCCATTATTTAAAAAAGAAAAAAAAAGATATCTAAGTAGTTTTTTTAAAAAAAAAAGAATAAAATCTTATACTCTTAAAACAATTCTTTTTCTACAAATTTCATTTACCTTTGTTGGAAAGTCTAAGTCAGTGTTTCTCAGCCTTCACGATGCTGTGACCCTTTAATTCAGTTCCTCATGTTGTGGTGACCCCCACCCGTAAAATTATTTTCATTGCTGCTTTATAACTATAATTTGGCTACTCTCATAAATCATAATGTAAATATTTGATATGCAGGATATCTTATATGTGACTCCCAAAGGGGTAGAGACCCATGTTAGGAATCACGGGTCTAGGTAAACATGTTGAACTCTTGTGCAAACATTATAGTTGTTGATTGGATTTCCATATTATGTAAATAAGTATAACTATAAGAACTTGCATGTTCACAATGTGTAGTTTGAGTAGAGCATGTGCATCAGTTTTCACCTAGATACAGTGATGTGGCTTACTACTTGTGTTTTACAGATATGGAGAACAACATCTAGAGTTCCACAACTGATTTTAAGTAAGCACGCCACAAATGAGTAAGATTAGAGTATAAATATTCCTGCTCTCCCATATAGACTCATAACAATTATGCTATACCTGCCTTCTGCAAGTATTCATGGAGATATGTAAACATGAAGAAAATCTCCTTTATACTTTAGTACTGAATGAAGATGTAAGGGCCTTGATGGATCAGAGTAGGAAGCCAACAGTAGCATTAGCCACTGTTCAGAGCTGCCTCATGTACTGGACACCCTCTGTTCTAGGCTCACCAACCTGAGTACTCCCTGTACATTTTACCAATTAATAAAAATCTTTAGGGTACACATTTGTGTGTATGTGTGTGTGTGTATGTGTATGGGCATGTGTGTGCTAAGGCCTGTGTTTGTGTGTGTGTGTGTATGTGTATGGGCATGTGTGTGCTAAGACCTGTGTTTGTGTGTGTGTATGTGTGTGTGTGTGTGTGTGAATGCATCATATTTTGTTTTAGTAGATAGCATGAATATACTTGTAACAGATCAATAATCCAGCCAAGAACAACTGAGATAAGTCTAAGTAAAAAAATAACAATAATAAGCCCTCTAAAATCTGTTTAAATGTTAACAAAACACTGGAGACTAAAGAAATTGGGGCAGTACATTGGAGAAAACTATGGATCTTCCCTGGAGACACTTGCTTGTTCTGGATGCAAGGCTGTGAGAAGCTGGGTTTGGTCTGATCCCAGAACAGCCCCTGTGATCTGAAGCGGGAATACCGGAAACTTAAAGAGCCGTAATTCTGGTGAGGAAAGAACTCAGAACAGAACATAACATGCAACTGCATTACCTTTCCTGGCTTTCGTCACACTTGAAGTAACCACAAGACTACGTCAAGTCAAAAATATTGTTATAATATATGCTAAGGAGACTATTATAGATTCTAACTCATTACAGAGTGTGGTCTAGGAAAATACAAGGCCATGACGAGCTAGGGCAGTGGTTCTCACCGTGTGGGTCACGACCCCTTTGAGGGCATCAAAGGAGTCACTGAAGATCTTTGGAAGTATCAAGTATACACATTGTAATTCATAACAGTAGCAAAATTACAGTCATGGGGTTACAATGGAAATACTATTATGGCCGGGGATCACCACAACTTAAGGAACTGAAGTAATGGGCTGCAGTATTAGGAAGGTTGAGGATCATGGGGCTGGAACAAAGGAGAAACGGGGAGAGAGATTTCATCCTTGCTGAACTCGAAAATGAGCCCACGCCCCCTCCCACTATATCCTTTATGATGAGATTACATTCTTTCAATTTTATTCTTCCAACAGAGAGAGATATGAGTCTCTTCTGGAAAATTAAATATAAAATAGATCCTGTATACATTTTGTACATGGTATCTGCTGGTAATTCAGAAACGAATAAACAATAAATATGACCATATGGCTGAAAGCCCAGATTAAAAACATATTTAAACATAATGAGCTCCAGGGAAACAGGAAGAGGTTTGAGCTATTTCATTCTCTGCTGGTATCCCAGCATCTATGGGGCTACCTGAATTAGGCAAATGATCACTAAACATTTGTTTAATTCATAACGAATGGAATATTCATGTTCATATGTCATGGGTAGGTCTATGTATATTAGACTTTTGAAACATCAACAAAATGAGGTTGAATCATGGAGAACTTACACACAGACAGAGGTGTTAGGAAGCCTGACGTGTTGGGTATATTTGCTTTTCTCTAAACTGTATTTGTAGCTCCTTAATACAGGATGACTGCCCAACTTACCTAGAGTCCTCTATGACAGGAGGTATAGTAACTGTACTTCCCTGTGGCTATGGGCATACAGTGGTTCCTACCTGCTATAACAATACAGATAAAGTAGTGCTGTTTACGAAATAGCCAGAAGATGTATGAGGACCAGTGATTAGTCTTACTTTTATTGCTTTTGACAAATGCGTTACAAGTGTGCAAACCTGACATAAAAACATCCAACAACTACTTCATTAACTTGCACATCAAGTGACATTTAATCCTGTTTCCCTGTTGGGTTCTAAAGAACACATACTTCTTTGATTTTTTTTTTTCGCTTCAATAATTTTAGCCAAAGGGAAGATCACTGTAGAAACTGAAATTGTGAAATTTCACATACTCCGTTGTTGGGCATAGATTCAAAATTAGTTTTTTTTACTGGAAGGCAATTATAATTTTAATTTTGCTTGACACTACAGTTAACTATTTCAATACTACATCATGTGGCCTTGGGCTAGTATTTCCGCTATTAATAGATCTTGAAAATCTTGCATATGCATTACCCTTCCAGGTAAAACTTCCAAGTTAATCTCTTAGAATCTACCTTCAATTTTTTTCAAACTTTAAACTGAACTCTCAAACCCATTACAAATATGTGGAGATTTCAACAGACAGCTTCTTGGAAAGGAGAGTAATTAATTATCCTAACAGCTCAGCAACAAGAACAGCTAAGACTATATCACATCCAAAAACCTAGGTGTTCAATGACTAGAATTAATAGACTCAAAAATTAGTTAAGTAGTCAGAGAAAGTACACTAAGATGAATGGCTCTTACAGGTGAGAGTCCTGATCACTAACAATGAAAGTTCCAGTTCACATCCACCAGTTATTTATACTAAATGGGGGTAGTCACTGCCAGGTGATTTAGGGGTTGCGTCTCTGAAAGTTTAACAGGGCACTATAAACATAGATCACCAACCCACTATGGATTCATGCTTCACTGAAGATCCATCTGTGGCCAGATGGATTTATAATGTCACGGCTGTCTCTACCAGACATTTTTGGGCAACATAAACAAGATTGGGGGCTCGATACACAGGTAAATCACAGGTAAAGAGTTAACTTACTGCCAGGAGCTTGCCCCAACAATGGTTCTCTTTGGAAGGCAGCCAAGAAAGGGTGGACCAAAACTTGGTATTGTGAAAGTACAAGTCGCTTAGTACAAATAATATTTATTCCCCTTGAATCTTCCTCCTTGATTCCTTGTTATTGTGGGGCCAGAGAAGCCTATGGTTTCAGATGAATTAACATCTGTGGCTTATGTGTGGGTGAATTTATCACTGGCACTCTGGTTAGTGGGCCAAAAGTCCCTTGCTTGTCAGGCTAGTTAACTCTTTGTGAACCAAAGAGATAGCAAAGGAAAAAAATTAAAATCCCTTGCACAAGCAAATACTCACAGACATACACACATTCATACATATACATACTTTGGCCGAGTCCAGTCACCTGTTTCAATCAATTCCACAAGTGTTCATGCATGCTTACATACTTACCCACATACATACATACATACATATAAACAAACAGACATTTACATATTTGGATGGATAGATAGAACAGAGCTCCCCAAACCAACCCCATCATCTTTACTTCTTTACTCTTGTGTTTTTATAGATAAAAGTTCTTAGAAAAGTACCTCATAAGTAAAATGTTACACAAAATGTGAGTTACAAAAGGATGTTGATATTAAGTTCAAAGCAGTGTTTCATTCTGTAAGCTCATTATAAGTTCAAAGCAACAATTTCATATAGTCTTGCTTTATCATAGTGTACACCTGTGGCTTCATCATCAGATCTGATCTAGAATGAATGTTTTTCCTTGAAAACTTGTCCCAAGCCTATTTCTCTTTTTAAGGGTAATTGTGAAAGCTCATTGTATTTCTTATTATATAGCCTTAACTTACTATTAAAAAGAGTGGGCACATTTAATTCTTGATTCTAACTTTATTACATCTGTCTAGCAAAACAACTAGAACCAACTCATAAAACTTTCTTAGATTATTTAAATCAAATCAAGAATTCTATAAAATCATTAATTCATCTAAACAGCATTAATTCATGAAAGTTCATCTTTATGTTGATCTTCAGGAATATTGCTCAATAGGGTGATTTAATGCCCAGGGATTATTATATTAATTTAATAGTGACAGGAAAGGCGTGTCAGCTGCAAGAAGCCATCCTGAGATGAAGTCTCTTTGGGACATTGCCTCTCAGAGCTCATCCATCTTAGTCCATGCAAAAAGATGGTACATCTCCAGGAAGGCCACCTGCTAGTCTAAACCTTTCCAAGATGGATTCTGACCATTTCCAACAGCAAAACTCTATGTCAAACAAAGATACACTTGAAAAACAAAAAAGCTTTAAGTATTCTTAACTCATTGAGGGGAAAAAAACTATCACCACACCAAGAAAGTAAGCATGTATTATTGCATAAGCCTTTTCCAAATCTGATTAGATTTAAAGTGATTTAAATCTAAAGTCATTTTAGGTTAAAAATGATTAATGATTTTTAGTCATTTAGTCAATCAGTGTCCAAATAATCACACTTTAGTATTGCTGCTCAAAAATTCTCCCTTTGACTACTGAAAGACGTAGGTGCAGCTCAACACACATATAAGAACTTTCTGGCCAGAACTGGGCTATGAAGCTAGGGATAAATGAGTACGGCCATGCTATAAATATCGCAGACAGTTGAGGAAAGTACCCATGGATGATTTAAAGCATTCCTAGCCCTAACAAGGCTCACTGACAGTCTGCCAACTCAAATTCTTCAACATTCTCCTTCTATTCCCTCTTCTTTCCATATAGAAAACATGCATATAAATTGACCAAACCCACCCTGGATGTATAGACTTTATAGCAATTCTTTAATTCCTTACCAAACCTCAACCCATTCAGAGAACTCCATTTGTGTGAGATACAGACATACTATTGTACTAACAGTCCCCCTTCCCTTCACCCTCAGCATAAAATTAATCACTATAGTGATTTCTGAAGGGCTCTCAATACTCTTCAACTTATCTGTCATTGCCACTATTGATCTGCTCATAATTATTTCTTATATGAAATTAAATAGTCTCCTGTTTTCCTAGGATATTTCTTGTTTGTAGACTCTTTTTGCCATTATGATGACTTCTGGGGAAGAAATGTGGCTTACTGGATCATGAGACTAGAAACCAGTTTTGAAATTACTATGATTTGGACCTGTGCTGTTCCCCCATGCGCCCTTGGGTTGAAGACTTGCTCTCCATTCCCTAGCGCCACTGGGAGGTGTGGAACCTGAACAAGACAGTACCTACTGGGACTTCTAGAGGTATGCCTTTGAGGAGCACAATGGGCTATGAGATGAGCAACTTGGCTCCATTAAACAAGCCTACTGTGATGGTTTACCACAACGCAAGCCTTTATTAGTTATATACTGAAACTTGCAAAACTGAGTTTAAAAATACATTTTTTATTATAGACTGATTATCTCAAGTACTTATGATGGGAAAGAGAAGCTACTGACTCAGCAACCTTCCTCATGCCTCCATGACATGGAAAAAAATATTCAACCTTGATAAACATACATTTTCTTTATATATATAATATACATACATAATCTGCTGTAAAAAGAAACTCCTCTGATAAAGGATAAGAGTCACGCTCATCTGTGGGTGCAAAGGATAAATATATGTGTGTCTGTGTGTGTGTATATATATATATATATGTATATATACACTTATATATACATATGTACATATATACTTATATATACATATATATGTATACATATATACACATATATACTTATATATATACACACATATATATACACACACATACACATATATATACACATATATACACACATATATGTGTGTGTACTGTTACACTGAACCAGATATAATTAATATACATTAAATGGCCATTAATTAAATAGTGAATTCACACATACAAGCCAATTAGCTAACACCCAATCCATTACCAGTTTTCAGGATGGGGCAACTTATACATCTTAGTAGAATATTACAGGAAATATTAATAAATGGTTGTATGCAAAATTATTTAGCAAGTTTAAAGCATTCCAAGTAAGGAGAAAAATTTCCCTTCGCAGAATTTTGGATAATGTTACAGGTGAAAAAAAGAATGTGTTTCTAGGACAACAAATTCATGCTAAACAACAGTAGAAAAGGTAACTTTACAGCTGTCCAACTGGAATTCAGACCCGCTCAACTGAAGGATCTTATCTAGTCCTATAAGCTTAGTCAACTACCCGTGACTGGTGAGGTCACGAATCATAGAGGAGAACCTACTACTGCCATGTTCTAAAGCCAATGTAATTTTTTAATTCCTAACTGTATTCCAAATACTTATCCTTTCAACATACAGATGAGCATGGCTCTCACCTTTTATCAGAGGAGTTTCTTTTTATAGCAGATGGTAAGCATTCCAGAAAGTCACCACTGATCAAAGAGCAGAGAACACCTGACCATGGGGTGTCCAGCCCTGGTTACTAGGACACAGTATCTATACCTAAGGTTCAGGAAACATAGCAGAAGAGGGATTGGAAAGACTGGAAGAGCCAGATAGCCAGAAGTCTGCAACAAGATTGTGTCTTCCAGATATGACAGGGAAGCTACACTCAATCAATCACAATACAATTAGACCTAGACAATAACATGTGTGGGAGAAGACTCATGGGATCCCACCCCTAGACTAAGAGCTACAGGTGTTTAACAACTGATAAGAGAGGAAGAGTTAGACCTCCCTATTGAGGGACCCACACACTGGTTGTCCAGTATGAAGTTGTCAGCCCTGAAAATATACACGCCAGCAACACTAAACAGACGCCAAAGGTGGTCCTTACATATTTACTCACAGACAAATGCACACATGTTATTTAAATAACTTGACATCAGAGAAAACTGAAAGTAACTTATATGTGTGTGCCTGTGTGTGTGAGTGTTGTTTGTGTGTGAGACAATAATAATTGGACAAAACAAAGCCACAAATTTGAGTGTGACATAGGAGGACCTGAGGGGTAGAGAGAGGTGGTAATAATGTAAATACAGGGTGTGTGTGTGTGTGTGTGTGTATGTAAAGTTATAGATGTAAGTTTAATTTTTAAAAGGCAAACCTCTAAACCAGTTTGCATTTTCTCAAATAATATAACAGTTCGTGCTGCCACAGTCACACAAGGATAAGGAAACCCTCTGCAAGCTGCTTTCTCCCTAACCACCATCTTTCATTTTACAATCCAACCCGCAAATCAATCCACCAAGTCCCCATCATTCTGTGACATCCCTATTGTCACTGCCCCTGTGCTCTGAGTCTGGAGTTCCACTGTCTACCTTCCTGCTGAGATTAATAACTCAGCCTGTACTCTAAGAACCTCCTCCATTGTCTTCAAAAGTCACCCCTCTCCTGACTGTGTCACAACACTTAAGACTATACCATGATGTTACACAACTCTCCGTAAACATTTAAATCATTTTCTCACACCGCTCCACTCTCATGTGAAACCAGTTCAGCAAAGATGAATGACAAATGTCATTCACCTAGGCAGAACAACTGCTTCACTCAGTGTACAGTAGGTTTTAGGAACACGATATATATTACATGAATTAAGTAGATAAGGAATTAGAATAAGGAAATTAATTATTTAAATAACCTGACACCAGAAGAAACTGAAAGTTACATAAAAACATTGAAGGTGAAAACAGGCTTATAATAATATAAGGTAAAATTAAAAGATAACATCAAGGATAAATTATGAGCCACTGAATTATGACATCTGAGCAAAGGAAGAGTGAGGTATCATTGCTTCACGTCTATTACACTTTTTAATTTAAAAGAAAACATTAGAGTCCAGAGCACAGTCAAATCAAACTGAAGAGACTGTCCTTGACCATCTGCATGTGTATTTTAGTTGGCTAAAAATAAAAAGGTAAAAAACATTGTAAGCCTACTAAAATCGCAGTTTTTAAAAGCACCCTTTAAATGAGATGGTATCTATCATAACCCACAATATACTTTTTTTTTATTTTTTTAATTTACATTCCAAATCACTTCCCCTTTCCCGTTTCCTCCCTCCCAGAAAGTCCCATACGCCCCCTTCCCTCCCTCTTTTCTCCATTCAACCCCCCTCTCGTTACTCTGTCCTGGCGTTCCCCTACATCCAGTCTTTCCAGGACCAGGGGTCTCTCCTTCCTTCTTTTTAGAAATCTATTGATATGCGGATTGTGTCTAGGGTATTCCGAGATTCTGGGTCAATATCCCCTTATCAGTGACTGCATACCATGTGTGTTCTTTTGTGATTGGGTTACCTCACTAAGGATGATATTTTCAAGTTCTGACCATTTGCCTAGGAATTTCATGAATTCATTGTTTTTAATTGCAGAGTAGTATTCCATTGTGTAGATATACCACATCTTCTGAATCCATTCCTCCGTTGAGGGACATCTGGGTTCTTTCCAGCTTCTGGCTATTATAAATAAGGCTGCTATGAACATAGTGGAGCATGTGTCCTTATTGCATGCAGGTAAAGCCTCTGGGTATATGCCCAGGAGTGGTATAGCCAGATCCTCCGGGAGTGTCATGCCCAGTTTTCGGAGGAACCGCCAGACTGCTTTCCAGAGTGGTGGTACCAGCTTGCAATTCCACCAGCAGTGGAGGAGTGTTCCTCTTTCTCCACATTCTCGCCAACAACTGCTGTCTCCTGTGCTTTTGATCTTAGCCATCCTGACTGGTGTGAGATGGAATCTCAGGGTTGTTTTGATTTGCATTTCCCTAATGACTAAGGATGATGAACATCTCTTTAGGTGCTTCTCTGCCATTAGATATTCTTCAGGTGAGAACTCTTTGTTTAGCTCTGTACCCATTTTTTAATAGGGTTACTTGCCTCTCTGGAGTTTAACTTCTTGAGTTCTTTGTATATATTGGATATTAGATCATTTCCCAGTTAGTTGGTTGCCGCTTTGTCTTTTTGACAGTGAAAGAGCAATTCAAAAATTCATCTGGAATAACAGAAAACCCAGAATAGCTAAAACTATTCTCAAGAGTAAAAGAACCTCTGGGGGAATCAGTATCCCGGACCTCAAGCTGTACTACAGAGCAATAGTGTTAAAAACCGCATGGTATTGGTACAATAACAGACATGTAGATCAATGGAACAGAATTGAAGACCCAGAAATGAATCCACACTCCTATGGTCACTTGATCTTTGACAAAGGAGCTAAAACCATCCAGTGGAAAAAGGATAGCCTTTTCAACAAATGGTGCTGGCTCAGCTGGAGGTCAACATGCAGAAGAATGCAAATTGACCCATCCTTATCTCCTTGCACTAAGCTCAATTCTAAGTGGATCAAAGATCTCCACATAAAACCAGACACACTGAAACTAATAGAAGGGAAACTAGGGAAGAACCTTGAACATATGGGCACAGGGGAGAATTTCCTGAACAGAACTCCAATAGCTTATGCTCTAAGATCAAGAATAGACAAATGGGACCTCATTAAATTACAAAGTTTTTGCAAGGCAAAAGACACTGTCAAAAAGACAAAGCGGCAACCAACTAACTGGGAAATGATCTTTACCAACCTTACATCTGACAGAGGGCTAATATCCAAGATATACAAAGAACTCAAGAAGTTAAACTCCAGAGAGGCAAGTAACCCTATTAAAAATGGGGTACAGAGCTACACAAAGACTTCTCACCTGAAGAATATCTAATGGCTGAGAAGCACCTAAAGAGATGTTCATCATCCTTAGTCATTAGGGAAATGCAAATCAAAACAACCCTGAGATTCCATCTCACACCAGTCAGGATGGCTAAGATCAAAAACACAGGAGACAGCAGTTGTTGGCGAGGATGTGGAGAAAGAGGAACACTCCTCCACTGCTGGTGGAATTGCAGGCTGGTACAACCACTCTGGAAAGCAGTCTGGCGGTTCCTCAGAAAACTGGGCATGACACTCCCGGAGGATCCGGCTATACCACTCCTGGGCATATACCCAGAGACTTTACCTGCATGCAATAAGGACACATGCTCCACTATGTTCACAATATACTTTTAAGACTTTTATTTTTATTTTATTTGTGTGTGCACGCCTGCATGTATGTACGTGCACTACGTGCATGTCCAATGTCCATGGAGGCCAGAAAGAGGGAGTGATATCCCATAGAACAGGAGTCGCAAGTAGTTGTGAGCTGCCACACAATCATGGGAAATAAATCTGGGTCTTTTGCAAGAGCAACAACGCTCTGAACCACTAAACCATCATTCCAGTCCCTCAACACATAATGTAAAACGTCAGTTTGCTGGGGTAAGCAATATAAAAGCCATATAGTAAAATACATTTATTTTACCCTTGTAAGTAAAACAAAGACAATTTACTTCGCTGTCCTTCAAAAGGACGGTGCCAAAACTACCTGTGCTCTTTGTGCTCCACAGAACATAGAGGCTCTCAAGGTGAAAGGTAACACGATTTAAGTTACAGACTTGTCCTTTGGACTGCCTTTCTGATTATTTATCTATTTATTTATTTAGTTAGTTCAAGCATCAAAATGATGGCAAAATGAGCCTATCTTAACTGCCAATGAACTAAGCCCAGGGTAGCGTAAATGAGGTTCAATGTCCTTAGCAGTATTCACACGAATGTGTACAACAAACTGCCATTTCTATTTACCATCTGAGCCAGAATGGGATTAATTCACTTCCCCCTAGCTAATGATACTTCTTTCACATAATATTAGAAACTTTTGATTATCACAACAAAGATTTTCCTAAGATTTTTGAATGCTATTCAAAGCAGGACATTGAATTCTGTTTTAATAGATGTGTCTGTAAAGGTGAGTAATTTTAAAAGGCCAAGCAAGATAAGAAACGGATAAATATAATCACCGTTAGCAGAAAGTGCAATGTGTCCGCATGTACAATAAATCGAAAACAAAAAAAAAAACCTAGAAGATGAATCTATGCCACTACCTCCTATAAAAATTTCAAATCCTAGGCACTCACAAGGGCAACTCTTTCCCTCCCACACCACTTCCCTCCTTCTGTGTCTTCTTGATATGAATACAGCATTTCTATTCTTATACCCAACAGCTCTTGTCATTTATCCTTCCTATTCTCCCTAGTAGAGCTAAACAAACTTATTTACACAGCTAAGCAGTAACTAACGTTCACATTTACTGTGTCAGATGATAGAACTGTAAAGACAAAAATTAATACAGCACAAAACATATTCTCTGCATGATTCAAAATATTTAGTGGTCCCCCAAACTGCTTAATATTCAGCAGCTTGTCAAAATTAAAACCATATTCTATTTCAAATGAAGATATGGTATATTATCACAGAGTTATATTTCAAGAAATGTCAACTTAGTACGGCTTGAAACTTTTCAGGAGGCTGTGTTTGAAGGACACACTCTAACACAGGTACAGGAAACATCAGATTTAAGGTTTCAGGCATAACTCACAAATGCTTAGTTGTCAGCAGAAAGATCCCATTATTTATGACTAAAGCTAGTACTAAGTTATTGCACTCTATGTCAACATGAATAAAAGCATAAAATTGTCACACTATGAAATGATTACCATATTTAAGCATCTCATTTTAAGATAATCTATTGAGTGAGATTAATGATATAGCATTATCTAATTATTATCTCCATAAAAAAAAATCAGTGAAGCCCAGTTTGGTTTCACATCCACAGGAAAACGAGGACAAAGAGACATGAGGAAAGTCTAAGAGAACCTCTCTGTGAGATGGCGTTAGGTGACGACCACAGCCTTACAGGCTAACTATGTTATAGCAAGTTCTTAACAAGACTGTAAATTAGACAATTCTGACTAACGCCAAGCCCCAGTGACGTATGGCAAACAAAAATGTTTAACCACTGTCTTTGCAATCAGAAGTCTCCTACTTGGCAATAAGATTTGGCTTGGTGTTTTAAAGGTACAAGAGGCCAATGTAGGGATCCAGTCTTAATTTCCTTCAGAGCCATGGACACATTCAGGCTGTGCATCTTTTTATATCCTTTAGCTGGTCAACAAGTGCATTCTTTTGTATCTTCCCGCTTTATACTCAGCCATCCCTGAATTGTATGCGGCAGCACGCCACCTTCTTATTTTATGGGAGTTCACAGTTAAAGAGTTTGCCTTAAGTCTCAGAAGAGACTTCGAGCTTTTGAAAGATGTTAGAGCCGTTGTGACTGTGAGACTGCTGATGTTACATGAATGCATTTTGCACTAGGAGATTACCATCAACCTATGAAGGTCAGGTGTAGGATGCTATGGGGTGAATCTGGAATGTTTCTTCAACAATTTCATAATCTGACCACAAACTGACCAGCTAGAGGTGATCTTTAGGGAGAAAAGTCTGTGGAGCCTTTAAGAGAGAAGTGTCTAATTGGTGGAAGTGGGCCATAGGGACTCTGACCTTATACCTCAGACCTATCTCCAAGCCTCTCTCTCTGCTTGTTCCACTATTATGTAACTAGCCCTGACCCCTTGTTCTGCAGCCATGGACAGAGCAACTACCTTGTGCCTTCTTCACTGTGATGGACAGAAAACCCCTGAGACCATAAGCCCAGATAAATCTCTTTTGTTTGAACTTACACCGTCAGCATTTTGTCACAATGACACTGTGTGTTATGTATGTGATCCTATGAAGAACATACAGCTAATCAGTCTTTGACTAAACGGATAATACAGGTATAAGTAGCTACTTATTAGAATTAGGAAAGGAGGACATTGCTCCATATCCTATAGAGGGTAAACAAAGGTAAAGAAACCTTATGCCAATAAAGTTGAAATATTGATTCAAAAAATTAATATATTTCTAGAAAATCATCTAGAATATACCAAACTGTATCCTGGAACAAAAGAAGAAGAAATTAAAAAAAAAATAGGCCTACAAGCACTCACAAAATTTATTTCATAGCTACAAACTTCAGCACAATGAAAATCTAGGTCCAGATGTGCACATGAGCACCCAGGGACTTGTGAAGGGATATTGACAGTGTGGGTGTGCATAAGAGTCTGCAACTGAAAACAACCAGAATACCCAGCGACAGAACAGATACATGGATTGTGGTCTCATCACGCAACACAGACTACTCAATGGTGAAAGTGAACCAATCAGCTGTACGCCATAACGTCCGATGCATCTTAGGAATCTGCACTGAACATCTCAAGGAAGAAAGCATACCACGGGGTTGCAAATGCACACAAGCTCTGGAATAGACAACAGTCGGCAACACTAGAGAAGTCGTCCATAAGGTGAAGCTATGAAGCACAGCCTGTCAGAAAGACAGTGGTTGTCCATGGGAAAGAGAGGTTTACCATGACGGAATTCAGCCAGAGGCCTCTGGGATACTTGGGCTGTTCTTTCATTTAATACAATTGGTGATAACCTGGGCAACATGGGTAAGCACTTCTCATGATAATTCCCCTTTCACAAAATTCTGCACCATGTCCTCCTCACCAGACTGTATCCCACATTGTCCATTCCAAGGCAGAGCCTGGATCACACTTCAGGAATCTGTTCTCCCTCTATGTCCCAGTACGAGCACCTTCGATCTAAGTTAAAAAAGAATTTTCCCTCAAACATTACCCTAGTGTTTTTCTTATAAAAAGATTGTAGGGACCACCTGTTCTGGGGCTTCTACTGTGCTAACAGGTTTTCTTTTTTTTTTATATTTTTCAGTCTTCTAAAATAGGATGATGTACCTACAGAAAAGCAGAATTATCATGCTGCAGAACAATAAGGACACCGTTAGAACCTGGGGATGCATAGGATAGCGCTATATCACTTAACACCAACGTCAAAGCCTATGGGCAATCCACATCTGGAAATCAGATTGCTTGAATTTCTTCCATGAAGAGCCTTGACTGGACACACTTCTTAGCATCTAGTTTGACGTTTGACGACTATGAGGCCTCCATCAGTGTATAGAGTAGAGATGAGATCAGGTACCATTAGCAGGAGCCATACAAATTTTGACCTACTTCTTTTATTTCAAGGGGTGACATAGCAGGTCACATTGGAGTATACAATCACTGAGATCCAGGAAGGACCACTCGCTTTAGTGGTTTCCTGAGCAATGAGAGTTATTAGAGGAGACGGGTTACAACTATGAGGTTCCAGGACAGTCCTTGGGACTCTTTAACAGGCAAGCTCATTAGACATGTTGGAAAGAACCCGAGAAAGGTCCAGAAAGAGGAGACTTCTCCAAACATACTCTGGCTATGTAGATGGACCGCTCAAGGGACTATGATAGCAGCTGGGATCAGTGCACACTCTTATCAGTGGAAGCTCTTCAACCATTGTGGAGTTAGGGACACCCATAGACAATGCAGGACTGAGTCCCCGATAAGGACCCTATGAGGCAAAAGTCCACACTACCTTGAGGGTCTAAATTTCAACAGTGACTAGCAATAGAAAGACACACAGGGAAGAGAAGAATAATTAAATGGTACAGCACTTTCTTTGGCTGTTACTTTAAAAAATGCAAACTCCAGGACCTGAGCCTGGAGCAGGAAGGCATTATTCGAGTTAATTCAGTGGCGAAACATGAAAGCGATATTGAACTCTTTACTAGGGGATGTGGATAAAGATTCGAGCCATTAATTTGATAGATTAAAGTATGTCAGTGCAAATCTGCAATCTGATTTTGTGAAGCATCTATGGCACCTGCATAGGACGCCAGAGATTTCTGCACAATTGGCTTAAGTTTGGCAGACATATTATACCCCACAAAACTGACAGCATCAGATTTTGCTAGCAATTAAAAAGTATGCTAGGGATTTTTCTTCAGGCAGTGCAGGTACAAGCAGCTTAGAAACATCCATCCCTGAAAGACTAGGCACGGAGGATGCCTCCCAGCCATCTGCAACTTCACATAAAAGCAGCTGCTTATCCCTGAAGGAGAGGACCACCTACTTATTCATTCTCTCAGCTATATTGATTGAATACCATCTATAAGCCATAGAATGTGCTAGGTGATGGGAATACCAAGATGAATGAGACACAGTCATTACCATACAGCAAATGAAAAAGGGCTTGCAAACAAGCCCTAAGGAGAAATGCTGTGTGAGAGGAGCTAGGCTGGGATGAAAGTCACCTTAATCTCCCAGGGGGAGGAGGAGGAGCAGAGAACAGAGAAGGGCCTTAGAGAGGACAGAAGCAGGGCTGGAAGGAGTAGGATGCAGATGTCCAACGCCAAGAAGCACCAACAGGGGCTGTAGAATGAGGTGGGAAGATGACAATGCCATATGAACGCCATCCATGCCGTATCTTTAAAAGACTTTGCACTTAGGGAACTGTCTCAGTCAAGGTTCATCAGCAAAAAAGCAGCAGTAGGTAATTGTGGGTAGATGAAGAGATGAGGATGGTAATGTACTGATGGTAAAGAATAAATGATAGGTACATGGAAGACTGGTGATAGATGAATATAAGTGATAGAGGATAGATAATAGATAGGTAGATACCTAGATAGATAGATGATAGATAGATAGATAGATAGATAGATAGATAGATAGATAGATAGATAGATAGATAGATAGATGGATGATAGGATGGATGGATGATAGGATGGATGGATGATAGGATGGATGGATGGATGGATGGATGGATGGATGGATGGATGGATGGATAGATGGATGGATGGATGGATGGATGGATGGATGGATGGATGGATGGATAGATAGATAGATAGATAGATAGATAGATAGATAGATAGATAGATAGAAGACAGATACATACATACATACCTAGGTAGGTAGGTAGGTAGGTAGGTAGATAGATAGATAGATAGATAGATAGATAGATAGATAGATGCATGCATGCATGCATGCATGCCTACCTACCTACCTAGGTAGGTAGGTAGGTAGGTAGATAGATAGATAGATAGATAGATAGATAGATAGATAGATAGATAGATAGATAGATAGATGGATGGATGGATGATAGGATGGATAGATAGATAGATAGATAGATAGATAGATAGATAGATAGATAGATAGATAGATAGATAGATAGATAGATGGATGGATGATAGGATGGATGGATGGATAGATAGATAGATAGATAGATAGATAGATAGATGGATGGATGGATGGATGGATGGATGGATGGATGGATGGATGGATGGATGGATGGATAGATAGATAGATAGATAGATAGATAGATAGATAGATAGATAGATAGATAGATAGATGGATGGATGGATGGATGGATGATAGACTAACAGATTCTGAGTACACATGCACTTTATATAAAGACTTATTTCAAAGAATTGGTTTATAGAATTGTAGAGTTGGCAGATCCGCATGCTCTGCAGAGCAGGTTACAGGTTTAAAGAACCAGACAGGAGCTGGCGTTGGAACATTCAAGAATGTCTCTTTCTCTGGGAAACCTTAGCTTTCATCCTTAAGATTCTCCAATTGACTGCATGAGGCCCACCTCATACTGAATGCAAGTTTCTTTACTTAAAGCCACCTGACCGAAGACACCAACCACATCTACCAAACACTGTCAGACTGATTCCCACACTCAACACTGGCCAACAGTGTTCTGAGCCCAGCCAAGTCAACTTATAAAAAAAGATCGTTAAATTTTACCAACTTACACTTAAAGCTGTATTTGTATTTCTATACAAAACTACAACCGACATAAACATCTGAAGAAATATTTTGAATCATCACAGTTCCAAGTTGAGATTTCAAAGGTTTTTATTGACGTTATCTATGTTATATGTGTATGTATCTATGTACCAAATACACATGCAGAAGTCAGGGACAATCTACAGAAGTGAGTAATCTCCATCCACCATGTGGGTTCCAGAGACTGAACTCAGGTCATTCGCTTAATGACAACACTCTGACTCTCTGAGCCATCTCACTGGTCCCTAATTTCAAAACTAAACACA
Organism: Tokudaia tokunoshimensis; assembly: GCA_036184795.1. Classification (NCBI taxonomy): domain Eukaryota; kingdom Metazoa; phylum Chordata; class Mammalia; order Rodentia; family Muridae; genus Tokudaia; species Tokudaia tokunoshimensis. Next base: position 61,538,193 of record BTHU01000018.1, on the reverse strand, counting down.
AAAATTCTATAATATATCTCAGATTCCCCCAACACACACACACACACACGCTCATGTGAATACTCACAGATATACACATATGTGCATAAGCACAGTGTGCATACACATGCCTGTGCACTCTCCTGAGTGCAGCGTGCATGTACCCATACACATGCATGCATGCACACACGTGCACATACTCATACACACATGTACAAACGCATGGATACAGGTGCAGGTGCATGTGTAACACATACACACAACTCATCAGGCAGAAAAGTTACTGTCAAGGATGCCATCAGTTCACACTCACTTATCTTTCAATCTTTTATAGTTCACACAACAGATTTCCATAATACTTCTGATTTTTTTAAGGTCACAGGAAACCATACCCATGCCTTAATAACAAATATTCATTTTTTTTTCATTTCTACACAACTTCCAGCCCCTTTCTGTTACTGACACGAGAGCTGTTTGTGCTGCCAGGCTCCATCTTTCTGTTCACATCAGAACCGCTGCATGCTATCACAACAGTGCTCACATTCATGCCCAAGCTAAACAACATGTCTCCGAAACCCAAAGGTATCCACCTTGAGTGCCTCAGGAACACGGGACTCGTGTTTGGGTTAGGTATTAATCAAATGACTTGATTTTTCCATCAAAAGTAGACCATCTCTTGAACAAAAAAAAAAAAACAAAAACATGTGTTGCAACCAGCCCTCTGCTCAGTGGTCAACAGCCTGAGAGCAGAGCTGTATTTTTAACGGTGTAGCTCACCAGCAGTCAGTCCTTGAAGCCCAGAAGCCTGCTGGAGCCTTGAGCATGTCAGGAGCCTATGTGAGCAGAGCCGGCAATGTTTAACAAAGTGCCCAAGGCTGTAAACTCTCAATGGATGCCAGTTAAATCAAAAGAGAAAGAATAAATTGTTCTTCTGTAGTGGGTTGGGAGAGGACATTGCCATCAGATCAGGGCGTTGTATATATGTGGGTTCAGTTTATTTTAAAGACTGATATCATTTTTGGGTTTTTTTTGTTTTTTAAGACAGGGTTTCTCTGTGTAGCCCTGGCTGTCCTGGAACTCACTGTGTAGACCAGGCTGGCCTCAAACTCAGAAATCCTCCTGCCTCTGCCTCCCAAGTGCTGGGATTAAAGGTGTGCACCACCACGGCCCGGCTGACTGATATCATTATTATAGACATTACAGTCACTCAAAATGGTGCTTTCAGATATCTTTACAATGTCCTTAACTAAAGTGAATCATTACTTGTGAACAAGAAGCCTACAGGACAGGAGAATGTGATGGAAATGCAATGCTGGATCTATCCATCATAGCTCTTATCTATGTATCTCTACGCATACAAAGCAGAAAGGGTCCAGGGTAATCAGTATGAATGGGGACCCTGAATCCAAGGGTTGGCGGAGAGCTGACACCAAATTACAGTTGGGCAACCAATGGAATAGCCAAGCCACCAAACCCCTGGGAGGTGGGTGAATGGGGAATCCGGTCAGGATATCCTCACAGATGGTACAAGGGAAGACAGTACAAGTTCTGAGAAGAAACACAGGCTGTCTGCTTGCACATGATTAGGTTTTTATCCAGTACTCAGAGCTGTGAGGAAGGGTCTGAGAGCAGTACCTGAGGAGGGCGAGATGAGCCTATGTCCGACACCAGTGTCCGGGCTTGGTGGCCCTTATATAAACCATGCACTGCAAGGGCAAGCTGGTCTATAGGCCCTATATGCTGCTGCACATAGCCCTGGAGACATTCTCTATGGCTCCCATTGGCCTCTAGTTCCCCACTCATATCAAAACTGAGAATAACAGACCATAGACAGAAAACTATAATATCGGGAGAAGGGGTGGTGTCTTCTCTCATATCTTACATCTTGAACAAAGTTTCCCTTCCCCTCCTTTCCCCAAGTCTCTCCTCCTCACCTCCACTTTCTCCCAGAACCACCCCTCTCTCTGTCTCCACTCAGAAAAGAGTTGGCTTCCCAGGGCCATCAACCAAACACAGCATGACAAGCTACACGAGGACCAGGAACATCACATTAAGGCTGGACAAGGCAAGCCAGTGGGAGGAAAAGAGTCTCACACGTAAGCAAAAGAGTCAGGGACAGTCCCTGATCCCACCACTGAGATTCCCACAAGAACACCAAGATGGTCAGCCGTAACACATATGTAGAGGACCTAGCTAGACTGCTAATTTTAAGCATTTTTTCTCAACTAACTTGTCTCTTTTTCAGACTTTTCTCTTCACAATACTAACTTGCCTGTTCTGATACCCTCACAGCCACTAGAGGGCAGCCTAGAAGCCACCCCATGCCTAATCTCCTATCTCGTGCTTTCTTACTGGCTTCCAGATCTCATCTTGTCAGCTTTAAGTGGCCTGCCAAAGTCTGGACTGTCTGCTAAGACACTTCCTTAATTCACTTCTCCCAGATGCCCCAGTGTCCTTCACAAGACATAGTCACTGTCAGTCCTTCTCAGCCTTGTCCCTCATAAGATGAACCTGGGAACTATGAAGAGACACCATTGGCCAAGTCCTATCCCAAAGATCATGGCTTACTTTAGCTGGTACTGGCCATGGGCACAAATGCCACAAACAATCTGTGTCTCAGCAGTTGCTACCAATGAGCAGAGTATATAAGGTTAAGTGTGGCGATGTGTAACTTCAAGAGAATCTGAGTTTACGGCCAATCAGGTCTACACAGCAGCTTCCAGGCCAGCTAGGGCTACATAGTGAAACCCTGCCTCACACTCACTCACACACACACACACACACACACACACATACACACACACCAGAAGCACTGAGCCCATCATGGCCATGACAGGAATCATCGACACCCAGCGGACATAATTAAGTACGTTTGGTTAGAGCAGGAGTGTTCAAGGCTGACATTGTTGAAAAACAAATGTCCAATTTCCTGACTTGGCTAATGAATCTTAGCTCATTCATCAGCTGGGTGTTCCCAGGTTAGCAGTCAAGCTCATCTGCGTAGCAGCAGGAGCCTGCTTGGGGGACTCAGCTCCACACTGTTCACTCTCCCTGCGTGCTCATGAAAAAGTGATGCAATTATCAAAGAACAGTCTGTTTCGAATCGGGGCTTTAAAGTGTACAGCAGATGATGATCAGGATATCTTCAGGGATGCACTAAACTAGAAACTGCTTATCGTTACAGCTGAAAACAAGCAGTCTGGTGTGGTGCTGTGCTGGAGCCCAATGCATTCAAAGTTCAATGGGAGGAAATCCAACACACAAACCAGATTTTGCTTGCATGAGAGTCCATCCCCACCCTGTAACTATGTGTCTCAGTCAGGGTTTCTATTCCTGCACAAACATCAGGACCAAGAAGTAAGTTGGGGAGGAAAGGGTTTATTCAGCTTACACTTCCACATTGCTGTTCATCACCAAAGGAAGTCAGGACTGGAACTCAAGCAGGTCAGGAAGCAGGAGCTGATGCAGAGGCCATGGAGGGATGTTCCTTACTGGCTTGCTTCTCCTGGCTTGTTCAGCTTGCTTTCTTATAGAACCCAAGACTACCAGCCCAGGGTTGGCACCACCCACAAGGGACCCTCCCACCATTTATCACTAATTGAGAAAATGCCCCACAGTTGGATCTCATGGAGGCATTTCCTCAAGGGAGGCTCCTTTCTCTGTGATAACTCCAGCCTGTGTCATGTTGATACACAAAACCAGCCAGTAGATGATGAAACCTTGGTTAGCAATAGAGATGACCTGAAACAGAACTTAATATTACTTTAGGTCATATACATAAAAATGGAGAAACTCTCTTTGCTAATGGTTGCAGTACATTCCTGAAAATAACTAACAGGGATATTGAAAGGCAAAAAATTGTATTTTTGAGCCATTCACAGACATTTACCTATTCATGATAAAGTGTAGCAATGTTTATCTAGGGATATGATACACATATACATTTAAACAAGTAAAACTTGTTGAGGGCCTACTTAATACAGGGATCCCCCATCTTATATATAGCCTCCATTTTGTACTAAACTACATTCTAAGGAACAACTGAATTCCCAGAAACAGCTTCTGGCCCTGGGTCCCCCATATAAATGCAGACCACAATATCTCACCCTAAGTTTTGTTGGTCAGCACCCAGTCAGGACTGAACCCCAGCAGCTGCTAAAGACTCTGATTGTCTGGTCTCAATCCAGGCCAAGTTATCAGGAAAACCATCTGAGGTACTTGACAGATAATAACCAACTTGAAGTGTGAGGCATGAAAATGGCTGGAAACACACAATATTCGAACATACTCAAGTGGTTGTCTCCACCCTCCCCCTCCCCCACCTTTTTGTGGTTTTATGCTTTAAAAGGTTGCTCTGTCCCACCCCCTGCTCACATGGTATGGATTCTGAACCCAGACATCTCCCGGATATATTGGCTTTTTGAATAAAGAAAATTTTGTTGGTTTGAACTTGGTTTTTATAGTGGATTATTCCCAAATTCTTGCACTCTAACAGAACTCAACTACCTGGAGACATAAGGTTGCCTTTGATGCCATCACTAAAATCACATCCTACTGTGGGCAAGGAGGTCTGTAACTCCAACACTCAAGAGACTTGAGACAGAGCCAGGCAGTGGTGGCACATGCCTGTAATCCCAGCACTTGGGAGGCAGAGGCAGGCCGATTGCTGAGTTTGAGGCCATCCCTATCTATAGAGTGAGTTCCAGGACAGCCAGGAATACACACAGAAACTTTGTCTCGAAAAAAAGAAAAAAGAAAGAGAGAGACTTGAGACAGGAGTGAGCGGCCTCAAAACCTTGGGAATAAAAATTTTCAATTCCCTGGGAAGCAAACTAGACTCCTCAGAAGGAGCCACTGACAAGGCATCTTTGGTCAGTGACCACCCCGAACTAGGAAGGATAGCTCCAGAACTGAGTCAACTCCTGGGACACCTGGCTGGAGGAGATTCTGAAATTCTTTATGGTCTCACCAATTATAATGAAACCAACATAGCAGTCAATCAAAATTGTACTAACATCACTGCTTTGTCCCTACCAATCATATTAGAGGTGACCCAACCCTTCTGGAAAATTCCCTTAGTCCTGCATTAAAGGGGACTTGTGAGGCCCTCTGGACGTCGCCATTCTGACAGATGTTTGATCCCTTCATGCTGGCAATTTCTGAAGAATGAACGATCTTCACCTTTGCACACTATTTGAGTCTGGGGTCTTCCTTCAGTGATTCTTGAACCCTACCAAGGATGATTGTGAATTTAAAATCAGCCTGGACCACACACACAGCAAGGTCAAGATTAGTCCGGGGCATAGCATAAAACATTGAAAAAAAGAAAAATCAAAGTCAGATACTATATAATATTGGAGAATCCATTAAGGGAGATGGGACAAACTTTCCCTTGACCAAACTGTAGCAAAATTTATACAGCAATGAACTAACATAGCATTTAATTTTACTACTTTAACTTAGCCCCTTGGCATCCTGGAACACCAGCTTCATTCTAAGTCTGAGGTTTGGCAGAAAACTGCTCCCTCCCTTCTACTGACACACTTGCTTTTATATTTTCAACAATCAACCTCTTTGCCTTTTTAAATGGAAATAATGTCCCCATTCCATTTCCCTTTACTGAGACTCCATTGAAGCGGAGCTGGGTTCTGCCCTCTTCTAAAACAATAGTCTCTTCCCAGTTAATAGAGTTATTTTTTAAAATTGTTAATTAAATGGCAATTGTTAGAAACAAATGTGCCTCATTACTCAACGAGAAAGGAATTAGCTTCTACATTAACCTGTGTTCTTTTCATGAACACATTTTTTACCCTTTTCTTCTTTCTTCTTAAGGTTTTAAGCATGAAAAAGTTCACTACTAAAATATAAAAAAAAAAAAATTTAAATTGGAACATCTACCCAACAGTCTATCACTCAGTACAACTCTCCTAATTCCCTTCCAATACATTTCTTGTACAGAGTTTTAAATCAAGAAACCAAATGTGTGTTAGTATTAAAGTGTGCCTAAAGGTTAAAGCAGATGATGTGTAAAAGCTGAATTGTCTATAAGCAAAACTAATAATCCATATATTTCAATAAATTTGTTAAAAACAAAGATACTCTAAGGATTTGTTGTTTAGTTTCCTCTGAAACTGGAACTTTCCATCCCAGAGGAAGCTCCTTAACAGGAAGGTAAACAAATCAAAAGAGCTTCAGGAAGTCTCTGAAACTTAGCAAATTCATTAGGGCTTTAGGCCTCTCCTCCCTGTCATCCCCCTCCCCCTCCCCCCTTCCTCAGAGTAAGCAATAAAGCTCCTGAGAGTCACTGTCAGAAAAGCCACACTGCAAAGACTCTGAGATAAGACCTAGCTGCTTGGAAGAGATTTAGAGGAACTGAGTCATTTAGAAAGGACACTTTCCAACGGGTTGAGCTGCCCACAGGCTGGCTGTTCAGTGAGCTCCAGGTTCCCAACATTTGTGAGCTGTCACCCAAGCTGAGGTGGACATTAGGGAGATAAGCAACACCTCCCCCTATTCCTGTACTACTCCCGTAAGCAACACCTCACCCTATTCCTGTAAGTAATGTCAATAAGATGCATAGCCTCACCAAGCTGGACTTTGGTGGTGAGAGGGATGAGACAGGCTGACTCCATGCCAGGCTTCAAATTGGCAGTTGAGGAGACTAGGCCTAAATTTCTGTTTCCAGGAACTGGGCAAGTCCAGGCAAGTCCAGGCAAGTCAGTTTAAACACACAAAACAAAACAAAACAAAAAAACACCAGGCTTTAGGCAGCTAGTCAGAAACTAGAAGGTGCCCAGTCACCGAGTCTAAAGGAAGGACAATGGATCAGCAAATTTCCAGACCTCCCTGGTAACAGGTTCCAGCCCCCACACCCAGGTAATGGAATGCCCTTAGAGATGGAGTAAGCCAGCAGTCACCTACCCACTGAATCCCCTAATGTGCTTTAAATCTAGTCTGCAGGCTGATTTGGTTGTCTTTCTATCCTGGTAATGGGGAGACCCCAGCATGCTAGACTTCTGAAAAATAAAACACTCTGCGTTTACTTAACTATTTGCATCCGGGTTACCATTCTTCAGCAAATCATGGACCCTTACAATGCGGCATCTGATATGCTTTTCCCCTCCTCAGTGACTCAGATACAGGCCAGATTAGACCAGATTAAAAGCAGATAAAGGCAGGTTTGTTAGGTGGCAGCTCTCAGGTGGGTTCTCCAATCTTACAGGTGGAGGCCAGTGAAGTCAGGTATCCAGGCTAAAGTGAGGGAGCTTTATAGACTTAGGCGAGGAGTGATGACGTGTCAGCTAGGAGCTGGCCTCGTGTCCATACATGGTCAAAAACTGAGCCCCTGGGTGGGCAGTCTTGGGGGTCAGGGGAAGGGAGGATGCTGGGAACACAGATAACAAGGAGGGATGACATGTTAGCCTGGAGTTTTCTCCGAGTGGACAGGGGAGTTTTCTCTGTGAGAGTTGGGGGAAGGAGGGCAGAGGCTGTTTCCCAGCTTGTGTGGGGAAGGCTAGGATGATCAGCCATTCCAGCCTAGCAGTACATAATTTGGTCTGCCATATCTGGGGTGAGTTTCCCCAGTAAAAGTTTTGTCACACATCAGGGTTTCTACATTTGAAGACTTAAAGGACATAGGTTTGGGCTGCATCTCATAAACTCATACTAGCTAGAAATATCATTAATTTCATAATTTACTACTTCAGACTTGCTGAACCTCTCAGCTCAGCAACACAGCATGCCTCAGAGACTAGGCAGCTACTTCTATTATCCCGCAGCTGACTGGGGCTGCAGCTGTTTACCCAGAAAATATCACACTGCAAAGCTATAGCCCAGGCAAAGGTCAAAATTCAAAATCCTAAGTAAATCTCCTCCTAAATGTGTGGCACGGCGATACAGTTAAAAGAGAAATCACTTGAAGTCTGGCCCATAAGCATTTGATCATTTGGACCTGTATTATCGATACAGTTTTCATGTTCAGCACAGACAGTATTAAACACAATAGGAAGTCAATTCAATGTTCTATCATTTGTCTCCCTTGTCAGTGGGCTTTATCATATTATTGCACAGCATTTGCCACTAGCCACCACACTGGCAAACCCTAGTAGAGAAACTAAGCCAAAGGCATGTTTGGAGTCCAAAACAGACTAAGCACGCTATGGTGTCAAACCCACTCCTGATACAATGGATCCAATCAATATATGCTGTGAACACTCAGGGCATTGAGAAGGAAAGCTAAAGAAGACAGGACTCTCATTGCTGTGCAGAGATATGCTATAATTAACAATAAAACAAAGGTAGGATACTACAAAACCAGGAAAATACTATAGGAAAATGACCTAACCATTGAAATTTAAAATGGGGAGCGCTTTAGCAAAGGCAAGAGTTAGAAGAAACAAGGTGGTAAGAGCACTGAGGTGAGAGAGACAAGGATGCTCTCAAGGTCATCAAACTACCGGAACTAAGACGGGAAGAGGAGACAGACTAGAGAGAGCAAAGCCTGAAATGCCCACAAGAATCCATTCCCCTCTACACATTGGTGGAGACAGCTTGAACTTAATCTCAGGTGTGAACGGAAGCTATCAATTATCCCAAGCTTGGCCGTCAGATGCTGCAGATTCTCATCTTTTAGAGTAAGCGGACATCAGCATGGAGCCGTGATTGATAAGGCAAGACCCGGATGAAATTAGAACCATTAGAGGCCTTTGTAAGGAGTCAAGCAAAATACAAAGGCCACGTAGAAAAAAAAAAATCAACAAGAGAAACGAGGGCATTGAGATAGTCAGGAGCAAACCGATCATATTGGTGAGTGGACAAGTGTGGTCAGAGAAATTTAGGATTTAAGGAAATACCTGACGTCTGCTCCAGCAGCTGGCCATGCACTTGAAGGAGCACCACTCAGCAAATGCAGAAACCAGGGAGGTGGGGCAGATTAGAAGAAAAATGGCTTGTAAGATTGAGCTTTTGGCACCTGTGAAGCCCCTGTGAGAGCTGCATAAACTGGTTTTGCAGGGGCTCTAGCAGGCTCTAGCATGGCAAACACAGCTCTTGCGGGCCTTGACCTTATACCCAGTTTCCTCTCCCTTGCTAAAAACCATTAGATTACATTCCTGAAGTGTTGTGGATTGGCCTGGTGCTGTTCTTCTGAACCAATCCCCTAATGAAGAAAGCAGCCAATCACTGGGAGAGTAGGCGGGACTTCCGGGTTGGACGGCGAAAGAGAGGAAGCAAGAGAGAGTTACTTCCTTTTGGAGCTGGGACAGCAGAAGGGTTAAGATGTAGCCGCTAGAGTTTCCTAATACCAAGGCAGATCCACAAGGATTCACCACCGGAGGGATCAGATTTTAATAACGCTTACAAGATTAGGTTTTAGTTGTTGCACCCAGAGATTGAGTTACCATTGTTTCTGAACTAAGTTTGTGTTGTGTTTTCCTTCACACAGCAGCTCATCTGGTTTCAAGAGAAAGGTATGGCGGCCAAACGTGAGTTTGCCTGAGGTGCTCCACAAAGGCTGCAGAGGATTTGAAGCATGAGGTTGGTGTGGTAGCAACTGGCCAGTGGGAACTTAGCGAGCTGGGTGGAGACATTTCCAGAGCTCCAGGCCATTGAATCTCCATGAATCTCCAGTGCATGGCTGGCCAGGCCATGGGGGCAGAGAATTAGAAGTACGGGCACAGGAATGTTCCGGGTTGACCTTTTCAATATTTCCCACAACACTGAAGCTAGCCACCAAGGTCTCTTCCCTTATATGTCCACTTCCTCCTCCTGAGACTGACTACCAAGGTCCAGCTATCAAAGTACCGAAGTCCAGCAATCAAAAATCCTCCTTTAGCTACCCTAATTAACATGCCCAGCCAAAATCAAATACATCCTAACACAGGGTTTTACTTTTTACCTTTGTAAACATCCTTTGCCTATGGGCCACGTCTGTCTTCTCTCTATCCGGAGGCAGTTCTTTGTCCTTTTAGGGAAAATACCTCCCCCCCACCACCACATGTTCCCTTCCCCTTCTCCCTCATCCTCTGTCTCCTGTGTTTGTCTCCTAGTCCCTGCCCTTTGTCCCTTTGGGGAAAATATCTCCTTTGTGCTGAGAACTTAGTCTTGGCCTGTTTTGTGCCAACTTTGAGGTCCCTTTCAGGTTGCATTGAGGTAGGTGGTCACATAAGCCAAAGGTGGGTTTGTAACTCTAGCAGAGATGCTACAGGAAGAAGAAAAGAAGATTAGAGTCAACAACTGACAGAACAAGGTCCATAAATGAAGTTACATGAGAGTTCTGATTGATTGTGAGAAAACTCAAAGAAACCAGGTCAACAGTCCTGTGATCTCAGCTCTCCAAAGGACTGTGGTTGAAATGTGCTTCCATGTCCCACCCAGGTATAGTAATTAGGAGTTGGTTTACTTCTGATTGCACATTGTGGTGGTTTGAATATGCTTGGCCCAGGGAGTAGCACTATTTGTAAGTTTAGCCTTATTGGTGTAGATGTAGCTTTGTTGGATGAAGTGTGTCACTGTGGGCGTGGGTTTTAAGACTGCCTGGAAGCCAGTCTTCTCTTAGTGGCCTTCAGATGAAGATGTAGAAATCTCAGCTCCTCCTGCACCATGTCTGCCTGGATGCTGCCATGTTCCCACCTTGATGATAATGGACTGAACTTCTGAACCTATAAGCCAGCACCAATGAAATATTGTCCTTATAAGAGTCACCTAGGTCAGGTGTCTCTTCACAGCAGTAAGACCCAAACTAAGACACCTATCATCTTAATATTACTCAGATGAGGTTTCCAAGCTCTGGTTGTCCTTGTGACTGTACATAAACTAAACTCACATAAACACACTAATGCTTTGATCTGAATGAGATACCTAAGCAGTGACTGTTACAGCTTGAACTCATGTGACCTTTGCTCATGACCTTGCTTAACCCTAAGAATATAAATTGTCTGATGCTCTGAATAAAGTTGGCTATTGATTGAGACTTTAGTCCACCTCATTTTTAGGCTCCATTCTCCCAGGTTCACACCACCAACTATAGCAGTAACAGTCAACCTCACAGGAATAATAAAAAGAAAAGAAATGCACGGTTTAAAGAGAGAGGGGTTCCAGAGATAGAAAATACAGGACAAAATTTAACATGATTTCTAAAAATCAGAAAATGGAGTACAATAAAAAGTTCAAAGGAGAACTGAAACTATGAAATGCTTAAATGAGGTTAAGAAATAAGAATAGAAATATGTCAGATTGAACACTAGAATTTCTGGTCACAACAAGGACACTTTCAGAGGTTAAGAAGACACCAACATGGGAGAGCAGTAAGTTGGGCCCATATATAGGAATGAAGCAAATGAGATCTGGAGTGTAGGCAGTAATTTTAACAAGAAGCATGGCTGGAATGAGATGGAAACAAAACCCACCAATAATTAGACAACGTGGGAGCAAAGAGAGAGAGACATAATCTCCTGTTTAATAAAACTGATGGAACATTATCAGCTTGGTGGCTAATTTCCCAAGTGACTTGATTTCTCTGTAAGTGACCTGGGTGCAGCAATGCTATTGTGGGCACAATGTGCACACACAGTGACTGCTCTGTTAATGATATATTACTAACGAGCAATGCATGAGCCAATTATCAGAATCAGAGGAGTATAAATAATATGAATGCAGCCAGGGTTGGAGATTATAGAAACAGCCAGTGTCACAGTTCAAGACGAAAGAAGCATCTGAGTTTCATTGCATATGATACCGAAAGCAAGACATTATAGTACTTCAATGAAGTTCTAATTTATGGGCTTTAGCTTCTCCACCAAGAATGACAAAATAAATTTGAACTCATCCAGAACTGTGATGGATGGATCACACCTTCCTGGAACATTGTGATGCAGAGAACTCAAAAACTGTGTCTTCACTCGGTAGAGCAGAGCATTTTAATGGGGTCATCAGTGTTTCTAAGATGTGCTGAAGTAGACCTTCATACAGACAGCTACATACAGTCAGACTGTGGAATCGTTTGTGTATATAGTGCTTTAAAGATGATGCATCATTATATATGTTACGTGATATTTTACTGAAAAGAGTTTAAATTTTCTATGATGAATTTAAAGTTGCAGAGATATTTGTCTATGGCTGATTTCAGGGTTTTTTTCTCATTAAAAATATCAAACTGTCTAAAACATAAAAGCAATGTGCTGGAAACTTGGAAATGGTAGCATTTTTATAGGAATGTGTTTAAAGTATATAAATGAACAAAAGATTCATGTTTCCCCACCACCTCTGTTTATATTTACACTTCTTTTTGAGACAGAGTCTCTCTCTCAGTATATAGCTAGCCCCCAACACTCACTGTGTAGACCAGGTTGGTCATTACTCAGCAGAGTTCCACCTGCCTCTGCCTCCTGAGTGCTAAGATTAACGGTGTGTACCACCATGCACAGCCTTCTCTCCTTACACTTCTAAATACTTGAGTGACTTTTTAAAATCTCACTTCCACAGTGCACTGTGGACAGTCTTTCATTAATATCCCAAGACTGCTATGAGGGTAATTATTCTTAATACAACTTGTTATTAGTCTTAGTGACAAATGAGAACTAGAAATGCACAAAGAGAACAAGTTAGTTTCCAGAGGCTACAGAGCAAACAAGAAATGGATGTCGATGTGTCTCCTTGACCAACCAGATGGAAGGTGGTTTGTATAGCTATCCCACAACAGCCTATGTGCTATAGGTTTGGTTATGAACTTAGACAGCTACCATTAGATACTGGAACACTGGGAGTGGGGAGCAGTAGGTCAGTGGATATTTCCCATTGAAAGGGATATCAGCACTCTAATATTCTCATCTGTTCTCTTGCTTTCTGATTGCATCTTCCTCTACTGTGTGATTTTATCATTATCCACTGCCTTGCCATCTGCCCAAATACAACAGGGCCAGTGACCATCCACTGAAACTTTGGACCCTTGACTATTAAGTTAAATTTCCAAGGTCTTTGTGCCAGGAAAAGAAAGCAAATAATAAAGTCTCTGTCCTACTGCTGTGATAAACCATCCTGGGAGAGGAAAGAGTTTATTTGGCTTACAGATTATATATCCATTATCCTGAAAGGCAAAGGCAGGCACTGAAGACAGGAAACAGGAGACTGAACTGTAGCAGAAACAGTGGAGGAAGGCTGATTATTGGCTTGCTATTTCTAGCTTACTCAACTTCTTTTCATACAGCCTAGACACATCAGCCTAGGAGAGGTGTCACCCACAGTTGCCTGGCCCCACCCATAATCATTAATCAAGAAAATGCCATCACAGACAGGTGCTCAGGACAATCTGATGGAGGCAATTCCTCCATTGAGGCTCCTTGTTCCCAGGTGACTCTGGCTTAAATCAATGTGATGAAATCTTTGTCAGCTGACCAACACATAAGACCTGATTTGGAATAGTTGCTTAGGCAATTTTAAATCTTATAATCATTTAAAAAGAGGTAAAACCAAATATTTAGTCCAGAAGAAGTGCTATGAGAAGTCACACATGGCGTGTAACCAAACATCACTGTCACGTTTTCAATACTGCAAAAGGACTTTAGGAAGTCCTGAAACATCAGATCTGTGCATGCTCCCCTCTCAATACTAAATGCTAATTTTAATAATCAAATCATATCTGCTTGAATCTCCATGTTTAGTCACATTCAAGACTATGAATTGGTGTGCTTGAATCTTAACTGAACACGTAAATTCCCTCCAGATCCTCAACCACAAACGAGAAATCTAGATTCTAAGAGTTTTGACTCTTTTCCGTGAAGCACATCTTAGAAATTTTAGGTCTATTCTTTCCCTGCCTTTAATAGTTACCAAAAAGCAAGGGTTCTTAACAGACAATGCACTGACTGGAAACATGTCTTAAACATATTCACCTTCTAACTCTGGCCAGATACATCCCCCTTCCTTATCTACCTAACTTTATATCCCTTTTTGCAACCATTCAAGACCAATTGTTCCTGCCTAAATATCTTGAATACATGGCCTTCTGTTGGAACATGATTGATTTTAATATCATTTGAGAAGGCAAGAAACTCAAGTTCAATGCCTGCCCTACACCTCACAAGCTCTTGGGGACTAGGGAACTTTTCCTAAATTTCTCGAATTTGGTTTTCTTGTTTGCACTGGAAACTGGTGAGTTTATTCAAAGTTCATTTGAGATCTAACCAAGGTCAATATCACAAGTGACGTAACAGTCAGGGGAGAGTAGGAGAAACTGGCACACACTCTACAGAGGTAAGGCAGTCTCCAGGAAAGGAATTGCACTGTTGTACAAGATAACAAAAGATTTGAGTGCAGTGGCCATTATAATTACAACCTCATCTTTTCCTACACATGTGAAATACTATTACTTTACAGTTGGTTATCAACTTGGATTATATAAACTATTGATGGACTACTGCAAAATTCAAATATTTTCCCAGACATATACAATTGTTTGATTAAGCATTATTTGTATTATAATTTGACAAAACACACCTAAATCTGTTTATGGGAGTAACACAGTATTATGACAGATGTATACAATATATCATTGTTACCCTTACTTACCATGCTGTGCAATAAACTCAAAGAATTCTGACAGAAACTTTGTACTCTTTGATCAATAGGTAAAGAATATATAATTATTATTCAAAGTATAACAATATATAAATGCCATTTACAACAAAAAGACCAATTGGAGTAGTTACACTATAATTGGAAGAAAACTAGACTTCAGTGCTTAAAAGTATTTGTCATCATCGCTTACAGGTATGTTTGTACTCCAGTGAGTTAATTAGCCTCAGAAAACAGAGTCTACCTTCATATATTTAAAACAGATATAACACACTGACACTCTCCAACCCAAGATATCAAAAACTGGGAAGCCATCAGACCACACTTAATAAGGTTTAAATGAGAGGTTCCACCATATGCTCAGAGGTGTGAACACTTGACACCTAGTTGGTGGTGCTTGGTGGGAGTATCATCAGTGCTGGAGGAAGTCACAAGAGGTGGGTATTGAAGGTTCAGAGCCACATGCCATCCCCAGTTCCCTCTTTCTGTTTGATGTTCGCAGTGCACGATGTGAGCCCTCAACACCCTGCTCCTTCCACTGACCTTCATTCCACCATTATCTACTCCAATCCTCTGGTATCATAAACCCTAGGAAACCATTTCTTCTATTACTTGTCTTGGCCACAGTATTTTATCATAGCAATAGAAAAGTAACTAGTACTGAAAGCAAAGAAAGCTAAATGGGAACTCTCCAGGGGACCACTGCAGTGGTACTAATCTTGAGGAATTACAGAATATGCGCTGTGGACAATTCCAGGAGCAAAGGACTCTGAAGAAACTGAGCTGCAGAAAGGTTTCTAAGCTTTTGGGAGCTTGCTTCCAGCGCTGCACCAGACTGTCAAAGGAAAATTGTTACTTAAGATTTTTCCCTTGTGCTTTTAGAGGTACAGGGATGGCCATGATAATTTTGGGGTACTCTGGAGCACTCTGGTCTTCACAAGCCATCACTTGGAGCATCTATTCTACAGAGCCCAATGTTACTGCAGACCACTGGAATAGCAGAAAGGAAAATGATTGGCTACAGCCCCTCCCAGACACCGTGTTATGGGCATGGGCATAAGGGAGTCTAAGAAGCAGCTGAGAAGTTGGCATTCCAGGACACAGCCTCACTGATAGATGAGACCTAATTAATTGCTCTATACATTTTCCTTCTGTCACCACTTAGGATTACTACATTATAGCTCCTTTCATCTAGTAAAAAAAAAAAATTACTCATATGTACAAAGTAGGGTCCCAAAATGGCAGTATTGCTGATGTCCTAAACAGGAGGACCCTGACCAGGTAAAAAGAAACCTACATTTGGCATTCCTCAGGAATCTCGTAAAGTAGATTTTGATTTACAGAGAAAGCCTTATCTGCCCCCCACTGGTCTATCTGGGCAAAGGCATCTACTTCTAGTCCTCAGGTGACAAATCTTTGAACAACCTTCTTCTGCCTTAAGAGCTCTCCCTCCCCAACTACCATATAAAATCTGCCTGTGTCCCTGATGAGCTGCTGTCCTCCACTGACACACTCCCTCAGTTTGTTCTTCCAATAAACTTTTTTTTCTACCCAGAGTGGTCTAATTCAGTGGTTTCACTGTGCCCTCATTTATAATTACCACCCCCTCCAAAAATATAATTTTAATAGACTGTAAAGATATCAAGAGTCAGACATCCATGGCAAAAAAACATTTAAAAGCCCAGAGGGATTTTAAAAATGTACTGACACTTAATACATTAAGGATTTAATGCAAAAGGCTGACAAAAAAGTAGTGATATGAGAAGAAAGGCATTCTTAACTGAAAACTGACAAGGAGAAGGAGGAAGAGGAGAAGAAAAGAAAAAGAGGAAGGAGAAGAAGAGGAAGGAGGAAGAGGAAGAAACCACGATGACAAGGATGACCATGCTGTTTGATGACTCCTTAGTGATGGACACACTTGAGAAAATCTCAGTTAAGAATATGTCAATAGAAACCTCCAATATTGAAAAGCAAAGACGGTTGAAAGAAAGAGAAACAAAGTTTCTAAAACAGTAGAAACAGTGTAACACATCCCTGCCAGCAGAAAAGAGCAGAAGAAATGTCACTATCAACAGTGCTAGACACAACCCAACAGGCACAGAATCACAGCAGAAACTCACTGGATAATGCCAATGGGACACCTAGAAAACTTTCCCTAAACCAAAGAAAATAAAGAAGTCTTAAGAGAAGCCTGAAGAGAGAAAAATAGAATGAATAGAGAAAGAAACCAGATGAGAAAGAATGAAATAAGTCCTGGGGAGACAGTTCAGTTCCAAATTGAAAGTAAGAAATGATCAAGTGTTTACTGTACAAGCATGAGACCCTGTGTCTTTCTTTAGAACTAACTTTTTTTAAAAGCTGGTCTTGGTGGTGCACACTTGTAATCAACCCAGCACTGGGGAGGCAGAGGCAGATTGATCCCTGGGCTCACTGGCCAGCCAAACTTACTCCTAGGCCAGTGTGAAACATCTCAAACAGAAGGAGGTAGATGGTATCTGTGAAATGATACTGGAGGCTCTCCTCTGGCCTCCATGTCACACACACACACACACACACACACACACACACACATATATTCTCACACCCACAGATGAAAACATATGTGCCCACCACAGAAACGTACATACACATAAAGAGTAGATGGAAAGATCCATTTAAAGTATTGAGAAACAACAACAACAACAACAACAAAAAACCCATCAATTTAGAATTTTGTACCTTGAAAGTAGACCTTTTAAGAAATGTTAAAAAACAGTTGTTTCAAAGAAAGGAATTATTCAAGTCAAATGCAGTTCTATAAAAGAGGGGAAATACATTAAGAAAGGAAACAGTACTAATGGTTGAGTCTGTCAGACTCATATGGTGAGGCTGACTTACATGGTGGTTTGATGAGGCAAGACCCATGGGAGAACACGAGATGTTTGGACAAAGTATAAACAGGACTCAATGGATGATGACAGCACACTTGCATAGTTAGCTTTGCATCACTTGGTCTCAGGTCTTAGCTGATCTTCACTTCATTGAGAGAGGCATGGCAGAGAACTCGTCCTGGTATCTAGACTGATTCTGGCTGCTCCCGCTGTCTCATGGGAATTCCTAGGAGGCTTAGCTGTTTCTACTGGATCATGCCACCACCACTGCTGATTCATGTTTGCTCTCCTGACACTACTGAACTAGACTGCTTGTATCCTGACCAAGAACTACTCCCAAACATGTCCACACCCCCTTGTCCTACTTCTCATCTTTTTTCCCTACCTATGGATGGTGGGCTAGAAGGGAACCCTCATTAAAAGTAGGTTTTAAAAAAAAATATAAACCTACAGGGCTGGGTAGGGCTTAAATGACCTAATGAACAAGATGACTTGGTAACTCACAAAGCAAGTGATCTTTAGGTGTTCAAAAAAATGTTTAAGAAAAAAAAATGCACGGTACTCAAAATGTCTCTTAAGAGCATAAAGGGAGCAGGAACAGAGACACGCAAAGGAAGATGGAGGCCTGAGGGCAGGAAGGCATCCAAAGCTCCTATTTATATTGCTATTACAGGTAATAGAGCAACTGCCTGCTTGACAGCACAATATTGACAGCTCCTAGGCAGTTGCTAAGCAGCCTGTTGAGACAGGTGTGATGGACTGTCATGTGAACACTGGTTGCTTTATATTTTGAATGACGTCAGTTACTGCCTTGCTTCGGGTTCTTCACGGTACCAGTTTCATTCTTGTTAATTTATATTATGGAAGCTCTACTTCTGGGTTCACTGGGTCGTGGTGAGCATTTGCTAAGGGCACTAGATCATGTCTTTGACTTAACACAAGAATTAATGAAACTACAACAGCAGAATTAAACCCATGGTATCTTCTACAGCACTTGAGAGGAAAATCAAATAAAGACTAAACGAAAGCCAAAAAAGAGGTATTGTACATGCTCAACAGAGGGAAAGAATACTGTTGATTCGGCCACAGATAATACGGGATCTGACATTTGCCATCTAATTACTGTGTAGATTCTGTTGCAGGCATCCACCAGTGTGCCAACTTACAGGTTACTGGAGGCCAGCCAGCATCCACAGGAGCTAATCACAGCAAAAAGGGGCATGTGAAAGAATCATCAAAGGTTGAAAAGGAAAATGATTGACACGAGAGCAGCAAACAAGGAGCAGTGAAGAACCATGGGGTGCAGTTAATAAACCAAAGACAAATAAGACTAAAGTCAACATCTGTAAGAGTGAAAATGTACAACCCCACACATGATGATAGTATCAGCAGCTATTATAGTCTCTCACTCTGTAGAGGAATTTGATCTGTAAATGACTGCTCTGGCAAGGGATCACATCCAAAGACCTACTACATCTCTGTGATCCAGTTGGAATGGAATGACATACCTTTATCCCCTCTGGGCAGGAATACAGACACACACTTAGTGCAGAATTTTAATCCCAAACAATGAAGGTAATGCTAGTTTGTAAAAAGGAAGTGCCCATGTTTTAAAGTGATGTCTAATGGAGGGGCAGACAATGGGAGAAATCAGAGAAAGAGCTGATAGAATGAGTAAGATATAGGATTCGTACAACTCTCAGGAGAACAGGAAAGACAGGGAATTTAAGGAGTAGTAGGTCAGAGAGAGAGAGAGAGAGAGAGAGAGAAGGAAGCAGTTTTACTGGATAGTTTTACAGAGACAGGTCGCAGATAAAGACAGAACACGCCAGATGATTAGAACAGATTGCCAGAGTTAGTTTGAAGTCAGGACAGTGAGTCAGTAAGAAGCCAAGAAAAGCCAGTATGAATCAGTCAGCTTGGAGAGGAGTTTGGGCCAGCACAGCTGAATTGAACAGCATCTAGAGTTCAGAAAGAGCTGGAACGGGTGACTTTATTCAGCAGTAATCCTCTGGAGATGACAATCACAGCTGGCGCTAAAAAGGTAAATTTACATCTCTCTCTGCATTCAGTGGTCAAAAGCAGGACCTACCTGCATGTAGCTAGAAGGTAACCAGGGCGTTACTGCCCCTTAGCCTTCACAGGAGCACTAATGAACATTCTATGCCCCTGTGCTTCTGATATCATGGACTCTGAGAACTTTGCTCTGTCTTCAAGTCACAGGAAATATCATGGGAATGTTCTGTGTAAGGATACTGCAGGGAAAGGAGCTCATGAAATGATCATGAAACTGTCTCTCTTCTCCATTAGAAAAATAGACATGGTTTCTAATTAAAAGAACTTCTACAGTATATATAAAATATATGGCAGGCTAAGCATGCAAGAAACTAGAAAACAAGAAAGAGTTGATATATGATGTTTGGACCATTTCAGAAGATCTCTTGCTCCCAGAAGACATTGGGGCTGGGAAGTCTGGGACTGAGATAAAGAAATACTGAGGGAGAGGGAGAGAGACATCGGGGGAGAGAGAAAACAAAACAAACAAACAAACAAAAAAAAACAAAACAGAAGGAAACCGAAAGTCAGAGAGGAATTTGAGGAGATTGACAGAGGAAAAGAGAAACAGAATAAAATAAAATTATAATTTTTAATTTTTAAAAGTTGAAACAAGATTTTTTTTTCTTATAGTATATTCTGATTACAGCTGCCCCTATGCCAACTCCTCAGAAAATGGGGGGCTGCATGAATGCACCCCACTCAGATTCAAGTTTCTTTATAGCTGAATTCATTAGAAAAATCCCCCATTTGTATCTGCATATAGAGAAATGTGTGTGTGTGTGTGTGTGTGTGTGTGTGTGTGTGTGTGTGTGTGTGTATGTGAGGAACATCCTCCCAGAACACATAAATTCTGTATGCATTTCTCTGCTTTCTTCTCAGTACTAATGGAGGATGGCCCGAGTCTATTCTCTAGGAAACAATCTTTCTTTCTTATATCTCCCCTCAGGCCTTTTTCTTTTCTTGGCTGAGTAATTGTTCCTTTTTGGCTTCTTTGTGATTCTAATTTTCTAAACTTTTAATTATCTTTATTGGTTTCCTGTGCATCCCCTGTAAATCTCTCCCAGCCCACTGGAGAGTAATCTAATAACAAGAACCGCATGCATATGCATAGATCAGCTACACGAGCCTCATTTCCTTTGGCCCCCACCATCTCCCTCATAGAGACGTTACAGTGACCAGATCAATGAGGGGAAAGCACATAGCCAGGCAGAGAAAACTGGACACGTGTATAGGCGAGAGTTCAGAGGCAGCACACATAGTGTAGAGGGTAATGCAGAAAAATGGGAGGGAGAAACAAAGTGGGAACCAGACTTGGGGCTGCTTGTTGCCATAGAAATTCCCTTTTCCTTTTACTTAATACAACCTAGTATAGAACCAGGTTAAATGGAGGCCAGTCTACCCACATAACAGAGTTTGTTCTGTAGCGGGTGGAGAAGTCTACACCTACATAAAGAGACTTGGAATATCTTCCAGTAGATGAGCCAGAGGAGAAAAAATGACTGCTAAACTAGGACACAAGTCACAGAAATTGAAGGTTGAACACATCATACACAGTCGTCACTAATGGACAAGGGAAGAGGAGCTGAAGATTGAGACGGAAACGGAGGATCCAGAACATAAGGGAGCACAGATGAGGAGAGCCGCACCCCAGGGGAGTGTGTTTGCTACGGGTGGAAGTTTGTGCCCTCGCCAGTTTCATATGCTGAATTTTTAACCTTCAAGGTTGATGGTACAGGAGTCAGGACTTTGGGATGATTGGATTAAGGTGTGACTCATTGTAAATGAAACCAGTGCCTCTAAAGGAACCTTCGAGAGCAGAATTCTCAACCTTCCTAACGCTGCAACCCTTTAATGCAGTTCCTCATGCTGTGGTGACCCCCAGACGTTAAATTACTTCATTGCTACTTCATAACTGTAATTTTGCTGCTCAAGAGACTTGCCTTGCAGGTTTCACCGTCTGACGACATGACTCTACTATGCCAGTACCTTGATCTTGGACTTCCCAGAGTTTCTATAGGTCTACAAGTCATACCGTTTACGGAATTACCACAGTTCAAATGGCCGGGCGCTGCAAAGGAGTGCTGGAGTCCCTGTATGGTCACCACCACAATGGACCTAGGGGAAATGCATCCATCTGAGAGGAAAGAGTAGACAAACTGCCTCGAGCTGAGAAGTAAATACTGAGAAATAAAACCGCTTTTGCCTAGGCGTTTTATGGTGATATGAGAAATGGCATGAGACACTAAATTAAGGGAGATTTAAAAGGCTGAGAAGGAGTTTGACTGTGGGCGAGTGCGATACACAGAGGAGAGAGAGCAGAAGATGGGCAAAGTCTCATGAAGCATTATATTTTTATGGGTTTAAACACATCATCACCTGGCAAGGGTAAGACTGCTAAAACCGGAATGAACCTGATATTAAATATTCTGATGGTGTGGAATATAATACATTGATGTGGGCTATAAATCTAAGAGACAATTAGGATTTTTTAAATGGATTATTTGTAGTTGCATGCAAAGATGTTCGTGTGTATTTTGAATTTTCTACATGCACTATCCTTAGGGGGGGAAAAATGACCCTGACTACAAAAAAGAATAAATTCCAGTTCTTTATATATAAAAGCAGTCACTATACATCACTGTCCAACATATCAGCAGGAATCAGAATATTGTACTTCCAGTCTGGAATGGTCATGGGACATGAAATAATCCATGTTTTCCATTTGAAGTTACAGCATCATTTTTAAGCACCTAGCATTGTGTCTGGTCTAAAGAGGATTAATGAGTAAACTTCAATGTTGCCGTAGTCTTGGGCATCCTTCCTATGCTTTCTCCCCTGTTCAAAAAAACGCATTTGAATCTCAATATAATTGTAAGCACATTGGAAACACCTTTCTATCCCTTTTACAGTCACTCCATAATCTGTAACAACTTCTCACCAGTGTACGTCAAGCCATCACTCTTAGGGTGCCTGCTACCGGAAGGCACGCTGGGCTTCCATTTGCTATGGCTTCCAGGTGCATTTTAGCCTTCCCACCAACATCTCATTTGTCTCGAAGAATGTGATGTGGTCTACAATGTTACAGATGGGAAATGAAATTTTGTTTCTTTCTCATTCTCCTTCTTACCAATAGCACCTGATACTGCAATTCTAACATCTACATTTTGGAACTGTGTTTTATCAAGTTGGATGTCAGGACCCTCCTCAACTCATCTGCCTGTAAAGCCTTCATATCTCAAGGGTTAATTATAGCAGAGTCTCAAGGGTTAATTATAGCAGGCTCTCCATACTCTATTCTAAAATGGAGCTGTACTGCTAAACCAAGAGTTTGATCAACAAGAACACCTTTAGCATTCTAAATATCCTACTGTATTACTGTGACCTTATAAATTTCACGAACTACTATATACTCAAGCAGTTTTATCATCTTCAGGAATCATGCTTATAATGTGATCTTTGCTATGATGTCTGCCATACCATTGTGTGGATAATGCTATGGTTTGGATATGATTTTCTTCTCCTAGGATTCATGTCTGTGGTCTTGGGATCCTCGAATGGATTAAGGTAGCTCACATGGGACCTGCCTAAGTTACCAAAAGAAGACTGTTATAAAGGGTGAATCTGGTCCTTTCCTGTCTCTGGCTTCCTGTCTTCCTGTCACACTGCTGCCATGTGATGACCCATGTGACACAGCTTGGTCTGAGCACATGCTAGCACCATGCTTGTGAGTCTCCAAGTCTTTGAGCAAACTAAATCCCTTTTTAAAAATCCTCAGCTTGGGGGTTTGTAATGTGGATGGGCTACGGTAGATTTTTCTAGCATATTCAATATTAGTCTCTCCATCCTCATTCCTTGCAGGATACCACTCAGGGACAGAGAAATAAAGTATAACTGAGATCTGCAAAATGCAGTGGTAAAAATAGACTGTCCCCACTAGCCAGAAGTCTATTTAAGTATTGTATGCTGAAGGGGTTTTTTTTAAAAGAGAGAGAGAGAGAGAGAGAGAGAGAGAGAGAGAGAGAGAGAGAGAGAGAGAGAGAATTGCTGATACCAAGTAAAAACAGATTTCTGTGAAATGACAATTAGTTGATGTTCTACTTAAGATCTCCCTGAGAAAGTAGTAATACCTTCAAGTTGTCTTAAAAATAAATAAATAAATAAGTATCTGAGGTTCATTTTCCCAGTAACCAGATAATATCAGACTTCTCAGCAGATAGACAAGATCCAGATATCAAAAGCAAATTCACACATCGTGAGACTGGAGTATTCACATCCCCTGAACAGTTTGAAGGACATTCTGTAGAATGGTAGGTTGGCCCTGTGCCAGCCATATCTAAGGGAGGAGGTGCCCGGAATGAGATGAGCTCAGATATTCACACAGGGGGCGGGGGGACCACCATGAGGAAGCAAGAGCTTATTCTACCTCTGACATAAGTGCAGCATCTCGCAAATACACAATAGATATTAGGAGGGGTGATTAAGCCTGTTCTCATACACTGCAAGAACACACATTGTTAACAGAAATAGTGGGGGACACAGATAAGCCTAGCTGGCAATTTCTCAGGAGATTCACAAAGACATCATAATACAGAATCTGGCATCTAGCCTTCGAGATTCAAAGCCTTGACTTTAACGGCAGTCTGAGAATAGACCACCGTTTAGAGATGGAATCACGGGAGAGAACAGAAGGTATCAGGTCATATTCAACAGAGAAATATAAACATCACTACCGCCAAATCCCTCTTATTGGGTCGACTGGAGTATTCTATCCCAATAAGCAAACACATCTGGGGAATCCAAGTTATAAGCGGAAGCTAGCCTGGCTAACACAGACTCAGAAAAAAGAAATTATGTGAATGATTCAATTCTTAAATAAACACCAAAACATGCCAGCTGCTTCCATCTTTAAAACCCAGATGTTCTGGGCAGTGGAGAATGGTACCCCTGCCACTCACCTCTCTCCATACAACATGTTCAGTCCCATCTCACCATGACTTGCCTCTATGAAAATGCCTCTGAGAAATAAAGGAGAGTGTGTGGCACAGGAAGAAGACATTTTAAATGTATTTCCGAGCTGGGAGAATTCAGTTCATCTTTTTCTACATTTGCAAATCTGGACAATGCATATTATCTCCTTAAATAAGTTCACATTCCACCTGATCACTATAGAATCTGCTGACCTCAGGACTACTTTATATTAAACCTGGCTTTACCCTCTACTCTAACTTATTAATGAAATCAGTCTCTTAGAATGCTCATCCTATGTTCTCTGTCTCAGAATTTATCATGGATACACATTTGAACTGGCCCAGGCACCAGTAGTGAGCATGCCAAGTCCAAATTTTTTAATTTCCAATCTGGGTACTGGCAGAAATCCAGAAGCTATCATGTGGTCCTAAAAATTAATTCCTAAACTGGAATAAATGGCAACTTTGAATAACTGACTGCCCTCCCCCTCTTGGATGCTTTTTCTTACCATTTTTCCTTGAAGTCTCAAGAAGGACCACCATTTTCTTTCCTTTCTGTTCTGAAGTATGCTCATAATCCATTAAACTGCCATTCCATTAAACTACAAGCAAATATACCTCCCAATTTCTAATTTCTGTTCCAGAAGACATTTCAAGTTTAATGTTTTTAAAATTTGTGTTTGACTTTTATTATTTGTAATTGTACATTCTTTATGGGGTAGTATCATAATCCAAGGCATGTATATAATTGTAATGGTAAACTTAGCTATCATTGCTAGTCCAAGATATATATATAATTGTAATGATAAAATTAGGGTTGTCGTCATTTTCCATTTCCTTAAACTTTTGTTTTAAGCTTCAGCCAACACATAATAATCATACATATTTATAAGGCATACTATAGTATATTAATACAAGGATATAATCATGCATATTTATGAGGTACAATGCAGCATATTAACACAAGTACCTAATGTATACTGATTAAATCAGAGCAGTTACCATAGACGGTTTCCTATCATTACTTCAGGTTTGTACCATTCATGCTCCTTTCTATTATCCTCAAACTATCTAAGTCACTGCAACACCCACTGCTGCGCTATAGGAATTACTGCTTCTTTCTAACAGACTGCCTGTCCCTCTGTACAAATCCTTCTCAACATGAACTTTGTGCAAGCCGAATTCTCAATCCTATTTAACTAAGAGTTTGCCTGTTTCTCAATATTTTTTTCTACTTTGCTTTATTCATTAATAATGGATGAGTTTTGAGAAAATACTGGCAAGGATAACTATAGGATGGATTTTCATAATATTGATGGAATTCCTGTTATAGCTTCCTAATAGGAACAGAATGGATGCAATGTATTGGACATGAAGGAGATTAAAGTGGGTTTTCTTATTGATTGATTCTGCTCCTTCCGCCCCCCCCCCCCGCCATCTTGTCTTGATCCTCATGGTAGAGATGTCAAGAATAATTTTTTTACTATTCTTCTTTAATGCATCTTTTCATCATTCCTCCTGGAAATCAGCCAAAATAAAAACCTAGCTATCACTGCTACTAATAAATGCAGGATCCTGGGTACAATGTCAAAACATTTCCAGAGGACCAACTTTCAACCTCCAATACGTTCCACTCACTTCTGTCCAATTACCAGATGCATGCCATTCTCACCGTGGCGCACATTTTTAATGTCTGACATTGACGTGTCTCATGCAGAGATCAGAACTGGGCAGACGCCCATGACTTACTATGATTTATATTCTGTCACGGGAACTAATGCACAACAAATAGTTCAAAGTCCTCTTCCCTTTCGTCAGGCCTTTAGTGGAACCAGGCATAGGCACAATATTAATTTTAAAGTTAACGTACTCTAAATTGAATGGCGATGCTTTATTATAGCCATGCACCAAGCACGAGCCATCGTATATCATGAGTGACACAGCTAGCGTAGGTCCTTTCAAGCCTTGCTTCTCATTTACCTCGGTTTTCATTCTGGAGCATTTTAAGCACTGCTGTTAGCATATAATATACTGTCAGTAAATTACCATTCACTCACTCACCCCTATAGTGTCCACAGCGTCCCCCACATTGCGCACAGTGATAAGCAAACCTATTGGAGCCTTTTTGAGGATTCTCATACTATAGAAACCCATGGCTAAATGAATGTCAAGTGATCCTCTGGCCTGCCTGCTTTGGCCATAAGTGTTCTGCTCACTGTTCCCTACAAAGATGTCTCTTAGCGGTATCCAAAATAGAAATGACATTGCTTAACAGATATGGGACACTATTTAATGAAAAGAAGATGGTTCTTCGTGGTTTGGTTGATTTACGATTTCATTGAGGAGAAACCTCCTGTGGCTGTATTGAAGAATTAAATATCAATTTCCGTGTCTTGTTTCTTAGCACTGTAAGCATAGTTAGTCTAAAACATGGCTGTGGTTTGTTCCAATATCCTTCTTGTCCTTGAGAAGGGTCCTGCATACTGTTTCATGTCTATAGTCATTGTGAGAATTTATTTTTTAAAAATATGCACAAAATACCTGAAAACGCTTCATTAAACTAAAAATAATATATAATTATTACAATAATATTGAATTGGGAATGAGGAAAGCAGCAATGACTAAAAATAACGAGTATGAGGAACTGAATATACAATCTTATTGGAAGAAAATGAGAAATTCTAGTATACAAGGAACGACCAAAGCAGTACAAGATAGGTGTGTCCAAGTTCCCAAGCTGGGCCAGTGTTCTTCTCAGTCCAGAAGCTTCCTTGCCTAATTCCCTCTTTTTAAAACACTTGCTTGCCCTCTCTCTCTAGTCCCATCTCACCTTAATTTCTAGTTATTCTTTTGACTGCAGCGTAAATGTCCAAGAAAGATTTCTATCCTAAACCCTCTCCCAAATTAGGTCAGGTCAGTTCCTCTCATTACAGACTTTCAAAGCAGTTTCTTCTCCTCCTCTTGGCAGAGCTAAGAGGTAATTTGGTTGTACTCTATGACCTGTGTGCAGAGGGTTGCCTCTGTCTTGATGGTCCACTCTGGCACAAAATTGCAGCTCGATAGCTATTAAGTGAAGAATGAAAACCAAGTGCTCAATCTTTAGCCTCTACATGGCGGCCACAGAAGCTTTCCCATCAGCCCGAGCTCTCTCTTTAAAAAGGAGCCTTGTTGTTTGCAGTGTGGCTGCTTCTGATCAATTTCAGCAGTTTTGATTTTGTCAGTTGGCTTCAGCAACAGTTCTTGCATTGGTGGTGTCATTCCCGTGTCTGAAGCAGGAAATGCCTCTGCTCAGACGCCTTGGGATGTGGCTTTATAATATAGATGGCCATGATGGTAATGCCGTCCACACGAGGCAGCATTGATGCTCTCCTAGACAATTTGTGTTCTTGCTCATATCGCTTAGCAAAGCCCTTTGGCATTTGGATCCCTGTGGGGAGCTTATCTCTTGGCTTTGCATTTGATAGTAACACTCCGTCAGTGTATGGGAGTGAAGAATACACTTTCAGAAATTCTATGACCTTCGTTGATGTGAAGAGTATAGAATGCAATAAATTCCTCTTCCAAGTTAAGCATTTCATCCCACACAACGGTAAGAGAATGACTTATTTTTACATTTATCACTGTGTTGTTTCACTCTAAAGAGAAATACTTACATGTATCGGATGCTTCACTGTGACCAATGTAACTATTCATCGCTACAATGTATCATTGTTCAAACCCCAGAAGGCAGCATCTGAACAGAGTATCTTCCAGTGTCACTTGGGAGAGCTATACTCTTCCATTAGTCCTACACATCTCCCAGGCTGCAATGAATCTTCTCCAGCACCGTCTGTGTCACTGGAAGACTTGAGTGCAGTATATGCTATGGACAGCTAACATACCCAAATCGATAACATGACTAGACTAGATTTACCAGATTTTTTTTTCAGGATGACAGAAAAATAAACTGGAAACCAGCAATTTGCAATTGCTTTTATTTCTATACTCCAGTCTCTCCTGAATAAACATGACATATATGTCCTTTCCAAAGCCTTGATCTTTGCAAAAGGACACAGAGCTGATTGTGTTCAGCCCTCTATTGTGCCAGGTGACTTTGCAATGTTGAAGGGAGAAATAATTCCATCTCTGACCTTAATATCAGTCAGTAGACAGTGTCAAACTTGACATTTTATTGTCCCTTCTTAGTGGCATGCTGTAAATAGAAACATTATTGTTATAAATTGTTCTTTGAGTTTTGACACTGAACAAATTACACTGTGTACTCTATTTTATTAAATGGTAAAACCCAGCAGATTTTCTATCAGGAGGCCAATGAGTGGTACTTTGTTCTAAGAAATTGAGTGCTGTGTGAGCCGACTAAGCAAGAGGCCTCATATAACCATTCTGACAGCAAATAAGTCATAAGATCTTTTTCCTAGCATATACTTTAAGGTATATATCCTAATCTATTTTAATATAAAGCTTACCATAGGGCAGTAACCACCATATCTCAGCTTGAACCAATGCAAGTACTCAGCTAAAAACAAAGTAACTTAAGCACCAAAACAAAATTAATACACAAACAAAAGAACAATGGATATGGAGACATATCAAGTAACTCTGGTTTGTTTGTTTATGGTTCTGATATTTCTTTTGCAGGGGATGGGAGTGTTGTATTTCAAATATATTTGAGTCAATCACAGAGAGCTAAATATCCAAATACATGCTGTTTGATATAATGAAATTGAGGTGTGCAGAATAAACATAATAATATAAATTAAACAGCCTAGAGAGATGACTCAGCGGCTAGGGAGATTTACTGCTCTTTCAGAGGACTCAAGTTTGCTTCCCAGCACTTTTAATGGCCAACACACATGCTAACATACAGTTATATGTACATACCCCTAAAGAGAGTCATATACAAAACTTAATAACTATAAGTCTTTAAAAATTATCACACTATTTAAAATCACACAATTTCATTGGAACATGGCATGGCTACTTTTGTTCTAAGACGGAGAAACTGAGTCAGTCTAACAGGAACCAACATCCAGCCAACTATGCATTGTTTATTTTCTTTACAGAAAACATGTGATCACTGTCAAAGGCCAAAGCAGTAAGATTACTAGGCAATGGCTTAGTAAAGAGAGGTTGGGAAATTTAGAATAAATAAAAATAAAAAAGAGGCCACACATCTGAAAGAAAGTGAGGAAGGATCTATAGCAGGGTTTGCTGGGGGTAGGTGTGACTATACTATAATCTCAAAAAAATTAAAAGGCCTTTTTTGTAAAGGGAGAGGTTGGGAAAAGGGTGGAAATCAATGGGGGGAAAGGATGAGGAGAGAGAATCTGAGCAGAGGAGGCTTCAGGAGCCCGAGCTCATAGAGGGGAGCTGAGGGGTGGGTGATACCTAGGAAAACCTAGCTGAAGCTGTTGGGTAACCTAGGGGTAGAAATCAGGCAGAAAAGTTGTGGCACTGACAAAGCAACTAGAAGCTGGGGTACTGGTACATACCTTCAACACCAGAACACTCTCAGCAGAGGCAGGGGGATCTCTGTGAGTTTGAGGTCAGCTTGGGTTACATAAGTAAGGCTTTTGTCACCAAAAAAATAAGACTTTTTTTTTCTTAGTCAACACGGGAGAGCTTTTTCATGATGGTGGTTTGCTTTACCTTTAGTAGAAAGGTCAAACGGCAAAGCTATAGTTTAGAAGGAACCGTGAACATTTTAGACACCCTTTTCTTTGGGGTAGGCTCTGCCCCAGGCGCCGTCTCCTTCCCCCCCAAACACTAATGCATTTCCCTAACCTAGTAACCTCATTCCTAAAGGCTTTCCTACCCCAGCCAAATCTCTAAGAGTGAGTCAAGGGGCTAAAACATGACTGGCCTCATTTGCTGGACCAAATCTACAGGGAGAACCCCTGAATGAGGTTGTCCAGGGAATTGTCCCCAGGTGAGGGGAGCAGGGGAGAGAAAATGGTAGCCATTTTTACATTGTTTTGTATAGTATTTATTGATTCAGGAAACAAACACAAAATTCTGAATAAAATTACTTGGAAACTGCCAAAAAAAAAAAAAAGAAAAAGAAAAACGTTACCATTTTATTTTAACGGAAGTCATTTGATTTCATGATCACTTCACTGCAGAGCAAAGATCGCCCCAGAGCTTTCTGTATCTATAAATCCGTCCCTTCCTTTTTCACTCACATCAAAGCACGTCTAGTACTGTTATTTATAGATTTTACCCAGCACAGCACATACCTGTGTCCCTCACACCTGTGATCTGGTGAATACTTGAGGAATCAAAGCCCTGAAGAGCATCCTGAAACAGCTGTCTTGACCCTGGCCGGTTTGATTTAAGGCTCCCAAGCACTGTCATTTCCATTCTCCCAAAGGTTAGAGTTTGAAGACAGTCCGGAAACTGCAGCCTTTCACCTAGACACAAGGGCCAGCCCCTGGGCAAATGGTTTTGATTTCTTTATTCCTGGCGGTGATTTCAGTCTGGCTAGGGGGCTACAACTCAAGCCTGGGAAAGGCTCAGCAAGCCTGTGCAGGCGGGAGTGTGATCTGGGAGGTTCAATCTGTCCCTGAGCAATCCCTGACCACTAGACCTCCCGAGGAGTCCAAAGCAAATGCAGAATTATGGGTTTAGGATAGGCACATACACTCTGAGTTGCCTGCAGCCAGATTTACCTGCCCCATAGGATTATGGGGGAATCCAGAGACTGCATTGTGATTCAAATCGACCTCAAATTCCAAAGACTGAATAGAACCCTATCTAGCTTGACCCAGATAACTCTATGGATGGATGGAGGTATATATATATATATATATATATATATATATATATATATATATATATATAGAGAGAGAGAGAGAGAGAGAGAGAGAGATTTATTGAGAGATTGAGAGAAAGAGCTTGAGATTAGATTTACCAGTAGGAAGGGAAATATGATATAATGGAGAAATCACAAACCCTGGAATGAGATTTGGGTGTTACTCTGCCAGGTAGTAGGGGCCCCAGGAGACAATCGTTGCATCGTCCTCAGTGTAAGGTAATGCTGTTGTCATAACCCAGGAGTGCTCCTGAAGCTGACCCATCTTCCAGCTGCTGCCATCCCCTCCTGTAGCAGCACCCGTCCAAGCATGAGGGAAACATGTTTCCTAACAAAATAAAGATGGCGTGATTGGAGTTTCCACTCTATTAGCCAAAGCCACCGGGTGACTTCAGAGATTGAGTGTACTGACTGAGAACTGAGAACTGTGGTACATCTGTGGGTCACAGAATTTTCTAAAGCAAATCTCATTCCTCACTAACTTTTAAGAATAAACGAGTTAGTGGAATGGCGGTGGCCTATGCCTTTAATCCCAGCACTCAGGATGAAGAGGCAGGTGGATCACTGTGAGTTTGAGACCAGCCTGATCTACAGAGTTAGTTCAAGGATGGCCAGGGCTACACAGAGAAAACTTGTCTCAAGGAGGGGGGGGAGGAGGAAGAAGGAGGAGGAAGGGAAGGAAGGGGAAGGGAGGGAGGGATGGAGGGAAGGAGGGAAAGAAAGAGAGAGAAAGAAAAAGGCAGGCAGACAGGAAGGAAGGAAGGAAGGAAGGAAGGAAGAAAGGAAGAAAGAAAGAAAGAAAGAAAGAAAGAAAGAAAGAAAGAAAGAAAGAAAGAAAGAAAGAAAGAAAGAAAGAAAGAAAGAGAGAGAAAGAAAGAAGAAAGAAGAGTTTCAACAGCAAAACTTGGGAGAGAGAACCATCTACTGTTCTCTGTAAACTCCTGTTGTATAATGGTTGAGCTCTTTAAATGTGTTTTAAGCAAATAAAACCTTCTTGTTTGTTCTTCTGATATACATACACCTACACTAAAGAGACAGAAATATGCTGGGATAATTTACAAGTGACAATAGAGGACAGCGTTGCAGGATCGGTTATTTTAACTATGGTGCATTTACCATGTTGGATCCGAGGTATGAGCCCAACTCATCCCTTGTGCCAAAAAAAACTACTAAACTAATTAGTGAATAAATGAATGTTTTATAAAACAATATGATCTGTTGGTTTAAATTCTTATTTATAAAGCTATTTTATTTTGCAAATGTAGTGAGATGACTGTTTTTAATTTGGAACGGACTGTTCTAGTCATGTGTCACAGACAGAAATAATTAGGAGTGGGATCTACGGTAGTGTATGCAGATGCCTCCCTTGTCCCTGGCTTCATCTGAAACTTCCTTTACAGCAAGTCAACTTCAGCTCAAAACAAATCATGTAAAATTCTAGCCAGAGAATTCATTTAAGTTTTAACTGCTGCTCTGGGTAGAAGAGGGTAATACAATCCCCATGATCCTGCTTCACCCTGTTGTCCAGTGGTCCTCTCTGTATACCCTTATCTAACCTTGGTAATTTAAAGAGAAAGAGACCACATCTCACAAGCTTTATTGGGATGTTCCCATTACTTAGCTGCTGTTATTTTCTTACTCTTCCTAGCTTACAAATTCAGCTTTATTATAGCTACAGAAATAAGTGTTACATTGGGGCTTGACACTGTCTGACTTTTCAGGCATCTCCTTGTAGACTCTATCCCCAAACAAGAGAGACTCCCACATAATACAAGGAGGAAAACGTCAACCAGGTTTTGTGGCTGGTTCTGTAATCAACCCTATTTATGAATTATAAATGTAAGTTTATTAATGTTAATGAGTAATCATGTTGATTTAATTTAAAATGGGACCCAAAAAAAAGGACTATTTTCAAGAAACAAGACTTGCAGTTAACTCGGGTTGTTTTCATACAACTTTTGTCAGGCTGCACTACTACCCTCATGACCTTGCTAAAAGTTGAAACTATTTTTAAGAATATTGGGCAACAATATTCTGTTATGACCAATGGAATATCTGATCTCTCCAGACAGACTCTGATTAGGATTAGAGCAAGTCAGGCTTGTCTGGGTGTGAATAGAAATGGAATGTAAAGGCAGCATTGCCCAACCAATGTAGTTCTTGGGTGGGAAACAGGGCTAAAGAAGGTGACAGCAAAACAGAAGAATTGGGAAGACCAGGAATCTCTGAGCCAAAGCATTTCATCGCTCTATGGAAATCACATCCTTGGTCTTAAGCATCACTGCCCTCTGCTCCAACTGACCCTTGGGGTGGGGTGGGGTCATTCCTTCACAACTGCTTCCTGTTCTCTACTCTTCCCTTTTCCCCTCAGCCTCCTCTCCTCTTCCTCCCTCCTAACTGACTTCAAACATCACCCTTTTAAGAGAAGCTCTGCTTTATTTCTGTTCTTTTCCCAGAAGAGTTGCCTGCCCCACCCCAAAAGGAAACCAAAGTAACAGTATTTTATGTATCATACACATGTACTTGTAATATACAAACATAATAAAGAATTTTTTTCTCTTCCAAGGAGAAAAGAAGTCATAGAATTTCAAAGCTGGGTAGATTTCATAATTTAAGGTACCACAACAACTCCCTCTCGGGGGGAAGAAGATGACCATTCCACTTCCCCTCAACCCTTGTCTCCACCCGATTTCTCCATTGTTGTAAGTGACCTCTTAAAGCCCTGCCAGGAGCTAAGTATATCTTAAGTATATCATAGACCAAACTCTCACCACCAAAATGATGGTGGCTTAGAAGTTATGGTTCTCACATGAAAGTTACGTTTTGTAAACCTATGATTATCCTATAAAGATGTCAAATGTCAGGGAGTATGCTGGTGAGACAGAATGGGGTGCAACAGTGTGCTTGCCTTGGCACCTTAAAATCTTTGTCTTTATGTGGTCAAGATGTACACCTGGATTAACTATGATCTCCTAATTCTTCTCCTCAATATATACACTAAAATTCTGCAAATGTGCATCAGAACACGTGCATGCTAATATAGCAGCATATAAAATTGGGGGAAGACATTCGACATAGCTCAAATATCCAAGAGTGAAATGGATGAATGACTTGTGACATCCTCACATGATGGAATATTTCACTTCACAGAAAAGACATGAAGTACAACCAGTCGATCTACCATGGATGAAAAAGCAGTTCCAAAAAGAAGCTCAAATAAAAGGCAAATCAAGCACTATACATAGTTTTTATTATGCACATATGTGGTGTTTGTGTGCAAGCATAATATGTATAGGGATGATAGGAGCTATTTTATCATAACGCCATGGGAATATCTTCCTTGTCTGTACAAATGTGGAGTCTGACTAATTATTTGGCTGCTCATGGCATTGTATATCATGCCTACATACTGAATGGATTAATTTATTCATTTATGTGCTTCTCAACTACAGTGCTATGGTCTGTTAACAAAATGCATTGTTAAATATTGCATGGTTGTGCACTCCACAAATCCAGATGTTATGACCTAGTACCATAACATGGTCAGGACCATGGTTGTCTTAGTCAAGGTTTCTATCCCTGAACAAATATCATGACCACGAAGCAAGTTGGGGAGGAAAGGGTTTATTCAGCTTACGCTTCCACATTGCTGTTCATCACCAAAGGAAGTCAGGACTGGAACTCAAGCAGGTCAGGAAGCAGGAGCTGATGCAGAGGCCATGGAGGGATGTTCCTTACTGGTTTGCTTCCCCTGACTTTCTCAGCTTGCTCTCTTATAGAACCCAAGACTACCAACCCAGGGATGGCACCACCCACAATGGACCCTCCTCCCTTGATCACCAACTGAGAAAATGCCCCACAGCTGGATCTCATGGAGGCACTTCCCCAACTGAAGCTCCTTTCTCTGTGATAACTCCAGCCTGTGTCAAGTTGACACACAAAATCAGCCGGTAAAATGGTCATATGCAAAATCCATCACTAACCAGAATGATACTTGCTTCAGGCCTGTATTTATCAGCATATCGGACTGTCCCTAATGATTAAATGTATGCTATCTGTTGACTAGTTCTGTTCTTTAATTATTTAAATTCTTTAATAATGTTTTCATTATTGTCTAGAAAGTTTTGTGTCATATTCCCTCATTTCATTAACCTTCTATGCATATTTTAAAGATCACGTGGAAGGTAACATGATAATTACTAGTTTGTTCATAAGAAAAATATTTGAGTATCTATCTCACATCTATATCTCTATAGATGACAGACTTGAGACAGAAGACGGTAACTGCAGGATTCAGAGGTAACACTCGCTTCCCACACCAGTGACCACGTGTGTGAGGCGATCAGCATTTTCAAGTTTCACGGATCCCCAATGAAAAACTGTTGAAGAATTTGAATTAAGTTAAATTGCTAAATCTTTTTCTAACTCACACTCAGTTTTTCAATCCTACCACAGACCCCTTATTTACCAGCCTCCAATTTTGTTTTCTATCAGATAATAAAAGATTTGTGTAGCGAAGACACACCCTAGCAGTGCTGCTTTATTTCTGTAACACCGTGAGTCCTTTTGTTGAAATGAAATTTACCTCAGTTATAAAGTTCTAAGTCCCATTAAAAATTAACCTGTGTTTTATTATTCTTTATCTAAGAAGATTTTTTCTGGTAGGCCTATTTGTTCTAAATGGTTTTTAAAAATTCCTCAAAATGAGGTTGACGAAATGGTTCAGAGATTAAGAGCACAATTCTCTCTTTGAGAGAACCCAAGTTCAGTTCCCAGCTCCTGTATCGTGGCTCACAACCATCTATAAGTCCACTCCCACATCACCTTCTGCTGACTTCCACAGGTACCAGGCATTTACATGGTGCACAGACAGACATATACATGGGCCACATGAATACACATAAAACATTTAAATATAAAAAATTCCTCACATTATGATTTATAATCAACCATCATCAAAGAAGCTTCGCTTTGTGGCAGATGGGAAGTAACACAGGACCTGGACAGTGTGCAGAGTGAGAGGCCTTGGAACACTTGGCCCTTCATGGGATGTCTTCATCAAATCTTTCCCCTCAGGGCTCAGGGAGCCACACTGAAGAGGAGAAGGAAAGACTGTAAGAGTCAGAGGGGATGAGCAGCACTTAGGAAACAATAAGGACCCAAGGAGCTGAAGGGGTTTGTGGCCCCACAGTAAGAATAATAATATGTACCAACCAGTACCCCCAGAGCTCCCAGGGACTAAACCGCCAACCAAAGAGTACACATGGAGGGACCCGTGGCTTCAGCTGCATATGTAGCAGAAGATGACCATTTCAGACATCAATGAGAGGAGAGAAAATTGGTCCTGTGAAGGCTCAATTCCCCAGAATAGGGGAATGCAAGTCAGGAAATTGGGGGGGGGGGGGCGGTGAGCAGGGGGAAGAGGGATGGGATGGGGGTTTTCAGAGGGGTAACACGGAAAGGGGATACCATTTGAAATGTAAATAAAGCAACTATCTAATAAAAAAAGGAAATAATATCTTCCAGACATAACAGGACTGATGTATTTATGAACTTACAGAGACTGTGGCAGCTTGCACAGGGTCTGCACAGGTTCAAGCCGGATGGGCTCCCAGTGCTGAGAGGGGGAGAGAACATGAGTTCCCATCCCTAACCAAGAAGCTATCTCCAGTTGACAACCAATTGCAAAGTAAAAATCAATTTCTCCAATGGTGTCTCAATGAAAATATTAACCACACTTAAGGCTAGACCCATGCCCAGTAGTAGATGGCCAACACACAATGAATTCAATGATGTTTTCATAGGTGGGTTTTTTTTTATCTCATAATTCTTTTTATCTTACTGTGTTTTGGCTTGTATATTACATTTTCCAATTTTGTGCTTTTATAGGTTTTGTTTTGTCTGTATGAATATCTGTATTTCTTTTGTTGGTTTGTTGTTTTTTTTTTTTACTTCTGGTTTGTTTACTTGTTTCATTTGCCTATATTTTTGTTTTCTAAAAGGAGAGAGAAAGAGCACAGAGTTGGATGGTGAGGATGTGGGAGGGCCCTAGGAGGAGTTGGGGAAAGAAAATCATGATCAAAATACAGTGTATGAGAAAAATATTGTCAAATACAAACATATATATATATATATACACAATATATATATATTAGGAGACTAGGTCTCCTAATATGTATCCATATGCATTATATATATATTTGCATATTAGATGACCCTAGTGTAGCTCAAGAAGATGCCAAAGGGAAATGATTCTATGATCCAATCAAGCCTGTTATGATTCTGGGTTTATGTCAGTAAGGAATCATTACAGCAGAGTCCAGTATAACTACAGAAACCACTTGCTTTTTCACCTTACTAGTATATAGGAAAACTAGTAATTACCATATTTATGGATATATAAAAGGATAGATGTAGATAGAGATAGATAGGTAGAGATAGAGAGATAGAGAGAGAGATGATATAGAGATATATAGATATAGATTCTCACATTGGTCCTGGATCTGACTCCACATCCTGAGATGTATGGATGGCACTAAACTATGCAGTTGTGACATCATTTATGGAATTGCAAGTTACCCTCTTTCCATTTGCAAGGCTTCCAGTAAAACAAGAACACTGCTTGACAAGATTAGAGATTTATTTGTCGACTCACTTAGAAGTTCTGCACATTGAATTTAATCCAGTCTCAGAAGCCCCAAGGGAGTCATTAACTTCAAAATTCATTATAATCCATAAGCATGGGAACCTCAGAATCTAAGGGAGTCTACTGGAAGAAGAGATTTATATTCTAAGGTAAACTAATTATCGGTTCTCTTCACATCAATTTCTTTATGTATTAATGGATGATACCAGATCCCAGAAGTCAGAACTGACAGTGTGAAAAATCTTAAGGGATTCAGATATATTTTTAATACTGCACAACGTAGAGCAAGCACGGGAAGTGAATTGGGACATAAAAAGCTAGAACATCGTGCACCTAATTAGGATTACATCTATCCAGCTGAGTTCAACCAGGCACAATTGTGGTTTGTGATTCCACAAACACATTGTTTTAAAAGTATGCCAGTTGATTACCTCAGGGACCAGACAAAAATTCTAAGTTTAAATTCGTCATCAAAGCTACACTGTAAATTAGAAGGAAAGAAAAACATGGCTACAATGGCCCTCCCTCCTCTTCCTCCTCCTTCTTTTCTTTCTCCTGTTGCCCAGGGTGGCCTGCACTTTACTATGCAGTGGAAAGTAGACTTGTACTTCCAATCCTCCTGCTTCTGTCTTTTAAATGGTAGGATTACAAGGCATGGACCACCTGGTTTTCTGTAGTGTGTGGGATCAAACACATGGCTTCACTCATTTGAGGCATGAACTCTACTAGCTAAGCAGCATCCCATGATCCGGAACATCTTCAAGAATCCATATTTTCAGTTTTGAATGTCAACTTACTTATCGAATGCAACACTCTTAGGAGGTCTAATGTAGGTCATGCAGATGCCAACGGGAAATGATTCTGTGACCCAATCTCCTTCTCACAGCTACTCTTGCAATCAGTAAGTCAATCGAGGGTCACTTGAACACAATCACTGTAAGACTGCAACAGACAGATCGATCAGTAACTTGGACAGTTGTGTCGTGATAAACGGTCAGGGAGTATACACAGCATGGGTACACTGGCTGAGGGAGTGACAGATGTCACCGAAAAAGCTGGGAAGAGATGCAGCAACAGGATTGACTTGTAATCTTCAGAACTGTGCACCGTTTACAACAGCTTACAACAAATTGTTTCTTTCTGGAATTTTCCACTTATTTTCAGGGTGCGAATGATAGCAGTTGATTAAAACTCTTCATCAGGAAATAAGGACAGAGGGAGGTCTGCCGCATTGTAAGGTGAGCCCCAAAGAGCCTTCCCTGTGGCTTCTCCAACCATGTGTCCACTCCAAGGCTGTCCTCAGAACCCATCCTCGGCGGCAGGAGACCAGCTGTGGTTGAACCAACCCACACAGGCAGTCAGTGCCCAAATAAAACGCAGCTGCAAGGTTGGACTTTCCAGAGCATGAAAAGGCCACGCCATCTGTGTTACACAGTATCTACTCTCAGCTGACTCCTTCAGTTTAAATTATTTGATAGGATTTTGTCAGTTCTGATACGGCATCTGACAATCCTGAGAGATCCCTAACGGCTGAGTAGTTGCAATATCTCTCTGTTCTGAGTCCCCAGTCCTGAGAAATGATAGTTGGAGAAGAAAGAACGGTTAATAGTTTGAAAATGTAGTCTAGACCACTGACGTCAGACTTCTCAAAATTAAACATTTTAGATGATTATATCTTTCGTTTCTTAGTTTCTATCACCAGCACAGAAGTTACGATTATTTAATTCCTGTAATTTTCTTTTTCTGAATTGTCTCTTGCTTCTCATGTTCTTTTGAGTTACCTGCTGTAGAGAATGTCAGGGAAATACAGGGGATTTATTATCTGTGGAAGATAATTACAGCAACATAGCCCAGGATCAGAGAATTCTTAGAGCTGTATCTTTGAACAACAAAATTTTCTATTAAAAAGAAAAATACAAGATATGAACTACTAGTCCAGAACTGTCAGCACAAAGAGCAATTTATTCAGGATGCTGGGACTCTTTTTTTCTTCTGTTTGAGGGCTGTGACAGAATCATGAAGGTTGCCCTTTGCATTGTTTCCAAGATTACAACTTCAAATGAAATTATCTTAACGCTGCAAGGCTATCCTTGGAAAGTACCCTCTTCGTTAAAACAACAACGAAACCTTAAGATATAATTTAGCAATTTAGTAGGTGTTATTTCAAAGTGTTATTTCAAACAGAGAGTAAAATCATCCTCTTCAAATCAGTCCACGGGTGAGAGGAATCCACGAAGCTCAGGGCCGAGATGCTACATTTCGCTACATTACACTACTTGGTCAGTGAAGAAGCAGGAAAATGTATTACTTCCAGGCATTATTTGTGCTTCTTCAAAACAGTTTCCAGCCATTCACAAATAAGAATAAAATGTTTCTATCTGCTCTTTATAATGAAGAAGTGAGCAAAGACGATATCAACACACCTTGAAAATAACACTTCAGAGCCGAGCCCCTGACCTGCTCACAGCAAGCCCTGCCACTGGCCTAACAGAAGCAGTAGCGAGGGAGGCCGCACAGGAGCCACTGCCTTGGGTAATAGTCTTAGGGGCACTTTCACTGCCTACCTGCGGCTTAAGGGTATTAGAGGCAGATTCCTGCTGAGGGCTCCCACAGGATTCCGGTTAACGCCCCAGGACTTCCTGGGATGCTCCGGGAGAGTAAAGTTGGTTCCACCTTCTGGAGTTGCCAGCTGTTAGGAACAAAGACACCTGGGTCGGGTGCTTGTTAAATGGGGTTATTTCTTCTCGGTGACAGTTTTGACAGACTGAAAAACTGCTTCTTAGTCTGCCTGTGGATTCCTTAATTGCACACTGTCAGCACACAGCAGTGGTCGGAGTCTTTACCTCCGCTAGTGGAGAAGTGGGTGGTGCTCGCCTCCATTGTTCTGTTTTATCTGTATTCCTTTTGGAATAGTTACTTTCTAACCAGTTACAAAGAACCCACCCTGGGCTACATAGTTCCTATGCTAAAGTTCAACTAGTAAACAGCCAACTATTTTACCCAGGCATACCTAGAAATTAACATGTTGTTACAGGTACTGATAATATACATACGAAACAGCATTGGCTAGTTGGGGAAATATGATGTAGAAATGTGGGATCATTAGAAGACTACCTCATTTACATATTAAATAGCTTGCAGGCACTGAGCAGTGCAAGCAGGAACTGAAGACCTTCCTAACCTGAAGTCATCAGCCATTGTTACTTTTAAAGGGCAGAGATGATGCAGTAAACACCTGAAGGAAGGAATTTCTTTCCCTGCCTTTGTGCTTGACCGTGATTTACTTGAATCCCAGCTTCCTCGTGTACAGTTGATCTAATTCTTCCCATTATTAATAAAAAGGAGAAAGAGACGTTCATACATCAAGGTAACATTTGATGTCAGAGGTCATGCAAACATTATAAAACCCCACATTTCCATGAGTTACTCTCTTCCTAGGTAGTTTT
This sequence comes from Tokudaia tokunoshimensis, assembly GCA_036184795.1. Classification (NCBI taxonomy): domain Eukaryota; kingdom Metazoa; phylum Chordata; class Mammalia; order Rodentia; family Muridae; genus Tokudaia; species Tokudaia tokunoshimensis. The sequence goes on along the minus strand of BTHU01000018.1, from coordinate 61,496,848 downwards.
TAAAGAGACTCAGCGCCTAACAAAACCCTCCACAATTACTCCTCAGACAACTGAGCAAATGTGTTCCGTGTCTGTTTTCAACAGTTTGTTGTCTGTCAGGTGTCAGTTTGTCATCACAGTGGTTGTATCTGCTGCTTGACTCCCTGAGATCCTTCAAGAACCAAAGGGTGGGGCCAGGGATGTAGCCCAATAGTAAAGGACTTGCCTAGCATGCACAAGGCCCAGGGTCCAATTCTTAGGCATCAGTTCAATGAATAATAACAACAAAACAAATTACACTCTACAGGAGAACTTTACCACCATTTACCCATTGCATTTAGTCAGCGGCAACCCAGTAAGCTGCAGCAGTATTCTACCTCAACCCCCCCATGCCTTAAATAAACTATTCTCTACTGTACCATCATGTGGCTGGTACCTCAGAGGGAAGGGATGCCTCAGCATATACCCACAGAGGCACCCCCTTCCCCCACACCTTACCAGGCTTCCACCAAGCATATCTCTGGCTTTTCTTCTTCTTTTTTATAAAACACAACAGTCTTATACTTACACAACTGGCATTTACTTTCCTAGGGATCGTCTATGTATTACCTGCCCTAGTTATCTTTTCACTGTCAACTTGGCATAGCCTGGATTCACCTGAGAAGGGAGTCCTGATCCGGCGTATGGGCCAGTCTTGATTGTTTATTGATGTAGGGGTTCCAAGTTCAATGTGGGCAACAGCAACCCAGGGCAGATTGTCCTGGGCTGTATAACAAAGGTAGCTAAACAAAAGGCTGTGCTGAGCCAGCAAGCCGCATCCTGCATGGTTTCTGGTTCAAGTCCCTGCCCTTACTTCCCTTAATAATGAACTATTATCTGGAAGTGTAAGCCATCCCCCGCCCCCCCCCCCGCCATGTTTGTTTTAGTCATAGTGTTTTACAACAGCAACAGAAATCAAAATAGAATAGTGTTACTGTTCTATGCATAAAACAAGCAAACAATAAACAAGCAAGCAAACAAACAAAAACCCTCAGGTTAGAAGTGAGACTGACTACATACCAAAAGTCAAATAACAAGTTCCCGGGCTCTCCTAAGAACGGAACTATACACCTGAGCAGATCACATGTCCACAGAGCCAGCTCTACACAGAGAGTCTAAGTTACCTGCCCAAGCCGCAGCCCATGAACACACGAGCTAGTTACAGCTCCTGAGAAAACCCACAGCCCTGGTCGCCCCACTGTCTTCCCACATGTCGAGTCTTCAAACCAAGACTAGCAAGGTTCTAACTGCTCATTCCATAGCAAGGTTTGATTCCCAAACAGTCATGATGTAGTCTCACAGATAGACAACTGTCATGCTACAACGAACCCGAGACGCCAACTTCTGTCACTATGGAAAGAGCACAGTTGTTATCAGTCAGAAACCCTCAGTTTATGAGAAAACTGAATGGGCTCTGGGGGAAAAGGAGAGGGGCTGGGAAAACAATGGATTCATATAAGGATCAAGTTCAGAGCCCTTGCAAATTTTGTCTAAAATGTGTCAAAGCAAGAGAAGGTCTCCTTGTGCCTTCAAGGACTCTAGAGGCAAAAAAAATAAAAGGTTCCCATCCCTTTTCTCTAAAATGTTCTCCATGTTTCTGAAACATTGGGTTTTTCTAAGAACTAAAAATTTTACCTAAAGATAATATTACATGTCTTTCTACTTTCACCCAGACGCAGTGAATGTTTATTTAACTGAGACCCAAGTCGTGGGTCAGACTTGGAATTAAAGCTTGCTCTCCTGTCAGCGACTACTAGTAAGGAGACCTGATGGCTGTGTCTCTGAGCTTTGTGTCTCTGAGAGAGATAACCTGCCTGGTAAACACTCATTCAACAGACAGTAAGAGTAAGCATGATTCCTTCTTTTATTTTAATCTGTTCATTTTTCTTCCAGCATTTGCGTGGTTGATTTTTTTTTTATAACTATGGAATTATTTCTAGTAATTGACGGTGAATAATAAAATGACTACTGAATAAAGACTATATTCAAGGGACTGCAGAGAGGACTCGGTGGTTAAGAGAGCTTGTGCTCTTCTAGAAGACCTGAGTTTTGTTCCCAGCACCTATGTGGCTTAACACCACTTATAATTTCAACTCCAAAGGTATTCAATGCACTCTTCTAGCTTCTGCAGGCACCCACATCCATGTGTGTGCGTACACACACACACACACACACACACATACAAATAAGGCAAAATTAATCCTTTTTAAACCCCACAATGAAGATGTGCATACTCCATTTTCCCAGGACAATACAGGCGAATACTTCTTCCCTTTATTAATCCTCTTGATTCACAAAAGTGCCCCATAAGACACATCTGATATAACTTCCTGAGTTACCAGTCTCTTCATTCCAGTTGATTTGTTTACTAAAGATCCTTCTTATTGGTGGCTGTGAGAGTTACTATTTCTTGTTAACTTGATGGGATGAACTCCCTGAGGAGATAAGCCTCGGGGAATACCTGAGAAGGATTATCTAGATGAGGTTAAAGAGAGCAGTTCCAGTCCATAGGTTGAGGAGAAAATGGACTAAGGGCTCACATCCATAGCTCTCTGCTTCCTGACTAAAGATGCAACATGAGCATCTGCTTCCAATTCTGCTGCCGTGACTACCCACTATGGTGGACTGCATGCACCCTCTGAGAATCATAGCACACCTTTCCTTCTTTCTGTCGCTTTTCACAGATACTTTCCTAACAGTCTATAAAGTATCTAATAAGGTTGCTTTGCCAAATCAAACAGGAAACACGGTTTTAAGCTTAGAAATTTTTCAAAACCTACTTTTAATATGGGTTCTTAAATGCTTTAACCTCCCTTCTAGCCCATCACCCAGCAGAGGCAATGAAAAAGAAAGGTTATTAGGATACGGGGGGGTGGGGGGGGAGTGGACCTGTGTAGAAATTGGTCTTTGCAGAAACTCCTATCTGTGTGGTCAGGAAATCGGTAGTTCAGTTCATAGAAATCAGCGGCAGCTGGATCCACTCACAAATTATTATACTTCACGAATACACCACCAGTCTAGATCAGTAGTGTCAGGATAGCATACATGAATCCGCAACAGTGACAGGACCCAGAAAAAAACAGCCCCGAATTAGCATGAGTCAGCAGGAGGGACCAGGACCAGCAGAGACTGCCCTCTGCCGTGCCTCTCTCAAAAAAGTGGAGATCAATGAAGAGGAAGACACAAGACCAGCAATGTGTGGCAAAGTTAGCTATGCAAGCCCCCAGCACTGATCATTGCGTCCTATTTATACTCCCTCCAAGCATCACATCCTCCACGGGTATTGCCTCAGCACGTGAGTTTGTCTTAGCAAAACTCCACAAGTCTGTATCACCTGACTTCACTCTGCCAATCAGGCCCAGTCCGTCGAAGCAGAAAAAAGCCACCAGAACACAACCCCGAGTTTTTTGGTGTGTTTCTCTCTGTGGAGTCAAGACAAATGGAGCTCAGCCACACAATGTAAGGTGTAGGAACACATGCATGTCATCAGCAAAGAATCCTTCATCACTTGTCCTCTCACGTGCCCGCATTAGCAAAATATCCCGTCACCTGTCACTTCAGCAAAACATTCTTTGACATAACTGACTTCCCAAAGAAACTAAGTTTCCACTTTCCATGCTGATTACAATGATTGACTCCCAAAGACTTAATTAGCACTCTTCCTTCTGGTAACTTCTGTGAGGCTTGTGGGGTCCACAGCCTGAGCCTCACACAGGAGATCAAAATGTTTGACTTTGATATAGAGTCAAAGGATTCAGCCAGAGAGGCAGAAACTCTGACCAGAGGAACTCAGAACCCAAAAACGTCGATGCATGTGAGAAAGGCCAAAGACAGAAGAAGCCAGCGTCTCCCCAGGGATCAGGAGGAAAGAGCAATGGGAAGGAATGCCCAATCTTAGTCTCGGGAGCAGTATTTTTAGCATCTGCTGAGCACCATTTCTAGTGTGTCTGGCTGGATGACTGAAATAAAAAGAGAACCAACATAACGAGAAGGCAGAGAGAACACATGTCATGTGTTTCCATGGTGAAGGTTTCTGTTTCTGTAACATCATCTGGAATGGCACTGGCAACTTCTCAGGGGCCACTGCTAATTTCTCAACATCAGATTAGAATAACTGGAGAAAAGTATCCATTAGGAATGCTCTGCTCTGCTGTGACTGTACGGAGGGCATTGATATCTCTCCCCTAACCGGCCAGGAAGCCAGAAGCCTCCTGAATACTCACTGTCATAGCTACATACTACATACTACAGCATATCAATTCTGAGCATATTACTCAAAGATGTCATTCATGGAAAACTGGTCTAGAGACTTACTTCAATAGAGGTTTCCAAACTCTTCTCCATCCTGCTTAACATCTCACTGAAGTCCAAGAACCTGTGTGTGTGTGTGTGTGTGTGTGTGTGTGTGTGTGTGTGTGTGTGCGCGCGCACCTCTGTGTGTATAACCATGAGTGTGTATGTCTATGTGTGTCTGTGTGTCTATGTGTATATGTGTGACCATGTGTGTGTGTGTGCCTGTGTGTCTGTGTGTGTGTCTGTGAGTGTGCCTGTGTGTATATGTGCTCATGTTCACCTGTAGACATATGTGGGATGTATACATGTATACATGTACATAGAAGCCAGAGGCTGGCCCTGCATATTTCCTGTATTGCATTCCATTTTATTTTGATGAATAACATATCAACTTGTATAATTAGCCAGGTGCTCTGGGGATTCCTGTCTCTGTCCTTGATTACAAGGAAGTTACTATGCCCACCCAAAGTATGTGGATGCTGGGGAACTGCACTCCAGTGTCCATGTGTGAGGTATAGACACTTTACTCTCTGATCTGGCTCTAGGAGCATGCCCTTCCTTGAGACAGGCTATATAGCAGAGCCTGTACAAGAGAAATCTGGTATCACTTGTCTATGAATTCAGTCCCAAAGCTTCTATAGAATCTCATCCCACCCCCTGCCTAATTTTTCCCTAGTGTTTGCCAGCCCTTCCAAGGTGCTACAGATAACTGTCACCAACTAAAGTAGTAAAAGACACCTGCTTCTAGATTTCAAGATCTGGATGATTACCAACTATAGCTGTTACCTAATTTAATAATCTCTTTACATTTTAATGTATCTGTAAAACACATGGTATAGCTCACATAGTCTTGTAAGGATTAAATGTAGTTTGCATTTTCCCATCATAAATAAGTGAACATTCCGTTCCTCATCATTTGGATACGCCTGCATTCTTCATGCCCCAATCTAAGGCATTGCTGTTCTCTCTCTTGGCCAAGTTGGAGCCCTGGGTCATTAATTATTACAGTCCCAAGGCCTCTTGGATAAAACAGCATCTGTCATCTGCAAGGGAAGGATGAACGCACTCCTGGACAGAAGATGGATCTGAGAGCAACCCAGCAGCTCCCAACTGTGCACACAGACCAGCACACAAATACCAGGTCTGTCATAGAGCAAGGGCTGCTCTGCTTCTCAGAACAACTTGGGAACCCTAGGTACAAAAGTCTTGTGTTGAAAAAAAACACAGGTTTGGCAAAAGACAAAAGGCAATTATTATCTTGACGAAAGAACTGCAATTTACAAAGCTAATGAAAATGTATTTTCTTTACAAAGAGCCATCAGTGATGCCTCTACATGTTCCTGTAAGGAGGATGAGACCGTCCAGAGTTTGCCTGTGGATGCCTGGCAGCTCCTTTTCTATTTTGCACACGGGCCAGAAGATGAATCTGCCACCTCAACAGAATAGATTATTGTTCCTCAGTCTCTCAAATTCCTCCTCGGGAGCTCAGCTCTGGGGCAGCCATAGGAAAGCCATGAAGAAATCATGGTCTGTAAGCCTCAAAGAGAGTAGGGCTTCCTCCCGCCCATCTTCTGTGCTGAAGCCAGAAGCAGATGGCGATGCGCCCTTCTGCAGGATTCCAGAGTCAGGTCCCAGATGTGGTGAGAATCTACAACATCTGCTGCGTCCTGACTCTGTTACTAATACATCTGTGAGGAACTCACTGTGGGGCCTTGGCTTCTTTCTGTTCTCAAAAATGGAACTGAACATCCCTTCTTGGCCCTCCCCAGAGGATCAATCACTGGATGCAAATGAGACAATGTATACATCAACAAGGCTGGGAAAGTGAAGTCCAGGAACCTGTGTGTGTGTGTGTGTGTGTGTGTGTGTGTGTTATGAATATGTATACATCTGCATGCAAATTTGTGTGCACATGCATATGGTGTGCATGTGTGCTTTCATGTGTGTGCACACATGCATGTGGTATGTGTATACTTGCATGTGAGTGTGGAGTGTTGTGTGTGCTGTGTATGTGTGTGCTGGAGTATACATTGGTGTGGTAACCAACAGGATGTAGGAATCAAGAACATTAGTCACTAGAACCTGACTGGCTAGCACAAGCTCCCAGTTCCCTTTATGCCTTTCTAATGCTTCTGTAGGGACGAAGAATGCAGACCCTTCTGCCTACAACTAAGGAAAGCCTAGAGCATAGGAGAGAAGATGATTAGAGCCGCCTTTCCTTCCTTCTTTCAGTTTTGAGCATGCACCTGCCGTCTGGAGCTACAGCAGCCATTATGCAATAATGAGACAAAGCAACAAGGTAACAAGGCAACAAGTAACAGCGGGTGTAGGAGGATGTAGGAAAGGCAACACACAAAGGATATCGAATTTCTTCTGCTACATCAACTCTCAAACCCTCCTATCGCAATGGAAGCCATGAAAAGATAAGCCCTGATTTGTTTAAGTTACCATCAGGCAGATATCCTGCAGATTGCAGCCATATGTATTCCTAAGGAAAAGAAGGAAACAGGGAACGACCCTTTTAAAGCATCAGTCCGATTTTCCAGCTGGCAAATCCCCCAATGACTTCCCTCTTCATTCAAACTGGGCCCACAGCCAGAATCGATGTGCGGTTTGTCAGTCTCCTGGTCTCCTTAGTCTCGCCCTATTTAATCTACCAGTCACAGTAAGCTCATTGGTCGGGACTTCTGCAGCTGTGTTACCCCAAGGCAGTCCCCCTCACCTCAGTTCCATGCAGGATTCCCAGACGCTGGCTTCTCAGCGAGGCCCGTGGCTGTCCTGCCAGTATGCCTCCCGGCCGTCTAGCTCTAGCTCCCTCCACTTGTCTATAATTAATATGATTATTGATCCACGTGCTGGCTTTCTGTTTGGTTTTTCAGCTTGACTCAAGCGGGAGTCATCAGAGAAGGGCCATCAGCTGAGGGTTTGTTTGCATTAGATTCCCCTGTGAACAAGTCTGTGAGGCCTTCTCTAGGTAAATGATTGGTACAGAGTGCCCAGTGCACTGTGGGCAGTAACACCTATGGGCAGGTGTGCCAAGGGTGCATAAGGAAGTGAGGAACCGAGGAAGGCATGGAGAGCAAGCCCATGATGAGCACCACTCCCTCATGGCTTCTGCTTCAGTTCCTGCCCTAGGTTCTATCCGGGTTCCTGCCCTTACTTTCTTTCATGCTGAATTGTAAGCTGTAAGATAAAATAAAGCCTTTCCTCCCCAAATTGTTTTGTTCAAAGTGTTCATCATAGCAGTAGAAAGCATACAGGACAGTCCTCCTACATCTCTGACCATGCTGTGTGTCTCAGTTGGGGTTTCATTGCTGTGAAGGGACACCGTGATCATAGCAACTCTTATAAAGGAGAACATTTCATTGGAAGCGGTGTACAGTTGAAGAGGTTTAGTCCGTTATCATCATGGCAGAAAGCATGGTGACCCACAGACACACATGGTGCTGTAAGAGCTGAGAGTTCTATATCTTGATCCAAAGACAGCAGAAAGGGACTGGGTCTGGACATACCTTGAGCATAGGACACTTTAAAGCCTGCCCCAACAGTGACACACTTCCTCCAACAAGGCCACACCTATTCCAACAAGGGCACACCTCCTAATAGTGCTATTCCTCTGGACCAAGTGTTCAAACACATGAATCTATGGGGGCCATACCTATTCAAACCACCGCACTAGGTTTCACGTAAAAACTAATGAATTCTTAGTTTTTTCTTCTTCTTCTTCTTCTTCTGAACCATAAGAAGCATCAACAGAATTCAAACCAATATTTTAATATTTATGCCATAATTTTGAAAGAGATTTCAGACATTTTCAAAACAAGTCATAAAATCTGTATCTAGTGAAGAATTACATAAATAAATATAACTTAAGGCATAAAGAATTCAGAGATTTAGGGCTTTGCTTCTGTAACGTTAGGGATTGAGCCTAGGGCCTGGTGCACTGTATTAGCTACTTGTCCCCACACTGTGACAAAACACCCAGGAAGTAGCTCAAGAGATAAAGGTCTTATTTCGACTCACAGTCCCACGGACGCACAAGGGCAGGGACAGAGCAGTCTGGTCACTTTGGGTCCACATTCAGAAAATGGAGAAAGATGAACACTTGTATCAGCACACTCTCTCCTTTCAATCCCTCCAGAGCCCAAGGAATGGAACTACTCCGATGTAGGGTGGGTCTTCACCCTTCACAGACACGCCTGGATATTTGTCCCCACGGTAATTCTTAATTTCATCAAGGTGACAACAATTAGCTGTTCCTTGGTGCTGTGCAAATGCTCTACCACTGAGCTCAAACCCCACCAAAACCTAAGTCAAAACCAGCGGTTGATTCCCCATCCTCCCGACCTCCTTGGTAAGGGTAGGGAAAGGCAATAGTAACTGTGTCAATAGGCGAAAAGCAATTCACTGTATCAACAGGCTACTGCCTCTGCTACAAAGCCACATCAACTTTCAGGGAAGTAAAGTCTATTGTTCAAGAACAAAGCAGTCGTCCCCCCCCACACACACAAATAGCCTCAACCAACCAAAGAGGACACAGGTAACTCCATACACCCAGCTCTTGACTCTGCCTTGTCAAATCAGGAGAGCCCTGGAGGCAGCTCAGCGCATGTTCTCACCCCCAAAGTCCGGACCAGCCCCATGGAACCCTTTAGTCTCCCTCAAGGACTCCTCTCCTTGGTCCTAAGAGGACGGGGGTTCACTCACACTTCATGCTCAGGGTTCCTTGCTATGGCATAAGCGGTATGCAGAGAAACTCCATGCTGTTCTAATGAAGTCTATTTACTACATCTGACTTTGACTCCAGAAGTCTGTGATCATCTCTCCCTTTAGTGGTCCATCCCTTTTCTAACCTAGGCAGATACTGCACTCTGCAACATTGTTGCTCAGTTACCTCCTAGCTCAAGGAGACCCGAGAGCTAGGAAATTATCTCGCCACACTCAAGTCTCTAGATGCTTGCAAACATGGGAAAATCCCCTCCTCCGATCTATACAATGCCATCACTGAAAAGAGCCAGCTACTGCTGTTCCCAGCAACCCCCTTTGGCCACTCTCCCCCTCAGAGCTACATTCCCTTCACAGCATCAAGAGGATGCTTAATTTGAGGGGCTGCATCTTCCACATTTGAAATACGATAAGAATGAGATATATTGGATGCTGAAAATTAACCTGGCATCCGTTGGCAAATTTGGATCTTACTTAACCATACAAAAACTTCCTTTATTTTACTGTCAAGGGTGTTCAAGAGGTTACTTTGGGCAGATAGATTGCATTTTGAAAAGTACATTAGCAAATTAGCTTGGCTAATAAAATATTCAAGGTTACAGAAAGAATACAGACTGCCAAGGACAGATTTCATGGTTCCACGGCATTATTACGTTACTTAAAATATTCTTTTCACTTTAAAGCAGAAATAATTATATATTGAAAAAAATAGCAATATAAATTCTTCATGTCATAGTAAAGACTATGGTGTCTCAGCGATTAGACTGCCTTTGGGAGGCTGGGGTAGAATGATTTTGACTTGAGACCACCCTGGCCTACACAGCAAGATCTTATCTCTAAAAAACAGAAACAAAGCCACAATAGGGTGGGCAGAGTCTTGGAAGACAGGTCTTTCAGCCTGGTGTCCCTTAGAAGTGTCCCCTCCTGCAGGAGAGGGACAGCTGTGTCAGGTTCAGGGAAATCACCAGCTTTCAGCAGAGATGATCCTACATGCTTTATCAGCAGATTCCCTTAACTGTGACCTGGGGTTACTGCTCTCAACAGTAAACGTCTAACATTACAGTTTCGGGCTCACATCTCAGCGTCTCTTTAGAACTGCCATGTGGAGCTGCGACCAAGCCCCAGCCCCAGCCATAATAAGATGTCAGGAAGCCATTGTTGTTTACTGTCTTAGCATTTATCAAAGAAGCTTCCCTAGGAAGAGGGAGTCATGCCCTAGTCCATATGTTTGTTCCAGTCAGCAGCTCCACATCAGGGGACCTCTCATGTTCCAGTCAGCATTGGTTTAAGACCCTGGCTCCAGGTCTGACTCCTCCTGCCTGAACCACCATGAATGCTGTTCTCCTGTATTCCATATCACAGCACTGCTAAGGAGTCAGTCTGATCAACCTGTAAGCCCTTTCTCTCACACTTGATTTATTCACTTGTTCAATGATCCCAATCATTTGGCTACATTGTCTCCTGCCTCCTCTCCCCAGAACAGATTATTGACTCCATGCATAACCAAGAAGGTGTGGTGGGGGACCACAAAGGCACAGGCTTTCACCATGGTGAGATCTCTCAAGGGACTGTAGGGACTGTAGGCATCCCCCAGAATTCAGTCTGGCACACCCTTCCGTTTCTTGAGCCTCCCTGTCTCCTCTGACCATCTCCTCCTTGTGATTTACAAACCTATTTTTAGTTTTTAGCACATCTGATCTCACTTATGGACTTTCAGGGAGGGAGGAAACGGGAAAGGGGAAATCATTTGGAATGTAAATAAAAAAAAATAGAGAAAAAAAAAAGAAATCCTTTGATCATTCTCACTCTCTCATCTTCGTTCTGAGTTCCCATGTATTTAGGGTCCCCTCTGCCTAACATTTGTCAAGGCGGAAATCTCTATCTACTCCTAAAGTGATTGCACAGTGGCCTCATTCACCCTGTCATCGCTTAGCCAGCTGAGAGGCCTGGGCTCTGACTTCAGTCCATAAAGCTGTCACGGCGATCCTCAAGGACAATTTACATTGACATGCCCATAGGCGTGTCAGGAAGAAATGCACGTTAGTGTCAGAGTCAAACTCTTGGTGGCAATTTACTCGGCCGCTTCTGTTGTTGTGATCTCAATGAGCACACCCTACACTCTCGTGTGGGCTTCACAAGGCATCAGAGAGCGGTGCTGGGTACGATAGACGGTAGATGCTGCCTGACAAAATGAAAGACCATGCTGTATTTCCGTAAGATGATAAGGAGCGAGATGCCGGAAACCGGAAACCGTCAACCGTTGTGACTTAACAAAATGAACGCCGTGCCTCGGTTATATTTTCACTGAAATCAGGGATACTTCCAGAAATGACAGTAAATACCACATACTTTTGAGCGATCAAATTACATGTGCCTGCACAGCTCTCTTCAGAAGAGCCCCACACTCTCAGATACCCATCCTCTCTCTCCAACACCGTGTGCTCCTTTCACAGTTACTTATTTACGTAGTTTTCCTTCACCTCAAAGCAATTAGAATAAAAAGGGAAAACAGGAAGCGCTCATCCGGTACTTCTTATATGTTGGCATATTATTACGATTTGTTTTTAAACTGGAGATCCTTTGAACAAGCGAAAACACCTTCTTCCCCTCTTTGATCGGCTCCTCTAATCTGCAAAATTTACAGAGGAAAAAGTATAAAAACTGCCTCGATAACTCAGTGACTACAAAGGCTGAGGAAGGGCCTGAGGAACGGTGCCAGCACGCTAAGGACACTTGTTGCTTTGGCGGAAGTCCTGAGTTCGGATCCCAGCATCCCTATCTGTCAACTTCTACCCACAGCAACTGCAGCGCCGAAACAGCTCATGACCCTCTCAGGCCTCCACGGGCACTTGCACTCCCGTGGCAGACACTCAGACACACAAGCATATGTGTAAATAAGAGCTAAAATAGATCTTAAGAGGTAAAAGCTGAGGAAGGAGCAGGCAAGGTGGTGCCGTGGGTAAAGGAAATTTCTGGCAAGCTTGATGACCTGAATTCCATCCACATGATCACTAGTAGTCTGTGACCTTCACATACCTATTCATATATATATATGTGTGTATATATATATACATATATGCACACATATTTATATATATGCACACATTTATGTATATATATGTATGTATGTATATATACATACACACATTTATATGTATATACATATATATACACACATACATACATACACACATACACACACCCATACACACACCCCTAACTAAATAAAAAATAAAATTTAAATTGTCTTTTAGAAATGAAGAAGAACCTGGAGAGATGGCTCAGTGGTTAAGAGCACCGACTGCTCTTCCAAAGGTCCTGAGTTCAAATCCCAGCAACCACATGGTGGCTCACAACCATTTGTAATGAGATCTGACGCCCTCTTCTGGTGTGTCTGAAGACAGCTACAGTGTACTTACATATAATAAATAAATAAATCAAAAAAGTGGGCCTTGACGTGAGGCTTTAAAAAAAAAAAAAGAAATGAAGAAGAAAACAAAGCTCGGGCTCCCAGACCCCAGTTCATTTGCTGCAGATTCACGGCACAATTCACTGCCGCACTTATCGATAATAACGTGGACGCCAAAGAGAAACCCACTCAAAGATGAAGCTGTCGGTGCAGACTTTGAAATCGCCGCGACAGGTTTGCTCCTTTGCTTCACAAAATTAATTAACTGCTTGGAATAATGAAAGTAAGGAACACCGTTCAGTTCATCTTTAAATCCACGCTGCTGAAAAAAAAATGTAAAACCAGGGAGAAATGTTGACATTGGCATTTGAGGCGGAGAAACGGCTGGATCAGGTAACAGCACGTTGGGTGCCCTGTGTAGAGCATTTGGTGAAAGAACGTCCCGTTGTGAGCATCCATCATGTTCCACAAGAAGGAACTGGCTCAGAGCTTGTCTCTGGGATCTATCTCTGGTGTGCCTTCCTTTTGAGTGGAGCTCGCAGAGGCTCTCAGTGGATATACTGTTGGAGCAGCCGCACTCCCGGTACCGGATCTCAACGGCACAGATGATGCCTATGTCGGAGACAAGAACATCTCTGTCTTCCTCTCTATAGTGTTGGCTTTCTCCAAATTAAATATTTAATAAAAGTTAAAGGTAGACGTTCTCAAATGGCTTTTTATCACTAGAATTAAAAAAAAATTTTTCAGCTAAAAATGTGCTTTTATGTGGAATAATCTCAAGTTAAATAAAAATGGAAAAATCTGGTAACATGCTGACGTGGGGGAGTGGGCAGATCCAATCCCATGCACGGCTTGCCAGGAGTGTGCAACAAATCACTTCACCTGTGCTTTCGCACGCTGCCATCCTGACATAAGTCACACAGCTAATTGGGTGTGGGATTAGGCCAGAGTCTAGACCCCACTCTGGGCATAAGGCACTCAAGTGGGCTGCTCCCGAGTCACTTACAACAGGTAAGTTATTATTTGCAAATCCTTCGGTTTTCTAACATACCATACAGTTTTCTAACATACCATACAGTCTCTGCCGTTTTAGCAGAAAGATTTAATGACACCATGACTTCCTATAACACATTGTTCTCCGGACACCAGTGTCTTCATAGGCCTCTGAACTTGAATATGGAGGGAAGAGGGTTTTGGGGGACAGAAGTGCTGTGAGCGCGCGCGCAGGTAGACGCTGCCCTCTCAGATCAAGCATCTTCACAGCCCAACGTCTGGCCTGTCACTGCGCATGTGCATCATCTGCTTCTGCCTAGAAGGCGGGGCCTCCTCACAGCATTGTTTCCTTCTCCAAACCCAGTGGGACAATGACCAGATCTTAGTAGGTGACAAAGAAAGGTCTCCGTTCTGCATCTGTGAAAGCCTGCAGCAGAAGCAGAGCTCGCTTGGAGTGTGACTCCATCAGCCTTCAGGTGACGCCAGAGAGACCTCCAGACTCCATCTGATCACAACGCTGTTCTGTTAGAGGGAAATCGATACTTCCCCATCAGGAAGAAATTCTCTCCATGTCCAAGATCCATGATCTCTGTGTCAGGCAGAGATTCTAAAGACTAAACTTAAACTGAGGCTCCCCTCTTACAGATAATGGAAATTGAACAGGTTGTAAATGTTCTTGCATGTATGTGACTGTATTCATAGATTCATGTATGGATATATATAGATAATTATATATTATATATTATATTATATATAATATGATATATTATATTATATGTAATATTATATATTATATTATATATAATATGATATATTATATATAAAAAATATATATTATATATATATAATCACATTTTATTTTACTTCTGAACTTCATAATTTTATAGGTCACATTATGGCTTTATTTTATAGATGAAGAAACTGAGGCATGCACCCTCAAACACATATGCCCATACCCATCTTGTGAACATGCAAGCAAACACACACATTCCACATATATAGACAAAAAGATGAGTATAGTATACAGTATTAAGTATGCTTAAGTACTAAGTACTTTGTACAGTTTAGCTAATTTAATCTTTATATTAACTCTTAAGGAGATTAAACACTATTTCTTCTACTTTGAAGTGAAGACAACCATGTGCAGACAGAGGCAGACCTGTCAGTGCCCTGGGTATATAAGAACACAGGCCAGAACTTGGACCAAGTGTTCTGGTGCCAGTGTACCCTCTAATTCACTAGTGTCTCTCCTCAGGTTAATTACTGACTTCTATGCCTGTCAAAAGATTTAACCATGTATTTATAATATCTCATTATCATCAAAGTGAGTTTATTTGTATGGCAGAAAACATAAGCGGGATCAGGATTTCCTCGCCTGGTTCCAACAACTCAACATTCTCTGACAAACACATGAAAAGTATTTTAAATACCATGGTTTTCAATGCTATCTTATTTTGCCTGTCACTCCAAAATGTTAACTGAACAAAATGCTTCCTGATGACAATATATATTTTCTGTATGTTTTAAAAAAAGAAATACAGCGGAGCGCCAGTCTGCGCAGGTCTGTGTGTCTCAGATCTGAGATGTGTTCTGGTGTGAACTGATTTCTAGTTCATCAACATACCCCTTTCCACTGGAGGTCACCATGGTATTCGTGTGGTGGGTAGATTCTGGCTGCACCTGGTTTCCCCCCATCCCTTGGCTTGGACTGAGGGCAGGGACTGTTTTTAAAAATAGGACTAGTCTTGGTCAACAATCCTACTGTTAAAAATCACTGTGGCCTAAACTAACGAAGTTCAGAAGAAGTTAGAAGAAAATTATACTCCAGGGCTGTGATAGTCATTTCCGCTATTAAAACCTATTTTGCAAAAAACATCTAAAGTGCGTTTTGCGTTCAGACATGCCGTTGAGACACTGTAGGTGGGCTGTGAGATACTCTCTCTGTGGAGCCTTCACAAGTATCATAACCAACACACCGGCACACTTCAGCTGAATTCCAAAACTGGTTGTTCATATATCCAGGGACATTTGCAATAAAATTGATTTCTAGATTGCAAAAACCCAAAGCTATCTTCCGAAAACTCTCAATATAACTTCAAGGTGTTCTTTAAATGGAAAGCATCTTCAAACAGCTCTGAAATTCTACAAATTGCCTAATGTGATCCCTTTCCAATTCCCAGTTAAGACGTATAGGCACACACGTTATTTCTAAGTGGAAAGCTTTCAAAATCGGAAAATATCATTTTCAATACACGTCATTCCTCTCAAGGCATTGATGCCCAGGGGCTCTCCATCTAAATCAGTTCAGCAAAGACAAAGCCTTCAGGGTGTTTACAGCAAGCATTAAAGACGTGTCACTAACTATCAAGTATGCAATTTCTCAACAAGATCTTCCATTCTCCATCACTTCCCCTCACTTAGAATCACCTGACTTCTAAAACTTCACGACCATCTAAAGCTATCATACTCAAACTTAAAAGGCCATATATGTCCCATGTGGACTATTGCGTTGAAATAATTCTGCTACAATCTCACCCTGTAACAATCCATCAACATGGGATTGTAATTATAAGATGTTAAAATGGGATTTCCCTGTTCCGTTCAGCCGAAGCACTTAGGAAATAGGTACCGCTAACATTCCTGAGCTCCGAGGTTGCAGTGAAATAGCAATGTGCTTGTCCTGTGCCTCATCAAACTATCCTTCTGTTACTGCTGCTCTTGGCTTTGATCAGAGTGACTTGCTTTTGCAATGGGTGGTGCTTTCTCATAACTCTCTCAAGTGCTGTATGTAAATGGATGTTGAGTACACAGATCTACATGGGACATCTCTATCACCCTTTCCACAGCTTGGAAAGACGGGGTCAAAGCTTGTGAGAGCTGGAGGAAGAGGTTAAGTGGTGTGCAGACATATTCATGAACTTGCCATACCAGCTGATACCTGCAGAAGGTCTGCCTATGACTTGATACTAGGAGGGAGGAACTCATAAAGCCTCCCTCCACTCTGAGGGTTTATAAGGCAGTTACCAAAAGCCTCCAACCATACTTAAGGAGCAATGAACAGCTAATGGTTATTGGAGGGTGACGATTTCTTCAGTGATGTAGCCACTGGTAAGTTGCCCACAGTCCTTTAAGTGAACCCCCGCCTACCACATTCTCATGTAAGCATGAGAAACTCTTTGGGCTACTTATCCTCCCCACTCAAAGACATGAATGTTAACTGGGGAATGATTAGGAAAAGAAAGGGATCCACAGAAATAGAAGAAGGCAAAAAAGGATAATAATGGGGTGAATAGGGATATTACATTAATTATATTACATTCATGTAGAAAATGAAATAATGAAACAAATGATGTGTACCTAACATATGCTAGTAAAAACTTAGAGAAGAAACACAAAGATGAAATCACGGCAGTATTAAAACAAGGAGAAGAAAATATGCTAGCCCTCTGTGCTCGGTCCCTAGAAGAGCTTAAAAGTGGAATGAATGTTCTGAGTAGTAGGGGTATCTTTTGTTATGTATACAAGCTCCTTTGGTTTGGCAGCATTTATTTTGCCAAGGTGTAGAAGTATTCAAGATATGCAGGGGGTGGGGGGGAGTACAGCAGGAAAGATTCAGGGTTGGAAACTAGCCATGAGACTAGAGAGATGGTTCCCAGATTAGAAGTACCGGCTGGCCTTGAAGAGCATCTGGGTTGCATGACTCCAGATTCAGTGGGTTCCATGCTCTCCTCTGACCTCTGTAGATGCAGATACACATCACTTACATGCATAAATTAAAATAAATGAAGGAAAAGGAAAAGAAAGAAAACCAACCGTGCAATCAGTGAGCAGAACTTTTGTCCTCTATCCCTAGGGAGTCGAAAGTACACACTGAATTCGTCATGTGACTAGTGATTTATTCAATCATACCTTTCATGTAAAACCATGATTCCATTCAATGAGACTCACATGGATGTCCTGGGAAGGTGAGGTTCCAGTGCATGGAAACCTGGCATTCACAACTCTTCCAGCCTTTCTTACTAACCCTCTCTTCGTTCTCTCTGTTCATTTTGTATCCATTATAGGAAAACAAATTCTAAGAGTTTCAGTAACCTCAGGGGACTGGTTCAAGGAGCTTTCTGGGTATCAAACATATTGATACACGATACCCCTAATATAAGTGTTTACATATAACTTGCATATCCCACGGGTTTTGCTAGTGTGTATGCATATGTGCATGAAACCAGAAGTCAACAGCAAATGTTTTCCTAAATCAATCTACTCTTTGAGACCAGTTGTCCAGCAGATCCAGCAGAACTGGCTGGCCAAGGAGCTCTAGGACCTTGCCTGTCCCATCTCAGCCATCACTAGGATTAAAAGCACATGGCAGCATTATGGATTCTTATGTGGGTACAGGGCATCTGAACACAGGTTCTCTTTCACTTTACCAACAGAGCCATTCCTCACCCTGTGATAGAAAATCTCCTAAGATCATTGCTATGCAAATAGCTGCTATACTGGTTACTTTAAGGAAGGATGACTGCAGAGACACATCTGCGATAGACATGATTTTCAAAAAAAAAAAATCGTTTTCAGGAAGTAGGTGGTTGAATGCATGCATGAAAAATCCACCAAAAAAGGAGGGCAGAGTTTGTAGAGCACTTCAGTTCTGTGTCAGTCTAGCAAATTTTTGCATCTGACAGAGGGTTATGTAAGCCCAGAGTCTATATCCAAGTTGACAAGAAGAGGAAGAACCAAGGCAAGCCAGGACCTACAGCTGACATCTGACGTGAGAGCAGCTGAGGTAAGCCTGCAGTGTGTGCTACTGCAAAGTCTCAGGTAGTGTAGAAACTGAAGTGAATTACTGGACATGCAGTGTTATTGAAAGCCACTAAACTGACCTTACAAAGAGCTGGTTGAGAACTTCTGAGACTCTGATCAAGACAACCACCTCAGAAGCTGGAAAGACCAAGAGAGAGTGTGTGTCTATGAAGCTATAAAGACTCTGAAAAACTCATTAAGAGAAAATGAACAGGGGAAAAATATCAGAGGTGTGTGTGTGTGTGTGTGTGTGTGTGTGTGTATGTATGTGAGAGAGAGACAGAGAGACAGAGAGAGACAGAGAGAGACAGAGACAGAGAGACAGAGACATAGAGACAGACAGAGAGAGGCAGAGAGACAGAGACAGAGGCCGAGAGACAGAGAGAGGCAGAGAGACAGAGGGAGACAGAGACAGAGGCAGAGGCAGAGACAGACAGAAAGAGAAAGAGAGACAGAGAGAACAAGCCACAGTCCCTAAAAGCTGGGCCGGAGGACTGGTGGGAATCACCATAGATTCCGTGCAGTCAGGCCACTGGCATAGGCTGTAGACACCAACAGTGTCTTGGGAATGAGAACAGAGTCCAGACTGGCTAACCAGGAGAGACTGGGTCAGTCAGGGAGTAAAGCATGGGTTCCAAAGAACCTCAGTGCTTCAAGCTGGAGCTTCCTTAGGGGCTGATAGTGCAGCCAGTCAGCTGTGACCATCCCTGTTCCTTAGCTCCTTGATATCTCCTCTTCTGGAGCAGTCAGATACAACCTGCAAAGGTGTAGGAAAATTCAAGGTGCTAAATGAAGAAGCAGCCAGTGATGGCATCTGTCCCCAGTGCCCCAACACAGTGAGTGATGGCATCTGTCCCCAGTGCCCCAACACAACCAGTGATGGCTTCTGTCCCCAGTGTCCCAATATAGCCAGTGATGGCATCTGTCCCCAGTGCCCCAACACAACCAGTGATGACATCTATCCCCAGTGCCCCAACACAGCCAGTGATGGCATCTGTCCCCAGTGCCCCAACACAACCAGTGATGACATCTATCCCCAGTGCCCCAACACAGCCAGTGATGACATCTGTCCCCAGTGTCCCAATATAGCCAGTGATGGCATCTGTTTGCAGTGCCCCAACATAGCTAGGTTTAAAAGAGACAGGCTTGAACTTAGAGTTGGGAAGTAGGTTTATCACCCTGGACTCAAATGAGACATCTTCAAGAAGACTAGAGATCGCCAAATGAATTTATTTTTTACCTAAAAACACCAGGAGTATCCTGAAGTGTACCTTTTGGCTCATCAAAGGGTTAAGGAGAGGACGTACCCTTAGGATTACTGCTTAGAAAGAATTTTTGAAGATGTTATTTTGAAACATTATTATTCAGAAGGTAACTGTCTCCCCCAGAACAACAGCATTGCTAATGTTTTTAATTCTCATCGCATGCATTACACATAGAATCCATATATCCCTCTGGATAGTAGGCACTGTTATTATCACTTTAGTGTTTGATAGAAGGCAGAATAATTTATCAATGCTGCAAGTGACTGAGGGGCAGCTCATAGGTGGTGCGTGAACCCAGATCTCACCGATCCAGCCCTGCTCTGTTAACTCGTACATGAACACAGCTTTGAAATCTAACACTGACAAATTGTATGATAAAAATGGAACTCACAAGATTCCTTTCAAAGGTGTTACCATGTGCTCCAGTGAATTAGAATCCCTGGTAACCGAATAATTGGGACAGCTGTGGTCCATAGCTGTCATTTTCCCACCTCCGTCTCATTACTGCCTCCAATGACACTGCCTTTAGGCTACCTGTTTATGCATCTCAACTTCCATACAAAGATGACTGTCATACAATTTGATTACGCCAAGCCTAAATGATAACCCAATCTAGCACTTGATGGGAGGGAAACGTTTAGCGAAAGAACAAGTAATGAACCATTTTCCTCTAACAGAAACACTGCTGCCAGAGCCTAGTTTTAAGTTTTACAATAACTTTTAATTATATACCTCTAGGCTTGAAGTATATTTTATTATTCATTTATTCTTGAAAAATTACAGGAAGTCTGACGTTTCTTACACACACACACACACACACAGAGAGAGAGAGCACAGCGTTTGCTAGGGTTGTTCATTAGAATAGATAAGTGAATTATCTATTATCATTATTGTCATTATTCTTATCCTTCCCTCTAGAAGCAAATTGCCATGGCAACTGGGAGATGGAAGAGGATTTACACCTATGACCGTGCACAGGATTTAGTGCGTTTTAAGTCTGCAAGGTCCCCTCAGGGACGGGGGCGGGGGGCAACATGTATGTATCAACTTGCATTTCCTTCAACAGAGCTGAGCTGTGCCCTGAACTTCATAAGCAGTCTGGGACACATTTGGGAATCCTTCAAAATGAACCACTCCATAATATGTAGCGCATGAAGGAATTATTATTGTTGTCTTCAATTACCTCAAGTCCTGGGGATCATAATAAATGAAGTCTCTGGGATAATGAAATAATAAATTTTCATTTAGAAGAAGTCACAATCTGAATAGCCTTAATACACGCCATCGCTCTCCTAAACTTCCCAATATGGGAGGGATGTTGCCCTTGACTGCCCTCAGGGCTGTTGGTAAGATTGAATCTTCACTCTTTACTGATGCAAATTCTTTTTTTTTTTTTTTCTGTTACACAGTAAACACTGTCTTTTTTTTAATTAGATATTTGCTTTATTTACATTTCAGATGGTATTCCCTTTCTGCATTACCCCTCTGAATATCCCCTATCCTATCGCCCCTTCCCCTGCTACCCTCCCCCCACCTAATTTCCTGACTTGCAAATTCTTAACTCAAGGGAGTATAAGATTCCTGGGGAACAGAGGTGACAGATAAAACCGTTTAAGAAATTACCCTCTACAACCAGATCTGCGACTGATGGACTAACAATTCCTTTAGCAAATTGAGAACTCCTGGAAATTAGATCCTGACACAATATGTGTACACATAATGCCACAAATAGGTGTATTTCATCATCACCAGATGTTTTACAAAAGAAGAGAAGACAGAGGTGAGAGGAGCAGGAATATCAGTGCTTCTTAAGGCCCAGATATTGTTCTTATCTTTAAAGTTCTGACTAGGTTAAACATCTCTGCTATTCCAAAGGCTCAACACAACAAAGATGGATTCTCCAAGAACCAGTCAACTTTTCCACTGGCCTAGTGCCTCTCTGCCTCTCCTTACCTTATGGTTTAAATGTTCTATAACACTTTACTCCAAATTGAAGCCTTGTGAGGGAGTTGGGTTGGGGGGGGGGAGCTTTAGGACTCAGGAAAACAGTCAAATATATCAGTCTTGGGAAGATCCTAAAACTCACAGGACTCCCAAAGCTCCTCCCAAAGCTATATAAACATTAACAATTACAGAAGAGGAGAACCTTTGATCAACTGAGCTGTAGATTACTGCAAGAAAGAGGAGACATATGATCAGCTAAGCTACATGTTACAGACAGAACTCCAGGGACAGCTTTGGTGAGGTGTAACCATACTGTGGTAGGCTTTCTTGGTGACACTGTTGTGCTGAAGTCACACATGCTTCTGTAAGGAATGCCTCGTCTGTACTCTCATAAGTAATGCCTACAAACTCACTGCTTCACTAACCTTGACTCAGGTGAAATTTCTTTGGTCTGTTGTCAGTGCCCTATTTGGGGGCTGAGGGGTGGGGGAAGGGAGTATTTGTTCATATCTCCCCTAGAGAAGTTACATCAATGTAAAATGCCCCTTGTAGCAGTGGTTCTCAATCTGTGGATCGTGATTCCCCCCCTTTGTGGGTTATATGTCAGATATTTACATTACCATTCATAACAATAGCAAAATTACAGTTATGAAGTAACAATAAAATAATTTTGGGGCTGGAGGTCACCACAACATGAGGGACTATATTTTTAGGGGCACAGTGTTAGGAAATTTGAGAACCACTGTCCTATAGGATTACGTGTATAAATACTTGCCCCACCCCCACTCCTTCACTGGTGATGCCGTTTTTTAAAAGTTGTGGAACCTTTACTAGGTGGAGCTTCGTGAGGTAAATGAGTCACTGTAGGGGGGTGTTGAGGTTTTGTAGCTCACCCCACACTTCCTGACCTACTGTGCTTCCTGACAGCTTGTGTAATGTGACCAGGAACCCACGCTCTGTCACTGTGCCTTCTCCATGATAAAGCACTATAAACCTTCTTAAAATATAAAATATACGCCCAGAGCAGCCCTTCCTCGCTTAAGCATCTTCTCTTCAAGTGTTGAGCTACAGTACTGAGAAAAAATAACAAACATGCCTCCGCCAGCCACCTCCCTCACTTGTCTCCATTCTGAAGTAAAACTGTGAGTTATAGATTGCTTCACCTTAGGCGCCCCCAAAGCTCTATGGCTGTTCAAACATCAACGTACATAAATTTCATGTAAAATTGTCAAATAGAATAAAACTTTATGACTTGGTGAATATTGACCATCTATTGACTCTAGGAATATTGTTCTTCGTAATGTGGTAAAATCCAAAGTTAAAGCCTCAGGCTTCCTTTGCAACTAAAAAGCCTTTAACTCAGGGTCATAGCTAGTTTTTATGTCACCTTGACACAAACTAGAGTCATCTGAGAGGCAGGAATCTCAGTTGAGAAAATGCCTCCATAAGATCCAACAGTAGGGCATTTTCTTAATTAATGATCAACGGTGGAGGGCCAAGCCCATTGGGTGCTGCCAACCTGGACTGGTGGTCTTAGATTCTATAAGGAAGCAAACTGAGCAAGCCACAAGGAACAGGTCAAGCAAGCAGCACCCCTCCATGACCTCCTCATGAGCTCCTGTCCCCAGGGTCCTGCTCTGTTTGAGTTCCAGCCCTGCTTTCTCTTAATGAACTGTGACTTGAGATATACAGGTCAAATAAAACCTTTCCTCCCCGAGTTGCTTTTGTCCTGGTTTTCATCACAGCAATGGTAACCCTAAGATGCCCAGCCTTTTATTTTAATAGCAGCAATGATTATGTTTGGCACCACTTTCTAAAATTCTTTGACTGCAGGTAAGGTAGATTTTGCTTCAGTTTTGACCTCTTTCTGTTGCATTGACAGTATCTTATTATACATTATATGACTTTAGAGAAAGTATTGTGATGAATACTTAAAATGTCAAAAATATTATTTACATGTTTTACTACTCCATCTGTCCAAAAACAAATTGTAAAACTATAAGCAGTTTAATTTTTCAAATTAATATCTGTCTATTTATGACTTCAGTATGGTAGTTTTTACAGGAATTTGTAATTTTAAATGAAAGATTTTGTGATGTAATGAAAATATAATCTCCCTCATGGTGGTGTATAGTACTTTGTTCACAAGGGATTCTCACATCTTCAGTGTACATGAAAATAAAGTCAGTGACAGGGCCATGTGAGGCCCCTCTCAAACATCACTAAAGGGAGACTGGATTACCCACTGCTTAGTGTAAACTTTCTAACATGTAAACAATCTTTTTAAAAAACTGCACTAGGAACTAGAGAACATATGAAGACAAAGTAAACCCAGCATTAAATAGACAATAATCATTTAGTATCAACTTCATTGAATACTCTATCTTGTTGTTTTTAAGGCAAAATCCCAATCATTTGATTTTACTAAATAAAGAGTCATAAGCCAGATGTTGGGGTGGAATCCTGCTAGCTCAGAGAGGCAGAAAAAGCACCCAGCTGACCTTCCTCCTTAACCTATAACCCAGAAGTTATAAGAAGAAGTGTCTTCCTTCACACTGTCTTAAAAAATCCTTCCAACTGGAAGTCCCTCCTTTCTACTTCCTATATGTCTCTCTATCTGTTCTCCGGACTTCCTCTCACTCTCTATGGTATTTTCCTATGTTCACTCCCTGTGAACTGGTTGCTTGCTCTGCCTCCTGACCTATAGTTGACTTTATTTAATCTTATTTGTGACAAACAAAAAGCTCTTGGATTAAAAGTATGAGCCACACCACAACTACAGACAGGATGTTCCAGTATACAATCTCAGGGTTCACAATGTGATCGAATATCTTGCAAGAGTATCTGTGAATGTTTTCTCTTCCTGATATCAATGTCCTATGTGACATGTATTCTAACTCCCTGTATCATGATGCTCAAATGCATTTACTGCCAACGACAGTGCAACAAATAACACCACATTGGAACTGATCGATCACTAAAAATAAAATAATGTTACCTGTCCATTAATGATGCTTTGCATGCTACTATTAAGCCAATGAGTACACAGCCTAGTAGGAGTTGGATACCCACCAAAATATTCTCCATTTAGCTGTAGCTTTGTTCTTGCCTTTTATTTTGGACAATGAAAGGAGTTTTAATCCTCAGTTTCTATAAGAAGATTAACATATGATAACACACAGCAGAATTCATCATATTCAGCTAGCGAAGTTTCTGAAATGCATAGGAAAGGGTATAATGCATACAATAGTAGAGAACAAAAGCTAAAGACGATAACAAGGCAAGCGTGCTACAGCTGAGAGCTGAAACTCACCCTCAGACTGACAGCTTAGCTCTTGCAGGATTCAGAGCTGGGGCTACACGAAAGGATGGAACCCTGAACATTCTGATGCTGTCAATGGACGAATCCTTTATTGGGAGCTGGCTTACAAAAGTAACCTATCTTCCTGACACTGTCCCTCCTTTCTTCATCATCGTGGATCTAAAAGCCAGACCATGATATGGTAGCTGAAATAAGTATCTCTTCCTTCTAACTTATTTGTCTTGGGCATTTTGTCACAGTGATGGGAAAGTAACACAACACCCATCCCGGAAAGTTACAAAAAAAAAAATTGTAAGGTAAACATTAAAAAAGAAGAAAAAGAATTATTGAAGATAACAGAAATAAAAGAATGGAAGATAACAGAAATAAAAGAATGGAAGATAGAAGTTAGGTAAAGTCACTGAAGGCAAGAGTGGCACCTCTGGGATGACTGTAAAATATTCCTAGGCACGGCCATCGAAGAGTTAAAGAAGGTGAGAAAAGCAACAGTCTTCAGAATGCAAGTAAACATAGCATTAAAAAAACATTAAGTATTAAAATTATAAGATAGGCCTCATAACACTTATGACAAATAATCTGAAAATTAAATTGATAAATGTGTGTAAATAGTGTCATAAAATTAACACCAAAACAAAAGCTTAACAGTCTGGTCACTACTAAAGAAACTGTTTACAATTTAAAACTATCTTGGAACCTTCAGGCCCTGCAGGTCGCATCGACAAAACACGACCAAACACTTAAATTAAAAATTAAAACCTGCTTTACACCAAGTCTTAAAGAGAACAGATGGAGGTAATCCTTGTCAACTCATAATACTCGGCATAGCCTGTCGATAAATCCTCACCCACAAAACAAGACAAAAACCCTGGCAGAAAAGAAAATTATGGCTACTTTCTCTTCCCTAATCAGAATATCCATCGGTCATTTCAAACCACTCTTACGACAAATGATCAACACAGCCAGTTTGAGGTGTTTCCCAGATGCTCTAGCATTTTGGGTATCAAAGTCTACACTCATGTAAGAGGTATGCTACAAAGTCTATACACCACTCAATGCTGTAAAGTTATAGACACCATCTGACCAGCAACCGTACAAGCTGATAGACCTCCACTGACAAAGCTGAGGCAGGAGGATCACAGGTTTGGGTTCAACCCGAAACACTGTCTGAAATGGGAGTCAGATTTTCACTAGCATATAGATAATGAAATGTGGTTCCTATATACAGGGGTTTTTAGTCACATACAATGAAAAGAATTGAGGTTAATAAATTTTCAGGAAATGAGTGTAACTAGAAAATATTTTATTAAGTGAGGTAAGTCTCCTGAGTCCTATGCAAATCTGCGCAGATCCTACCCTCTAATCTCTAGATAAATGTATTCCTGTGTGACTGTGCATGTGTAGGCAATGAAACCAGAATAAAGGTAGGATAGGGGGAGGTGGTTTAAGGAAAGGAAGTGGGGTCACAGAATGCAAGAGTGAGAATGAGAGTAGCAAGGGAACATGGGAGGCAGAAGGATCCAGGCAGAGAGGGGGAGCAGGGAAGGGGAGGGAAGGAGGACAGAGAGAAGGGGAGAGGGAGAGAGAAAGAGAGAAGGGAGGGAGGAGGGGAGCAGAGAGAAAGTGGGCAGGGGAGGGGGACCAGAGGGAAAGATTAGCCAAACAAAGAATTGTGAAGACACAGTCAAAAGACACATCACTTTGCATCCCAATTAAAACACTTGTAGGAATAGCTTCTCTGAAAGTTCCTCTGGCCTTCAAGCACTGAACTTCAGCCTGACCTTACAACCAAGTTAATAAAGTGTCTTAAGACCACTTAAAAACATAGACTCACTGTTTACCTACTGTGTACTGAGACTAGACTGCCTTTAAGAAATTAGTGTGAGCAATGGTATCATGCCTTGGACTCGGCCATGTGATCGATCAGCTTTTGCAGACTGAGCTAACTGCATAGCAGAATTCTATCTTAAATTATGTAATCTTTGATGCCCCTGACCCAGATGACGTATGTGTGCTGTGGTAATCACTTGCTGTAAGCAGCCAATAGGTTGAAAGAAACTTCGAAAAAACCAAATGGCCATCATAAATGTCAGAAACAACATGTAGATATAGGCTAATGCATCTGTTTGTGGGTTTAAGTGCAATTCTGAGCCAATAAGGTCATAAAGAAAGTTTTTCACTTGTAAACTCTGGTTTAAAAAAAATAAGGTAAGAGATTATTTATTCCTCCCTCATAGCATGTTTTCTGTGCTGATCATTTCTACAGAGCAAAGCCCTTTGCTAGAGACAGATGAAAGATATAGGGGGAAAAATGGAAAATTCAAATTCGGGCTCGTTCTCAGTTTAAACTCCCAAAGGAAGAATCTTTCTTCTTTAATGTGGCAATGCAACGAAAGCTTAAAGAAAAATTAGTGCCTTCGATGAGACAGTGGGCTGTAAAATAAAATGCAGCCCATGGAAAGGAAGTAGATGGGCGTGGAGATGTTTGCGGAGTGGGGTGAGTACCTAGGCTCAGAGAGACAAGCCATGAGATGCTTTCGGATGCTGCTCCGATTTCAGTGTGTGTGTGTGTGTGTGTGCGTGTGCGTGTGCGTGTGCGTGTGCGTGTGCGTGTGCGTGTGCGTGTGCGTGTGTGTGTGTGTTCATGTCTGTGGTAATGTATAGATTATAAAACTAGAGAGAAGACCATGGAAGAGAAAGGGGGCGTCCTACAGGAAGGCAGTAGGGAGAAAGTGTGTGACTTGAAGAAGAAGGGCGCTGCTGGAGACAGGGCAGAGATCAACAGGAGTCAGGACAGGAGGTGAAAGGATCAATAAAGCAGTCCATTGCTTTGCACACTCATTGCCTAAAAATGGATTCAATTATACACTATATATATATATACATATATATATGCATACATGTGTGCATACCATAATTAAACAATAATTTACAACTCCATATAGGCAAGCAAAACATACCCTGTAGAACAAATTGAGAGACACACCTATCTTTCTTGAGTAAAGATGGGACTTTGGGGACATACTTGTCAATACTGTGTGTTTCAAATGTCCCCAGTTAAGGTATTAATATCAAGCCATCCAAGGCTGCTACAGCCTTACACTCTAATGAACCAAAACCGAATTGGCGCTGAAGTCAGGCACTTAAACAAGATGCCCTGAGCATTCTGCAGAGGAGCGCTGTGCATTGAGCGCTGCAGTGACCAAGCAGGTATGGTTGACAGAAAGTAGTAAGTCAGACAAAGACTAATGGCACTGTGTTTAGCAGATCTCAAAAGAGAAGAAAAGAGGAGAAGAGAAAGAGAAGGGAGGGGAAAGGAGAGGGGAGGAGAGGAAAGAAGAGAAGAGAAGAGAAGTGAAGAGAAGAGAAGCTTTAAGATATTATTTTTTATAAAAATAAATATTTTTTAATTTTTATGATTAAAATTAAGAATGAGAAACCCTCTACAATTTTCTCAAAAAAACCCTTAAACACATTCAAATTGTTATTACATATATAAAACATTATTTTACTTAACAATAATTATTTGCAAATGTCAAGTAAAATTAATGAGTGGGTTATCAATGTCTTTTTTTAATTAGATATTTTCTTTATTTACACTTCAAATGCTATTCCCTTTCCTTGTTTCCCCTCTGAAAACCCCCTCTCCCATACCCCCTCCTCCTGTTCACTAACCCACTCACTCCTGCTTCCCTGACCTGGCATTCCCCTACAATGGAGCAATGAACCTTCACAGGTCTAAGGGCCTCTCCTCTCATTGATGTCTGACAAGGCCATCCTCTGCTACCCATGTGGCTGGAGCCATGGGTCTCTCCATGTGTACTCTTTGGTTGGTGGTTTAGTCCCTGGGAACTCTGGGGGTACTGGTTGGTTCATATTGTTGTTCCTCCTATGGAGCTGCAAACCCCTTCAGCTCCCTTGGTCCTTTCTCTAGCTCTTCTGTTGGGGACCCTAAGATATTATTTTAAGGTTAATATTTAAACTCCAGAAGAGTCTAAGAAAAAGCTAACAGAACTTCAGGAACTGTACACTGTAACTATTTGTGACAGTTTGCATAGGCGCGGCTCAGTGAGTGCATTATTAGAAGGTGTGGCCCTGTTGGAGTAGGTGTGCCACTGTGGGTGTGACTCTTAAGACCCTCATCCTTGCTGCCTGTAAGCCAGCGTTCTGCTAGCAGCCTTCAGATAAAGACGTAGAACTCTCAGCTCAGCCTGCACCATGCCTGCCTGGATGCTGCCATGCTCCTGCCTTGATGATAATGGACTGAACCTCTGAACCTGTAAGCCAGCCCCAGTGAAATGTTGTTCTTTGTAAGACTTCCCTTGGTCATGGCATTTGTTCACAGCAGTAAGACCCTAATTAAGACACTATAATCAAAATGAAGAAGATAAATGACAGAGTATCTGAGGCCGTAAGAAAGATGTATTGGACAGAAAATAAAGATGAACAAGCTGTTCAGGAATACCACAAGGAGCTATGAGGTAATGCCTCTTAAAGAAGCCTAGGAGCTCTCTGCGCTTCTGTTCCACTGAGCCATCTCCCACTTAAGCCTCTATTCAAAACATCCTAAAGAGCACTCACTCTAACTCAACTTAGAAAGAAGCCTAGCTGTGATGCCAGATATTTCCTATCCATTCACATTGAGGCAGTGAGAGGCCAGTGATTGGAGGGGAGAAAGGAAGAGGAGCTAAGAGTAGGAGGGACCGGAGGAGGAGACACACAGATCCAGATGGCGTCAGATGTGTTTCTGGTGTGCTGAGAGGTTAGAAATATTGGGATAAAACTTTATCATTGTCATTTGGCATTATGTAATTGGGAGTTTCATATACATAAATATATTTGGTTAACTACTCAAGTTTAAGAGTCATGCTTTGTCGGATACTTGGAAGGAATGGGTGCTGGGCAGGAGAGAGAGACCTGCCAGGACTTGGAGCAGAGGCCTGGTGGGACGGTACTATATTTTAATCTTTCCCACTACAAGCTGTAGTCAGAAAACATTGTATATTTTCTCTCCTCTCTCTCTCTCTCTCTCTCTCTCTGTGTGTGTGTGTGTGTGTGTGTTGTGTATTGTTTATGTTTCTGAAATTTGCCTTATGAATTATCTACTAGACAACCAAAATTGTAAATATAACATGGATCTGAAATTTGAGTAATGTAACAAAGATATATGTGAATTCAGAAAACTGTGTGATTTCAGTTACATAAACAAAACACAAGTAAACAAAATAGATAAAATGGATACTCAGTAGTCTGATATTGACTAGGCTTTTGTAATTTTCTAGGCAATCAAGTTGCTAATTATGCTGTTCCTGTGTAGTATTTTTTCTACATATTTATTCCCGCATTTCTCCTTTTGCTTCTGTCAATCACTGTTGTCTTCATTTTGACACCATATTATTCAGTATGTCATAAAACTTTCCTGGCAAATTGAAGAGTTTTTGTCAGATAGGATTAGGATTGTATCATAAAACCCAACGACTCATGACAAATAGAAGCAAATTTTCATCTAACTATAAGTAAAGAAAAAGTCCCTTTGCCAAACAAACAAACAAACAAACAAAACCCACATATCAAAAAAAATGTAGAATACTTATTTAAATTCAGAAGCAAGGCAGTAATGTTTTTCTTTAGCACTGAAACAACAATTGAGTAGAGATATGTGTCTATAAAATAACCAACCAGTAAGAAACAAACTATGTAGAAATAAAAATGAAGAAACACAACATCAATTTTTTTCCAAAAGATAGTTAAGATTATCTCTAAAGAGACCTTGGAAGTGCATCCATGTATGTTATTTAAATGATGATGGAGATGTTTTGACCACCTTGCAAGAGAAGAGAATGTTAGGCAAAAGTCAACTGGATTCCATCAAACCAGCAAGAAATTGTTAGAAAGCCCAGTTTTAAAAGACAAAATATGTACAGCATTCACAGAAAGTATAAGGAGCTAGATGGTGATTTTATTTTGGAACCAGCTTGCATTCCTTTTAATGCATTAAAGAACATTCAAGAACAGTTGAATACAACCGTGTTTTTAAAGTAAATTATGTAAGTCTGCAATTATACACTTAATTAACTTACTGCTGCTTGCAATCACCCATACATACACATCTTACAATAAGGACTTGCAACTGCAGTTGGCATTCACCATTTCTGTTCGGTGGGACTACTACATACTACATACATAGATGCACTACTGAACATCTCTTCCCGGTTCCATATTCAGTGATGTCACATTAATAACTTGGAATTGACTATGGTAGGGAGATTTATAGCATGGAAATTAACAGAGTCTTCCCTTCTTCTCATTCTCCAGAGAACTAATTATTCAGCATTTACTCATACACCAAAGAAACCAGGGATGAACCCTATAAAAATGTAAAGAAAACACAGCACCCTCAAGATCTCAGGCTCAGAGGATTTCCTAAGCAGAAAGCAGCCACACACACGCAGGAAGAGCCCACACAGAGAAGGCTGGCTGGGAAAGGCTTCCTTCAGAAGAAGATGTGTGGTGAGGATTTAAGTCACCAACACAATGAATAAAAAGATGTGGCATATTGTGTTACAGCTTCCAAATATGAAAGAAGATAGAAAACTTCAGCACAAATTCATCTTTTTTTTAAATGAACTTCCTATTGAAATCCCAAAAGGTTTCAACAGAATTATACTATAAAATTGTAAAAATTTACATAGAAGAGAAAAGACCCAAGGATAAAAGTTTCTAAGAACAGAACTGGGAACTTCTGCTCAGTCATTTCAACTAATTATGAAGTTATTACGCCTTTACTAATCGCATCGACATAGAAATAAAAATGTCTAGAGGCAGTCCCTTGCAGATGTAGGAAATCAAAGGTCAAAGACTGATCAATGGAGTCAGGGGGAGGGGCTCCTATAAGAACTGCCCAGATGAAAGAGTTAAAACAGTCAAAAGAAAATACAGGTCGATATCTTCCTGCCTCATCCTACAGAGAGATTTCTGCAATAAGATGCACACATTCAATCTACACAGGGAAGGAAGTTACATATTAAAATACATGAAAATTCCAAGTTTTGTTCATCAAAAGAAAATGAAGTAGAAACCAACCAAACTGAGTTATATGAAACTGGACATTGGCTCACTGAGGAAAACGTTGATGTCGCACGTGTAGCTCTGAAGTATGAGCATCGGAAGCTCTCTGCTCTATCTACTGTCTCTGTTCTCATGTATATGCAACAGATTGGGGCGGGGGAACTCTGCACAACACAAATGCTTTGAAATAAAACTAAAATCTGAAGTATGCACAGAACTCTAACATTCTAGTCAGAAAAAAGAAAGCGACCGAGGAGGAGAATGCTTTCTGCTGAGAGTAACATGAAAGATCAATAAATCTATGAATGAATACTCAACTTCATGCAACCAGGAAATTAAAATTAAAAGCACAAAGACATTCCACATGACGGGACTCAGAAAATTAAGTAGTAAGCGAATAAGAAGTGTCCACTGGCTGACCAGAGTATGAATTAATACAACCATCTATAGAAGCAGAGGCATGCAGCACCACCCTAAGATTTCACTCTAATTAATCATATCTGTCATCTCTACATATGTATGCGAAGGAACAAGTTCCAAAATGCTGTTATCCTAAGTCTGAAATGCCAAGAAAATACAAACTTCAAGATTGCTCCTAAAAATGGAAGGACAATCAATCTGGAATTTTCCTTCAAGATAATACAGCAGTAGAAAAAAAATAAACAAATCTTTGTCATAAACAGAAATATTAATATGTCTCAGAAAAATAAGTTTAAGGAGAAAGGCAAGTCTTTGAATTATCCATTATAAATTATATCCATATTATTCATATTCTGTTCCAGAAATGTATACTTAAAAGGTAAAAATTCAAAGAAGAGTAAAAGATTATAAATGTATATACTGCATTCTATACTGTGTACTTCATAACAAACATTGCTTGAAAAGGATGGGGGGGAGCGGGAGGGAGAGAGGGAGGCAGGGAGGGAGATATGGAGGGGGGGAGGGAGGGAGGCAGAGATCATAGGGAGAGACTCCTGGATTAGAGGACGTTTAGAGGGTAACATAGAAACCTAGTGTAGTTGAAATTTCCTGGAACCTAAGAGAGCAGGAAACTAAAGGATGATACATACAACTTTGGCCAGAGATATCTATCCCGTCGTGTGTGTATGTGTGTGTGTGTGTGTGTGTGTGTGTGTGTGTGTGTGTGTGTGTGCCAGCGTGTACTGTCTGTGAATGTGTGTGTGTCCGAGTGTGTGCTGGGGTTTGTGCCCATGCAGAGACCAGAGACTGACATCCATATCATCCGCAATTATTCTTCACCCAGTTTTCTGAGACTAGATCTCTCACTGACCTAGAACTCAGCCCAAGGCCAGCGAGCTCTGAGCGCTGGGATCCTCCCTGAGCCAGGACTCTGGTCCCCAACAACACCTGGGATCTACACACTTTCTACTGTGTGATCAGAGAGGCTCTGTAGAGAACAGCCCAGAGCCAAACCAGAAAGCTAGAAAACATTTGGTGGAAATAAAACAGGACATGTTCTCCCACCGTGTCATAAAACACCTGCATAACTTTCTCTTGGCAAAAGACACAGAGAAAAGTCAGGTGCCTTCGCTGACCTTCTGTGTGGTTCCCTTTTTCAAGTGGGACTGGAGATTATTCCATAGAGAATTAAACAACAGAACAGAGAACTCACGGCCTACACCGTCCCTGGCTCACCCTCATAGCAATTTGTTATCTGGTATAGACTGTCTAGTTGATTGCAAAATCTCCACATTTTGACATTGTTAGTAAGGGGAAAAAAATCATCAAAGATCCAAGGCAGGTTGAACATAATTAACAGAGCTTATAGATTTTAGGGAAAGAGTGCCTTCCGTGAAGTGCAGACTAACATAAATAGGAATGAATGGGGGTTTAAAACAAACTAGATTAAGGCAAACACTAGAATAAGTAAGGGGCCATGAATGGGAAGAATCAATGTTCACTGCCAACCCTGGGCTGCTGCAATAGACTCTCAGCGACCTTCATATATGCCTCTAGCTAATACGACACTATGTCTTCTTTCCACCACTTCTACTAGACCACAAGATTCCTGAGCACAGGAACTGTATTTCATCCATCTCCAAAGTCCCAGCATTGGTCATATGGTACGAACTCATTAACAGTACATGAATGGGAATAACTCTCCGCGAAGGCACACACACACACACTTTAACCTACTTAATGAGACTCAAACTTCTCAAAGTGCCTAGAGGAATTGCAGCTTTACCTCATCCATCAGGGAGTTCAACAGAAATAGAACCAATCAGAGGAGACAGAGAAATAGAGACAGACAGACAAAGACACCAAGTGACAGAGAAAGGCAGAAGTTTAGTGTGAAGAATTAGTTCCCATGATTTTAGAGATGGAGAATCTGCCCCGCAAAGCAGAGACCCAGGACAGTCAATGATATGGTTCACAGCCGAGTGCAAAGACCTCAGAACCAGGTAGTCTGATAACACCAACCCCAGTCTGAGGATCACAAAGATAAGAGGATATCCCCGCTCAGCCGGAAACGGTAAGAGCAAATTCTTCCACTTTTGCCTTTTATTTTACGCCGATCATGTCTGCTCCTGGGAAGGAGGGCCAGTCTGCCCTTTCCAATCGACTGTTCCTAATGTCAAGCTCATCAACAGACACCTCCACAGACACCCATAAATGGTGTTTAATATGTGTAGCCTGCGGGTCATCAAGCAGACACAAAAACATAAAAGCTACATTAAAGAGTATCGTGTTACTAAAGATTATTAATTTTTCAAAATGTAATCATTTATTTTGAATTTTAATTTCAGTTTTGGTATATTTACTGGGTACCATGCCAATCCACTTTTACAGCAATAGTGAGTCCAAGAGCAACATAAAATAACTATGAAAAATGGCAAATCCTGCAGTGGTAAAAGTCTAATGACTTCGAATTATTTTGCGTTGTAAATCACACGTATATTTTTCCATCTACTTAAACTAATTTATATAATACCAGTGCTGTCTCCTATGAGGTTAGCTGCTATAATTTCACTGAGAAGATACTAGAAACTAGGAAAGAGCTACTCAGGAATGTTTTTGTATCATTTGTCCATAGGTCATCTCTAAATTTATTCTATTTTTTTTATTTTCTCATCTTACTAGCTGCTAAGCAAGGTGAGCATCTTCAAGGGAACACTCATACCAATCCACTTTCCAAGAATCCTTGTTTTTATGTTCAACTAGCAGTTTATGATGCAAGCTGAATATGCCCCGAAATAGTCCTATCTACCATCTCAACCCTCAAATATGTGCCCCCATGACCTCGACTAGGCAAGCTCCTAAATGTGTCAGTCATCCATCTTCCTTAAATCATTACCTTAAGCTGAGCATCCTCAGGAAGGTGCCTGCCCCTAAGTGCTTTATCATATGAACATGCATAAGATCTACAAATAAATTCTTCCTACTTCTCTCTGTTCTGAGAGGTCATTGCTTTGAAAGTCTCCCTCATGCTCTCTCTAACAGTAGCAGATAGTACCTCTTTCCGGGTGCACTAACCCTGGACCACATTTGTTTGTGGTGGGTTATATCTGGGTGACAAGGATATTTTGTTGTGGCTTATCCAACATTTCTAGATGTCTACAGCAGGAGATATTTTTTCCAGATATAAAGCCTGTCACTGGGAAACCTAGTGAAAGTGCAACTTCTGTCATGTGACAACAAGGAGCATCCTGCATCCCAACTCACCTTCTCTTGTCCTTTTTGGTCAGAGACTTAGAAACACGCACAATTCTCTAACATGACAGTAGCATCAGAGAAGGAGCAGACACTGTAATTAAACGCTCACACTTTGCTGTTGACCAAGAAGATAAAAATCGAGATCTGTATGTTATCTCTTCTGAACAGAAAAAAAAAAATCAAAGTCGTATTAATGATCTTTGATTCTTTCATGAAAAAATATCACCAGCCTCCCTAAGCTGAAGACAAGTGAAACCTCCTGCCAGTCAAGGGGCGTCGCCCAGGACTGTTTTCACCCAGCTATCCTTGAACTTAAGAAAGAAGAAACTTGACTTAGGCCTGCCAGGCTCGTAGACAGACAGGCATAATATCGCTTGGGTCTCGGGCGGCTTGTGTGTACCCTGCTCCCAAGTGCTGGGCTGATCTTCAGTAACCAGCATGCCAGCTCTGCTGTGGGACTTCTGCCTGGCAGAGGGATCCCCGCACTGGGCGGGAGCCTACCAGCTTCCCTTTGGCGAC
Organism: Tokudaia tokunoshimensis; assembly: GCA_036184795.1. Lineage (NCBI taxonomy): Eukaryota > Metazoa > Chordata > Mammalia > Rodentia > Muridae > Tokudaia > Tokudaia tokunoshimensis. The sequence continues at coordinate 61,460,820 of BTHU01000018.1, read as the reverse complement.
CTCTGTTCCGGTAGACTGCACTGAAGAGACAGGTACTCAGGTTCTCCCCAATATAACATGGCTTGGGACATGGCCTGTTGGGGCTTCCGTCTATTCCCAAGAACGGGACAGCACTGTGGACGTCTGGGCACCAGCTCTGCTGTAGGCCATCGCCTCTGCAGGGTGACCTGCACCACCGAGAGAGTGCAGAGTGCTCTCCACCATCTTTGCTCCAGTGGCCAGGTAGTTGGGACTGCCAGGCTCGGAGACAGACAGCTATAATATCGCTTGGGTCTCGGGTGGCTTGTGTGTACCCTGCTCCCAAGAGCTGGGCAGATCTGCAGTAACCAGCGCGCCAGCTCTGCTGTGGGACTTCTGCCTGGCAGAGGGAAGTCCCCTCCCCCCCACTCTGGGAGAGATCACACACCCCTGCACAGGGCAGGAGCCTACCAGCCTCCCTTTGGCGACCTCTGCTCCGGAAATCCACTACGCTGAGCCTTTAGATGTGCAGGGACTCCCCAATATAACATCACATGGGGCAAGGCACATCAGGGCTCTAAAGTCACTCAGGAGCAGGGCAGGCCCCAGAAATCGGAGCCAGGGGAATCCTGGTAATCCAGGGGGTCCAGAAATAGCTTTGCAGGCTCACAGGAGGTCCAACCAACAGCCAGTGACAGCAGGACCAACTAACACCAGAGGTAACCAGATGGCAAAAGGCAAACGTAGGAACGTTACTAACAGAAATCAAAGTAATATGGCACCATCCGAACCCAGCTCTCCAACAGCAGCAAGTCCTGGATACCCCACCACACCCGAAAGACAAGATCTGGATTTAAAAATCACTTCTCATGATACTATTAGAGGATCACAAGAAGGACACAAATAAATCTAATAAAGAATTACAGGAGACCATGAATCAACGGTTAGAAGCCCTTACAAAGGAAACACAAAAATCGCTTAGAGAAATGCAGGAGAACGTGGATCAAAAGATGGAGGCCCACAAGGAGACAACACAAAAATCGCTTAAAGAAATGAATCAATGGGTAGATGCACTTTCAAAGGAATCACAAAAATTGCATAAAGAAATGCAGAAGAATATGGGTCAACAGACGGATGCCCATAGGGAGGCAACACAAAAATTGCTTAAAGAAATGAATCAACGGATAGATGCCCTTACAAAGGAAACACGAGAACTGCTTAAAGAAATGCAGGAGACGATGGATCAACAGATGGAATCCCATGAGGAGGAAACACAAAAATCGCTCAGAGAAATGCAGGAGAACTTGGATCAACAGGCAGAAGTCCTGAAAGAGATAATGCAAAAATACCTTAAAGAAATACAGGAAAATACAAACAAACAAGTGAAGGATCTCAGCAAATCCATCCAGGATCTAAAAAAGGAAGTAGAAACAACTAAGAGATCACAAAGGGAGACAACTTTGGAGATAGAAAACCTTGGGAAGAAATCAGGAGTCATAGATGCAAACATCAACAATAGAATACAAGAGATGGAAGAAAGAATCTCAGGTGCTGAAGATACCATACAAAGCATCAACTCAACAGTCAAAGAAAATGCAAAATGCAAAAAACGTGTAACCCAAAACATCCAGGAAATCCAGGACACAATGAGAAGCCCAAACCTAAGGATTATAGGTATAGATGAGAGTGAAGATTTGCAACTTGAAGGCCAGTAAACATCTTCAACAAAATTATGGAGGAAAACTTCCCTAACCTAAAGAGAGAGATGCCGATGAATATACAAGAAGCCTACAGAACTCCAAACAGACTGGACCAGAACAGAAATACCTCCCGTCACATAATAGTCAAAACACTGAATGTTCTAAACAAAGAAAGAATATTAAAAGCAGTAAGAGAAAAGGGCCAAGTAACATACAAAGGAAGACCTATCCGAATCACATCAGACTTCTCACCAGAGACTATGAAAGCCAGAAGATCCTGGGCAGATCTCATGCAGACACTAAGAGAGCACAAATGCCAGCCTAGACTACTATACCCAACAAAACTCTCAATCACCATAGATGGAGAGACCAAGATATTCCATGATAAAACCAAATTTTCACAATATCTTTCCACAAACCCAGCCCTGCAAAGGATAATTGGTGGAAACCGCCAATACAGGGAGAAAAACAACACCCTGGAAAAAATGAGATAATAACCTTCTTGCTTCAAACCCAAAAGTAGATAACCACTCAAACATAAAGATAGTGCCAAGAATGGCAGGTGGCAATAATCACTATGCCTTAATCTCTCTTAATATCAATGGTCTCAATTCCCCCATAAAAAGACATAGACTAACAGACTGGATACGTAAACAGGACCCAGCATTTTGCTGCGTGCAGGAAACGCACCTCAGTGTCAAAGACAAACACTACCTCAGAGTAAAAGGCTGGAAAACAATTTTACAAGCAAATGGCCCCAAGAAACGAGCCGGAGTAGCCATCCTAATATCAGATAAAATTGATTTTCAACCTAAAGTCATCAAAAAAGACACAGAAGGACACTACATACTGATCAAGGGAAAAATCCACCAACAAGAACTCTCAATTCTGAATATCTATGCTCCAAATGCAAGGGCACCCTCATTCATAAAAGAAACTTTACTAAAGCTCAAAGCACACATCGCACCTCACACAATAATAGTGGGTGACTTCAACACCCCGCTCTCTGAAATGGATCGTTCAGGAAAGCAGAAACTAAACAGGGACACAGTGAATCTAATTGAAGCCTTGGACCAAATGGAACTAACATTATATATATAGAACATTTCATCCTAGAGCTAAAGAATACACCTTCTTCTCAGCACCTCATGGTACCTTCTCTAAAATCGACCATATAATTGGTCACAAATCAGACCTCAAGAGATATAAGAAGTTCGAAATAATCCCATGCCTCCTATCAGATCACTATGGAATAAGGGTGGTCTTCAATGGCAACAAAAACAACAGAAAACCCACATACACATGGAGGCTGAACAATGCTCTACTCAATGATAACTTGGTCAAGGTGGAAATAAAGAAAGAAATCAAAGACTTTTTGAAATTTAATGAAAATGAAGGCACAACATACCCTAATTTATGGCACACAATGAAAGCAGTGCTAAGAGGAAAATTCATAGCCCTGAGTGCCGCCAAAAAGAAACGGGAGACAGCATACACTAACAGCTTAATGGCACACCTGAAAGCCCTGGAAAAAAAGAAGCAAATACACCAAAGAGGAGTAGAAGGCAGGAAATCATCAAACTCAGGGATGAAATCAATCAAGTAGAAACAAATAAAACCATACAAAGAATCAACAAAACGAGGAGTTGGTTCTTTGAGAAAATCAACAAGATAGATAAGCCCTTAGCCAGACTAACCAGAGGGCACAGAGACAGTATCCAAATTAATAAAATCAGAAACGAAAAGGGAGAGATAACAACAGAAACTGAGGAAATTCAAAAAATCATCAGATCCTACTACAAAAGCCTGTATTCAACACAACTAGAAAATCTCGAGGAAATGGACAATTTTCTTGACAGATACCAAATACCAAAATTAAATCAGGATCAAATAGACCATCTAAACTGTCCTATAACCCCTGAAGGAATAGAAGTTGTCATTGGAAGTCTTCCAACCAAAAAAAGCACAGGTCCAGATGGTTTTAGTGCAGAATTCTATCAGACCTTCAAAGAAGACCTAACACCAATAGTCTTCAAATTATTCCACAAAATAGAAACAGAAGGAACACTACCCAACTAGTTCTATGAAGCCACAATTACGCTAATTCCAAAAGCACACAAAGATCCAACAAAGAAAGAGAATCTCAGGCCAATCTCTCTTATGAATATTGATGCAAAAATACTCAATAAAATTCTTGCCAACCGAATCCAAGAACACATCAAAACGATCATTCACCATGATCAAGTAGGCTTCATCCCAGAGATGCAGGGATGGTTCAATATAAGGAAATCCATCAATGTAATCCACTATATAAACAATCTCAAAGAAGAAAACCACATGGTCATCTCATTAGATGCTGAGAAAGCATTTGACAAAATTCATCATCCTTTCATGCTAAAGGTCTTGGAAAGATCAGGAATTCGAGGCCCATATCTAAACATAGTAAAAGCAATTTACAGCAAACCGGTAGCCAACATCAATCTAAATGGAGAGAAACTTGAAGCAATTCCACTAAAATCAGGGACTAGACAAGGCTGCCCTCTCTCTCCATATCTTTTCAATATAGTTCTTGAAGTTCTAGCTAGAGCAATTAGACAACAAAAAGAGGTCAAAGGGATACAAATTGGAAAGGAAGAAGTCAAACTATCACTATTTGCAGACGATATGATAGTATACTTAAGCGACCCAAAGAACTCCACCAGAGAACTCCTACAGCTGATAAACGACTTCAGCAAAGTGACCGGATATAAAATCAACTCAAGCAAGTCAGTAGCCTTCCTATACTCAAAGGATAAGCAGGCTGAGAAAGAAGTAAGAGAAATGATACCCTTCACGATAGCCACAAACCATATAAAGTATCTTGGTGTGACTCTAACCAAACAAGTGAAAGATCTGTATGACAAGAACTTCAAGTCTCTGAAGAAAGAAATTGAAGAAGACCTCAGAAGATGGAAAAATCTGCCATGCTCATGGATTGGCAGGATTAATATAGTAAAAATGACCATCTTGCCAAAAGCAATATACAGATTCAATGCAATCCCCATCAAAATCCCAACTCAATTCTTCATAGAGTTAGAAAGAGCAATTCAAAAATTCATCTGGAATAACAGAAAGCCCAGGATAGCTAAAACTATTCTCAAGAGTAAGAGAACCTCTGGGGGAATCAGTATCCCAGACCTCAAGCTGTACTACAGAGTAATAGTGTTAAAAACCGCATGGTATTGGTACAGCGACAGGCATGTAGATCAATGGAACAGAATTGAAGACCCAGAAATGAATCCACACTCCTATGGTCACTTGATCTTTGACAAAGGAGCTAAAACCATCCAGTGGAAAAAAGATAGCCTTTTCAACAAATGGTGCTGGCTCAATTGGAGGTCAACATGCAGAAGAATGCAAATTGACCCATTCTTATCTCCTTGCACTAAGCTCAATTCCAAGTGGATCAAGGACCTCCACATAAAACCAGACACACTGAAACTAATAGAAAGGAAACTAGGGATGAACCTTGAACATATGGGCACAGGGGAGAATTTCCTGAATAGAACTCCAATAGCTTATGCTCTAAGATCAAGAATTGACAAATGGGACCTCATTAAATTACAAAGTTTTTGCAAGGCAAAAGACACTGTCAAAAAGACAAAGCGGCAACCAACTAACTGGGAAATGATCTTTACCAACCCTACATCCGACAGAGGGCTAATATCCAAGATATACAAAGAACTCAAGAAGTTAAACTCCAGAGAGGCAAGTAACCCTATTAAAAAATGGGGTACAGAGCTAAACAAAGAGTTCTCACCTGAAGAATATCTAATGGCTGAGAAGCACCTAAAGAGATGTTCATCATCCTTAGTCATTAGGGAAATGCAAATCAAAACAACCCTGAGAGTCCATCTCACACCAGTCAGAATGGCTAAGATCAAAAACACAGGAGACAGCAGTTGTTGGCGAGGATGTGGAGAAAGAGGAACACTCCTCCACTGCTGGTGGAATTGCAGGCTGGTACAACCACTCTGGAAAGCAGTCTGGCGGTTCCTCAGAAAACTGGGCATGACACTCCCGGAGGATCCGGCTATACCACTCCTGGGCATATACCCAGAGGCTTTACCTGCATGCAATAAAGACACATGCTCCACTATGTTCATAACAGCCTTATTTATAATAGCCAGAAGCTGGAAAGAACCCAGATGTCCCTCAACGGAGGAATGGATTCAGAAGATGTGGTATATTTACACAATGGAATACTACTCTGCAATTAAAAACAATGAATTCATGAAATTCCTAGGCAAATGGTCAGAACTTGAAAATATCATCCTTAGTGAGGTAACCCAATCACAAAAGAACACACATGGTATGCAGTCACTGATAAGGGGATATTAACCCAGAATCTCGGAATACCCTAGACACAATTCGCATAACAATAGATTTCTAAGAAGATGGAAGGAGAGACCCCTGGTCCTGGAAAGACTGGATGTAGGGGAATGCCAGGACAGAAAAGCGAGAGGGGGTTGAATGGGGAAAAGAGGGAGGGAAGGGGGCTTATGGGACTTTCGGGGAGGGAGGAAACGAGAAAGGGGAAATGATTTTGAATGTAAATAAAAAAAACTTAGAAAATAAAATTCAAAAAAAACAAAAAAAAAAAAGAAAGAAGAAACTTAGAAACTCAGGTTCAAATGTGCGTCCACTGAGAAGATTTAGGCAAGTAGGCAAAATTCTGGGGACTATCATTAAAAATAATATTTGGATTCAAATCACAGCATGCATGAGACCTTTTCAATTCGCTCCTCAGCCCCCAGCTCCAGTTACTTCATCTAGTAGCCAAGGGAGTTGGCTCTAACAGCTATGATACATTATGAATGGACTAAGGATAATCTGCAGAGATAATCAGAGGCTCAGCTTTAGAGTAGACACATTCCGTGGAACACCACTAAACTCCACTCATGTGTATAGTCATTCTCTTCTTGTTCTACTCCCCAAATCGTTGAGTTACTGAAGCTTTACAATAAATCCCTGAACCTTTCACCATGCAAAACAAACAAACAAACAAACAACTACTTTTATTCATTCTTTATGACTGTTAGCATCAAACTCAGGTCCACACACATATCAGGCAGTCCGTCATGCCACAGCTGAGCTACACCGCTCACACAAATGTAAAACCTATGCATTGTTAGGGACCATTTTGCTTCTGCTGGACACACTTCTATAAATCATGATGCTGCTTCTAGTTAGCATTCCAAGTAATGGTGTGGATGTGGCATCCTCTCGACGCTTCATTGGTTGACCCTCCTTCCTCATCCACCCTCCTCTTCATCACCTCCTCTTCCTCCTCCTGGGAGCTCTACTCTTCTTTCAAGTCACTTGTGTTCTATTGCCGTCTACAGTTGCCTCCTGACTTCCGCAAGAATACTTTGTCCGCCTCCTTATTGTTCTCTTTCTGTCTCCGTTGTCTAATCCCATGCTAATCCAAATACACACACACACACACACACACACACACACACACACACACATTTTTAAGAAGAAAAGAAGATGCCCAGGAAATGGCTCATGTGGCAAAGGGCTTGCTGTGCAGTAGAAGGATCTGTGTTTGGACCCCAGCATCTCTATAAAAGGCAGGCACAGCAGTGTGGGCCTGTAACTTGCAGAGCTGGGTGTGAAGACCAGAAGATTCTTAGGACTCACTGACCCATAATTCTCCAGGTTCAATGAGAAACTCTATCCGAAAACATTCCATGGAAAACAATCTAAAGAGACACCTGATATTGTCCTTGAGCATCCACACACAAGTGCACACACATGCCACATACACGTGTATCCATATGTCCATGGGCATACACTCTTGCAAATACACACACACATAAACACACATATACACACATACACACATACACATACATATATACACACATACACATACACACACACATACACACATATACATGCACACATACACATACACACATACACATATGCACACATACACATACACATATGCACACACACATATACATACACACATACATGTATACATCCACAGACAAACACACACATATATACCATAGACAACATCATACATATACATATAATACCACACATATACACATGGCATCGCACACTAATACATAAATAATAAAAGTAAAACCAACTTATACATAGATAGATAGTCAACAGACAACAAGCATTCACTTTAAATATAAAAGCCCTCAGAGTGTGGAGCATTTGGTTTTTTCCTAATGCTGGAGGCAACGACTCACACACCTGTATCCTTGCATTTAAACGTGCTCATTTGTGCTGTTTATGTATAGTACTGACAGGTCTTAGAGCATCACCCTTGACCACCATTTAGTTACCAACAAATGGCAGTGAACTATGTCTCCTCACACGATGCAGGAAGGAGGAAGGTTCTCTCCTGCAAGGTCCCAACAAAATGCAACATCAGAATCCAGCCACGAGAAACTAGCAGATACACCCAAATGGAGTAACTTGATAATATGATCTACTGGTCTATCCCTCTTTTGTCAACGTTATAAAAATCTAAAGAGTCGCTTGATGACTCCAGAGACTGAAGGAGTGTGATGACCAAGCACATTGCATAACCCTGTGTGGCATTTTGACTTGATGACCATGAAAGTTGTTAAAACTTTGGGATAGACTATAAATTAAGATAACATTTATAGTGTGTCTTGACCTTTGTTTATGAACAATAACACTTTTTTAAAAAAATAATGCATGAAGGAGTTAAGGCTATACACATAAAGATGATTCACATGTACAAAGAGAAGTGATCATATAAATGTGTTAAAAATTAATTACTAACTATGGCTACTGGTTCTTTTGTACTGCTTTTAAAATCCTTCCTGAATGTTTTAAATTAGATCAAATAAAGTGTTAAGCGAATGCATGACTATGTAATTGCCAGTCAGAAATGTGGTATATGGGGTGTCCTCTAAAGTTCCAGGCAGACCCAGTACATATTTTCCTGGCTATAACACAGAAACTATTAAGGAAGCCAATAAAATGAGTAACATGCATGTGTGATTTGTGATGCTATAACAATTTTAGCATGGCAGTTAAATAAAAATTCTGGAAGTTAGTGGGAAGGTTTCAGTGGGAATCGCAGATGTATAGGATTATCTTCTGAGGCTATGGTGCAGCACCCATTGGGAGCACCCCTGAGAGGAGGAGGAGTGGCACGTGGTGTGGTACTGTGGTGTTCATGCCTGTGCACTCTCAAGTTACACAGTCCAAGTTTACATGGAAGGCAGAGAGTTAATGACAACTTGACAGGGGAACAGAAAGAAAGCCTAGAAACAGTGTATGCGGCTACTTTGTTTCCATACTCAGGCTTCAGACACAACAATGAATGCCCTGCTGAAATACAACACCAGCAAAGAACATGCCAAGACTGCAAAATAAGGCTTCTCACAGACCTGGAAGTGATAACCCATATAATATCAGGGTCATCTGCGACAAGCACAAAGCTGTCAGCATGATGTGCCATTCACGGAATGAAAAAGATCACTGACCCGTGCTAATTGTATCGACTATCAAAGAGTAGCCACACAGAGCCATCTTCTGTGAGGGAGGATGGTGACCTGGGTCATGTGAAATTTCCTGCAGATGCTTCCACGGCAGGGTGGGGGAAGGGGAGGGGAAGGGGGAGGGGCCAGCCTTTCCTTAGAACAGAATGCCACAAACTGTCACAAATTGTAGCTATGTAATGAACCTAAATTAGGAGTTCTCACACATATGCAACTGACAGAGGATCTGAAATACCATCTGTTATATTTAAACCTCAGAAATCTTCTCTGGAGAAGTTCCTTTTCTCAAGGAAAAAGGTTCTTTTATACAAGTTCAGTAGAATAAAAAATGAGTTGTTCCAACAGGTCGTCAGCATTATTTATTTATTTATTTATTTATTGCCCCCAACCTGTCTGAATTCAAAACCTACCTCAGCATTTCATTATTGTGTCTTCCTAAACTTTGCCAAAGTCCTTTTAGTATCTCTCTAGCAAGAGAAGAAGTTGTTCTGAGTAAGATGTCCAGAGACCTACTGAGGCAGGAGTTCATCCCTCAGAGGAGGACTGAGACAAAGGACCTGCAGTGGAGAAGGGAGAAGTCACAGTGGGGGGTGACCTGACTAGGTAAGATTATTAGGGAGCAAAGTACAAAACTGTCAGGCCACAGACCTCAAAGGATAGAAGGTCTTCTTGTCGCTTATAGCTAGTGTTTCCCTGATAAATGGGGTTAGGTTGCAATATGCAAGCCATGTAAGCAGTCTTTAAACAGCAAGCTATAGGCTTACTTGGGATATACTCAAAGCAATTTGTATATGTGAGAGCTTGGGTTTGGTACCAGCCATTGATAGCTGCTTTGAAGAGGAAAACAGCATGCATCCAGGTTATGCTAATACCAAGGCCACCTGCAGCCTGGTTACATCACAGCACAACAACACCTGTCAAAACTACCATCAGCTACTACCCAGACCCAGATCCAGAACTCTGAACTGCCCCACCTCAACATCTACCCCATCTATGAGCTGAAAGTTCTCCATGATACAGGGCAACAATAGGATATTCCAGAAGAATCTCAGTGAGGATCCAGTGTTGATGGTGTAGCAGAAGCCAGAGGCCTCGAACCAGATCAGTGACCTGTTGCAGGATTTTCCCTGTCCAATTGCATTAGGGCAGTGGGAGGCCTGTGATTGGACAGGGAAAAGGGAGACGGAGCTAAGAGTCAAGGAGAGAGGACTCATTGTATTGAATAGTTGCAGGTAAAGTTGTCTGGACAAAAGGGTGCAGTGTATGATACACTGACCCATTGCTGCTTCCACAGTGAAGTTTTGTTTAGTTTTAATTTTTTATTTTTTTAAATTTCTTTTGCAGGGAGATTATAAGGATGGAGGGTTGATATGGAAGGGTGAATGATGTAAAACTGGCAAAAAATCCATAAAAAATGATATATGAAAAAAATAAACACTGCATGTCAGGAAAAAGAGATGCTCAGTGCCCAAGAGCACTGACTGTTCTTCCAAAAGATTCGTTCCCAGGACCCACACACGTCATAGCTCACAGCAATCTGTAGTTCCAGTTCTGGGACTCCAATGCCTCCTCTGACCTCTGAGTGTATCAGGCATGTATGTATTATTCAGATATAACGTTCAGGCAAAACACTCATACACACAAAATGAAATAAATTAATCTTTTAAAGTACACGTCACATGACCTCTAAAATAAAAAAAAACAGAGAAATACAGAGTCCTCTACTTGTTTGGAATCTCAACAAGCAGACTCACAATCTTCACCCCAATTTCAGACCACAGAAGACAGGGCTAGGTACTTATCCTGTGAATGCCTTATGGTTACTTTCCTCAAACTTGGCTAGCATTGAACATCCTGAGTTACTTGTTGAGTACACTGAAACCCTCTGAAGATCAATCTCAGATTTGGTAATTTCTGCACATTGTAGCCTCCATTCTGTGGAGCATTTTCCCTGAGTGGAGCAGAGATCGTAGCCAAATCCCCACTGGTAGTTAATTTTAGCAGACTGTTGATTCTCAGAATTACCCATGAATACCCTGACTATTAGGAACCCAAGAATTGTCAGAGAATAGCTGAAGTTTTCATTAGTACACTTTTGGCTTAAATTCAAATGATCATTCCCAGCCTTAGTACATACCTGAGGTGTTAAACATATTTGCTCATTTTCGTAAAATGTTAGGCTCTGTCAGTTTATTGATGGACGTCAATAAGTCCCAGCTAGCGGTGCCAGATTCACCCAATGGTGATCCAGAGGCGAGAGTCTTGACCTTGAAATGGCTTCTGTGTTCTGCAAAGTCAAGCTTTCATTTCCTACCTCCTCACAGCTGGCCTCTGACCAAGAGAAGAAAACACACAGAAGGATAACAAGAGGCTTACCACCTCTGAGTGAAGATAGAATCTTGAGTCAGATCAGATTGAACTGCGAATAATATAGAAGACTTAAACCAGCTACAAACGGATGACTCGTGGCAAGGATGTCTGGACGCTGCTGACACAGCCCAGTCACGGTCAATGCACCAAGCTCTTTCTTCGATCAAAGAGAACCATAGGTCTCATCACTGCATGGGACACGCCACCACAGGCTTCTTTAATCTGTTTGCTCTGTATTTTTTAAATTTATTTTTAACAGGCACCACTAATTACTGGACATTTCTAAGGATTTGCCATTACTAGCTAAACCATTGCCTTGCTTTTGTTAAGGCTAAAGGGGAACTTTCTATGTAGTATGGATGGCTTCCCTTGAATAGCTTATATTATATGACTATTGCTAATGATTGATGAAACTGCAATCTTAAAAAATTAAAATAGAACAAATTATACTTATGAAATAAAAACACTAAATGTGGCTTCAAATCATGACTATACTGATCATAAGCTACTCTGAAGGTTTTTCCTTTATTGGGAATGGATTCTTTTCTCAAACAATATATCCTGATTATACTTTCCCCCTCCCTTGCTTCTTTCAGTTCCTACCCAAGACCCTTCCCCTCTGTATCCACTCCTTTTCTGTCTCTCCTTAGAAAAGAACAGGCTTCTAAGAGATAACAACCTACATGGCAAAATAAAATATAATAAGATGAAGCAAAACTATCATATTGAAGTTGGACACAACAACCCAATGGGAGGAAAACAGTTCCAAGAATAGGCACAAGAGTCAGAGACCCACTCCTTCTCATGTTCAGAGTCCCATAAAATACTAAGCTGGGCACTATAATGTATACACAGAGGACATAGTGCAGATCCTTGTGGGCCCAATACTTGCTGCTTTGGTCCCTGTGAGCTCATATGGGACTTGTTTCATTGATTCAGAGGGCCTTATTCTCCTGGTGTCCTCCATCCCCTCTGGCTCTTACAATCTTTCTGCATCCTCATCCTTGGTATACCCTGAGCTCTGAGGGGGAGGGAATCAAATGTTTTGTATCTTGAAGAAAGAGGAGAAAAAAGAAGAGCTGGAGAAATGTGTGGTAAAGAGAAGCCCAGGGCAGGTAATAAACATCTTGGCCCATTCCTAACCTCTGTTTTTACTGATGGCCAAGCCTAACGAGGGAACACCTCTTAGATTCTCTGTTTCACCCCCTGCCTCTCTCAGCCACCAGAACTGAGCCTCCAGACATCAGGGATTACTCCTTCCAGTAATGCAGACAGGGATGCACGCCTGACATGTAGGCATCTCCTGGATGACATCCACATCCAGGTTTTACATCCGTCATATTTGAGGAAGACTGTGGTCACAGACGAGCGTGAACTAAATGTATTCAAAGCCACGGCTGCTCTCCACCATAAACCCCCCCCACACACACACACTTGTCCTTCAAACAAAAATATAATTAGCCTGTAGAAGGACTCCACAAATCCTTCTGACCTCCATGCACACAGAACCACTGGTACCGATGAAGTCTACTGATGTGCAAGTGCATCTCTAAGAGCAGAGTTCATTATTGAGAGCACTGTCAGGATAAAATAATTGATAAGGTCCTAGGAGACACTGAAAATTCATTACACCCTGTGAGGATTTATAACAGTGGGTCCTACTTCTCTAACAAGGAATGGAAGAGATGGCACAATGGTAAACTTCATAGTGAACAAATGCAACATCCTTTATTAAAATAACTGTGAATTGCCGTGACTCTTTCTGATTAAAATTCTTTCAAATATGTTTCACCCAGTACACCAGCTTCACTGAAATCTTTAGAAAAGAGCTGAGAGTCCAGGAAGTCCTGCTGATTCTGAGAACTGTTGGAAGTTCACCGTATGTGATACAACAATGACCTTTCCTTCGAGAACACATGCAATTTTCAAAAGAACTGATAGAAAATCCAAAGCACAAACAAAAAAGCACAGTAGGTCTCCTGAAGGGAAGATTCCTTTATTCAGCCTCCACGGGTTCCTTTGGCTTTTGCAAACATTCAGATTGATAGCTGACCAGCTCTGGCCACTGCCGCCTCCTCCATGTTGACGTTTCCTGCCCAAATTCAAGACTGCAGAGAAGGGTTGTGCCTGGGCACAGCTGTAGCACGCAGCATGAAACAAACCAGCAGAGTGACCCCATCACCAAGAACAGCCGGCACACACCAATCCGAGAGTAATTAATGCGTGATGCGCCAACTAGATAGTCTAATTAAATAACGGTGTTTAATTACTAATTAGTGTGTGACTTATGCAGACAGAACATTTAGACTTGTCAGATGTTAAAAAGAACCCTGAGAAACCCGGAGCCCCATCACTTCCGTGTCTCTCTTTAAATGACGCACGTGAGGAAGAGGGGCGTCTCATCTGTCTAGCCGAACCGCAACATGAAGAACTCGCCTATCTTCCTGAGGAAGACACCTTCATTCTGCTTAGGTCATGATGTTACCTGTGACAACACGGCGGGCCACACAGTCAAAGCCAAAATGGTAGTTCAAAGTGTGGGGTGGTACACAATCCTAATATTCCATCCATTAGAAGATCCCATGCTGGCCAGCTAGACTGGTTTGGTTCCTGCTTTGTATGTCGTTACTAACTGTACACACACAATGCTCTGCCTTCAACTCAAACCTCGGATGACAAACATTCAGGATATGCAAATTACTCCCCTTGTCATTCTGGGTCTTGAAGTAGGGGCTAAAGAGGGATGCCAAGAGACTCTGAAGACTGGATCTGCAAATCACATAAGATTTTGTTCCACAACTGTGAGACTTGGGATTTTTTTTTTCTTTTTTTTTTTTTTTTTTTTTTGGCATCTATGGAAAAAGTACCATCTGTCTCCTCATTACCCTAAAAAAGAAAGCAAAAGGAAACCTTGGTAAAGCAGCACGTTGCCAACCTTTACTTTCAATTATTTATCATCTGAGATGTGCACACACACACACACACACACACACAAGGCTCCGTGAATAACGTCTTCTCCATTTGTGGAAAGTGTAGGTGGGAACGCCTCGTGTAGAATATTAAACGGGAAGATGAGATGGACGCCCATCTTTATTAAACATCACTTCTCATAATCTTGCCAAAACAAAAGCAACCAACGATATCTCTGCCATCTCCCCGGAGATAGTGACACACCTTCTGCCTGAAAACCCAATCCTATAACAAAAGAAACCACTAAAATCCGGGACATTTTACAGGAAGGTTTGAGGAACAGGAGCCTGGCCAGAATCAACTAGGCAGCTCTCCCTCCCCCACCGATGTTTTTTATTGCATTGCATTTATTTATTTTGTCTATGAGCGTATGACACCACACGCGTGAAGAGGTCGGAGGATGACTGATATGAGTCACTTCTCTCCTCTCCTTCCGCTGTGTAGATCCTGGAGGTGAAACTCAAGTCCTGAGGCTTCTTAATAGGAACTTTCCCAACTGAGCAACTCCCCCAACCTCAACCCCCACCCCCAACCGCCAGGCCCGGGCTTTAGGCTGCTTATTTGAAATGCACTTTGTTGCAGGATTTTCTATGTCCAATCATATTGGGGCAGTGAAAGGCCTCTGATTGGACAGGAAAGGGGAGGCGGAGCTAGGAGTTCGCAGGAGAAGAAAAGGGAACCGAGGAGGCTTCGGACTTGGACCTGTGTGACATCTACTAGCCAAAATAGCTAAGTTTTTATAAGGTTAGAAATATTGGGATAAAGCTTTTATCATTATCAATTTGGCTCTTAAATTACTGTATTGGTATCTTGTAAATTGTGATATTATTTATACATAAATCTGATTGGTTAATTAGGCTTTAAGAGTTTCACTTTACTTGGTTACTGGAGTGTGGGTCCACCAATGGTGGAGAGGGAACACAGCAGGGATGCTGTGGGAGCTGACTGGGAGAGAGTAGCTCAGTGACCACCAAGAATGGAGAACAGCGCTGAGGGGGACCCCTCCCCGACATGGTGCTGAGGCCTGGTGGGGCAGGAGAGTTGGTGGGATCTCTTTTTTTTTTTAATAATTGCCGCAACTTCACTTTCCTTTCACATCTTCCAGGACTCTGTGTTTTGGACACACCCTCGCCCCCAGGGAAGCCTTATGTTCCAGGTGAGGAAGGTGGCCAGTTCTGTCCTTACTCTTCTCCTCATGCTTTATCACACTAGCTTCTTCAGGCTAACCACTCACCTTCATCTTCATGCCCCTGTCCCCTAGCTCTGGCGGGCAGGGACAAGGAAATCATGACTTTCTCTGTCTAGTAAAGAAGGAAGGGAACGACAGCCCTCAGGGTGAGGGATGAACTGTTAACTCACATTTGTCTTGCCTACATAGTTTAAAATCCTCGGCTGAAGTACAGGCTCCGGCAGTGAAGGTTCTGAAGCAATGACGACTTTAGCCAGGTGGAGACCTGGTGACTTATTCCAAGGAGGGAAGACACTCTACAGCGACATGGGGACAGGCCCGCTCCCACAGGGATGGTCAGAGCGCAGGCTCCAGCAGGACAGTGGACAGTAATTATAAGAAACGGCTTGCCGCCCCGGGGAAGGGGGATAAGAGAAAACTCCACAGGCTGGGCTGAAACCTGGAAGAATCAAGAAATGCTAGAGTCCAGCACAGAAGAAGTGGGACAGTGGCCATCAGAAGGCCAATTTGCCAAGTGGGCCCCGGGGACAGAAGCCATGAACTCTGTCCCCGCCAAAACTGAAAGTGAACCCCGTGGCTCTGGCTACTGGGTGTCTTGTTGTTTATGTTTTTAAGGGTGAATGGTATACATTTGTTCCATGCCAGCAAAAGGCCTGTATGTGTGGAACTCCATATCATATCTATATGGGTTGTATAGCCCTTTTAGGAGGGTTATATTTGTTATCATTATTGTTAATTTCCCACTGCAAAAACATTAAATAAATAAAACAGAGTTCTACAATTATATCGGGGACAGTATAATGATATATCGAAGACTTATGAACATACTATATATTTGCTGCTTCTAAAAGAAAAATGCTTTCTGAGTTATGAAGTACTTCACAAACAATTATTTGGATCAGTACAGGTATCTTATTTACGGTTGGTTTTTATTGCTGTGAAGAGATACCATAACCAGAGTAACTCTGATAAAGAAAACATTTCACTGGGGCTGGCTTACAGTTTTAGAGGTTTAGTCCATTATCATCATGGTGGGAAACATGGCAGAATCCAGGCAGACATGGTCCTGGAGAAGGAGATGAGAGTTCTCCATCTTGATCTGAAGGCAGCAGAAGGAGACTGGATTTTGCAAGCAACCAAGAGGAGACTGAATCACATTGGCCAAACTTGAGCATATATCTAAGACCTCAAAGCCCACCTACACCGTGATGTACTTCCTTCAAAAAGGCCACACCTCCTAATAGTGCAATTCTCTATAAGCCAAGCATTCAAACACAAGAATCTATAGGGGCCATATCTATTTAAACCACCAGAACAGGTATAGGTAATTGACTAAATTCTGGCAGGTTCTATCTCCAAGACAGTGACACCAAGAACAAATGTTTGTCCACAGTGCCCTCTAGTGGTCTACATTTTCATTTCAACACAAATAGACATCCTTTGAGAATGAGGTGCATGTGTTTAAGAATCTCAAAACTGCAGAATCTGGAATTTTTAAATCTGGAAACTATTAAGAAATATTATTTTAGCCTATTAAACTGTCAAAATTAGTCCGTTTCTTGATTCACGCATGAAAGTAGTGTGTTCTTGGAGGAATCAATAAATGAATTCCGAGGATTAGTATGGATGCATCAGTGACGATGTAAGAGTCTTTCCTAATCCCAGTGTTCTTTTTTAATCCATACCCCTTCTTTTGGATGATGAACCTGCCACAGACAGATCTCCTAGCTGTCAGCAGAGAAACACAGCTGCCAAAAAGGAAACAAGAAAATTTCCACCCTAACTTCATTATCTGTGTCTGAAATCTCAAATCCCTTATTTATAAATCATCAATATAGTCATCTTTTTTTTTTCTGAAATGAGCTGTCAAACTTTCAGATGCCTGAAAACTGAGGAATCCTCCAGACTGAGGGCCAAGGGTGAGGATGGGGTGGCTTTCTTACTGTTCTTGTGCTAGATGCAAGGTATTCTTACCAGAAGCTTAGGTACATCATGCTACTGTCTCTTACAGTAATGTACAGAATCTAGGAAAATAAAATAACAATGAATAAAGGACGTGAGGAAAGTCCAGAGGAGGAGAATAAGGAAAAGTGAGAAAAGTGCCCACATAGAAGTGCACATTAAGGAGAAATAATGAAAACCGGTAGTAAACAAAACACAAACCCATGAGCTCCTATCATGCAGCATCTGAAGTCAGTCTCGGAGGAGGGAGGAAGGCAGGCGCTTGGTGTCTTTCAACCATAAACCATGCAGAGGCCTCCTCTTGCTGTCCAAAGCAGCAAAGATGGGAAGAAAGCTAAGTGGAAGCTCGTGGTTTCTAGGTTTCTGTCCCCAGTGCAGAGGCCTCCACAACACCCGAGGATACATTAGAAATTGCCAAGCTCAACAGACAGTCCTCAAAATGTCTAAAACACAAACACCCGGGGTAGATCTCACAGAGATCCATCAGCACACACTAGAGGCACCTGTACATCCATGTTTATTGTAGTGCTGTCCGTAAGTGCCATGATACAGAAACAATCACCCGATGAAAGGATTAAGAGAATAAGAAAAGTGATTATCTCATTACATGAAAACAGATCGAGAAGAAAATCATATTAAGTGAAGTCAGTCACGTTCAGAAAGAGGCATATCTTCTCATATGCAAAGCATAGATTTTGCATACACACTTACACACATGCACAAGCGCATGCACACTCACATGCATACACACATACAGATGCACATACTCAGACTATAAAAGAAGAAGGAGAGCTTATGAGGGGAGGAACAAGAGAGCAATGGTAGGTGTGAATATAAGCAAAGGTGCGCTTTGTGTTTGTGATAAGACATCCTTATGAACCTAATTGTTTTGTATATTTGGTTAAATTATTCTTTTAATAAACAAGTTGAGAGTATGGACTATGACTTAAGAAAATTACTTTTTGGGGGGGTGATTTTTTATTGGATATTTTCTTTATTTACATTTCAAATGTTATCCCCTTTCCCAGTTTACTCCCCTCCCAGAAACCCCCTATCTCATCCTCCCTCTCCCTGCTTCTATGAGGGTGTTCCTCCACCCACCTTACTCCCACCTCCCCACCCTCAATTCCCCTACTCTGGGACATCTATCAATCCTTCATAGGACCATGACCTCTCCTCCCATTGACGCCTGACAAGGCAATCCTCTGCGACATATACAGCTAGAGCCATGGGTACGCCTTGGTTGATGGCTTAGTCCCTGGGAGCTCTGGGGGCGGGGTCTGGTTGGTTGATATTGTTGTTCTTCCTATGGGGTTGCAAACCCCTTCAGCTCCTTCAGTCCTTTCTCTAAGTTCTCCATTGGGGACCCTGTGCACAGTCCAATGGTTGGCTGCTAGAATCCACCTCTGTATTTGTAAGGCTCTGGCAGGGCCTCTCAGGAGACAGTCATACCAGGCTGGAAAACTACTTACATTGAAAGTATGAGAGGGGCTGGAGAGATGGCTTAGCAGTTAAGAGCACTGACTGCTCTTCCGAAGGTCCTGAGTTCAAATTCCAGCAACCACGTGGTGGCTCACAACCATCTGTAATGGTTGATGAGATCTGATGCCTTCTTCTGGGGTGTCTGAAGACAGCTACAGTGTACATACATATAATAAATAAATAAATCTTAGAAAGAAAGAAAGAAAGAAAGAAAGAAAGAAAGAAAGAAAGAAAGAAAACCTGATTTCCCATCCCAGAACCTAAGTAAAGGGCCAGGAATGGTGGTGGGCACTTGCAGTCCCAAGGAGCATAAGCCGAGATGCAGAGGCAAGAGCTTTGTGACATCGTGGACCAGCTAGCCTGGCCTGTGAGGCAAAGTTCCAGGCAGGTGAGAGACCCTGCTTCAAGCAGAAAGGTGGAAGGGGCCTGAAGACCACCACCCAAGGTTCTCCACTGACCCCCACATATAACAGGAACCCACATCCATGAAAATATCACACATGAAGATGCACACACAGAGGCACACACACAAAGAAACACAGACACACGTGCAAATACAGAGACATACACAGAAACAGATGCACACACACATACACACAAACTCACACACAGGCACACACACGAGCTGGATCTTGAATGTCCATTAAATGCCATGTGCTATAGGTATGGTTCCCAGAACTATGAAAAATGGAAATCTTTAAGAACATCTTTTAAGGCTTAGAAGAACATCTTTAGGTCATTGAAGGTGTATCCTTAAAGGTGACTGTGGGACCTTGGCTCTCTTATCTTCCTCTCTTTTGCTTCCTAGACACAAATTGAGTGGTTTTGCCCTTACCATAGAATATGCCCTTACCATAGAATAATGTCAAAGCAACAGAATCCATTAGTTGTTGATTAAAACCTCCAAATGTGCTAATCAAATTATTACAGAAAATAAGGAAGCACTACAGTAATTTTGAGCCAAGTTTCCACCTATGAGTCAACTACAATCAAAGGTTTGTTGCCTTATGAAATTACTGTCGCTCCTACTGTAGCTGCGGGATGGTAGAAGGAGTAAGATGCATGCCAGTGCAGCTCAGCTACTTGGTCTTTTTTTTTTTTTAAAGCATGTTGATTTAAAAATTAAATAAGATGTTTCAGGAAAAATGGATACACCAAGTGAGAAATAAGGCTGAACTATACATTGAATCAAAGTGAAGTCTAAACACTAAAATCACAGAGTTAACTAAATAATGATAATGTTCATCTTACACAAAGAAAAGCAATGATCAATGGTTTTCTTTCTTTCTAAATACTTTAGCCATTCCTGTTCTTCTCCTAAAATAGAATTGCATTAATAATCAGGAGAAAACGATTAATCACCTGTATGGCTTTACGTTCATCTGTATTTGTTTCAGATTAAATTCTATAATATCCATGACTTAGATACATGGCTTGCTTGGTTTATAAATCTAGTTATCAATCAAAAGAGAGGGAAAAAAAGTCCTGGAAGGTTGCCTACTACTTCCACGTGACTCATATGAGGCGTCTAAAGACAAAGCATGTTTAATTATAGACAAAAGTGCAGAGAACACATATTCAGAGGTGAACTTCTAGGATCATGCAGGGCAACAGTTTTACAGTCTATATCCTATTAGTCTTGCTTTTCAGTGGGACCAGGCAGGCTAGCCCAGACTGTCTGCAGATGGTGCAGGTCATGCCCCTGGTACCTGACGAGATGACAGCTACCTTATCCCTTATCAATACTCCGCTCTTCGATGCTTATTCCGGCAAGACTGGAGTTTTGGTTCATGCAGCAACACTAAACACCGCCTGTGGAAACACGGAGGCGTCATCTGGAACGGCCTTCTGAAGCCACCTTTGCAAAGGGCACGGAGAACAAGGTCAGAGATTAACAGCAGGTTTGGTAAGCTCTGGGGACTTCAGAGTTGGTCACCCTCTGAAGCTTTGCTTCTCTCACCTCCGACTTCTACATCAGGAACATCATGGGGATGGCTCGAGATAAAACGCTCGTGCCTCCCATGCTAGGCCAGGCGTACATAGAGGCTCCACAAAAAGATCATTTTCTCCTTCCACCCCCACTACAAATCCCCTCCACCCTCATACCCAACAAAGATCATTTCTATCGCAGAGTGTGTTGGGCAAATCAATGCAAAATGGGAATTTCCTTGAGCATGCATATTGACCGAGATAAAGGGCACTTGTATGCCTTCATCCCACTGACAAAAAAACCCACTGGGTCCCTCCATGTGTACTCTCTGGTTGGTGGATGCCCCAGTATAGGGGAATGCCAGGACAGGGAAGCGGGAGTGGGTGGGTTGGTGAGCAGGGGGAAGGAGGATAGGATAGGGGGTTTTCGGAGGGGAAGCCAGCAAAGGGGATAACATTTGAAATGTAAATAAAGAAGATATCTAATAAAAAAATGAAAAGAAAGAAAACCCATTGGGAAATGCATCACTCACTCGAAAAGTCCAAAAAGTGGACTTTTTGGACCAAGTTGTAAAGTGTTCAGGCTGCAGCTTTTGCTAATGTTCACACTCCTGACCTGACACGTTGCTTTTTGTTATTTGTTCTTTTCTCCTTTTTTCCTATATATTATTATTAGTTTTTTTAAGTATTTTTATTGGATGTTTTGTTTATTTACATTACAAATGTTATCCCCTTTCCCAGTTCCTTCCCCCAAACCTTCTATCCCATCCCCCCTCCCCCTACTTCTATGAGGGTGTTCCCCCACCCACTCACCCATTCCCACCTCCCCGCCCTCCATTCCTCTACACTGAGGCATCTGTGGAGCCTTCATAGGAAGAAGGACCTCTCCTTTCATTGATGCCTAACAAGGTCATCCATCTTCTGCTACATATGCAGCTGGAGCCATGTGTACTCCTTGGTTGGTGGTTTAGTCCCTGGGAGCTCTGGGGGGTCTGGTTGGTTGATATTGTTGTTCTCCCTATGGGGTTGCAAACCTCTTCAATTCCTTCCTTCCTTTCTCTAACTCTTCCATTAGGGACCCAGCTGTCTCCTGAGAGGCCCTGCCAGAGCCTTACAAATACAGAGGCAGATGCTCACAGCCAACTATTTGTTATTTTCAATTCATTGGTTTTGTTCTCCAATAGCCGGTCCCCCAAACAGCAAATGTTAAATACTTGATAAACACTGTTCTACAATGGAAAGTGCTACACATGATTAGATGTTCAGTTTAAACTAACCCAGGGAAAGTTTTCACATTGAGAAATACGAACGTAAGAAGACAACCGCGTTTTTATTGAGTCATGATATTTTCATTGCAACTAAATATTTCAAATACGCATTAAGCATAGTCAGTTCCCCAGGATGTATGAGGTTATTTTCAGTTCTGATGGAAGAAGCATACAAGTAACAGAGCCTTAACTTCTGCTTGACTGTGCTTGTCCCTTTTAGGGACAGAATTATCCTTGCCTTCCATGGTTGTTTGAATATGCTTGGCCTGAGGTGTGGCCTTGTTGGAGTGGGTGTGTCACTGTTGGAGGAAGTATGTCACTGTTGATGTGGCTTTAAGACCCTCATCCTAGCTGCCTGGAAGCCAGTCTTCTAGAAGCCCTCAGATGAAGATGTAGAACTCTCAAATCCTCCTGCACCATGCCTGCCTGGACCCTGCCAGGCTTCTACCTTGATGATAATGGACTGAACCTCTGAACCTGTAAGCCAGCCCCAATTAAATATTGTCCTTATAAGAGTTGATTTAGTCCTGCTGTCTGTTCACAGCAGTAAATTTCTAACTAAGACACCCTCAGAAGAAGATACACGCATTTATAAAAGTTTGCAAATTTTCAGTTGAAGGAGCCACCTTCCTGCATCTAGAAGATGTGCACAGGCCTGACATAGACTCAGCTGGTTCCCAGATCAGCAGGACTAAATGCCCACCAGCCCTCTCATAACTCATGCGATAAAGCTAAAGTTAGTTCTAAAAGAAAAAAAGAAAAACCTTAACTACAAGTGTTTTCAATATAAACCTTTTAATGGGAACAATTACCTTTCACATAAGTGATTGTAACCTGCTGTGTTGGATAGATCTATAGTGCCACTTTCCCCAGCCATCCCCTCCCATCCTTTCCTTTCCAGCCTCTCTAGGGCTTTCTTCTCTTCTCAATCCTACACACTGTATTGAAGTCCAGCGTACACACCCAAGACACAGTCTGACAACCATCGGGCATACGAAGAATTTTATATAACTCACTCTGTCCTTGAAGGAGTTAAGGATTTGCTGAGCTGAGGTGAACAGAACAAGTGTTATTTACATGTGACAAAGACCAGTGGTTGCCCACATATGTCAGTCGCTGTGCCAAGCATTTCATACATGCATATAAAACCTTCTCTATAGGTCTGCAAAGCAGTGACTTCTAGGTTGTCCACTTTACAGATGTATAATGTCTCACAAGAAAGAATCAGTCAACTCTGGCATGGAGGCTACAGTTGTCCTAAATGATTGATGTCCTATGGGAAGGTATGTGAATTTCTTCATTCCAAAAACCCAGAGAAGGCTTCTGTTTCAGTGACCCTTTCTCTTGCCCTCATAATCAGGATGATTCCTGCTTTTGGGAACTAGTCATAAAGTTTTTTCAATCTACTTTAATAAGGATTCTCTGGAAGAGAAAAGTTATTAAGACGCAAGGGAAGTAGACCTGTTTAGAAATAGCTCTTTGGGGATGAGTCCAATCTTTGTTGTCAGGATATCAGAAGTTCAGTCCAGTAGCAAACACCAAATATGAATCAGCAGCTGCAGTCCAGTCCACTTGGCAGTCGGCACACACAAACGAGCAAAGGCTGTTCAATCTCGAAGAAACCTCAAGGTTTGCCAACCAGCCAAGGCCACAGAAGCAGCAAGAAGCCACAGGAAACTCACAAGCTAGTTTCTCTCTAGGACAAGAAAGCTCAGCAGCACAATGTAAGGCGAATCGATACACTCTTGTCATCAGTGAAGACTAGCAAGACAGACCAAGACTCGAGCCCCCACTCTCTGTGGGGTCATATTAATATCCCTTCTGAACATCATGTGTCTCTTCATGTGTGTTTGCCTCAACAAAACATTCCTTCAACTGCGTGCTCCAGCAAAACATCATTTGACATAACTGCCTTTCCAAAGAAAGCAGAAGTTTCCACTTCAGGAAACTCCTCACAGTTTTGTTTTTCTGAGTCAGTTGTTTAGCATTTTTCCACCCCATTATGTAGTGTCATGAATTCATGTGCATTTATTGACCGTCTATAACATGCCAAGAATTGGAACTTGGGTAGAGCAGAGGAAACAGGATTGAACTCTTTAGTTTACGGCAGGATGAGGGGAAACAAAGGGGTTATTTTAATTGAATGAGAGAGGTAGGTAGGACAGTGGGAAAACAAGTGTGAGAGCTCTCCCGATGGGTCAGAAGGCATAAGAACTGATCCCTGGCAGATGGCTGGAGCATCAAGTGCAAAGACTGTGACTGTGAAACAGGGGGTGGGGGGGTGGGGGTGGGGAGGGTGGGGGTTGGGGGGTGGGGGGGACACTAGGCTTCAGCTTAACAAACAGTGGAGACCAACAGAGCAGAAGAGGCAAGGCAAGCTGAAGTCTGAGGACCTTGTGTGCTGTGACTGAACCCGGAGAAGGAGTGAGGGGCGGCATGCTGACACACAGGTGCTGCCTCTCAGATCACTCAGATCAGGTAATGCTTATGAGTACATGAAAAGGGATGGATTTTGAGATGGTGATTAACACGCCCAGACTTGCATTTTATTAAGTTCCCTTTAGCTTCAGCGTGAGGAAATGGATTGTAGAAGCTGAGGCGGCAAGGAGAGAGAGCAGTGTGGAAGCTGTGGCAGTAACCACATGAGCCTGGTGAAGGCCCGCCAAAGGCAGCCGGACAGATGACTGAAAATATGTACTCTTTCCTCTCTCGTTCTCTCATCTTCTTCATAAATAACGATGAAAACTAACATTTAATGACCATTCTTTATGTAGTGGGGCATATATATATAAGCATTTCACATTTGAGTAAGTTTTCCTAAAAAACAAGACAATTCCTCACTACACAGAAAAGCAAGGATTTCCCAATCAGATAAAATCACCAAGGTTCTTGAAATCAAAGGCATTAGTCTACATTACTTTTAGGATAGATAGAGAGAAGGATGATAGATAGATAGATAGATAGATAGATAGATAGATAGATAGATAGATAATAGATGGATGGATAGAAAGATGATGGATGTATACATAGATGATAGATGGATGGATGGATAGATAGATAGATGATAGATAGATAGATAGATAGATAGATAGATAGATAGATAGATAGATAGATGATAGATAGATAGATAGAATGATTATTCATTGCTATAAATATTTACCAGTGGAAGAAAATTGTCTTAGTGACACCTTCCATTCTCACAAAGAGTGCAAAGTCTGTGTGGTAATTGTCGAATATGCTTTAGAATCAAATCCTACTTTTCTGAGGTTATATTCAGCCCTACTAACACTGCCATC
The DNA here is from genome assembly GCA_036184795.1 of Tokudaia tokunoshimensis. NCBI lineage: Eukaryota > Metazoa > Chordata > Mammalia > Rodentia > Muridae > Tokudaia > Tokudaia tokunoshimensis. The sequence continues at coordinate 61,435,152 of BTHU01000018.1, read as the reverse complement.
CATGACCTTACAACTTTCAGTGAACCAGAGAGGGGGATACGCTCACTCACTGATAAGAGAAAGATTTCTGAGCTTTTAATATCCTCCATTAGCAGAAAATCATCACAAATCTCAGCCTCACCTCCTCATGTCCCTGGCCACGAAATCCCAGGGTATGCAGTGATCCTCCCATGACTGAACTAAGGAAGCCCCTACTTACATGCAGCAAGGACACTTCAATCGCACACACTTCCCCAAAATCTAATTTAAGGGCACGATAGAGAGAATGGCTACTTTATTAAATCCTTCACAGGTCCACTTCCATCCCCTGAAACACTGGCATGTAATGATATACTAACATTCACAGATGCTACAGCATTATGAGCAGAACTAGGGATATACCTTGAAATGAGGTTGAACAGCTCTCAAATCAGAGGATTGTGCCTTTATTGCTTATGTGCTATTAACGTGCTCTAGGATGTGGGAAACGGGTCTTAAGCCTCCCTCAGCTTCCTCTGTGCCTCATACTTACCAACTACCTCAGAAGGTCACACTGAAAAAAAAATGGCCTAAAGTAGTCCATCAAGATGCATCAAGATCTTTGGATGAAAGGTTTACCACGTTAAATCCGATATAATTTTAACGAATTACAGAGACACACAAATCCTATTAAATTTAGATATCAAAGAGGAATGGTCTCAGCTAGCAGAGCTATATAAAAGCTTCCATGGAGTAAGGTATAAAAACTTTGCAATACAAGATCATCTTCAAATAAAAAAAAGCCTATAGAGGTCAGTTTCATCTAGAACTCGGGAGAACAGCAGAATCTCTCGAGGTGACATTTTAAAAATTAATGTGGAGTCATCTTGAAGTTATTTCTGGATAATAAAATGGCATAAATTCTAATTTCTGAAATGCCAGGAGAAGAGCCTCAGATTCTCATGACCCTCAAATTCTCTCTCTATTCAGCCTCATTTCTCATGCGGGTTTAAAATGGCCCAGAGGTTAACAGCTGGCAGGCAGGAAACAAGAGAGTCCAAACCCAAGAGGTGATAACCATTCTCTAGCGTCTCCCATCCGAACACTGTCTGTAAGAGATCTTTTTAAGTCAGTGTTATAATAGTTTTCTCAGTTAGATCAGCTTCCACACTGGGAAATGCTGGCCTTCGTTCATATGTCTTCTAAATACCACCAAAGGGCTTATTTCTTATTTTGGAAGCATGAGCTGAAATACAATGTGAGAACTAGTATATAATGTAGCTCTTACCTTATTCAAACAGAGGCAGAAATAGCACAGAATACAAGCGTATGTCTGTAGGCAATGGGAAACGCCACATTAAAACTGAGTTCAAAGTCTGCACTCCATAGTGAAGGTCAGTTAGTCTAGACTACTGTGTGAGTGTGGAGCTTTATGAAGCAACCAAAAATTATTTGAGAGTGGGAAGAACCACCCTAGAGAGCCATAGTGCTTAAAAAGAACTTTGATCTACTAGCTGGCTTAAACAACTAAGAATCCTGTACAGGGGTGCGGGGGAGGTAGGGGAAGAAATGGGGAGGGAGCAAGTCACCCTTAAAAATAAGTACGATCAAATGCAAAGTGGCTGTTCGTCTGATTGGACTCCTGTATGTTACTGCTCATCTCTCAAAGGCTAAACTCCTCTCCTGGATGTCAGCCAGCCTTTGAAAAGCAATAGTGGATCCACACCAGGAAAGTCCTATCGTCATTGTGCCATATGCCGCGAGCATCCGGCCAGTCGCGGGCCATGCTGGAGGTCAGCAGCAGAGGTGACCCAGGCTTGTCGAAGAGGAAGTGGTCATCAATGAGCTACTGAGGACCACCTGCGGGTCATCTCCATACAGAAGAGGGGGGGGGCAACACGAAGGAAGTGTTCACTCGATTCTGCACTGGCCTCACTCAGATCGAAACTCTCTTCAAGTCCAAGAACTATGTGGAACCCTCACCTGGGCTACATTCTCACGTGCCCATCCAGCCTGGGCACTGGACTCCGGACAGGCGTGCACATCAAGCTGCCCCACTTGGGAAAGCACGAGAAGTTCTCGGAGGTGCTCAAGCGGCTGCGGCTTCAGAAGTGAGACACAGGTAGCGTGGACACCGCGGCCGTCGGTGGAGTTTTTGATGTCTCCAACGTTGACCGCCTGGGCTTCTCGGAGGTGGAGCTGGTGCAGATGGTGGTGGACGGAGTGAAAGCTACTCATTGAGAAGGAGCAGTGGCTTGCGCAGGTCAGGCTATCGATGCCCGCCCGGAAGTGAAGCCTGGCCTGCAACATCACCAGGCAGCTGCTTCCTAACTTATTACCCTGGCAGTACCCGCCGTGCAGCCTTGATGTTTCCTGCCTGGCGGCTGAGCCCTTAGCCTTGCTGGGTAGAGTTTATTTTTTTGATGGCTAAGCTGTTGCTGACACTGAAATAAACTAGGGTTTGGCCTGTGTGAGAGAGAGAGAGAGAGAGAGAGAGAGAGAGAGAGAGAGAGAGAGAGAGAGAGAGAGAGAGAGAGAGAGGGAGGGGAGGGGGGGGGAGGGGGAGGGGGAGGGGGAGGGGGAGGGGAGGGGGGAGGGGAGGGGAGGGGAGGGGGGGAGGGGAGGGGGAGGAGAGGGGGAGGGGGAGGGGAGGGGGGAGGGGAGGGGAGGGGGAGGGGAGGGGAGGGAGAAGAGAAGAGAAGAGAAGAGAAGAGAAGAGAAGAGAAGAGAAGAGAAGAGAAGAGAAGAGAAGAGAAGAGAAGCAATATTGGAACCAGACTGGAGCAGAATAAACTAGAACACAGAAAGCCACCGCAGTAAAAGGAAGTGTGGCAGAACAGAGACTGGGGCTGCTACATTTGCCAAAACCAAACCGAAATTTCAAATACAAGCGAGTCACCACAAAAGCAAGCGAGGAGATTTGCCCGTCAGCTTCCTTCCTCTGTGAGATGCTGAATTAGCACAATGCCTGGGAAGTAAGGAACACCATCAGCATGGGCGAAGGGGACTGGATCCCACTGGGACCCGGTGGCAGTGAGATATGCCTGGCACTGTCTGGTCAGTAAGTGTCTCTCACACGGAGTCACCCTCCCTCTCTACTACCCACAGTACACTTTCACTTACTGGAAATCAGTAGTTTTAAAGTAAGCATGGAGAGGGACTCAGAATCTTCAGGTTACTGCCCCTCACTCACTCTCACTACCAATCGGAATGGGATTGGGGTGACAGTCTCTCTCTGAGAAGCCATAGGAAAAACTGCTTATAATTAAAAAAGTACTGATGTCTTTTTTTCAGTATATTAAGCAGGCATTTAAATACACACCTATAAAAGTTGTGAAAAACGCCAACTCCAATTCAGGCGAATGTCTTATTGGCCCTCCCTATCCTATCTATACCCATGTAATTCTGATCAGTAGCCACTATTAAATATTTAGGAGAACTTTTTTCCTGTAATTTTCCAACATGCTACAATTGGCATTTGGTCGAGTCTAAATGTTTTCATTCTGATCTCCGGCAATTTGACAACAACTTTAAAGGGAGGAAAGCCACACCACCACATGAATATAATCATAAATGATCACTGCCAAATCTCAGTCATTAAACTGCTTTACAAGTGTGTCATATATTTAGATGGACTAAACCTTCTAACTTGTATCCTTCTATGTGGGCTGCAGTTTTAAACACAGATTGAGTAGTACAACACACATGCCCAGGCCGCTCGCTTTCCAGGCATGCCCCTTCTCAGAGGTCTCTGGCCACAGAGTATCTTATTGTGTGGGGAAACTTTTCTAGTATTTTGTTTGTTTTTCTGTGGTCCTGGGGATTAAATACAGGGCCTTGTGAATGTGAGGCACGCAGTCTCCCTTGGAGCTAAATCCTCAGCAAATAAGAAAATTAACTGAAGCTTTTCTATTAGAATCTCTCATGTTTTTATGCTTCCCACGATCTTTCCTAAGGCTCACTTGACAATTCTCCAGGCTTTTCAACCCCAAAAGAGGTATATAATTTTAGTTGATGTAAAATTAGATCGTGGTGACAATACCCCGACAAATTAAAATTGGTGGTTCTCTGTGACTAACTGCAGGTATTAAGTAGAGGCAAAAGCAGTATCTCTACCACCCGTCATATGTTTCTCTGACAAATTTAGAATGAATGCTAATTATCAACACCGCAGCAGGGCAGCAGAGAATCAACCTGCAGATCTCATGGAGTTCAGCCATGAGCGACACTGGATCACCACAATAAATTGGCTGACACACTCATTTCTCCTTGGTAGAATAGGATGTCAAAATGGACCTTATCTTCACAGAAGAAAAGACAGCTTCTGGACAATGAGGGCACAAGGCCTCCCAGTACCTGAAATTACATGAGCCAATGTAACGCTCATTGTCTACGTAATTGGATTATTATTCTCAAACTCATCCAGGGCATGGCACACTCCCAAGAAACATACTGGCTAAAGGCCTCAAGGGAAAGCAATGCACAATATAATACACAGACTACACAGGCAATGTAAGTATCCCAGGAGCAAGCTAGTAAGCAAGAAAAAAAAAAAACAGGAAATAAACCAAAATATGTTGAGCATGGAGAAATTAAAAATAAATAGAAAAGCATACTGAAGAGAATCTGTCCCAGTGCACATACCTTTGTGCTAAGCCTGTCAATCACACAGGGGTGCCCAGACCAACAGCAGTCTGTTTTCTCAAAGTTCTGCAACTGGAAGTCCAAAGTTTACTTGGGATCTAGGATCTCCTCAGCTGGCAGATGACCAACTCTTTGCTGTGTGTTCAGTCAAGTCCTTCTGGGTGAGTATGTCTACTGGCTTAATGTCCCCATAAAAGGGCATGAGATGCATTGTTAGGTCCCAGTCATGTGACCTTGTTATACCTTAGTTACCAAGTCAAATGCCTGATCTACCAAAACAGTCACACTCGGAAATACTGGGATCAGGTCTTCTTCGACACTGAAATTTGATGAGGTGAGATCAGTTCAGACATTCCATTATGGAAGGGTAAATGGCGATTTGAAAAAGAAAGAAAATGTAGAATGTAAAATATAGACCAACATCTGAGATAATTTAATTGATAATTTCAATGGCAGAATCTCAGCTAGGAATTCTAAACCAGAACTAATGAGATAGAGGATCTCTGTGGACAGTGTGCAACACAGAACAGCGTGCTAGAAAAGGGGAGAAAGAACGGAGAAGAGGGGGGTTAAAAAACAGAAAAAGGCGGCCCTGGCCCAGCTTCTACCTCACTGAAATTCCAGAAAGATGTTAGAGAAGTGTAGGGAGGCAGTACCCAATGATTGAAATTTTCCCAAGAGTCATGACAGTAATTCTAACAGTTGGAATTTCCAAAAAACATTCAAAGCACAATCCGTGGAAGGGAACTTATATACTGTCACATCATAGTAGAAGGAACAACTTTGAATTCAGCCATATTAGAAGCAAAGAAAACCCTTATCTACACTGGAGCAAAGATCTCAGACACCATCACCTAGCAGAGCAGCATCCCCAGAATGCTGAAGGAAAGAAACTGTCATCTTGACTCTAGGCAGATCATACCACTCAAAAGGGGAAGGTAGTAGACAGGGAGACATTATGCCCAAAAGAAATACATTGATTATTTCTTTACACTTCAGTGTATTTTTTTAAAGATTTCTAGAAGGAGTCAACTCCAGTGGTGATTTTGGCTTGTTTATTGTTGTTGTTCATTTGTTTGTTTTGAGACAGAGACCGACTCTGTGATCCAAGATGGCTTGGAACTCATGGCTCTCCTCCTGCCTTGATCTACTGCATACTTAGATAACAGGCAGGAGCTTCTCAAGGGGTTTAATCTTTAACATTTTAATACACCAACACCAAACAAAACACCTACATACTTAAAATATGTGAATATTTTTAAGATAGTATAAAAAATAAATTTATGGTAGTTGTCTCCACATTATCCAAATCTGCATTTGCTGTTGTGTTCCATCTCAGATTCTATAAAGAAAACACAATTCATTTATATCTTTATTCCTTTCTAATAAAATCTGTGACCCCCCCCCAAAAAAATTCAAGATAGGAAGTAGGACAATGACTTGAAATTCAGGTGTCCCAGAATGGTAAACTTGTATTAATTTTATTGATGTAATATTATTGAACCAACAAAAAATATCACTTTCTACCTAAAATATCCGGCGTGATGGCAGCCAGTCCTCCCAGCAGGAGCCAGTTAGGTGTGGTCAGAAGCAAAGCCAAGGAGGCTCTGCCCTCAACTCATCTTGGCATGTTTGGGAAATCGCCTTATTTTAGACACTTTCAGCCTTGAACATTTACTTACCAACATTTTAATTATTTTTTTTATCAACATCTACTGTCGTCAATTCTTTCCATGCAATAAGAACACACACATAAAACCCATCAAAATTGAAAATAAAATCCATCAAAAATAAGGCCATAATTATATTTCACATATACTTTTAAAAAATGAAATACTACCTCACTCCACATATTCAGAGGTAAGTATAGAACCTAAAGTAACCATAGAAACCAGGAAAGTAAAACCATGTGAGAGGAAAGGACATAAGAGCTATGAAAGGGGAAAAACAGGGAGGGGCTTTAATTGAGGAAAGGACACCAACACAGGAGAGAGGGAGAAGAAATATTAAATACTATGGATGTTTTGAAAAGTCAAGGAATTGTACTATTTTTTTCTCATTTGCCTAAAGTTACATATAATGCACATAAGTCTAATTATATACATATACAGCTCAAATAAAGTTATGTCACTTGGGTTGACAATGCTCCCCACAAGAGCCATCATTACACTGACTGTCTCACAAAAACCCCAATACTGAGCGTGAGAAACCCTCTTTCAAGTTGTTGGTCAAGCGAGGTCAAGCGACTATAAAACATTATAGGCTATTGCTGTTGTACTTGGTGTCTCTCAGAGGATAAAGGTAAGACCCTATTGCTGAAGATGTCATGCACTTCAGTCACACAATGCAGTGGAAGTGAAAGTTTCCTCCCTAAGGACCAGCTCTCACAGTACCAGAAGGTGCTATGCAAGCTTCCAAGGGAGGGGAACAGTCAATAGTTGTACATGACTGTGACACCTATGAGACACAATAACCCTCATGGCAGGATAACCCTAAGGGGGCAGTAGCGACACTTATATATTGAAGACGAAACCAACAGCTGTCTAATTGTACTTACCGTGCATTCAACAGGAGGGAAATCATGCCTAGTAAAGGAAACCTAGCCAACTGCCCATGGCTGGCAAGGCCATAGATCTTAGAAAATAACTACTAGCACTTTACTAAATCAGCTTAGCTCTTAATTGCTTTCTAAATGCTTGTCCTTATGTGTACAGATAAGTGTAGCTCTCTCACCATCTCATCAAAGAAATGTCTCTTTGCAGCAAATGGAAATAACTATAGAAAAATGTGACTGGACAAAATGCAGAGAAAACTTGGGTACCCAGCCAAAATGGATGCGTCTACAACACAACTCAGATGCCTAAGGCTCAAGCTACATCTTGGAAGATGGGACCAAAAAGTCATAAGAACTAGAGGACAAGCCATGAGATTGTATCTCCTAGACATGACAGGGAAGCTTCACTGATGGCAACTCAACCATAAGGCTATGGAAGCAAGACATGAACAACACTAGCAAACATTCTAAAATGGAAAGGGGAAATCTCACAGTGCCCCAGCCCTGTGAGATTAGAAATTAAAAACTTACTACAGTTCACAAGCTTGTCATAATTCCTTAAATGGAGTGTAATTATCAGTATAAATTATCATACTAACCCAATCATTTGTTCTATGTGTCTTTGAAGTGGTCCGTGTTTCAAAAAAACTCCCGAAACCTAACAATACTATTTCAAGCATTAGCAATATTCTGCTGCTTACCTTGCTATAAAATTACATTAGGGGAACTTTCAGCCCTTTCTTTCTTTGGTGAGTACAAATGATGGTGGCTTTAAAAAGAACCCAATCAACCTACAAAACATCCCAAGACATTCAATCAGCTTCGTGACTTCTTCAAAGCAGAGACTTGTGTCGATTTATGAACCTTTTTCTCCCATTGTTTTCTATGAAAGGCCACTTTATTCATTTGTAGTTTTTAGTCCTGTTTGGTAGGCATCAAAACAAAAGTCTCAAAGGCCAGCCTGCTACCTACTTTAGTCCAATGAAACCATCACTGAAAATGTGCCTATTTTCCCTGATTATTTTTCAGAAGTCTCTTTCTCCTCCAACCCATAATGAAATAGTTTCATTCTCCAAATAAAAGAAGACATTTCAAGATGTGAGCTGATTTCATAAGGTAAACTCCACTTTACATGATTGAAGAAAAAAAGAGATCAACAAAGAAATTATAATAGATCGCGGCAAAGTGTTATGTTCTTACCTCAGACTCAACATTCAAGAGCAAATACTTTGATTGAAACCCAGGACATTACACCAAAACTATTTCTTCACCTCCAGTACTCTTTATTCATTTCTGATTTCCATCCAAAAATTCAGACCTTCCCTCAGATCACAATTGTCTTTACGTCTCAGAGAAATGTTGACACGTGCTAATAAGACAAGGGTTAGTACCTAGAGAAGGTTGTGTGCTCATGCCCCTGTTAAACGCCATGGCGGTGGGATACAGCACTCTGTATCACATAAATCCAAAGTCCTGGTGTACTTGTGTAGCCCCTGGTTCTGAACACCATAGTTTTACATAGTCACAGGAGGCCATACAGGGTAATAAAACAGCTTTAATTTTAAAGAAAAATGACAAGAATTGTATTATGTATTGTGGTCCAATGTACAGAAACAAGTTCTGTTTATGGAACAATATTTCTTCCTAAAATGAATCATTACTGAGGCTTGCTATCTTTTTTTTTTTTTTTGCTATCTTTATCTTTTATTTTCCTGAAGAGTGTGAATTGCTTCTTGTGACCTTAGACAAGTTATCAACCCCCTGCCTCTCAGCCTCTCTGCTTGAAGCTTACAAAGTTCTGAGCTAAGCCATAAAGCCCTTGGCCCTCTTAATACCTGCTACCTACTATTCCTTCTTAACCACAGTACTCTCTCTTATATTCTATTGGCCAGAACCAAGAGTCACACATACCTCAAAACTGAAAAATACACAAATCTGTGACAGGTGAGTAATGAACCACGCTTCCGTGTATCTGAGACCCACCACATTCCTTTCCTTATAGTCTGCAGCTAACCCAGAAACACCCAGGCAAATAAATGGCTTGACTTTATACCCCTAAATACTGAGGTGGGTTACTATGTGGCTACTTCAATGACTGGAACTCTGTGAGTGATTACTGACATCAGTGCCCAGAGACTCTACTTCTGCATAGAGGTGTGTTTCCTGGTCCACCTCAGGCCACATACTGGCTTCTAGTCAGCTACAGGAAAAGATGGCTCCTGCCAGGAAACCCACATACTCTTATGCTAGCAAATGTTCTTCTAATTAAACACATTGCAACATACCTTGGATACAGTTACAGTCAAGCCTGAAAGCTTATAGCTGCCTTCTTTGCTTCAGAGTACATTTAGTTTGACTTGGATTATACGCGTATATTTATATTATCCAAGCTTCTCACAAAGTGTCTAGTTGTGACCCACTAAAAGTAACTTGTTTTGATCAGGTTTCTATAAAGCATCCAGAAAGACTAGCAATGAAGACTTTTTTTCAAAACTGATGGTAAATTTGTTCTTTAAATATGATTTATTCATTTAATCCATTTCTTTACAAGTCTTCTAAAGGGAATCTTAACATTTGCACTTTAACTCATACTAGGAAGAGACTTTTGTTTTCTTTTTAAAGTTATATTTTTTCCTTGATTCTAGAAAGCATATGCCTCAGACTGCTCAGTTGCAGTGCTTCCTGGGACATAATCTGGGGATAAAATGATCTTCATATTTGTGATACTGCTGCACTAACTATTCTTGTCACCATGGTAACAAATTGTCTGATGGAAATCAACATCATGGAAAAAAGGTCATTTTGGTTCAGTGTCATAGAGATTTCAGTCCACCATGGGGCAGGCTGGGGGGGAGGGAGCATAGTGGTGGAATTGCTTCCTTCAAATGGTAGTGGGTGTGTGCAGAGATGCCTCAGGGTGCCAAAAAGGAAGCACAGATCACATGACTACACTAGATAGAAGAGAATATAACCTTCAAAGGAAGATCTATTTCCACCATCTGGGTCCCATTTCTGAAAGCCTCTACAACCTTCAAGATAGCTGGAGAAATTGGAGATCAAGCATCCACATCTTAAGTATATGGGGAAATTTTCAGATATCAACAAGAGCAATTGCCAATCAAAATCCCAAAAGTTGCTGTTTGTTTGTTTGTTTGTTTTTTCTGGGTCTCAACTGCTAAGGACTTGAAGTATTTAGATATTTGGGAGGATGGGGAAATTGACACCTTTGACAATACTTTGTGGTCCCTGGTCAATGATGTCCTTATCCTGTGGCTTATCACTGATATTTCCTCAGGAAAATTAAGCTTACTGTAATAACTGGTTTCCTGAACACTTAGTCTCATTCTAAAATAGCAAATCCCTATTTCTATTCCTATATAAAAATTAGTATTTACCAGTAAAATAAAAATTTAAATCTCTTGCAAAGGTGATTCCAATAGTAGAAAAACTTCCCTCAGCTTTATGAGACAATGTCTTACAATGTTGCAAACACTGATGTCTCAGTTTTTTCTCATTATTAAACCATTTTAGGCTTAATAAAAATAGTCCAGGTCCTCAGACCTAGTCAGAGAAGAAATCTCGCCTGTGTTCTTCCAGACAGGGTCTATCCAACAGTTCCTTCATGACTTCTACTGGCAGGGAATTTATCACCACACTAACAAAACAAGCAACTTAACTTCACATGGTTCTCACAGACAAACTGGCCTTGCCTACAAGAAACCCAGATGTATTATCTGTGACTCACTCACCATTTCTCTCCTCCCCTCTGGCACCACACAGATCAAGTCGACTCCCAATTATACATGACAGCCCACTAAGTATTTGAAGATAGTGATAATTCCCTAGGCTGAAACTTGAAAGTTAGATGTTCCTACAATAAACGTGTCAGGAAAGCCTTCATCAGTGCAATGGATCCCAAGCAGATGGCCAGGGCCAATAGAGAATATAAATTGAGTTCTGGTCAAAGGGCAGTGGTTATACAGGCCTGGAACATCATCACAGATAAAGTGTCTGGTACATGAGTCTGATGGCCTGTGTTCAGATGCCCAGCACCTAGCGTGAAAGTTGTTGTGCCTCTGAGCCCTGTAACCCCAGTGGGGAGGAGGGAGGTAGCGTGACCACATGCTCACTGGCCAGTCAGCCTCTGGCCTCCACATTCTCACACACACACACACACACACACACACACACACACACACACAAGATGGTAGAGTACTAAGAATTTCATTATATTAGAAAACCACTCTACTTATGATTATATTATTTCTCATATCACAGTGGTGAAGCCCCAATCAACCTTTAGTTTGTTACAGCTACAAAGTTTTATTCAAATAAACCGCTGTTGGAAATAAAACTTTTACTGGTTCAAGATTCCTATTATAAAAATCCAAAGTAACAAATGTTCCAAACTCTAAAACAGTGGCTCTCACCCTTCCTAATGCTGTGACCCTTTAATACAGTCCCTCATATTGTGGTAACCCCCAAGCCATAAAATTATTTTTGTTGCTACTTCATAACTGTAATTTTTTGCTGCTGTTATAATTATAACATAAAACTGTTTTCCAATGGCCTTAGGCGACCCCTGTGAAAGGGTCATTTGACCCCTTCCCCAAAGGGGTCATGACCCACAGAACTGCTACTTTAAAACATATTGAAACACACAGAGAATCTGCAGAAAGTTTCTGATGTTTCATTTCTTTGATATTCTTATTTTCAGGTTAGGGACACTCAATCAATAAATTCTATCAAAATCAGAAAAGCTCTGGAATCTGAAACACTTCTGGCTCCAAGCACTTGGACTAAAGGACAGCCAACCTGAGCGTTTGCAGGATACTTTAAAACTTGGTGATAGCTTCAACACTGTCTCTATGTTTTAGGTCTTTGCTTTTGTGTTAGCATCTATTCCCCAAGTCTTCCTTGAGTTTAATGCCAATGCTTTAGTCAAGGTCCTCGGTCTCTTTACAAGCAACCACACTTCTGGTAGACTGTACAGGTCTGGGCTTATCCTGAGATCAGCCATTTTCTATAGATTCTGCTAAGACTCCCTGTGTCTCAGTGATCCAAAGTCATAAGGAGTCTGCTGTTTGTCAATATGAAATAATGAATTGCTTTCCGAAGACATTGAATTTCCGAGAGAGATCACCTTGAGGTTTAGTATGTCTAGTTAGCTAGCTAGCTAGTCAGCTAGTTTTATTTTATTTTGAGATGGGGTCTCAGGTCCAGACTAAACTCAATTTATTTGATAGCCAAGGATGACTTTGAATTTCTGTTCCTCCAGCTTCTGCATCCTGTATTGGGTTACAGGCACGTGCCACTATATTACTTCATGTGATGCAAAGTCCTGAACCTAGATCTTCGTGTGTGTTCAGCAAACGTCATACTGACTGAGTACTTCCCAGTCCTAAAGACAGTTCCAAGAAGAAAGAATGTAGGTTTCAACATTTCTTAATTACTAAACTAATACTACAAGGTAGGGATTTTTGTTTTTATTCGATAGCAGGGAAAGTTGAATGTGGCTAAGCCTGCTGATTTTCTCCAGACAGAAAGCCTATGTTTGAATGATGAAACTGCCTGATGATATGATCATATGGCTCGCAGCGAGCTCCTTGACTTCTGTTAGTGGCTGGTGTCTCTTACTGAGACTCAGGAGCATTCAACAGCATGATATATGTAAGTCATATTACTCAATACCTGGAGAATCATAAACTCTTGGTGCGTATCTCCACAATTATTCAGCTCCAGACAGGACAGCTGGAGAAGCAGCACAGGTCAGATTTAAAGCAGAATGCGTCTGACCTCAGAGACAATACAAACACACAGTCAAGGACACAAAGAATTCATTTTGTTGTTTTCTTCCAGCAAACACAATTTGTCTTCCTGACAATACCCTTTCTTACAATAAAAGATAAAAACCGGTTTTGAGGATAATTTCAGGAACAAGGCCACTAAAGGAATGGCCCAGTTACAGATTTCATGGCGACTGCCTAAGGACAAAACCAGGATATAAGAGAGACGAAGGGCTCAGGAAGCTATGCCCCAGGTAGACAAGAGGCTGACAAAGGGAAACATCTGAGCATTATGTAACAGTTGCTTTCAAGGACTGAAACATTGCAACCTCATCCTGAGTGAGGTCACTCAGTCACAAAAGAACACACACGATATGCACTCAGTGATAAGTGGATATTAGCCCAAAACTTTGGAATACCCAAGATTCAATTCACAGACCACATGAAGTCCAAGAAGAAGGAAGAACAAAGTATGGATGCTTCGGTGCTTCTTAGAAGGGGGAACAAAATATTCACAGGAGGAAAGATGGAGACAAAGTGTGGAGCAGAGACTGAGGGAAAGGCCACCCAGAGACTGCCCCACCTGGGGATCCATCCCATATACAGTCACTAAATTCAGATGCTATTGTGGATTCCAGGAAGTGCTTGCTGATGGGAGCCTGATATGGCTGTCTCCCGAAAGGCTCTGCCAGAGCCTGACAAAGGCAGAGGCAGAAGCTCACAGCCAACCATTGGACTGAGTGCAGGGTTCCACGATGGAGGAGTTGGAGAAGGAACTGAAGAAGCTGAGGGGGTTTGAAGTCCCATGGAGGGAGCAGGAGTGTCAACTGGCCAGACCCCCCGGGAGCTCCCAGGGACTGGACCACCAACCAAAGAATACACATGGAGGAACCCATGGCTCCAGTGGCATATGTGGCAGAGGATGGCCTTGTTGGACATTAGTGGGAGGAGCAGCCCTTCGGCCTGAGGTTGCTCAATACCCCAGTGTAGGGGAATGCCAGGACAGGAAGACAGGAGTGTGTGGGTCGGGGAGCACCCTCATAGAGGCAGGGGGACGGGGCATGGGCTAGAGGGTTTCCAAAGAGGAGACCTGGAAAGAGGAAAACACTTGCAATGTAAATAAAGAAAATATCCAAAGCAAAAAAAAAAAAAACAAATAAAAAAAAAGATTGTTTGAAGGAAAGGAAATGATAAATTATGTTAATGTAATATTATATTATATTATAATCTCAGAAATGGGAAAATAAGATTTAAGAAGGAAGAGCTTTGAGATGTGCAGGCTGTTCCCTGCTGTCCCCTGCTCCACAGTAACCATGTATGACTGGAAGGTGGTGATCAAAAATGCAGACATGTCAGAAGAGAAGCAATAGAACTCAGTGGAGGGCGCTACTCAGGCGTTGGAGAAGTGCAACATAGAGAAGGATCCAAAAAAAAAAGGAGTTTGACAAGTACAACCCCACCTGGCACTGCACTGTGACCCAAAACTTCAGGAGTTACATGACACATGAAACCAAACACTTCATCTACTTCTACCTGGGTCAGATGGTCATTCTTCTGTTCAAATCTGATTACAAACATGAACTGTGCCAAAATCACCCAGTGATCCATTCAAAAACAAGGACTGCATCCTAAATTCCAAATACCAGAGACTGAGTCTTCAGCCTTGCTAAGGGAACACCTTGTTTGAATCTGTTGTGTTTTGAACAGGGCATCATTCTCTTTACAAATTTGTGGTTATAAAATTAGTAAAACAGCTTACATCTGTATTTATTTTCTAGTCCATACTTCTGTACCCCATTTTTTTCTCCCTTAGGTTATTCCTTTAAAAATAAATCTGTTGGAGAAGAAAAAGAAAAGAAAAAGAAAGAGCTTTTATTTGGAAGATGAAGGTTTTTAGAGAGAGAGAGAAGGTTGGTGAGAGAAGGAAATGAGGGTAAAGGCAACTACAATTCCTTATATGAATTATAAGGCTATCAAAGAATAAAAATCATAGCCTCTTCATAAATTTTTCTTATATGCACATATATGTACATATTGTATACATATATATTATAACCTGCATAGTCTGTATAATATTACTTTTATATATGGGCTGAACAGAAAGTTCTCAAAAGAAATAAAAACTGGCCAATAAATATCTCAAAAATTGTTCACATTCCTTAACAATTAGGGAAATATAGATTAAAAAGGAAAGAGAGAAAGAAAGAAAGAAAGAAAGAAAGAAAGAAAGAAAGAAAGAAAGAAAGAAAGAAAGAAAGGTTGATTACATCCATCCACGGTAATGTTTCCTTAAGCACTAGAGTAATGACCCAAAATAACTTCAGGAAGTCCCTGAAACTGACCAGATTCCCTAGACCACTCCCTACCAGAGTAAATAGTAAAAGCTGAGCCTGAGTGCCCCTCCCAGAGGAAGCAAAGCTGAGCTGCAAAGACTCCCTGGCCAAGACTCAGACAAGCAAAGTTGCTAAGAAGACTCTTGAGATTAGACCATATGCCTAAAAGATACAAAAACCAGGTGAGTTTCTGGGTGAGGCTCAGATTAGAGTTACTTGGAAAGGAGTAAAGGATTAGAGTTATTTCTCCAACCTGTTGAGGGACCTGTAGACTGTGCAGTGTGTTCCAGGATCCTAGCTTTGTGAGTTGTCACCCAAGCTGGCAAGGGCTTTAGTGATACAGCTATCTTCGAGACATTTATTCCCCCATACATGATCCTATAAGTAACCTCCATAAAACCCATTGGTTCACCAGGTTGGACTTTCCCAGTATCCATACTTTGGTCTGCCATAGGTTCTCTGTCTGGAATGAATAGACCTGTGTGTTGTGTCTTTCCAGAGCAAGTTTTGTCATACAACAGAGAGGCAGCATCTAATCCATTTGTTATTAATTATTAATTGTAGGCAAATGCTGAGTGCTAGATTGATAGTGATGGGTGAGTTACACCCACTGATTGGTATCACTTTCCTGGACTTTAGACTGTGCCTCGCATCTTCATAAGCCAATGCAGGAAGCTGATGGACAGGATTATGCGCTGTTTGAAGACAGCACTGGTTTTGCTGTATAAACTGGAAAAACAATTGTCTACCTTGTGGTTTTGTAAGTAAGTCTATGTTGTAACAAAATCAAGAAGGTCTCCATTTCACAGCCAAACATTTGGACTGAGTGCAGGGTCCCCAATGGAGGAGTTAAAGAAAGAACTGGAGGAGCTGAAGGGGTTTGCAACCTCATAGGAAGAACAACAATATCAACCAACCAGACCCCCCAGAGTTCCCAGGGACTAAGCCATCAACCAAGGAGTACACATGGCTCCAGCTGCATATGTAGCAGAGGACTACCTTATCAGGCATCAATGGAAGGAGAGGTCCTTGGTCCTATGAAGTCTCAATAGATGCCCCAGTGTAGGCGAATTGAGGGCTGGGTGGTGGGAGTGGGGTGGGTGGAGGAACACTCTCATAGAAGCAGGGGAAGGGAGGATGAGATGGGGGGGTTCTGGGAAAGGGGAAACTGGGAAAGGGGATAACATTTGAAATGTAAATAAAGAAAATATCCAATAATATATATAAAGAAGGTCCCCATTAAACGCATGATAACTTGAATAGGAAAAATATTTCCATGAGGAACATGGTAAGATAGAGCCAAAGCACAGATTTTTGCCCATCTTAGTTGATACATACATACATACATACTTACATACATACATACATACATACATACAAACAAATATATGAGTAGTCCTCCCCTCTCATTTACCAATCAAGCTATACTTACTCATAAACACTCTTTAAAATATTCTTAAGAAATAAGAACTCAGAAATAGAGCAAGGATTTTTCACAACATATCTTTCCAAAAGATAATTCCAAGCTAGACTTTCCTTAATTTTAAACAACCCATACTGATGTCCTCTTATAAAGTAAAAGTCTTCTGAGTACAATCAGATCTATGATGGTGTGTGGCATTCAAGGCAGAGACTCAGAGTTTCTCTATACAACGCAGTGCTTGAAAAGACAGTGAGGTCATCCAGGGCCAACACTCTACACTAGGTGGAGAAACAAGTAAAGTGACTCATAGATCCTCCAAAAGCCTGACAAAGACAGGGACCTATTTCCTTCCAAATGTGACTAAGTTACACCATGGAATGTCTAGAAAGCTATGTTCTTTAGTTTAAATTGAGTCTGTCTCTCTCCAAGGTAGGACTACAAAGAGCTAAACCAACTACAATTCAGACATGATCCATAAGTGTACCATGATTTATCTTGTGCACCAGAACCTTTAAAAGATCCTCAGTTGCTAGTCAACTGGCCCTTTAAGAATTCTTAGCCTTACAGGGGATTGAGCAGAAACACTGGAAATGGCCAGCCAACAGCAGGCCCAACTTAAGACCCATCCCATGGGCAAGCACCAATACTTAACACTATTAATGACACTCTGCTATAGCATGGATGTCTTCTAAGAGGCTCCACCCAGCAACTGACTCAGACAGATACAGATGCCAACAGCCAAACAGTGGATGGAGCTTGGGGACTCTTATGGAAGAATAGGAAGAAGGACTGCAGGCCCAAAGAGGATGGGAACACCACAGGAAGACCAACAGAGTCAACTAACCTGGATCCTTGGGGCTCTCAGAGTCTGAACAACCAACAAAAGAACACATACTGGCTGGACTTAGTCCTTCCCACACATATGTAACAGATGCGCAGTTTGGTCTTCATGTGGGTTCCAAACAACTGGAACGGGGACTATCCCAAAAGTTGTTGCCTGCATGAAGGATATGTTTTTCCAGATGGGCTGCCTTTTCTGGTCTCAGTGGGAGAGGAAGCACTTAGCCTTGCACAGACTTGAAGTGCCATGGTGAGGGGATACCAACAGGAGCCTCCACTCACTCAGAGGAGAAGGGGAGGAAGGACTGTGGGAGCAGGTGACTGGGAGGGCGCAGTGAGTGATATGTAAAGTGAATAAGTGAAAAAAGAAAAATACATTAAGAAGAAGAAGAAGAAGAAGAAGAAATCCTAGCCTTTAGAACTGACTCTATGACTTTCAAGTTGGTTGCCTCTTTCAAGATATATATAAAAAATATATCCAGTTGAGGCTGGGAAATGGAATTGGGCTAGCAGAGTGAGAAGAGCAGGCAGTTGATGCAAGAGATATTCTTAGGATCCAGTTGAGCCAGGAGAAGCTGAGCTGAGCTCATAGGCTAGAGTGGTTACTATAGTTTGGAGCTGCTAGCATTGGGAAAACTGGGAGAAGGGACTGTTTAAGCACACTATAAGGGAACTGAGTGAGGGACGATTGAAATGTTTGAAGGGACTGGGCTGGAAATATGTTTTAATTGACCCTGACATTTTATTTATTTTGAAAATCATCTTTTCCCCAAGGATATGATAAGAGGTTATAGGAAAACAAGTAGAAATAAAAAAAAACCAGGACAATTACAGGAAAAAATTTCAGAGAACAAGCCCCATCCACACTTACTCTAATCAAAATAGGCACAGACAAGTTTTTTATCATTATTATCTACATGGCTCCAGTGAGTCTAAGCTGAGCTACTCAGTGCACTGTAGGGCATGAATACTGTGCTAGGACAGTATTAGCACCCTCCCTAACCAAATCAGCTAATGCAACAAGAGAATCAAAATAGAAGTCGGTCCATCTGGGCAAGCCTGCAACTGCCACTCAGACTGTTGATAATGAGTGTTTGTGTGAAATAAAAATGTTAATGTAAAAAACATACATTGTTCAACCACAGTACCTATATACTTCTAGTTGAGAAGTAACATTTTTTCTTCCTATCTCAAACTCCCTCTCACACAGAAATGACAAGAAGCAACTAGAAAAACTTCAAAAGGCTAACTAAAGCCACATAACAGTAGCAACAAAATTGTGTCATTAGCACCTAGCTTATTGGTAAACCCAACTGTTCTATGGGTGTTCCAAGAAAAAAGCATTCAGACTCCGGGTTTAACTGATGCAGGATCAGTGGGGCGGGTTTTGCAGGATCAGTAGTGTGATGACTTCAAGTGACTACAACATAAGACTTTCTTATATGTTGCTATTACCTTCTTCATGGCAAACATTTGAGTTAAGCTCAGTACTTCCTGAAATGACATCCTCAGAGGGTGCTACATAATACAACTTTTGGAAATAAAATCTGCAAGGGAAAAAAGGCCAAGTAACATATAAAGGCAGACCTATCAGAATTATACCTGATTTCTCAACAGAGACTCCAAAAGCCAGAAGGGCCTAGGCAGATGTCTTATAGACCCTAAGAGACAACAGATGTAAGCCTATTATACCCAGCAAAACTTTCAATCACCATAGATTCAGAAAACAAGATATTCTATAACAAAACCAAATTTAAACAATATCTTCCTACTAATCAAGCCTTACTTGTGAAGGAAAATTCCAACCCAATGAAGCTAACTATACCCAAGAAAATCCAAGAAATAAATAACTTTACACCAGTAAATCAAGAAGAGGAGAACACGCTACTGCTGCTGCTGCCACCGCTGCCACCGCCGCCACCACCACCACCACTACCACCATCAAAATAGCAGGAATTAACAGTCTTTGGTCACTAATATCTCTCAACATCAATAGACTCAATTCACCAATAAAAAGACATGAGCTAACAGAGTGGATGCATAAACAGGATCCATCATTCTGCTATATACAAGAAACATTCCTCAGCAACAAACATAGACATTACCTTTGCATAAAGGGCTGGGAAAAACAAATGGACTCAAGAAACAAGTTGGGGTAGCCATTCTAACATCTAATAAAATAAACTTTCAACCAAAAGTAATCAAAAGAGAAGGGGGAGGACATTTAATATTCATCAAATGAAAAATCGACCAAGACGATGTCTCTATTCTGAACATTTATTCCCCAAATGCAAGGGCACCCACATTTGTAAAAGAAACATTACTTAAAGCTTAAATCACATATCAAATCTCACTTGTTAATAGTGGAGGACTTCAACACCCACTATCACCAATGGATAGCTCCTCAAGACAGAAGTTAAACAGAGAAATAATAAAAGTAACAGACAGTATGAATCAAATGAACCTAATAGATATCTATAGAACATTTCACCCAAACACAAAAGAATACACCTTCTTTTCAGCACCTGACAGAACCTTCTCCAAAATTTACCATATACTCAGTAACAATGAAAGCCTCAACAGACACAAGAAGATTCAAATAACTCCTTGTATCCTATAAGACCAGCATGAATTAAAGATCAACAACAAAAACAACAGAAAACCTACAAACTCATGGAAACTAAACAACTCTCTACTCAATGACCACTGGGTCAAAGAAGAAATAAGAAAGAAATTAAAGACTTTCCAAAATTCAATGAAAATGAAGGCATAACACACCCAAACTTACGGGACACAATGAAAGCAGTGTTAAGATGAGATTTCATAGCACAAAGTGCCTTTATAAGGAAACTAGAGAGATCTCATACTAACAACTTAACAGTATACTTGAATGCTCTAGAACAAAAAGAAGCAAACACACCCAAGAAGAGTAGACAGCAGGAAATAATCAAACTCAGGGATGAAATGAATAAATTAGAAACAAAGAGAACAATTCAAAGAATCAATGAAACCAAGAGCTGATTCTTTGAAAATATCAAAATAAACAAACCCTTAGCTGACAGAAGCCATGTAGGAAAGGTTATGGCAAACAAATTTCCTGAAGATGGCTCACTGTTTTACATGCCTGTGATGGGTGCACTCGAGAGAGCTCTGGCCCCAGAGACCTCATTCCAGGATTGCTTCTCGCTGCTGATACGCCATTCCTGCCACAACTTCATAGCCTGATGATTCCTGGGCATCAGATCACCCTAATGGTCAGATTAACATGAATATTAGCTTTCATGAATTAGTGCTGTTTAGATGTATTAATGACTTTATAGGCTTCCCAATTTAATTAAAATAATTTTAGGAGGAAAGTTTAAGGAGATGGTTTTAGTTGTTTTGCCAAAAAAGATATAGTAAAGTTAGAATCAAGAATAGAATGTGCCCCCTTCTCATAAAATAGTAAGTAAAGGCTGCATAATAAGGAATGCTTTTACAATTGCATTAAAAAGAGAAACAGGCTTGGGACAAATTTGTAACCAAAGAAAAACTTTTATTCTAGGTCATGTCCAAGGACAAAGTCATAGGTGTGCACTATGATAAAGCAAGGCCATGTGACACTGTTGCTTTGAATTTATAATGAGCTTATAGAATGAAACACTGCTTTGAAATTACTATAGACATCCTTCTGTAATTCCCATTTTATGTAACATTTTATCTATGAGGCAATCTTATAAAGAATTTTTATCTAAGAAGGTGTAAAAAGGCTGAAAGAAAAAAAATAAAGTGTGGCTGCTGTCTCTGCTCCATCCGCCAAATGTACATATGTCTGTATGCCTATATGTATGCACACTTAAGAGTTATAAGAGTTCAGAGTTTCTTGCTGAGCATTCTTGCAAGCCCCAGATAATTAATCTTGTTCCATTAATAGTGCTGACCCCATAAAGCACCTACTGCTGTTGGCTGCTATCAGCATGACCCCAACTGCCAATGCCATACCTCTTCCTTGTCTGCCTCAGTTTACCCTGTGATGTCAAAACCGGCCTTTGACACTTAGCTAAACTAACTAAAAGTCGGAGAGACAATATCCAAATTAACAAAATCAGAAATGAAGAGAGGGGTGTGATGGTTTGTATATGCTTGGCCCAGGGAGTGGTTGCTATTAGAAGGTGTGACCCTGTTGGAGTAGGTGTATCACTGTGGGCATGGGCTTAAGACCCTCATCCCAACTTCCTGGAAGCCAGTATTCTCCTAGAAGTCTTCAGATGAAGATATAGAACTCTCAGCTCTGCCTGGACCATGCCTGCCTAGACGCTGCCATGCTCCTGCCTTGATGATAATGAACTGAACCTCTGAACCTGTAAGCTAGCCCCAGTTAGATGTTGTCTTCATAGGAGTTGCCTTGGTCATGGTGTCTGTTCACAATAGTAAAACCCTAACTAAGACAGGGGGCATAACAACAGATACTGAGGAAATAAAATTCAACAATCTCATCCAATTAGCAAATATTCGTTGAGTGTGCACCACAGGTCTTATGTAGACACTGCGCTAGGTGATGTTTTTTTCAAAACTGAAGAAAATTGACACAGCTCACCTTTCACCCACTGTAAGGGCCAAGTGAGGCTGTGATGGATGCATGCATTTGTTCAGCACACTAGGAATTGCTGTGCTTAATGAACATATGTGTGTTTCTTATTCCTGTCACTCATTTTACATTGGTCTGCAGAGAATTATTCAAGAGCCTGAGCTAGAGATGCTCTGCACACTGAACCACACTGAAGCGCTGTATTCTGTCGCTGTAGCCGGAGAAGGGTCTTGAGGAATAGTGAATATCATTTCAGGTTACAATGGCATACACCCTACGTAACCATTAGGAAGCTAAATTTGTGTGTGTGTGTGTGTGTGTGTGTGTGTGTGTGTGTGTGTGTGTGAGAGAGAGAGAGAGAGAGAGAGCAAGCATGTGTGTATTGTATAATATATATCTTATGTATTTATGTTATATAATATATGCATATGTATGTATATGTGTGTATGTATGTGTATATGTGTGTTCTTGTATGATATATTTTATATATTTATGTTATATAAAATATACATATGTATGTATATGTGTGTATGTATATATGTATGTATATGTGTTGTATAATATATATTTTATATATTTATGTTATATAACATACATGTATGCAGGTATATGTGTGTGTGCACACACATGTGTATAGCTAAGAAGTTCCTTACTCAAGGTGAACACAGGAGCCATCCTAGCCAACAGGAATATCAGAGAAACCCTAAAGCCTATCAGCATTCTCAGTGCCCAGTCTTGTATGGCTTCAACAAAACAGAAGGGTGGGACTGTGATCTGAACATTGCCGCTCAGAAGCTGTACAAACTGCTGGTTTCTGTCTTAGCTGCTTGGAGCAGCTGTGAAGCTTGTTTTCATATGGATACTTCAAAGCTGTTGGAAAGAAAGAAAGTTGAACTAGCCAACACATTAACAACTGCCACATTTATATAATGGAAAAGTCAATATTGTTCAAATGCCCATGCTACACAAAGGATATACAGAATTCCCCTACCACTGATACTCCCTACCAGAATATCAGTGTTATTTTTACAAAAATAAGAAAAAAAAATTCTAAATTCACACAGGACCACAAAGGACTCTGAATAGAAAAGAGAGAGAGAGAGAGACAGACAGACAGACAGACACAGAGACAGAGACAGAGATAAAAGAAAATATAAGTCTAGAGTCACAACATCTCCAGATAACAAAGCATCTTACAAAATGGTCCTGGCATAAGTGATACACAAACCAGTGCAAGAATTTAAAGAGGATGGAAAACCACACATCTTTGTTCAACAGACCTTCAATGAGGATGCTGAGAGACAGCATGAGGAAAGGAGTCTCTTCAACAGATGGTGTAAACTGGAACCTTATTTTGTATAATACACAAAAAATAAACAACAGGCAGAAGAACAGACGCACTGGGCCAGAGACTCCTGGAAGAAAGCACAGGGGGAACACTACAGCAGTCCTTGGGTGTGACAACAGACGCACACACAGCAAATACAGCAGTAGGTAAACGGAGCCACACCGAGTCAAGATCCCTCTGCACCACAAAGGACAGCATGGACAGAGAGCAGCCCACCAAACTGAGGAACAACCCTCAGCCCACATATCTGGTAGTGGGTTAAAATCCAATTTTTTTTTTAATTTCTTCAACTCAACAGCAAAAGCCAAAGAACTCAAAAAATGAGAAAAGAACCGTGACAGACTGAACCGATATGCACATTTCTGAGAAGTCAAGCGAATGTCCGACAGATATGAAAATGGCGCCTACGATACAAGTCATCAAGGAAAGGCAGATCCAAGCTACAGGGGAAAAAAAAATCCACCTGTAGTCTCTGGGATGCCCGTTACCAAAACCAGAAAGACAGTGAGTGTTGGCAAGGACCTTCATAGGAAGCCCTGTTGGCTTCCTAGCTGTGAACAGTCTCCTACTCTCCTTATTCTCTTCTCTGAAGGTATTGGGTTTTCATTTTCATCAGACCCTCCTGAGCAGGTCTTCAATCTCCCTTTCTACTCCCCACACTCTACCTTACCATTGATTATCTTTAGGTACCTGGTTCTAACAAGAGGCTTCCAGCCTGATAGGGCTTCCAAGTGAAAAAAAATAGTACTCACTGGGAATACTTACTGGAATTTCTCAACAATACTCAATGTTCATAACCCAAAAATGAACTTATTTCTCTCCTCACAGCCGAGCTGGCCAGCCCTCACTGCTTCCTGTCTCTGAACAGCATGGAGGCTGGACACTTGAATTCATCCTTTCAGCACGACTGTAGTACCTGCCTGCAGGTCATAAAGGATTGTGGACCATCCTGCTCCGGATCCCTTAAATGTGTCTCCTTAGGTCTACGGTTACTGCTGCCACTCTTACCACCCCTCCTGACTCGCTCACAGTCCTCATGTTCTTTTAAAATCACATAGATTCCCAATTCTAACTCAGCAATGAACTTCGCTTCCCATCGTGAGAAAGTCCAAGTCCGTCCCGTCACTTCTCGGGTTATAAATTATGTGACCCATCTTTCCTCACTATTCTGCCCTCTTGTTACTTTCACCCTAAGACATTTGAACTTTGTGGTGGGTACATATATGTGTGGGTACACATGTTCAGAGGTCTATCACTTGCCTTATTCCCTTGAGACAGGATCTCTCCATGAACTGAAACTCATCTCCTATGTGGCTGGCCAGTGAGCTCCCAAGAACCACCCTCTGCCTACTAACCATGTCCATCTCTTTTATGTGGATACTTGGGATTCAGACTCAGGTCCTCATACGTGCTGAGCAAGTGCTCTTGCTCACTGAGCCATCTCCACAGTCCTTCAATGAACTTCTTTTAGTTCTGTGAGTAAGGTATTCTCCTTCTCAGTTCTGGGTCCCCAAATCCCCACCCCCACCTCTTCACTGATTCTTGACTGCCAATGCCCTGGAAATTGATATTCATTCGTTAGATACTAGCTTAGATAAAAATCTCGATTTCCTTTGGGCAAACAGTTTAATTTCAGGTAAGATATTCATTCCGTGTTTCCATTATCCATACTGTCACTCCTGTCTCCGATCCTCTTTGAGTGTATATATGTGTATGGTGCTGGGGTCCAAATTCAGTGTTACATACATACTGAGTACGTATGGAGTGCTCTGTCACTGAGTCACACTGCCAAACTCCCCAATATTATGTTGATAAAAATTATTTTTATTGCAAGAACACTTGGCAAAAGGCCTATTCACTTAATTAAAAAATTAACTGTACATAGCTGTTGATTATGGTAGTATTATACAACAGACCTCTAGGATTCAATCACTTTTCACCAGTGGAGCTTTATGCCCACCAAACAGTAAACTCTGACCTCTTGCCATCTCTAGATAACACCAAACTTCCTGCGTGTAAGTAGAATCGTGCAGCATTGGGCCTTGTGTGACTTAGGCAAAAGTCCAACAGACGACGACTGGAGAATCAGCCAGTGGGGGATTTAAGTGGCTGTAGGGAGAGCACATGGATTCGGACCACACCCAGGAGGATGGTAGAACTCCCAGCAAATGACTGTCAGCGAATGAGAAGGGGTAGGGAACATCAGCTACAATTTAGAATGGAGGCAGAGCAAGGTCAGCCTCCAAGAGCTTCCATATGTGGGTTGGGTCATAATTTTTAATTAATTTCTAAAGAGGCGCTAAACGTGCACTGTGCAGTGGCAGACATCCCTTGCAAAGAATACTTTGCTTCTATGTTTACTTGACAACAACTAAAGAGCATTTTCTACTTCCCTCTGCAAAGGAAAGAAGAAGATAATTCTGTGGCTCTGTTGTGCTTCCTTTGATTATCGATGCTGGCACATTACCAGCTGAGGTGGCTTTATTATATCCTTTTATATTTCCGCTTGCAATAGAATTCTTACAGGCCTAAGTAAAATTCAAACTCATTTCCCATGGAAAGAATAGACATGTAAATCTGTGTGTCACACAAAGCTCACGAGGAAGTATTAAGCGATTTTTAGGAAGAATTATTTGTTCGTGGGCAGGCTGCAGTAAAAACTGCCAAGTGGGGAAATGGTTTTAAACGCAGATACTTTCTCATGCCTAACTGAAACAACACTACAGTTTCATGTCTAAATTAAACTGGTATATGGCCCCATAGCCCGATGACTCCAAGACATTGTGTTGAGCTAAAGAGCAAATTACAAAAGAGAAACTGGCAAAGAGAAATTACTTACCTGGGTGTCAGAAGAATATGAGCACCAGCCTGGTCTTAACCTCTCTTCAGCAGTTTCTCAAACTGAATATTCAGATTTCATAACAACAACAACAACAAGAACAGGTTGCCTGCCAATTACCTTTTCCTTTATTACAACTTGAAAACACCTAAAAATCAGCGATCTGTGTCTGCTCTTGTTGCAAACCATGTGTGATGTTCTCCCTGGAGACCAAGTTCCACTTGGGAGCCATACCTAAAGTCAGGCTTGTCTTTAACATAAGAGTAAAGATCATATTGGCACAGCCGAAGTGATATTCTAGTTACTCAGGAAGTGTTAGGAAGTCTTTAACACGTTCTCTGTACGTGACTTCTCTAAGGAAACTGTCCTGGCTAGTTTAATGTCAACTTGACACAACTGAAGTCATCTGAGATGAGGGGACCGCAATTAAGAAAATGGTTCCATGAGATCCAGCTGTACTGCATTTTCTTAATTAGTGATCCCTGGAGGGAGCCCAGCCCACTCTGGGTGGTGCCATCCCTGGGCTGGTGATCCTGGCCTCTGCATCAGCTCCTGACTCCAGGTTCCTGCCCTGCTTGACTTGCTGATCTGACTTCTTTTGGTGATTAACAGTAATGTGAAAGTGTAAGCTGAATAAATTCTTTCCCCCCAATTTACAATTTGGTCATGGTGTTTCACCGAAGGACTGGAACCCTTAACTAAGACAAAGTCTCCCAGGGAGAAAGTCCTCAATGGGAAGATCAATCTCAGTGAACACCATGAAACACCTCTGTGCCTGAGACTGAGGTATATGCCCATTATCCATTTATATCTGTAGAAGGGTTCTGAAGCTTCCTGTGATTATCATAGGAGAGAAGATTCAGAAGAACATTGGGCAGTAAACAAAATCACTTCAGGAGTTGAGGAGAACGCATCTGTGCACTTTCTACAGAAATTCTCTAACCATTCTGGTTGGGTGCTTCTTTCCTCATATTTTCATGACACAGAACACCCTATATTAAAGACAGTGTACTAGGCCTGGCGTGGCAGTGCAGGTCTTTGGTCCCAACACTTGGGAGGCAGAGACAGGCAGATGTCTGGGAGTTTGAGGCCAGGTGTCCATGGCTTCTATCAGTCTGAGCTGAAGCAAGGAAAGGAAGAAGGGCTGGACTTGAATGTCAGCACTGGGGCCATAGTGGATGCTGTCAACAGCATCACCAAATTACTCTTGAGAGCCTACTTGTATTGAAAGCTGAGGTGAAAACCACAGGTCCTGATGTGTTTGCCTTAAGCAAAATAGAGCAGATTTTATTTTCTTAAACTTTAGTGAGAGGCACAGAAAGTGCCATGAAATTGGCCAGCTAATCCGTAACCTATGACTCTCCCATCAATCACAGAGGACATTTATGAGTTTCCACATTCTATTATGCCATAGGGGGTGGCCTTTTTTTATGCCTGTTAACAAATCCTCATTATTAATTTATCACATTACTAATTATTACTTCGAATGGTTCTTTTCATCTGAAAGTAATCTTGCTCTAATGGTCTCTATTGAAACTACTTTGCAGAAAACCAGTTACAACCATCTACCTACATTCAGTGCATTTGAAAGCCAAGATATAGGGACCTCCAGGGCACTCCCCTTCCCTCCTCATCTCTCTCCTACTGGCATTAGAGAGGAGAGCCACATACAAATCAGCCCCTGACAAGCCAACCATGTCCTTCCTTCTGTGCTGACAGCTGGATAGAACCATTGATGGCTTTCCTCCCTTAGAAGTTTTTGTATCACCTTAGGGTATTATAGAAGCCAGGTCTCAAGGAAGATATTGTTGAGATGACATTGCTCTTATTTTCCTGTTTACTTTTAATTCTCAATCTTCCCTTTATGACATCACCCTTGGCCTTCGTTGCATGCCTCCCTCACCTTCCTAGTAGCAGGAGTTGACTCGCACACAGGCCTCTCTACCTCCAGTTACTTCCTGACTCACACTGAACCATCAGTAGCACAGGAAGGGAGCTGAGTTGCCAAGGTAACCAGACAGCATATCCTGTGTTCGGCTTCCGGTTGAATTTTCTATTCTAATTGATCCAAATCTCCTGTTCGTGGCTCACTTCATTTTCAAAGTAAACAAAGTACGGCACACTTTATTTTTTTCTGACCTACTACACAGATTTCATCCTCTTGTTTACAAAGACCACTGGACAAGGGGTTTCTTGAATTACTAACTTGGCTCTTCTATTTCTGTTAACCGAGCACGGTATTCAAAGTATGTAGAACAAACATGGCAGGAAAGTACCAATCGGAATGAATACATTCACCACATCAGACGTGGGGTGACTGCAGAGCCCCGAGCCTGCGCACTCTGGCCACATTGCCTTACTACACACTGTTCTTCTGGTCCATTGTGGCACACTTAGTTGTCTTGCACAGCCATCTGACGTTATCACCATATACAGAAAAACAAGAATTAGATTTTGGTGTGAAAGGCACCCATGGGTTTATGTCAGACAATGATGATGAGGACTTTAGAACAATCTGCCTATACATTTTCTCCCATTCCAGGCCCCTGCTGTGGTTGCTCCTAAGCCCCTGTATGCTCTGATGGACCAAATCACTCTAATTTGGGTCATAAGTTAAGTGTTCAATGCCACTTCAAGGATGAATATTTAATCATATCTCTGAGATCCCCAAAAGCAACTGGCAAAGTTTCACATAACAGATACAATTTTGGGGTAGATTCAATGGGAGAATGACGACCTATAAGCAGGAGCCTCCAACTGGCTCCTAACGGAAATGTGCTGTAACTGGGAGCCATGAAATCGTTAGAGTTGTTTGCTATTGGGGTACAATCTACCGTACCCTGACTGGTATATCTTACTTTCAAGTTTAGACTTGAGGTCTCCTATTTATTAATTTACTTTCGAAACATGTACTTCAAGTGGCTTTTAATTTTGGGTCCATAATTTTACATCATATTATGTGGGAAATTTAGCCAGCTTGGGAGAGAAGGATAATAATAAGGTTAATTTAACTCTTCAAAATGCACAACTTGCCATCATCTTCTTCATTCCTAAGTGATCCAGGCGTCTAGTCTATAACTACAGCCTAGAACCAGAACACTTAGCTGCGGAGCCTTGTCTTGTCTTTTTGACCCATCAACACTCATTGTCTAGTATAACAAAACAGTTCCATGACACACTTCCTGAGGATCCTGAACACACAGTGGATTAATGGGGTAGCTCCCTCTATACTCAGTAACTGGCGGTTCCTGTGCAAATTTTGTATTCAAAATCTGTGTTCTTTAAACTGATGAGACCTGGCCCCGGTGATGAGCACTGTCAACAGCTCTCTCTCTCTGTGTCTGGGAAGCGTAAGGAGAAAGGCTGTAGCAGATCTTTAGAACTGAATCTAAACTTGAAGGGTCGGGCGGGGGAAGGGGGTAAGCAAACTCTTGGAATCTAGTCACCAAACAGGTATACACATCCGGCCTCTTTTCTTGCCTTTGAATTTTCAAAGAAAAGTAACAGAAAATGACTCTTCCAGATGATGTAAGAACTATAAAAGCTACCTTCCCCAGATATTGAAAATGTTTAGGAAGCTGGGCTCTCCTAGTCGTCTCCGTTCTGCAGAGCCACACTCAATAGGAGCCCAACAGACCTACCGTCCTTAAGACCCCTCCTGTGCCCTCTGATCACCTTATAGTTACATCGGAGGGTTCAGTTGTGTGTAAAGTGCAGGGAGCATCTTCGAAGTCCCTCTTCTTTTCTTTAGCATCGGCGACTCATCTTGAAACTTAGAGTGAAGTTTGTGTATCAGCTTCTCTAGTGCAAGTAAGATGCTTTTTTTATCAATAAACAGTTTGGATTACTGCATTAGTCATTTGTTTGTCGTTTTAACAAAAGCAGCTTAAGAAAGGATGAGCTTGTTTTGGCGCATAGTTCCAAGAGATACAGCGCACTATAACCAGGGAAGTATGAGTAGCTAACAGGAGTCAGTTAGTCACAAGGAGTCCACTGTTTGGAAGCATGGAGCAATGAACACTGGTGCCCAGTTCATTCTCTCCTTGGTATTTGTTCCAGAAGCTCAGCCCCTGGAATAAGACTGCCTGTATTTAGGTTGAATCTTCCCACCTCAATTAACCTTAGCTAGATAACTCCCCATCATGCCCAGGGGTTTGTTTCAATAGCAATTTTAAATCTTATCAGTGTGACAATAAAAATTAACCACTACAATCACCTAACAATAGATGTTACAAATATATGGTTATAAGTGATCTATAATAGGTTATTATATAATATACATTTTCATAACATGTTTTGTCATGTTTTATGGGTGAGATAGACATCTGTACAAAATAGCATCTGGAGATTTGGAGATGTACTACAAGCCCACCAAGCGAAAGAGGCTGCCCAGAAAGCAGTGAACAGTGCCACTGATGTTCCAACTGTCTAAATTGAAGCTGTAGCTGTACTACAAGCCCACCAAGCAAAAGAGATTTGGAGAGATGGCTCAGAAAGTGAAGTGTCTACTGCAAAAGCATCTGCACCCGAGTCTGAATCCCTTGATGGCTGGGCAGGGCATAGCACAGTGGTGTGTGCTGTAATTCTAGTGCTGGAAGGGGGACTCTGGGATCCCTAGAACTCAATGGCCAACGAATCTTGTCAAACCAGTGAATTCTAAGTTCAGAACTCAAAATAAGGCAGAGAACCATTGAGAAATACACCAAGATAAACTTCTGGTCTCCACATATTTACACACACACACACAGAAGGGGAGGAAGAGAAGGAGAGAAGGAGAAGGATAGAGGAAAGGAGTCTGGGAGGGAGGGAGAGAGGGAGAGAGAGAATAGCATATGGATAAACAAGAAACAATCAAACTGGACATGCTCTCACCAGCACCCAAGAAGGATAGGCAAGAGATTAACATAATATGGTGCCAACCTGGACTAAAGTATCTCAAAAAAGGAAGTATTTGAACCTATTAACACTTAGCTCACAGGATATAAACATTTTATGTCATAAGCACATATCCTATGGTCTTACTCCCGAGAAAGATCTGTACTTTACAACACAGCTGGAAACCACAGCCTAACCTTCTGAAATATGTATCTTCAGGAGACAGAACAAAACTAGGAATGCTACAAAAATTACGTCAGTCTTATCATTTAATCTTTATTTTATTGAGTTTTATTGCTAATGACTCAAACAAGTAGGGTTTTAAAAACTAGGAGAGAATATTATTTAACATCTTGTTTAAGTCAGGTTTTCTAGTGCCTGATTTCTAAAGCCACCCAGGTCCTTTAGCATCATGTCCTGTAACACTAATATTCAATTATGTTAGGGACACATGCTTCTCCAGAAAAAACATTAAAAAGAGATCATCAGGGTGCCCTTGCAGTAGCTGAAAGGAGGCTGAATGAGGAGAAGCTAACCAGTTCCATGGTGATTTTGCCCTTGAGGCAAAGAGACCCTCACCACAGATTACCAAGATAGAGGCACCACAGTAGAAGAGTGTGCACATCGCAGCTCAGTAACAAGAATACTGCATATAATTTTGCTACAGTTGACATAACCTTAGCAAAGAATATATGTAAATAAATAATGAAATACTGTGTTAATAAAACTATTTCTTGCTTCTCATCAATCCAGAGTTATTGTGGGGTTAATAGAGGACAAATGTGTTAACTCATCGCAGAAATATCACTTTCACAGATGGTATGGGGCTGTCTCATTAATTTGTTGAATTAGACTATATAATTTTGGTAAGTCTTGAGCCTTTGGCTATAAAATATGCATCAACTTTCCATAAATAGAAAGTAGCCATTTCCTGTCTGTTCATCACCAGGAAGCAGAAATTGAGATGGAATGGAAAGACACTCATTATTATATGGACTGTAGACACACACACACACACACACACACACACACACACACAGCCTGCTACACAATCCACTTACATGATCCTATCCTTAAGTCCGTCAGATTTCCCTTCTCTTTTCCAATTATTAAAATTACCAAGCAACCACTCAGTGGCTTGCTGTATGCATGCTTTTCTCTTCAAAACCAGAATGAAACACTGCATTTATTTGTTTTCATGGACAGAAAATAAGGGGCAGCTCCTGACTGCTCAGAAATGCCCGCTGCAACTGCAGCCCAGGCAGCGCCATGCGGCCGTAAGTCAGCCATGTTAGGTCATGCAAACACTTACAAAAGCTCCTGTTTGGTGAAACCTATGGATGCCGGGGACGTTTTATATAAATTAGGAATAACTGTTTTACCTTCCTAATAGCAAAAATATTTTGTAATTAATGTAATGTTTCCAATCCCAGGAGGTGTGGTCTGCTTGCCTATGTTGTCATTTGCTGTGGCCTTAGGTTTGACCCTGTTCACTGAGAAAAATGATTGAATAAGTAAGGTCATGTTGTCACCTTGACCCGTGATATTTCTGCTATCATATTTACAGGAACCAATGTTCTCTAAGATCCAGCAATGCTGAGAAAGCAACTTACACCCTTTCTGTTATCATGAGAAACCAACCCTTATCAGTCCTTATCGGTTGCTTCATAGGCGGCTATAGAGCAACTGGTCTGCACACACGGTCTTATTTGCCACAACAACCCTAGGGCAGGTCCCAATACTCTGCTGTAAATCCCCCACAGTATTATACCAGGAGCTAGCTAAGAGGCATCCCTCAGCAGATACTGCTTTCTAGATCTGAACTTTTCAGGCACAGTGGCTCACATACATACTCTCACCAACGCTTGGGCACTTGAGACAGTTTTGACTCTTAAGAATTCAAAGCCAACCTGGGCTGCGTACCGAGTGCCAGGTCACCCTGAACCAGAGTGAAGCCCCATCTTTAAGGAGATTCCAGTAAGCAGCTATGAATAATGATCACGGAATTTTTCTCACGCTGGTCAAGCCAGTGTGTGGACTCTGGAGTAACAAGGACATAACATCGATCGCATTTATCAATGATTCTTTAAGAAGCCATTGATTAGGACAACATGGGAAGACCCACATATCCTGTACTGTTTATCTTTGTACAGTCGAAATCAAGTAATGAAAAACTAAGCTGTCCTACTATGATTTTTTTTCCTATCAAATCTGCTTCGAGCTCGGTCGGTCCCCTCTGCCAATCCCCTCTCCTCTCTCCCTCCTCTTTACTTCCCTCCCTGACCTCCCTCCCCCTCTTTCTCTCTGCCCTACACTATCAACTCTATTGACCAGACTTAGCCCTTCAATCCAGTTTTCAGTTCAGCAGCCCAGTCTCAGCCACCGGCTCTCGCCTTCCTCCCAGTCTCAGTAATGAATGTTGCTATTATAGTGAATTAATTGTACGAGCCAGTCAGTATTTAGCCTAATTAAGAAGGAAGCCCACAAATTATTTAAAGCACCACTCCAGCAGAATTTTCAGTCAGCCATGCATCGGCTGTCCAGCGAAGCCTCCCAGCCAGGCTGAGGCCCCGCCCTCTCATCCTAACCGCAATTAAGTACTTTGGGGAATTGGGAGGGGGGGTCTTAATTCATCATAACTCAAATCAATAGTATTTATTGTGCTTAAGTCTATTCCGACTCATGGTACAAAAAGCTAAGCGTCCGTGAAGACCATTTAATTTTTTTTATTACCATTTCTCCAAATAGACTTAGCACTCCTAAAGACAAACAAACAAACAGACAGACAGACATTTCTTCCCCAGAAGGAAGCTTTCCAATATATGGCGGTAGCTGGTCAACAGATTTTCCACTTGAAAGCAACAAATAAAGATCTCTGTGCTAGAGAGTAAAAAAAAAAACAAAACAAACAAAAAAAAAAAACATATACCTGCCTCCTGGCCCTACTTCAAATGAGGAGTGACTAGATTTCTTATCAAATATCGCTCTGTACTCCATAAGCTTTCATGAGTTTTATCTGTTGCTTAAAAGTATTTTTTAGAACAGTAAAGCAGAGGCTGAGGAGATGGCTCCATTAATAAAGTGCTTAATGCTCAAGTCTGAGCACCCAGGGCCAGATCCCAGCACCCAGGAGGCAGAGACGGGGGCTTGCTGGTCAGCCAACCTAAAGGAATTGGTGAGTTTCCGGTTCAGTGAGGAGGCCTTGTCTCAAAAACTAAAGTGGTCGGTGAATGAGAAAGGCGGTCAGCAGCGACTCCCAGCCTCTGCACATACGGGTACAGCCGTGGGGCTGGTGCCCACAGGAGCCATGAAAGGACATGGCGTCCCCCGGAACAGGAGTTCCACACGGTTACACCACTGTGACGATGCTGGGAATCACAGCCTGGACCCTTAGCAAGAGAAATAAGTGATCTTAATAGCTGAGCCACCTCTACACACACACACACACACACACACACACACACACACTTCTGAGACTTATAAAAAGTAGGAAACTTAGAGAAGCAAATTCTGCCTAAAGCAAAAGCCCTCCCTCAGTTTTTCTCATTACGGGATGACTCAGCCTCGGGTGAAAGGGGCCCCTGCCCCTGCCCCTGCCCCTGCCCCTGCCCCTGCCCCTGCCCCTGCCCCTGCCCCTGCCCCTGCCCCTGTTTAGTGTTGCTTGTGTGTATGATTTTCGGGGTGACTGCCAATTGGTATTGCATATCCAGTTGGGATGCTTACCCCCGGGAGAGGGGGCTTCTTCATAAACACTTCAACAATGTGATTGCCTACACAGGACCTGCACAATGACAATATAAATAGACATTCTAACACAGGAGGTAAACCTCAGGAGGATCCCACGCCCTAGAAGAAGAGCTACAGGTAATTAAGGAATGCTGAGGAAGAGAGAAATAGCCTCTCCCGGGGGTAGGCATCCCAACTGGATATCCAATACCAATTGGCGGTCACCCTGAAAATCATACACACAAACAACACTAAACACACTCAGCAGGTTACATATATATTTATGCATTTATACATATACATATATGTATACATATACATATACATACACCATAATAAAAAAATGAGACCAGTTTGAAGAACAAGGGTATGGAAGGGGTTGGAAGGAGGGAAGGGAGGGGGAAGTGGTATAACTATATTATAATAAAGGAACTTCTCTGACAATAAAACAGACAAAAATGTCAGCATCGTGATTCAGAAACTCAGGAAAGGGCAGATTTCTCCACTTTTGTGTGGTTGTTTCTCAGCTTTTAGAAGCGCCTTGTTAGTGTACATTAGCTGTGGGAATGCTGGATGATAGCACAGTCATGTGCACGCCATGCACTTTGGGTATAATCTGCCCAGTTTCTTCTAACTAGTCTCTCTTTTCCTTGGAGGGGGAAAAAAAATCATACTTCCTTTAACAACCAGCACTGAAAACACGTCTTTTGCTGCCCCCAAGTGGCTCTTTTTGGTATAAAAGTCTGTTCCTAAGATGGTCTTCAAAAGGACCCTTTTTTTTTTTTTTAATTTTATTTTATTTTATTTTTTTAATTTACATTCCAAATCACTTCCCCTTTCCCATTTCCTCCCTCCCCGAAAGTCCCATAAGCCCCCTTCCCTCCCTCTTTTCTCCGTTCAACCCCCTCTCATTACTCTGTCCTGGCGTTCCCCTACATCCAGTCTTTCCAGGACCAGGGGTCTCTCCTTCCATCTTTTTAGAAATCTATTGATATGCTGATTGTGTCTAGGGTATTCTGAGATTCTGGGTCAATATCCCCTTATCAGTGACTTCATACCATGTGTGATCTTTTGTGATTGGGTTACCTCACTAAGGATGATATTTTCAAGTTCTGACCATTTGCCTAGGAATTTCGTGAATTCATTGTTTTTAATTGCAGAGTAGTATTCCATTGTGTAAATATACCACATCTTCTGAATCCATTCCTCCGTTGAGGGACATCTGGGTTCTTTCCAGCTTCTGGCTATTATAAATAAGGCTGCTATGAATATAGTGGAGCATGTGTCCTTATTGCATGCAGGTAAAGTCTCTGGGTATATGCCCAGGAGTGGTATAGCCGGATCCTCCGGAAGTGTCATGCCCAGTTTTCTGAGGAGCCGCCAGACTGCTTTCCAGAGTGGTTGTACCAGCCTGCAATTCCACCAGCAGTGGAGGAGTGTTCCTCTTTCT
This sequence comes from Tokudaia tokunoshimensis, assembly GCA_036184795.1. Classification (NCBI taxonomy): domain Eukaryota; kingdom Metazoa; phylum Chordata; class Mammalia; order Rodentia; family Muridae; genus Tokudaia; species Tokudaia tokunoshimensis. Next base: position 61,398,809 of record BTHU01000018.1, on the reverse strand, counting down.
CCACATCCTCGCCAACAACTGCTGTCTCCTGTGTTTTTGATCTTAGCCATCCTGACTGGTGTGAGATGGAATCTCAGGGTTGTTTTGATTTGCATTTCCCTAATGACTAAGGATGATGAACATCTCTTTAGGTGCTTCTCAGCCATTAGATATTCTTCAGGTGAGAACTCTTTGTGGAGCTCTGTACCCCATTTTTTAATAGGGTTACTTGCCTCTCTGGAGTTTAACTTCTTGAGTTCTTTGTATATCTTGGATATTAGCCCTCTGTCGGATGTAAGGTTGGTAAAGATCATTTCCCAGTTAGTTGGTTGCCGCTTTGTCTTTTTGACGGTGTCTTTTGCCTTGCAAAAACTTTGTAATTTAATGAGGTCCCATTTGTCTATTCTTGATCTTAGAGTATAAGCTATTGGAGTTCTGTTCAGGAAATTCTCCCCTGTGCCCATATGTTCAAGGTTCTTCCCTAGTTTCCCTTCTATTAGTTTCAGTGTGTCTGGTTTTAAGGACCCTTTTTAAGAGTGTTGGAAGGGATGGGGAAGATCCTTTCCCAGTCTGTAGTCTGTCCTTTTGTCCTGTTGACGGCATCCTTTGCCATACAGAAGTTTTTCAGTTTCATGAGGTCCCATTTATCAACTGTTGATCGTGTTCTGTTCAGGAAGTTGTACCAATGAGTTCAAGGCGATTCCCCACTTTATGTTCTATTAGATTTAGTGTATCTACCGAAGCTTATAGCGGAGAAAGTGGGGAAGAACCTTGAACACATGGGCACAGGGGAAAAATTCCTGAATAGAACACCAATTGACTTATGCTCTAAGAACAAGAATTGACAAATGGGACCTCATAAAACTGCAAAGCTTCTGTAAGGCAAAGGACACTGTCAATAGGACAAAAACAGCAACCAACAGATTGGGAAAACATCTTTACCAATCCTACATCTGATAGAGGGCTAATATCCAATGTATGCAAAGAACTCAAGAAGTTAGACTCCAGAAGATCAAATAACCCTATTTAAAAATGGGGTACAGAGCTAAACAGGGAATTTTCAACTGAGGAAAGTCAAATGGCTCTGAAGCACCTAAAGAAATGTTCAGTATCCTTAGTTATTAGAGAAATGCAAACCAAAACAACCCTGAGATTCCACCTCACACCAGTTAGAATGGCTAAGATCAAAAACTCAGGGGACAGCAGATGCTGGAGAGGATGTGGGGAAAGAGAAATACTTCTCCATTTTTGGTGGGATTTCCAGCTAGTAAAACCGCTCTGGAAATAAGTTTGGCGGTTCCTCAGAAAATTGGACATAGTACTACTTGAGAACCCAGCTATACCACTCCTGGGCATATACTCAGAAGATGCTCCATCATGCAATAAGGACATATACTCCACTATGTTCATAGCAGCCTTATTTATAATAGCCAGAAGCTGGAAAGAACCCAGATGTCCTTCAACAGAGGAATGAATACAGAAATTGTGGTATATATACACAATGGAGTACTATTCAGCTATTAAAAACAATGAATTCATGAAATTCTTATGCAAATGGATGGAACTAGAAAGTGTCATCCTGAGTGAAATAACTCAATCACATGGTATGCACTCACTGATAAGTGCACATTAGCCCAAAAGCTCAAAATAAACATGTTATAATTCACAGACCACAGGAAGCTCAAGAAGAAGGTAGACAAACATGGGGGTGATTTGGTTCCTCTGAGAAAGGGAACAAAATAATCACAGGAACAACTATGGAGACAAAGTATGGAGCAGAGACTAAAGAAAAGGCCACCCAAAGACTGTCCTACCTGGGCATTCAGCCTATAAACAGTCACCAAACCCCAAAACTACTATGGATGACAAGAAGTGCATACCGAAAGGAGCCTGATATCATTGTCTTTTGGAGGGGCCCTTCCAGAGCCTTACAGATACAGAGGTGAATACTAGCAGTCAACCATTGGACTGAGTGCAGGGTTCACAATAGAGGAGTTGGAGGACAGACTGGAGGAGCTGGGGCTGGGGGGTTTGCAGCCCCATGTGAAGAATGACAATATCAGACAACCAGACAACCCAGGGCTCCCAGGGACTAAGCCATCAACCAATGGGTACATGTGGTTCCAGCCAAAAGACTGGCAGAGGAATCCCTCATTGGGATCAGTGGAAGGAGAGGTCCTTGGTCCTATGAAGGCTCAATAGAGGACCCAGTGTGGGGAAATCGAGTGGAGGTCATGGGAGTGGGTTGGGTGGAGGAGCATATTCTTGGAGGCAGGTGGTGGGAGGATGGGTTGGGGGTTTTGGGGGAGGGGGGAAACCGGGAAGGGGTATAACATTTGAAATGTAAATGAAGAATATATTCAATAAAAAAAGATTTAGTGTATCTGGTTTTATATTGAGGTATTTGATGCACTTGGACTTGGGCTTTGTGCAGGGTGATAAATCAATTTGCATTCTTCTACATGCAGACATCCAGTTAGACCAGCACCGTTTATTGAAGATGCTTTCTTTTTTCCACTGTATGGTTTTGCTGCCTTTGTCAAAAAGCAAGTGTCCATAGGTGTGGGGGGGGTTATTTCCAGGTCTTCTGTTCTATTTCATTGATCAACCTGCATGTTCCTATACCAAAACCATGCAGTTTTTATCACTATTGCTCTGTACTACAGCTTGAGGTCAGATATGGTGATACCTCTTGGAAGTTCTTTCATTGTTCAGGATTGTTTTGGCTATCCTAGATTTTTGTTTTTCCATATGAGTTTTGCTATTTCAAGGTCTGTAAAAAAAATTGTGTTGGAATTCTGATGGGAATTGCATTGAATCTGTAGATCACTTTTGGTAAGATGGCCATTTTCAGTATATAAATCCTGCTGATCCATGAGCATAGGAGATCTTTCCATCTTCTGATAGCTTTTACAATTTCCTTCTCCATTGACTTGAAGTTCCTGTCATATAGGTCTTTCATTGGCTTGGTTAGAATTACACCAAGATATTTTTATATTATTCATGGCAATTGTAAAAAGGGTGTTGCTTCCCTAATTTTTTATCTCAGCCCGTTTATCATTTGTATAAAGAAGGGATACTGATATTTTTTTAGTTAATTTTGTATCCAGCCACTTTGCTGAAGGTATTTATCAGTTGTAGGAGTTCTCTGGTAAAATGCAATTCAAAACAACCCGGAGATTCTTTCTTACACATGTCAGAATGGCTAAGATCAAAAACTCAAGTGACAGCACACACTGGCAAAGATGTGGAGAAAGAGGACACACTCCTCCATTGCTGGTGGGAGGGCAACCTTGTACAACCACTTTGGAAATCAATTTGGGGGGTTCTTAGAAAACTGGGAATAGTTCTACTGCAAGACTCAGTTATGCCATTCCTGGTCATATACCCACAAGATGCCACACTATACCCCAGGGACACTTGTTCAACTATGTTCATAGCAGCTTTATTTATATTAGCCAGAAACTGGAAACAATCTAGATTTCCCTCAACTGAAGAATGGATAAAGAAAACGTGGATCAGTTACACAATGGAATACTACTCAGCTATTGAAAACAAAGACACCATGAATTCTTCAGGCAAATGGATGGAACTCAAGAGCCTCATCCTGCATGAGGGAACCCAGACCTCATGGTACATACTCTCTTAAAAGTGGACAGTAGCCATAAAGCACAGGATACCCATGCTACACTCCACAGACCCAAAGAAGCTAAACAAGAAGGAAGGCACAAACAAGGAGGCTTCAATCTCACATAGAAGGAGGAACAAAATAGTCATAAGTGACAGATGGATGGAGGGTACTGGGTGAAGGATGCAGGGAGGGGAATGGGGGGCAGGTTTATGTGTGGGGAGGGTCTGGAGAGAGGGCCAGAGGGCCAGGAGAATTAATAGAACTCTGCAGCTGTTGGGGGTAGGGAAGAGGGCATCTCACATACCGGAGACCTGGGATGGTGGGAGTAACATTAGCTGAGACTCGGCAGTGGGAATATGGAACCTGAAGAGGCCACCTCCTATAACCAGGCAGGAACCCCAATGGAGCAATAGAGACACCAACCCACCCACAAAACTTTCAACCCAAAATTTATCCTGTCTACAAGAAATACAGGCACAGGGGATAGAGCAGAGACTGAGGGAATGGCCAATCAATAACTAGCCCAATGAGAGACCCATCCCACGGGCAAGCACCAATTGCTAAGACTATTGATACTCTGCTATGCTTGCTGACAGGAGCATATCATAACTGTCTCCTGAGAAGTTCCACCCAGCAGCTGACTGAAACAGACGCAGATACCCACAACCAAACATTGGATGGAGCTTGGGGACTCCTATGGAAGAGTTGGGGAAAGGATTGCAGCCCCAAAGAGGATAAGAACTACACAGGAAGACCAACAAAGTTAACTAAACTGGACCCTTGAGAGCTCTCGGAGATTGAAGCACCAATCGAAGATCATACATGGGCTGGACCCTCACATATGTAGCTCAGTCTTCATTTGGGTCCCCCGACAACTGCAGTAGGAGCTATCGCTAAATCTGTTGCCTGTCTGTGGAGTACAGTCCCCTAACTGGGCTGCCTTGTTTGGCCTCAGTGAGAAAGGATGCACCTAGTCCTGCAGAGACATGATGGGCCTTTTTTTTTGGGGGGGGGATACCCAGAGGGGCCTCCATCCTCTTAGAGGAAAAGAGGGGGGAATGAGGAAAGGACTTGGGGAGGGACCAGGGGGGAACAGGCAGCAATTGGGATATAAAATCGAAAAGTGGGGGGCGTGTTTGAAGTATCCAAACGCTAAGCACCCAGCAGCCTTTTGCTTCCTGCTCAGTTTTCTAATCATTAAGATGTACGCCTGGACTTTGGAGCGCATCTCTCTTCATTCCTGCCTTTTACAGGGCTTAGTCCTGTGTGTAAACATCGCAATGTTCTTCAGTACAATGTACACCACTGTACAGGGGCTGCAAGCTCTCACTTTCTCTCTGGTGCCGATGAGTGCTACTCTCCTTTTTCTCTGAATGTTTCTTCTTTTCTCCCCTGAGAGGTAGCTAGGCCATGGCAGAAAATGTGCGCCTACCAATGCTAAAGCACAATTTGGGTTGGACATTCTTCTTGGCGCCTGGCTGTACCTGCACACATGTCATTTCATTCTTCACCCCGTGCAGAATCTTTTGCCAATACAACTTCTAATTTCTCACTCCCAACCTGTCTTAGTTAGGGCTTCTGTGGCTGTGACGAAACACCGTGGCCAAAAGCAACTTGAGAACATTTATTTCACTTACTCTCTCATATCACAGTTCATCATTGAAGACCGTCAAGGCAGAAACTCACATAGGGCAGGAACCTGGAGGCAGGAGCTGATGCAGAGGCCATGGAGGAGTGGATGCTGCTTACTGGCTTGCTTCCCACGGTTTGCTCAACCTGCTTTGATATATAATGTGAGGCCACAAGCCCAGGATGTCTCCACCCATAATAGGCTGGGCTGTCCCCTATCAATCACTAATTAAGAAAACGCCCTACAGTTTTTCCTTTGGCCTGATCTTATGGAGGCGTTGTTTCTTCAGTTAAGAGTCCCTCTTCTCAGATGACTCTAGCTTGTGTTAACATAAAACCAGCCATCACATAGCCCAAATCCTCAATTCCGGTCTCTGCCAAGGACTGAGAACTGAGTCTCTAAGCCCTTGCAAGGGTCACTGCTCACAGACTTCCTGCCCAGGTATTCCTGTTCTACAGTTTCCCTCTTGCTCTGACCTATCTCAGGATAAGCTTGGCTACATGATTTTAAAATCCATTCAGTTGCGTTATATTTTCCAACAGTTCTATAGTCTGTACAACAAGAGAGATTACTGTGTCCACCCCATTATGGGAAAAGAAACTGCTTATAAAATGCTAAAGGCAAACCTGGGACTCTGGCCTACAACCTCCAGCATTCACAGAAAGGGGCCTCAGCTTATCTTTAAGTCCTCTTGAAGCTGCCGACATAGGCAGCATTTTGGTGCTGAGAGACGTTGAGCAGACGGAGAATAAAACGCATGGAAATGTTTCCCCTGATGCTGTTTCCCCTGGTTCTGGGAAGTGTGAGAGCCTGAAACTCTGCCCTTCCGGACCATGAAGCTCATTTGCCCCTTGTCTTCAACTTAGTTTATTCCCCAAAGATGCCTAAAACTGTAGGAGTTGGTGTCTGCTTCAGGATGGAACTGGGGGAAAACAGGAGCTTCCTAATTTACCTCTTACCAGGGCTTGTTCTCAAAATCCATTGATCATGGATCTCAACTTATACTAAATCTATACTCAATTCTGAATTGGAAAATCTTAACACACACCAGGCTAGAAATATCCTTCCATGCCTTTTTGGTTTGGTTTATGGTTGGTTGAGGGTTTTTTTTTTTTTTTTTTGGTTTGTTTGGGTTTTGTTTTTAATCTCTGAAACAACACAGATGTTAAACATATATTGTAGTCCAGAAGCATCCAGTCTGGAAAGAAAGCCCCTGACATATGAACACAGTTCTAGTGTTTCCTGGGTTTCCTCAGGAAACACTTTGGGACTGGGTCCAGGCCAGTGGTTCTCAACTTTCTTAATGCTGCAACCCTTAAATACAGTTCCTAATATGTGATGTCTCCTCCAACCATAAAATTAGTTTCATTATCACTTCATAACTGTAATTTTGCTTTTGTGAAATGTAATGTAAAGCTGTATGCTTGCAAATGGCCTTTGGCAACCCCTGTGAAAGGGTCATTTGACCCCTCCAGGGGTGGTGACCCACAGGTTGAGAACAGCAGCTCTAGTCCAGCATCTTCAGAAGCATCGCTAAGCTGGGACAGATTGGAAGCCTCCATGCAAAGTGGAGTTCCTGGGAAGCAGCCTGTGCCTTGTATGAGCAGCAGAGCTCTGCATACACCAAGCACCTGTGATGTCCACGTGCCTCTGCTCCTCTCTCCTCACCCTCGGGCCATCATTTCCTGCCCTACACAGGATTAAGCAATGCTCCAGATACCCAAAAGTACATCACTGTCCTTTTCTCTAGGAACTAAGATCACATAAGAGTTCAAATATTCCATAGTCTCTAATAGTACATTCAATCTAAGAATAAAAGGGAGCCACAGTTTAGGTAAGACACTATGTCTCAATTGTAAACCATTCCCAGTTTAGGCAAGATACTATGTATCAATTGTAAACCATTCCCAGTTTAGGTAAGATACTATGTACCAATGAAAACCATTTGCTTACTACACACACCTCCTAATTCCTTCAATTACAAAAGTCAGCTAACCTTTCAGAGATGGGTCCTTAGAATTCACTACTTAATAGGTCAGCCCCTCCATTATTATTTTGAAGGAGGAGTCAATTAGAATTCATCTTTGGGCAATCCTTAATTTCTTGATCCATAAAATGGAGACGATAAAAGTCCCTGTTGCATAGGTGCAGGGTGAGGTTTGAACTGAGACAACTCACGCCTGATCAAAGCTCTCAGCCACTATGTGCTGTCTTTAGGATTCTTTTGATTTAGCTGCTGAGGGTTTGTTTTGCTCTGTGCATGGGATTACATGTTACTGCATTCAATTTACTAATTTTAAATCTATCTCTCTAACTTCATGTATATGCTTTATACAGGCCTTATCAGCACCATAAAAAAATACAGTTTTCCAGCCTCAGACCCCAGGTGCTTGGGATTACAGGCCTGCACTATCCTATCGGGCTCCTTCCAGTGCTTTGAAAGTATGAGAGCCTCTTGCAGAGAGGCCTCTGGCTGCCTTGGTGAGTTCGAGCTCTTACTACCTGCTGTTATCACGGGATCAAAATCTGAGGAGTATTTTGAGGAACATGAGTGGCTCTTATAACTCCATCATCAAAGATAAACCCACTGCCGGGGGCATTATTTGGGTACAAGAAATAATCACAACACATTCCCAGTGGTAATCATAGGCCTGAACATTTGATGAAGAATCATTGGTAGATTTTGCTACTATAAAGTACAAACAGTGTAAAATGTGTGCTTTTCTGTAACCAGTCAGCCTCTTTACAGTGGGAGGAAATAAGATGTTAAAATGGGCTTCTCTCTCAGTGTCCAAAATTGAAAGCCAAACTCTATATACAGCATCCATACTGACTCCCACTGTAGAAATGGGTGGAAATCTTAACAGTCCTGTTACTTAGAGGCAGAGGCTGTAATCTAGTGAGGAGAGTAGACAAACACCTTCCCTAGTAGTTATCTTCGAATCGATACATGTGGCTCCTTGTTAGTACTTCCTCAACTTCTTAAGATCTTAAAGCTAAACTAGTCTTCCATGTACTGCCTTTAAAACTTAGCCAAAGGCAAAGCAGTTGGAAGTCTTCCTAGTGCTTTTAAAACCCAGCAAAGCAAAGCTAGAGGACCCTGTGCTGTGAGTCTGACCTCTGCACTTCGGTGTGCAATGAAAAACTGGGGAAAGTTAAAAGAAATTCTACAAAGCAGTTATCAGCAAATCTCCCTTCTGCTGGGATGTGCTAAGTATGGTGCTCCAGCTGCATTTAATCCAGGGGGTCTGCCTTTAACAGGACCCAGCTTCTCTCTGTGGAAACTGTCAAAAAAATAAATAAAATAAAACCCTGATTGTTTGTTTTAGGCTACCACACCAGACATGGATCATGAGTTCAAAACCAGCCTGAACTACACATCTAGACTATGTCTCCAAAAAAAGGGCAAGCAAACAAACAAACCAAGACTACCAATATCAAAGTATCCAAGACTTTTATTAAGTCAGGCATGGTGGAGCACTGAACGCTCTCACTATAATAAAATTGTTATCGGCCTTCAAGCTACACACACACACACACACACACACACACACACACACACAGTTTTTAAAAATAAGGAACAAACCTAGGCATTGTAAAATGCCTCTATCATCCTAAAAAGAAGAAAGGTTCTAAATATCATAAGTAAGACAAACACAAATCATCACTACTTAGGGCACAGTATCTACTAAGTAACATGTTTATGACAACTAAGAAAGCTGAGAGAGATCTGAGAAATTCACACACACCCCTCAGCGCACGTGGGCTGGGGAGCACACTGTAACTCACCCCATGTTCCCGTCCATCAGAAGAATGGTGTTATATATGTGAGAGAAGATGAAGAGGAACAGAATCGTACTGAAGAACATTGTCATCCACGACCCATGGTCTTCGCGGAACATTTTTAACCGGAGCAACTGGCCTGAAATATGAATATTACACATCAGCATACATTCGCAACTGAAATTCATATATCTTTGCTTTACTTTAGCCCCAGAAGTACCTTTGGGAAAAGTCATTATATAATGCCTTTCTGCTTTGTATGAAGAAGAGTCATGAATAAATTCCAAGATAACCAATACCCCTCTAGAGAGTGGTATTAATGTGAGAATGATAGCCGAGGGGTCATCCACTGTCCAGGGGTCATCTACTGTCCAGGGTCATCCATTGCCCAGGGTCATCCATTGCCCAGGGTCACCCATTGTCCAGGAGTCATCCATCGCCCAGGGGTCATCCATGGCCCAGGGGTCATCCATGGCCCAGGGGTCATCCATTGCCCAGGGGTCATCCATGGCCCAGGGTCATCCATTGTCCAGTGATTATCGATCACACTGGCACAAGGACACATTAGTCAGTTCTGCACCATTTCTTTTCCCTTCCAGACACCCATCCTAAAACCATGGTGAGTTCCTCTTCTAATAAGATACAATTTCTTAAGGGACAAGACAAGGAAAAACAAAGATACTGTCACCAGACGCAAAGGACTCAGCTTTCCTCTGAACTCTTAAAAGTCTGCACAGTCACATGTGTGAGAGAGGATCGCTTGTGTGTTACAGAGTGCAGTGTGACTTGTTGGAAAATAAAATTTCCATCCTCATCCACGGAATCCCAGCTTACAAAGACAAATTATATAAAGAGAAACAAGGTTAAAGTGTTAACATTTTTATGGGAAGGAATATATAGTAGGATAAGCACTGAAATAAAAATTATTAATTTCAGAAGTGTCCCAGAAAAAATGTTTAAATTTATGAATACAAGTATTCTTGAGAGATGAGTACAATAATTTTGTTTTGCCTATAAATAAAACCCAAGAGTAAGAAAACAGTGACCGTGGGCCATCCGGGCCTCTCTAAAGATAAACTTTGTCTGGTGTAGTTATTACCATGCCTCAGAAAGCTTATGTCATCAATGATCATGGAGGGAGATGGAACAGACAGAACCACAGTAATGAGGAAAGGGCTGGAGATGGCTTCAGTAGGATCACAGAATGTTCGTACTGAAGAGCCTAGCTCAGTCCATGCGCTCACATCAGGTTCTTCTCCTGTGTGTGTGTGTGTGTGTGTGTGTGTGTGTGTGTGTGTGTGTGTGTCCGTCCGTCCGTCCGTCCGTCTGTCTGTCTGTCTCTGTCTCTGTCTGTTTCTGACTCTCTTTTATGTGCGCACACATGTACATGGTTAAAATAATATATCTTTTCAACAAAGTAAACCTGAGCTTTTTTAAATAAAATGTGTCAATAGAACAAAAGGCTCCCCCTTCTAACTACACAAAATAGACAAATGTGTCCTCCTAAAATGACCTGACAAGGGACAGGCCAACAGCTTATAGAGAGAAAAGGTCTGTTAAGACCTACTTTAAGCTATAGATGGCTCAGCATTTAGAAGCCCTTAGTGCTCTCCTAGAAAACCTAAGTTTGGTTTTCATCACCCATGTCAGGGGGTTAACAACAGCTGGGGAATCTGATGACCCTTTCTGGCTTCCACAGGAACCCACATACACATGTGCATAAATAAAACATGGTGAATTATCCATGTGGTGCCTGAAATAGTACAGAGTCAGTAAAAAGGGAAATGTGACGGACCCATTACATGGTCACCGCCAAGCTCACTGTCTGGAAGTCATTCCAGGCAGTAGACGAATCAGCGTAAAATGGCCAGTTAACAGGGTTAGTACACACCGGATGCACCTGTGGAATCAAATCACATAAAACTTCCCTCAAAGCAACTTCAAGATTAACTCAAGCAGTAACCACCAGATGCCAACATGGGCTGCCATTGACTGACTGGTTCCCCAAATGACTTCCCCGTACAATATAATCAAGTCTAGAACCTCAGAGTCATCACTGTCTAGGCAGCAGGACAGGAGCAACAGAGTGGCAAATACAAATGGAAAAGTTAGTCCTGGGGTGTTCTACAAGCCCGAAAAGCTTTAGCAACAGAAGAAAACCTGAGATCTGAAAACTGCCAGCACTGCATGGCTATTTCCCCATGTTCTTGAGACAGTGCTTTGAACAGAATTCCTTGCCGTGTCCGAGACTTTAACTAAGGGAGAAATTAACTTAGCAGCCATGTCTATTTCAGAGGCTATTACTTCCAGGCCTGTGTTATCTGGCCAGCAAGAAGGTAGCTCACATGAAGTCTGGACAGACAAATGGCAACTTCATTTCCTCACCTTTGTTCATATTCACAGTTGAAGGAATGTATACGAAAACATGTCTGCTGAATGGAATACAGATGACCAAATTATTGAAGGAAAAGTTACAGCCTACACTGACCTCACTGAGATCGTACAACTACAGAAGACCCTAAGAACCAAACTTGACACCACACTGCCTGCTCTGTGCCCACTTTAACCATCTACACACTGCAGGGAGGTGGGGAATAGGTTTGTCCTTTCTATCATTGTGTTCCTGGGCATGGTGCCATGATCTGAACAGGGGTTAGATACTCTGGAAAATTCATGTTGAAATTCTATTCCTACTTTAACAGTCTTGAGAGACGGTTAAGTTGTCATAGAAGTTTAATACCTGGGACCAGGCTGATTCTCTCGATACCGGATTAGTAACCACGAGACCGGTTGTTGTGACATGAAGATGCTGCATGGTTTATCTGTTTTGTGAGTGTCCAGTTGCTCTCTGCATTTCAGAGCACCATGAGATCAACAATAGCGGAAATGCCTTCCAGCGCTCAGTGTATTGGCTGGTTTTGTGTGTCAACTTGACACAGGCTGGAGTTATCACAGGGAAAGGAGCTTCAGTTGGGCAAGTGCCTCTATGAGATCCAGCTGTGGGGCATTTTCTCAATTAAGGATCAAGTGGGGAGGGTCCCTTGTGGGTGGTGCCATCCCTGGGCTGGTAGTCTTGGGTTCTATAAGAAAGCAAGCTGAGCAAGCCAGGGGAAGCAAGCCAGTAAGAAACATCCTCCATGGCCTCTCATCAGTTCCTGCTTCCTGACCTGCTGGAGTTCCAGTCTTGACTTTCTTTGGTGATGAACAGCAATGTGAAAGTATAAGCTGAATAAACCCTTTCCTCCCCAACTTGCTTCTTGGTCATGATGTTTGTGCAGGAATAGAAACCCTCACTAAGACACTCAGCTTCTAGAATCACAAAGCAAAATGCTTTCCATTCTTTATAAATTGCCTGGCTTCAGTGTACTTTTAACAGCAATGGAAAATGCACTAACACACTATAGCACGTGGCACTACTGTCTTCAAATAGATGTTGGCCTGAGCAGAGACAGGACACAAGGAACCCTTATTGCATGGGGCTCTGTATTTCTAGGTCTGCTTCTTCCTGCACTTCTCCCCTGAGCCCTACGGAGCATCCGCTGCTCACACCACCTCCACCGCATCTTCTCAAACATCAGCTACTTGCCCATCTCTGTTGATTCCTACTTAGCTTGAAACTCCAATTCTCTTATTAGATTTTTCTCCAATAGCCTTATCCCCTATACACCCTATGTGGGTTTTACATTTCCTCTGTAAAACTCCAACTGTAGTTCACAAGCATAGACTGCTCTCACTGATCCTGTTAAAGGGCTATGGGGAACATTTTAGGTTGGCAATGAGATATGGTATAAATCATGATCTCCAATTCCAGTTGAGATACCTGGCACAGCCATATAGTAATGGCTGCCCAACTCCTCCCACTATCCTCCTCAACATCTACTTGGATTTCCACCTCAAAGCTCTTAGGGTGTCTCTTTACTCTCAGGATATCTTTATCCCAGACCCGATGAGATACGATGGCCACTAAACATGATCACTCTCAACCTCGTGCCCTCTCCTACTCATCCACTTTCCATTCTCGAGGTCTCTCCTTTTCCTGCTCTTGTTTCTCAGAGGATGCAAAACTATGCTCAGAAGGGGCCCACCTGGTGCCTTTAAAAAAGTATGTCTTATAGGAACTTGCCACGGCTATCTTTTCTCTCTGTACGCTCAACCTCTCCCATTTTCCTCATCTTTCTTCCTCTGCCTCGAAATTCTCTTTGATCCTAAAAACAATGCTTTCTTGTTTTCAAACCCTTCAACTTCATCCATTTTTCTTGTTTTTCTGAAAAAAAAAAAAAAAAACCCACCACACCCACTCCCTGAAATCTAAGTTGCCATGCAAACACAATACAGAAATTGTCCTGCCAAATGCTAACAGCATCCACCAACCAAAGTCAACTCAAGGAAAAAAATATCCTGAGCTTTCATTTGGTACACATCTTGGCTGCAAAGGGCAAGGCCCTTTTGACATTGTGCTTTCTTGGCTTCCCCGACAGCAAGCACATTTGTTCTTTCCTATGTTTGCGACTATCCTCAGGGACTATTCTATTTAGGAATCTCTTCTTCTATGTGTCCCATAGATGGTATGCTCCCATGGTCCATCACCAGGCTTGTCTTTCTAACAGTACACGATCATATCCAGCCTCATGAGTCCAGCATCCATGTCCCAACAGAGACCTTTCTACCTCTACTTCTGCCCTTATTTCTCCTGAACGAACCACTGAAAAATCAAACTCAACACGGGAAAACAAACAAGCTGTCCATATCTCCATATCCGGCTCTTGCCATCCTTAGATCTATGTCCAACTTCACTCTTTTGTCATTTTCAAAATTACCCACAATAGAATTCATTTTTTTCCTTGCTCAATAGTCCTATTTCCTCACTCTTCCCCATATTTAGTTTTTCATTGGTTCTTGGTGAAATGATCCCAACACCCTTCCAGCTGGCCTTTCTTTTCTAAGCCTTTCCTTTTTCAAGTACCTCTTCCACATGGACAGCAGACCTAACTGAAATATAAATGTAGCCACATCATCTTTCATTGAAAACATTCCGGTGATCATTTCTTCCCCTGCAGTGTAAAAAAAAAGAAAGAAAGAAAAAAAGAAAGAAAGAAAGAAAGAAAGAAAGAAAGAAAGAAAGAAAGAAAGAAAGAAAGAAAGAAATCTAAGCTCTCCCTCATGGTCTACAAGACATCATGTGGTTGACCAGTAAGCTTCTTACTCACCATGCCTTATCCCCGATTCTGCTTTCCCTTGCACCAAGCAGGTTTTGGTTTTCTGTATTTGTGCTGAATACTCTGCCTGGGTATTCTTTCTTTTCCATGGGCCAACTCCTATCTTTCATGTAAGCCTTAAAATTTAGGTCAGTGGTGCTGGCTGGGTCATCTCCCTTGGTTGGTATTTTACATATTACAAAGGCATTTCTAGATTAGGCTTGCTCAAGGGATGACAACCTCCTGTCAGTGCAGACAAGATTGGAGGGACATTTGGTAGATGTATCATAAGGGATTGGATTTCATGATGATCCAGGTCTAGTTTAATTTTGGAGACCAGATGATTTGTTTGATCAGTGAGAGATTACATCAACATCTGTCAACTTTGGAGACTGCCAGCCTTTGGAAATAATCACCCTTGCCCATTAAAGATTCATTCCTCCTCATGTTTCCTCTGTCACTGCAGACCTCTCTAACACATTAAATGAGCCTAAAGTAACACAGTGATAATTTCCTTTAAAGATGTAGTTAATATTTAATATTTTAATATTAAAACCTTGACTAAACATAAGACTTATTCCGCATCACTAGAATAAAAAATACGAAAGACAGAATTAAATTAGATAACCACAGTTGAGAATTAATTGAAACCCACTTTTAATAAGACTAAAATGAGCATATGAAATATTTATTACACGTTTGTGTGGATTTATAGTTTCTAACAAAATAATTTTTCTTAAAAGTTAACTGAAAACGACACAACGAAAATAGCTAAAATAAGAGAGCCAATGGGAGAAGATGTTCTTATACACAAGATCCTGGCTTGACCATCAGTACCAGAAAGTAAAACTCACAGCAACAAAGGAAATTATCTATCAAGGACTCTAGAGTATCATTAGGGAAAGGGGTTCTCTAGTTAGACAGATATGACTTTATATAATAAGATCATAACACCTGTGTTCTCAGAAAGTGCTATTCCATTGGCATTCAGATGAAAGCTTGAGATTTCTAGGCATAAAGAGAATGCAAGAGTACCTAGCAGATGGTTAGCACCCGTCACTAGGAGTAGGAACTTATTCATAAAATACAGTCATTCACTTCATTTGACAAAAAAAAATCGAACATGAAGAATTGAAACATAATCTAAACTAAATCACAAACTAAAAAATAGTTTACCATGTAAACTTCAAATGAGATTATAAAATGAAGGAAAAATCGGTGAAACCGCTAGAAACCTGTAAAAATAATAGTGCCCTCCAGATGTGCTGCGTAATGCTGATTTCTGATCTAAACATTAAGAGAAATGTACAGTAAAATGAGTATATCCTAAATGAACACAGACTAACACAAACTATTTTCAGTAGAAGACAGTAGTACAGTATTAAGTCTTAACATTTTATTTAAAGTCCAAACATTGTGTTTTACCTTTATACATTGATCACTTTCATTAAACCTTTAAAATAATCATTCAGCTTTAATAACTTAAGTTGCTCTCTGTTGTTCAACAGAAAATGGTTGGTCCCCAAAAGCAAATAATGCTGCTAATGCACTAATATTACTTTTCTTCATTAAAGACATGGCTGTAGCTATCCATTGTAAAAATAGAAAATTCACAGTGCTTCCCAGCAGGCTGCCCACTTAATTGTTCCTATATATAATATATATGTAATATGTATATATAGATAATATCATACTCTATAATGTTGATCAAATCAATTTTGTCTCTATTTTATAGACATGTTCTATTTGCGATCATAGGAAATAGCCCTTTTACATTTAAAAGGTTTTCTGAAATGTCCAAGGTGCTGAAATCAGCAATGGAATTAGAAATTATAGGCTGCAATTCTTAAAAATTAATACCATCACTGTCATTGAACTCATACACTTTTATTTTACTAACAGCAATTTTGAGAAACAATGATGTTTTTAAAATAGGTTTTCGTTTAGTATGAGACACTCATCCAACTAAAAGAGAGGTTTCAGGCACGTCCAATCTATTCACAGTGCAACAATGTGGTTCTCTGCAAAGTCCACACTTGAGAACTGCACAGTCAAGTTTCCAAATATGAGTCATGATTCCACAGTAGGATGCTGTCCCGGGATGCCTGAGGCCTGTGAACAGTATGATTCCCACAATTTCAAGCAACCCCCACCATCCACCAGGTCCCTGGTCATCAACAGGAAGAAGAGAAATAGAGGGCATCCTCCCTGGCACATAATTCACGGAAAGTAAAGATCAGGTCAGAGGTCAGGATTCTGCCACAGCATCCACGGAGACCATGCCTGTTGCAGCACCTCTGAGCTCAGGCTATCAGCCTCCAACTTTGATCTCCAGCCTTGTTCCATTCACAGCTGTCCTCTAACTGTCCAAGACAGATGTTTTACTCTTTGCAAATTAACTGTTCTCTTTGCACATTCTACTCACAGAGTTACAAGGCAGAGATGCTAACTTTGTAACAGACATTCAACTGTAGAAGTATCAACTGTCTAGTGTTGGTGATTTAGAGCTGCTGTCTTCTTTAATCTGCAATAATACCACAGTATAGTGGATTTCAACTGCCTTGTTTAATTAATAAATGAAAAAACTGAGATGCAAATGTGCTCCCACATTGACGACACAAAAAAATTTTAAGGCAACATCACAGGCTCTTAAAGTCTTTTAAGGTGGTTAAGAGAAAAAGAAATCAGATGTTTGCTTTTTAAACTAAGAGTAAAAGTGTTTTGATTTGGGAAAATTTCTAAGCCCATTTTTTAATTAAATATTTAGTTAAATTAAAATGAAAAATTGGGATGCAGCATCATGTAGCAATCAAAATCAAGTAAGTAAGTAAGTAAGTAAATAAATAAATAAATAAATAAATAAATAAATAAATAAAAATAAATAAATGTCCTCACTTTGAGCAAAATTAAAGGTATCCAGTACCAAGGCACAAGTCAGTCAGCCTCACCCTATGAAGGCAGTACAAACTGAGTGAGACTCCATGGGGATCTTTTTTTTTAATTTTATTTTATTTTCTAAGTTTTTTTTTAATTTACATTCAAAATCATTTCCCCTTTCCCGTTTCCTCCCTCCCCAAAAGTCCCATAAGCCCCTTCCCTCCCTCTTTTCCCCATTCAACCCCCTCTCACTTCTCTATCCTGGCATTCCCCTACATCCAGTTTTTCCAGGACCAGGGGTCTCTCCTTCCCTCTTCTTGGAAATCTATTGATATGCGAATTGTGTCTAGGGTATTCCGAGATTCTGGATTAATATCCCCTTATCAGTGACTGCATACCATGTGTGTTCTTTTGTGATTGAGTTACCTCACTAAGGATGATATTTTCAAGTTCTGATCATTTGCCTAAGAATTTTGTGCATTCATTGTTTTTAATTGCAGAGTAGTATTCCATTGTGTAGATATACCACATCTTCTGAATCCATTCCTCCGTTGAGGGACATCTGGGTTCTTTCCAGCTTCTGGCTATTATAAATAAGGCTGCTATGAACATAGTGGAGCATGTGTCCTTATTGCATGCAGGTAAAGCCTCTGGGTATATGCCCAGGAGTGGTAAAGCCAGATCCTCCGGGAGTGTCATGCCCAGTTTTCTGAGGAACCGCCAGACTGCTTTCCAGACTGGTTGTACCAGCTTGTAATTCCACCAACAGTGGAGGAGTGTTCCTCTTTCTCCACATCCTTGCCAACAACTGCTGTCTCCTGTGTTTTTGATCTTAGCCATTCTGACTGGTGTGAGATGGAATCTTAGGGTTGTTTTGATTTGCATTTCCCTAATGACTAAGGATGATGAACATCTCTTTAGGTGCTTCTCAGCCATTAGATATTCTTCAGGTGAGAACTCTTTGTTTAGCTCTGTACCCCATTTTTTAATAAGGTTACCTGCCTCTCTGGAGTTTAACTTCTTGAGTTCTTTGTATCTATTGGATATTAGCCCTCTGTCGGATGTAGGGTTGGTAAAGATCATTTCCCAGTTAGTTGGTTGCCGCTTTGTCTTTTTGACAGTGTCTTTTGCCTTGCAAAAACTTTGTAATTTAATGAGGTCCCATTTGTCAATTCTTGATCTTAGAGCATGAGCTATTGGAGTTCTGTTCAGGAAATTCTCCCCTGTGCCCATATGTTCAAG
This sequence comes from Tokudaia tokunoshimensis, assembly GCA_036184795.1. NCBI lineage: Eukaryota > Metazoa > Chordata > Mammalia > Rodentia > Muridae > Tokudaia > Tokudaia tokunoshimensis. The sequence goes on along the minus strand of BTHU01000018.1, from coordinate 61,380,472 downwards.
GTTCTTCCCTAGTTTCCTTTCTATTAGTTTCAGTGTGTCTGGTTTTATGTGGAGGTCCTTGATCCACTTGGAATTGAACTTAGTGCAAGGAGATAAGAATGGGTCAATTTGCATTCTTCTGCATGTTGACCTCCAGTTGAGCCAGCACCATTTGTTGAAAAGGCTTTTTTCCACTGGATGGGTTTAGCTCCTTTGTCAAAGATCAAGTGACCATAGGAGTGTGGATTCATTTCTGGGTCTTCAATTCTGTTCCATTGATCTACATGCCTGTCACTGTACCAATACCATGCAGTTTTTAACACTATTGCTCTGTAGTACAGCTTGAGGTCCGGGATACTGATTCCCCCAGAGGTTCTCTTACTCTTGAGAATAGTTTTAGCTATCCTGGGTCTTCTGTTATTCCAGATGAATTTTTGAATTGCTCTTTCTAACTCTATAAAGAATTGAGTTGGGATTTTGATGGGGATTGCATTGAATCTGTATATTGCTTTTGGCAAGATGGTCATTTTTACTATATTAATCCTGCCAATCCATGAGCATGGCAGATTTTTCCATCTTCTGAGGTCTTCTTCAATTTCTTTCTTCAGAGACTTGAAGTTCTTGTCATACAGATCTTTCACTTGTTTGGTTAGAGTCACACCAAGATACTTTATATGGTTTGTGGCTATCGTGAAGGGTATCATTTCACTTACTTCTTTCTCAGCCTGCTTATCCTTTGAGTATAGGAAGGCTACTGACTTGCTTGAGTTGATTTTATATCCGGCCACTTTGCTGAAGTTGTTTATCAGCTGGTGGAGTTCTTTGGGTCGCTTAAGTGTACTATCATATCGTCTGCAAATAGTGATAGTTTGACTTCTTCCTTTCCAATTTGTATCCCTTTGACCTCTTTTTGTTGTCTAATTGCTCTAGCTAGAACTTCAAGTACTATATTGAAAAGATATGGAGAGAGAGCGCAGCCTTGTCTAGTCCCTGATTTTAGTGGGATTGCTTCAAGTTTCTCTCTATTTGATTGATGTTGGCTACCAGTTTGCTGTAAATTGCTTTTACTATGTTTAGATATGGGCCTCAAATTCCTGATCTTTCCAAAACCTTTAGCATGAAAGGATGCTGAATTTTGTCAAATGCTTTCTCAGCATCTAATGAGATGACCATGTGGTTTTTTTCTTTGAGATTGTTTATATAGTGGATTACATTGATGGATTTCTTTATATTGAACCATCCCTGCATCCCTGGGATGAAGCCTACTTGATCGTGGTGAATGATCGTTTTGATGTGTTCCTGGATTCGATTGGCAAGAATTTTATTGAGTATTTTTACATCGATATTCATAAGAGAGATTGGCCTGAGATTCTTTCTTTGTCGGATCTTTGTGTGCTTTTGGTATTAGTGTAATTGTGGCTTCGTAGAACGAGTTGGGTAGTGTTCCTTCTGTTTCTATTTTGTGGAATAGTTTGAAAAGTATTGGTGTTAGGTCTTCTTTGAAGGCCTGATAGAATTCTGCACTAAAACCATCTGGACCTGTGCTTTTTTTGGTTGGAAGACTTCCAATGACGACTTCTATTTCTTCAGGGGTTATACGACGGTTTAGATGGTCTATTTGATCCTGATTAAATTTTGGTATTTGATATCTGTCAAGGAAATTGTCCATTTCCTCGAGATTTTCTAGTTGTGTTGAATACAGGCTTTTGTAGTAGGATCTGATGATTTTTTGAATTTCCTCAGTTTCTGTTGTTATCTCTCCCTTTTCGTTTCTGATTTTATTAATTTGGATACTGTCTTTTGCCCTCTGGCTAGTCTGGCTAAGGACTTATCTATCTTGTTGATTTTCTCAAAGAACCAACTCCTCGTTTTGTTGATTCTTTGTATGGTTTTATTTGTTTCTACTTGATTGATTTCATCCCTGAGTTTGATGATTTCCTGCCTTCGACTCCTCTTTGGTGTATTTGCTTCTTTTTGTTCCAGGGCTTTCAGGTGTGCCATTAAGCTGTTAGTGTATGCTGCCTCCCCTTTCTTTTTGTCAGCACTCAGGGCTATGAACTTTCCTCTTAGCACAGCTTTCATTGTGTCCCATAAATTAGGGTATGTTGTGCCTTCATTTTCATTAAATTTCAAAAAGTCTTTGATTTCTTTATTTCCACCTTGACCAAGTTGTCATTGAGTAGAGCATTGTTCAGCCTCCATGTGTATGTGGGTTTTCTGTTGTTTTTGTTGCCATTGAAGACCACCCTTATTCCATAGTGATCTGATAGGAGGCATGGGATTAGTTCTATCTTCTTATATCTGTTGAGGTCTGATTTGTGACCAATTTTATGGTCAATTTTGGAGAAGGTACCATGAGGTGCTGAGAAGAAGGTGTATTCTTTAGCTCTAGGATGAAATGTTCTATATATATCTGTTAGTTCCATTTGGTCCAAGGCTTCAATTAGATTCACTGTGTCCCTGTTTAGTTTCTGCTTTCCTGAACGATCCATTTCAGAGAGCGGGGTGTTGAAGTCACCCACTATTATTGTGTGAGGTGTGATGTGTGCTTTGAGCTTTAGTAAAGTTTCTTTTATGAATGAGGGTGCCCTTGCATTTGGAGCATAGATATTCAGAATTGAGAGTTCTTGTTGGTGGACTTTTCCCTTGATCAGTATGTAGTGTCCTTCTGTGTCTTTTTTGATGACTTTAGGTTGAAAATCAATTTTATGTCATATTAGGATGGCTACTCCGGCTCGTTTCTTGGGGCCATTTGCTTGTAAAATTGTTTTCCAGCCTTTTACTCTGAGGTAGTGTTTGTCTTTGACACTGAGGTGCGTTTCCTGCATGCAGCAAAATGCTGGGTCCTGTTTACATATCCAGTCTGCTAGTCTATGTCTTTTTCTTGGGGAATTGAGACCATTGATATTAAGAGAGATTAAGGCATAGTGATTATTGCCACCTGCCATTCTTGACGCTATCTTTATGTTTGAGTGGTTATCTACTTTTGGGTTTGAAGCAAGAAGGTTATTATCTCATTTTTTCCAGGGTGTTGTTTCTCTCCCTGTATTGGCGGTTTCCACCTATTATCCTTTGCAGGGCTGGGTTTGTGGAAAGATATTGTGAAAATTTGGTTTTGTCATGGAATATCTTGGTCTCTCCATCTATGGTGATTGAGAGTTTTGTTGGGTATAGTAGTCTAGGCTGGCATTTGTGCTCTCTTAGTGTCTGCATGAGATCTGCCCAGGATCTTCTGGCTTTCATAGTCTCTGGTGAGAAGTCTGATGTGATTCGGATAGGTCTTCCTTTGTATGTTACTTGGCCCTTTTCTCTTACTGCTTTTAATATTCTTTCTTTGTTTAGTACATTTGGTGTTTTGACTATTATGTCACGGGAGGTATTTCTGTTCTGGTCCAGTCTGTTTGGAGTTCTGTAGGCTTCTTGTACGTTCATCGGCATCTCTTTCTTTAGGTTAGGGAAGTTTTCCTCCATAATTTTGTTGAAGATGTTTACTGGCCCTTTAAGTTGCAAATCTTCCCTCTCATCTATACCTATAATCCTTAGGTTTGGTCTTCTCATTGTGTCCTGGATTTCCTGGATGTTTTGGGTTACACGTTTTTTGCATTTTGCATTTTCTTTGACTGTTGAGTCCATGCTTTCTATGGTGTCTTCAGCACCTGAGATTCTTTCTTCCATCTCTTGTATTCTATTGTTGATGTTTGCATCTATGACTCCTGATTTCTTCCCAAGGTTTTCTATCTCCAAAGTTGTCTCCCTTTGTGATTTCTTAGTTGTTTCTACTTCCTTTTTTAGTTCCTGGATGGATTTGCTGAGATCCTTCACTTGTTTGTTTGTATTTTCATGTATTTCTTTAAGGTATTTTTGCATTTCCTCTTTCAGGATTTCTGCCTGTTGACCCAAGTTCTCCTGTATTTCTCTAAGTGATTTTTGTGTTTCCTCCTCATGGGATTCCATCTGTTGATCCATTGTCTCCTACATTTCTTTAAGCAGTTCTCGTGTTTCCTTTGTAAGGGCATCTATCCGTTGATTCATTTCTTTAAGCAATTTTTGTGTTGCCTCCCTATGGGCATCTGTCTGTTGACCCATATTCTTCTGCATTTCTTTATGCAATTTTTGTGATTCCTTTGAAAGTGCATCTACCAGTTGATTCATTTCTTTAAGTGATTTTTGTGTTGTCTCCTTGTGGGCCTCCATCTGTTGATCCATGTTCTCCTGCATTTCTCTAAGCGATTTTTGTGTTTCCTTTGTAAGGGCTTCTAACCGTTGATTCATGGTCTCCTGTAATTCTTTATTAGATTTATTTGTGTCCTTCTTGTGATCCTCTAATAGCATCATGAGAAGTGATTTTTAAATCCAGATCTTGTCTTTCGGGTGTGGTGGGGTATCCAGGACTTGCTGCTGTTGGAGAGCTGGGTTCGGATGGTGCCATATTACTTTGATTTCTGTTAGTAACGTTCCTACGTTTGCCTTTTGCCATCTGGTTACCTCTGGTGTTAGTTGGTCCTGCTGTCACTGGCTGTTGGTTGGACCTCCTGTGAGCCTGCAAAGTTATTTCTGCCCCCCCCCCCTGGATTACCGGGATTCCCCTGGCACAGATTTCTGGGGCCTGCCCTGCTCCTGAGTGACTTTGGAGCCCTGATGCGCCTTTCCCCAAGGGATGTTATATTGGGGAGTCCCTGCACATCCAAAGGCTCAGCGTAGTGGGTTCCCAGAGCAGAGGTCGCCAAAGGGAGGCTGGTAGGCTCCTGCCCTGTGCAGGGGTGTGTGATCTCTCCCAGAGGGGGAGAGGGGGCGTCCCTCTGCAGGGCAGAAGTCCAACAGCAGGGCTGGCACGTTGATTACTGCAGACCTGCCCAGCTCTTGGGAGCAGGGTACACACAAGCTGCCTGAGACGGAAGGGATATTATGCCTGTCTGTCTCTGAGCCTGGCGGTCCCAGCTGCCCTGGTGCTGGAGCAAAGATGGCGGAGTGCACTCTGCACTCTCTAGGCAGCGCAGGTCACCCTTCAGGGGGGATGGCCCACAGCAGAGTTGGCGCCCAGATGACCACAGTGCTGTCCCGTTCTTGGGAGCAGATGGAAGCCCCAACAGGCTGTGTCCCAAGCGATGTTATATTGGGGAGAACCTGGCTACCTGTCTCCTCAGTGCAGTCGATACCAGAACAGAGGTCGCCAAAGGGAAGCTGGTAGGCTCCTGCCCAGTGCGGGGGGGGGGGGGGGATGTCCCTCTGCAAGGCAGAAGTCCCACAGCAGAGCTGGCGCGCTGGTTACTGCAGATCTGCCCAGCTCTTGGAGCAGGTTACACACAAGCTGCCTGAGACGGAAGCGATATTATGCCTGTCTGTCTCTGAGCCTGGCGGTCCCAGCTGCCCTGGTGCTGGAGCAAAGATGGCGGAGTGCACTCTCGGGATCTTTCTTTATGATTTAATAAAAACTATTCTCATAGAATAGCGATCATCTTTTCTATTTAATCTAGACTCCAAAGTTAAAGAAAAACTAGGAAAAGGGAGGTATTTTAAATGCCATACTTTTTGTGCCTGTATAGTATCCTATGGCAGAGTCTTTAACTCTTGCATAATTACTACTGATTATTAACTAACTATTCCTTGCTCTAGAATACATTCAGTTGTTTGGAAGTAGCCTTTCTTGTCATTTATGCTTCACTGCACAAGTCCGCTGTACACAGCGTTGTGTCACAGAGAAATATTTTCATATATTTTCTTTAAGATCTGTAAGCCGGCAAGATCAAAGATCATCTGCTAAAACCTCCAGGGAAGGCTTGGGAAAGCCGGATGACGCTCTCAGCAATGGTGGATGACGGCCAGGAACTCTCTAGTTTAATAGAAAAATAAAACAAGAACAAAATGGACAAATAAACAACACACACAAGATCTGTAGCAGACTGACTGGCAGACTCTAGGGAGCTCCCCACTCACCGTGTGAGCGGAGAGACTAAAGTCCATGCTTCTCGGTCACAGATGTTTTAAAGCAAGAGAGAAAGAGAGAGAGAGAGAAAGAGAGAGAGAGAGAGAGAAAGCCAAAGGTTGCCAACAGCAGCAGCAGCAGCAGCAGCAGGAGGAGGAGGAGGAGGAGGAGGAAAGATGCTGGGAAAACCTTCTCCTCTCCTCTAGACACAGCACTGGAGCAACCGAGATGCCTTTAGTAAGAGACCTAGCTTACGTGGTGCTTGGGGACCCCAGGCTCTCCAGAAACTGAACGATCAGAAATTCTGAGCAAGGATCATGGGTGACATGCTGCATACTGAAACCCAGGCAGCAGAGTAGCCCTAGACTGTGAGAAATTATGACAGCTGAGAGTCATACTCACGTAGAATTCAGTGAGGTGAGGACCTGGTGGACAAAAGATTCTGCAGAAGATCAAAGACACAAGCTGCAAGTGGTACCTCCCCCTCCCCTAAGCATCAGGAAGCATCTTCAGCAGGTGAGTGCAGCAATCACGATCCAACCATGAAGATGGGACCAGCATCTGTGACCTGACTATGCAAAGGACTGGCCAGAGGAAGGGCCAAGATCTCAGCTGGGCTCCTGAAGAATGAGCCATTGGATTGGCCAATGCCCGTGTCCTGGTCTGTGGGGTCAGATCTCAGCACCTGAGATCTGGGACTCTTGGATGAACTCCCTGCATTTCTAACACCCATCTCTTTACACTCTCCCCTTTGCCACATCTGTCTCCATCCCTACTGTTTCCTTCTATTTACTCTTCCCTCCTTTATTTCTCCAATCGGTCCAACACTGCTGACTGACCTTACTTTGCTTTCCTTCCCACCAACACCCACTCTAACTAGTATCTTAGCACACACAGCATCCCAGTGGAGGATGCTCTTCTTACAGAATGACTGGTGTTGAGGAGAGAGCTTTGACTGCTGTGTTCATGGATGATCTACTTTTTGATAGTGACTATTTTCCAGGTAGTGTTCTGCTTTCAGAACTGAGTGTAGTGTGCCTAACACAGGTCTAGCAGAGAAAAAAGCCTCAGGGCTATTACAACTTACCTTACTGCCTCCTACAAACGCTTCCCCCTGAGAGTGGGGAGGGAGACTGACCAAACAAGCAAACTTTAGTCAACACCCCAGACCCAAATGAAGAAACTCAAGAGGAATGGGATGGGAAGACTATGCGTCTCCTCCAAAAGTGACTAGGCCCACAGAAATTGCTTCCAGTGAGATGACTCAGATAAAATCCCAAAGAAATCAAAATATTTAAATACCAACACAGGCAAACAAGAGAAGGGAATAGACGAGCAGACATAGGATATGGAAGTGGAGTTCAATGAAGAAATAAAAACCTGAAATAAAATGTTCAATTCATCAAATAAAAAGCTTTGGAGGGGACTGAGGATTTAATTCAGTGGTGGAGCACCTGCTAAGCAGCCACAAATCCCTGGGTTTGTTGCTCAGATCAGGGAAAGTTCAATGAGAAGCCCCATCAACAGAATAGGTCAAAGGAAGAACCTAACAGCCAGGCATGGAGACACAGCCGAAGAACTGGGAGTTTGCAACGTCATTTGTGATAAATTAACAAGAAAGTGCAAATGGAGCAGAGAAGAGCTATGGCCCATGAGGAAAAGAGCAAGTCTGTGAATAACAGGAATTGAAAAGGTAAATGAATTTCAAGCCATGAGCATTGAAAACACTTTCAATAAAATAATGGCCAAAAGTTTCCCCAATCCAGGGAAAGAAATGCCCCCAAGTATCAGCCAAGACGTCTGTGGTAACGAGGTTGATGGATACATAATGAAAATGTTGTGTATATACACAGTGGAGTTTTATTCAGTTGTAGGCAAAGGTTGAATTTTAGGTAAATGGATGTAACTAGAAAATATTTTACTGAGTGAGGTAACAGAGGCTCAGAAAGTCAAAACCTGTGTTTCTTTCTCATGCATACATCATAGCTTCAAATTTTCAGATTTGGAAGACCTGGAAGTGACAAAGGGACTGTAGTGGAAGGTGATAATTAAAAGGGCTGTGAGCCTCAGTGGTGTGAACCCCAGTGGTGTGAGCCCCGGTGGCAGCACATACCTTTAATCCCAGCACTCGGGAGACAGAGGCAGGTAGATCTCTGTGAGATTGAGGCCAGCCTGGTATACAGAATGAGTATTCTAGGACAGCCAGGGCTATACAGAGAAACCTGCCTTGAAAACCAAAAGCAAAGGGGGCGGGGGATGGAATATATGTGCTATGAAACTAGAGAGATGGAATGCTGGGACTGGCCGAGTTTAAACAGGAATGTGGTTGGGGGGCAAAGAAGAAAACAGGGTACAATGAGGGAGTTAGCCATAACTAGGAATATATGATGAAGTCAAAGGGAAACTTGCAACTTTATCATTTTTAAAACATAACTTATAAAATAAAGGAAACACCATGCATGGATGAATAATGTCTATTCTAGAAGCCAAGTGTTATATTTTATTTATACTTTTACTGTTTTCACAATATGTTTTTACTTCGAAAGACTAACCAATTGGCATTTTCTGACTTTCCTATTTTATGTCAGTAAAATTATGGTAAGGTATGTGAGTTTTGGCAGTTATTACTGTTGCAATTTGGTTGCAATTTGTTTTAGGATTAACCATCATATGCCTGAAGTCATATGACATCTGGTTTTAATCTTAGCTCTACGACCATAGCAAAGGAGTCAGGACTGGGGTGTTAGCCCTTCGTATTTTTTAAGCCATTGCTTCATAAAATTATGGAAAAGTATATTTATTTCTGAAATTTTAGCCAACTCATTTGATAAACCATTTAGTCTCTAAAGACCATTTGTAACTATTCTATCAGAACTTTTATTGAAAAATAAAAATGCAACATTGTTTGCCAAGTGTGATACAAATATTTATTTTTAACTAACATCATACTAAGTATATTCCTATTCTCCAAGACCACTTGGCTTGTAGCATCCAGCTGGACAGATATTCCTTTAAAAGTATCTCTATTATAATTGCTAAGTCTTCATTAAATATATCTTTGTTTATTACTGGCCAACAGAATATAGACCTATCTGCACCTTGTAACTATATGGTTTCTACCCTTAAGTTCATTTGGAACTCCCTCTGGGAACTCCTAAAGAGTCAATGTAGGAATCAAAAGACCCTAGCCCTGAGATTAACTTTGCTGAGAGGAGGAGAATTGAAAGCTAGGAAAAGGGGTATGGCCAATTGAATCAGCAAGCAAGTTTCATACCAGTCAGGCGATATGATTGGGTAAAAGGTTCCCCTATGAACAATACCATTCTATCTAAGCTTTGGAGACACTGAGTTCATTGTAATTGCTATTTTCTGCTCCATTGCTTAATATATCTAGGATGTAGATACAAGCTCCAATATCTCCCGCTGGGTGAGAGAAACCATCCCCATCCCATGTGTGTGACACATGAGGAATAACTTGTCTTTCCTATTGTTATGGAAGTAGTTTCAGTGGTCTTGCGTATACACCCAGGAAAAGAAGCAACAAACTCTGGTGGGTCTTATCTCTCTTTGTACCCTCATCCTGTAATGGTGCCAGCATGCAGTTTGCTCCTATGTCCCATCCAAGGCATAGGAGCATCCAAAGGTGTATTGGTGAGCATCGGGATAGCCCCACCACACAAGCAAACAATCATTCTTATTGAAAGCATGTATAGTAAGTTTAACTCATCTTAACTGAATTCAATTATTCACATTAATTTTTTATTTTTAGGCTCCATATCAAATCCAAATATGTTCTCTATGTTTGTATATGTCTCTGTGTGTATGTATATACGTATATATTCCTGACTTTTAAAAGTTCTCATAATATAAAACTTGGCAGATATAGCATTTTAGAGTAAGGAGGTTTCCATTGCATTAATTACTAAGTTAATAGGAAAAGAATATGGAGCAATTTCTTGGACATTTTTAACCTACTTAAAATGTATTTTTAGGAATTTAATCTATCCTACAGACACTAGACTTCAGGTATAGAGCAAATAGGGATCGCTACCAGGAAATGTAGTTTAAAAGCTGGATTGGCTGATAGTTTCTCTATTCGGATGCTGCATTGAACATGCTCTTTTAGATCAGGTACTTGTTTCACAAAAACATGAGCCGTTAGATGCAGCACACGAATGATTTCCTAAACAGCAACTGAAGCAAACCCACCAATACTATGACCTGCGGGCAATAAGGCATCATGGGCTCTTTGAAGAATTGCTTTAAAGGCTCCCTAGATGGCTCAGGGGACGAGGTGAGGACACACGTGGCTGTCCATCACTGATGATCCTCTCTCAGTTCTCCACCGGGTGAGACCAGGCATGCCTCAGACGGGAAAGTAGACAGGCTGTTCTACAAGCACCCAGTTCCCCTATCTTATTTTAGAATAAACAAGTTCAAGACAATTATTTCTCTTTCATAATTTCGGGGTCTTCTTGAGGTGTGTTATTGACTTGGACACGCTGTCAGCTACCCTCTTAGTCTGCTGGGACGGGTCCCTTTTTCAGCTTCTGTCCTGCAGTCTCAATGGTTCACACACCAGAAGGACCATTCCTAGCTTGGTTCCAATTTGTTCTTTTTCCCACGATTTTATCAGTATTTGATCCCATGACTGGAAAGGATGGGCTGGAAATGTGAGTGGGTGAGTCTGCAGAAGAAGGCTTGAAACCCCACCTCATGGACTGTGTTTCCCACCGCAGTTCCTGGGCCTCACCCGGACCCCAGTCCTCTGCTTGCCCTTGTGTGTGTCCTGTGTCCTTGTCCCAGGACACCAGGAAGGTTCATCTCCTTCAGATCAACTGCTTCACAGGTGCCAAGGGAGTAATCACTCTCAAGGCCTCAGGGAGTCTGGCACCCTGGTGACAAGGTAGGGTATGTATCTAGGTATAACGTATGTATGTATGTATGTATGTATGTATGTGTAAATTGTCAAAGAAAGAAATCACTGAAACACCTTGGGCCAATCATGGAGATAGTAAAACTAATCTTAAAATAAAATAGAAATGCTGAGGGTATCACATTTTTTATTTCAAGTTATACTTCAGAACGGCGACAAAAAATGGCACAGCACTATACAAAACAGACACATAGACCAATAGAATGGAAGTGAAAACCCAAATATACAGCCACATAGCTGCAGAGACCTGACATTTTGCAAGGATGCCATAAATGTACACTGGAAAACTGACAGCCTCTTCAGCAAAAGGAGCTGGGGGGGGGGGGGGCGACTGGTATCTACATGGAGAAGAATAAATTCCTTGATTCCTTCTCTTACCTCGGACAAGAGTCCAACTGAATCCAAGACTTTAACATGTGCTGTGAAACTGTCAAGCCATTAGAAGACATGTCAAGACTTCAGCAAGGACTTTATGAATCGGTCACAATTCACCCAGGGAATAATGTCACCAACTGATGAATGGGACCTCAGAAAACTGAACCACTCTTACACAGCAAAGGAATCCTTCACCGAGTGAAGAGACGGCCTATGGAAGGGAGATCATCAGTACTGTGAGGCCAGCTTCGTTAGTTTAATATGTTTATCTATATAGTTGCTGTGACTTGACTGTAAGCAGCCTAATTTCATTACGAACTTGAGGGTAGAAAAGTCCACTGTGCAGTTACCATGCTTTGTGCATCCATACACTCAACCTCTGTTGTCCAACAAGAGAAATCCCATATATCTGACAGAGTAGTATCCAGAATACATAAAGAACTCAAAAGACAACAAAATAATCAAACCACCCAATCAAGGAATGTATAAATATAATGATCAGATGGTTCTCAAAAGATGAAATTCAAAGGGACAAGAAATACACACACACACACACACACACACACACACACACACACACACACACACATTAAACCTCACTTGCTACCAGAGAAACACAAGATAAAAGTACAGTAAGTTTCTCATTTGCTCCATTCAAAATGGCAATCCTTAAGTAAACAATAGCAACAGATCTTAGTGAGAATGTGGGAAAGGGGACCTCAGAGAGACTGTGGGGACCCTTAACAACTGAAAGTTGAAGTATCACATGACCCAGTGTAATGGCTAGTTCTGTGTGTCAACTTGACACAGGCTGGAGTTATCACAGAGAAAGGAGCTTCAGTTGGGGAAGTATCTCCATGAGATCCAGCTGTGGGGCATTTTCTCAATTAGTGGTCAAGGGTAGGAGGGCCCATTGTGGGTGGTTCCATCCCTGGGATGGTGGTCCTGGGTTCTATAAGAAAGAAAGCTGAGCAAGCCAGGGTAAGCAAGCCAGTAAGAAACATCCCTCCACGGCCTCTGCATCAGCTCCTGCTTCCTGACCTGCTTGAGTTCCAGTCCTGACTTCCTTTGGTGATGAACAGCAACGTGGAAGTGTAAGCTGAATAAACACTTTCCTCCCCAACTTGGTCATGATGTTTGTGCAGGAATAGAAACCCTGACTAAGATACCCGGCCATATAATTTCTGAGCACTTACCTCAAGGACCCCAGAAAATTATTTCGCAGAGATACTTGTTCATCTGTGATTACTATTCACACTTGCTAAGTATGGCGCAAACTGTCAAATGACAGAGGAGTAAATGAACCCAGTGTTATATCTGCACAGAGGACTCTTCTACCCTAAAGACTACAATGATGTTATATTGTTTACCGTCAAGTAGAAAGAATGGTAGATAATCATATTAGGCAAACAAAGGTACTCTCACAAACATAAACATATTTTTAGCCCATATGTGATCCTATATTTTATAAACAAAATCATGTATGAATACATAACGTAAAAGGTGAAGCAAACTTCCTGGGGGTCTAATTTGAAATTAGCTCCATTCCTTGTGTTTTTTGTTGGGTGAAGTAAACCCTAGAAAGACAACCTAAGAGAGAAAGGGTTGGTTTGGGCTTCCGTTCTGGGTAGAACACACACACTGAGGACAGAGCAGCAGCAAGGGCTTGAGACCACAGGCTACATCGCATGCATAGACAGGAAGCAAAGGCTTATGCTCGGCAAACTTTCTCCTTTCTCTGCAGCCTGGAAGCTAAACTAGGGATAATGCCACCTATGTCTGAGCTGAGCCTTCCCACCTTGATTAACCTAATCCAGATGGTCCTTCACAGCAGCCTGTCTCCTAGGTGACTCTAGACCTGGTCAAAGTTGATTATGCTGATTAACCATTACAGGATGGGAGGGCGGGAAATGCGGAGGGAGTATTAATTAACATACATTATATATTCATTATATATTTGCATGTGCCTATCCAGTACCATGCATGATGAACATAAACAATTTTTTAAAGGACCTTTAAAAGGCTGTGCTTGAGGAGGAATTCACCTACCAGCTGTGATTGCAGAGGAGACATCTGAGGCAGGAGTAAACAGAGACGATACAGGGTAAGCAACCTTCAAACAAAAAGCCACCTGTGTGAAACTATGAAATCATCACAAATTTTGTGGCATTAATAAGATGAAAACTAAAAAAAAAAAACCCTTGTAAGTAAAAACCATCTTGATAAGTGACCACGGAATGACATCACATGTCTCCGTGAAGCGCAGAGATTAGAATCACACAGGCTACAGTCCCAAGCATTTCTCAAACTATTGCAAAGGATTAAAAGGCAGAGGATAAGGCTTTGGAGTCTGGAGTCGAAAGCTTGCTGTCTACTTCAAGAGCTTCTTCAAGTGACCAGACAAGCCCTCGATGGTGCTCCCGACTGACAGACTAACAACTTCCTGGGGTCCGGAGCCACACCAGTGGGCTCTTCTCACAGTGCACGTGGGAAAGCTTGGTTATGGAGGTTTGCTCCCACACAGACCTCTGAACTTTATGTTAACTTGACTCACGGTAATAGGTAAAATTAGTTCCATGATTACTCTGAAAACTAGTAGAATCTGAATCGTGGGAATTCGTGAGGAAACTGACTGCCATACGTAGAGGTATAAAGAGATCTGGGACAAATTATGCTGGGGTAATACTCATGGTGGGTGGTTGTTTGTTTCATCCTAAGATAAGCTGATATTATAATGACAGAGAAAAGAACTTTGTGAAAATAACTCCCGTAGCACCAATGACCAATAATTAAGTAGTTTCAAAGGTCAGCATTAGTGTGGTAAATGTCACTTGTGACATTTTTTTCCCTCTAGTCTAATTTACACCATGGGTTGTAGCTTATCATACACTGTGCCCTTTAGTCAGAAAGTCGGTGCCTGCATTTCCAATAAGCAGTTGGCGTGAACGATCAGCATCCGTGCCAGATGATCGAATACTAAAGCTATAGCTGAGATGTTCATAACTTGTTTCTCTTTAAATATTCAGAAAGGATTGCTTCCAATATTCAATTTTAATACAAAACTTACTACGTCTCACTTGTATGAAGAAGAAAACAAATGAAAACCAGAAAGCCATGCTAGACTCTGCCTAGCTAGCGAATGGCATTTCCCGAGAAGACATCTGGAGCCATTATTTTATTTATTCTCCATTTAACAGGAATACATGGTAATAAAAGTGATTTAGTGACGGAGTAATCTATCCAGACATTATTCTAATACTAGATGGCTATTACTTAATATGAACGTATTATAAATTGCATTCCTATGTGGTACCTCACAAATATAGCCTTCCATGAATTAAATACTATTTCATAGAACTGACATTTTTTTTTTCTGCTGAGGGCATAAAAATCTGTGGTTAGGATACTGGTATATTTTTCAATACTTACAATTCCAAAAGCTGCCTGCTCTCGATGCAGTTATATGACTATAAAAAATAAAGTTGATTGCTTTTATGTTGCATTAACTTCAAGTTATGAAAGAAAAAAAACCATCTTACAAGTTGCTGCTTAATCAAGTATGCAAACCTGTAACTTCGGAGATTTTGGTAGGAAAAATTCTCTAAATATAAGCTAATCTTAATTAATGCCTTGTACAATCTAAAAGCAGCTATTTTCCAGTTCCTGAGTGAAGTAATAACTCATGAGGGGTTTGTAGGGACAAATGTTGATATTATTGCAGATTAGATTCTTCTATGGCTGATTAAGAACATGTGAAATCCAATGGAGTACTATTCAGCTATTAAAAACAATGAATTCATGAAATTCTTAGGCAAATGAACAGAACTAGAAAGTGTCATCCTGAGCGAGGTAACCCAATCACAAAAGAACGCACATGGTATGCACTCACTGATAAATGGATGTTAGCCCAAAAGCTCAAAACAAACAAGTTACAATTCACAGACCAGAGGAAGCTCGAGAAGAAGGAGAACTGAAGTGGGGATGCTTTGGTTCCTCTGAGAAAGGGACCAAAATACCCACAGGAGCAATAAAGGAGACAAAGTGTGGAGCAGAGACTGAAGGAAAGGCCACCCAGAGTCGGCCCTGCCTGGGGACTCATCCTATAAAGAGTCACCAAACCCCAACACTATTATGGACGACAAGAAGTGCATACCAAAAGGAGCATGCCATGGTTGTCCCAGGTGGGTGGTGGGTGGGTGGGAAATCTTACACATACAGAGGCAGATGCTAGCAGTCAACCATTAGACTGGGCATGGGGTCCCCAATGGAGGAGTTGGAGGGCAGTCCGTAGGAACTGAAGGGGTTTACAGCCCCATGGCAAGAACAACAATACCGGCCACCCAGATGCCCCAGGACTCCCAGGGACTAAACCATCAACCAAGGGGTACACATGGTTCCTGCCAAAAATGTGGCAGAGGAATGCTTCGTCAGGCATCAGTGGGAGGAGTGGTCCTTGGTCCGGTGAATGCTCAATAGATGCCCAACAAAGGGAAATTGAGGCAGGAGGGAGGTGGGAGTGGG
The DNA here is from genome assembly GCA_036184795.1 of Tokudaia tokunoshimensis. Taxonomy (NCBI): domain Eukaryota; kingdom Metazoa; phylum Chordata; class Mammalia; order Rodentia; family Muridae; genus Tokudaia; species Tokudaia tokunoshimensis. The sequence continues at coordinate 61,364,738 of BTHU01000018.1, read as the reverse complement.
TCGGGTGGAGGGTCATATACTTGGAAGCAGGGGGTGGGAGAAGGGGTTGGGGGCTTTAGGGGAGGGTGGAAACCGGGAAAGGTTTTAGCATTTGAAATGTAAATAGAAAAAAAAATTAAAAAAAAAGAATATGTGAAATCAAAACCCACTGCAGGTTACATTAAAGTCAGTGTCACACTTGACATTGGCAGGTAAACATGAAACACACTGGTTTGCATATACAGTGTGTGTGTGTGTGTAAAATTGCTTTAAATGAGTGTCATTGTATTGACCTTTATTGCTGTGCCTCTGAACCATCCCAGTTCCATTATAACTGGCCGCACTATTCCCCTAACAATAAGATTTGCATAAGAGATTAAACACTGTTCGCCTACTCCATGGTCCAGGCAGCTTCCTTCTAGGCCGGAGAATGACCTGGTAGCCATCACAAGCTTAACACTGCCACTTGCTAGAGAGACGCTTACACAAGCTTTTGCAAGAAATATCTATATCACGCCTTCTTCTTCTCCCACTGCAGAAGAGGAGACGGAAACATTGTAGGAGCCAGAGATGGTAGATCACCACAAGGAAGCAAGGTTCTCCAAACCCAGTGGCTGGACACATGACCTTACCCGAACTGACACCTGATACGTGAATATAGAACTTGTTCATTTCATCCCTCAAGGAACTTGACGTTCCGTTGAGGAAGTGATATGGATGGAAGGAAAAGGCGAACAAAATGAGATTGTGGAACGCTTGAGTAGCTCGCTGTACGACACGAGAGAAGAGAGAAAAGGGAGAGCGACGAGGTGGTAAAATGAAAGCTTCTCGAGTTCTCCCTTCCGGACACAGCCTCTCACACGATAGCTCCTTCAAACTTCTCACCAAGCTTTAGGCTGTGTAACTGCCCCGTTTGTGGATGAAGGGTGGATGCTCAGAGGTGCTGTGTGGTCTCCAAGTCACACAGCAGGTGAGTGGGATGTCTCTGATTTAAACCAACTCCCTCCGGCTCCTCCGTCTGCTTTATCTCCGTGTGCGGAACAATTACTCTTTGTGGGATTATATCCAAAGGCCGCCAGGCACCAGAAAATGGGGAAACACGATCCTTCAGCTACCCATCTGCCAAAGGGTCGCTGAAATGCACAGCTCACACGTGCGCGAAGGAACCATCCCCACGAGGAAAGCGCTTCTGTACATTTTGAAGTACCCAAAATAGATCGAACTACAGGAAAGGACACAGACAGCTCTTAATACAAATATCACAGAGCTCAGGGAGAGAAATCCCACAAGAGAAAAGAGCAGGAAATGCCACGGGGTGCAAATAAGGAAAGAGAATATTATTTTAAAAGAATCAATAAAGCCATGGTGGTTTTTTTGTTTTGTTTCATTTTGTTTTAATGGAAGGCTGGGTACCTGTTCCAGTTTGCTTCTCTGTAGCTGTGATAAAACCTGTTGCTATAATAAAACACTGACCAAACAGGGAGAAAGAGGTTCGTTTCAGCCTACATAGCACATTGTGGAGGGAATCTAAGGCAGGATAATGGAGTTGGGAACTAAAGCTGAGGCCATGGAAGAATGATACAGATACGCTCCCTCCATCACTCAACTGTTTATACTGGTCAGAACTGCCTGCTCAACAATGACCACACCCACGGTGAGCTGAGCCCTCCCACATCAATCATCAATTAAGACAATGCACCACAGATGTGCTCACAGGTCAATCCGATGGAGACAATTCTGAGGTTCCTTCTTTGTATGTGTGTCCAGTTAAAAACCAGCATTATCCATCACAGGCCTTTTATATTATAATAACAGCCGCCAAAGACGCCAGTTGCAGAAGCCAACGTGAGTCAAATGGAGCAGTGGAGAGATCAAGGATTACTAGAAAATATCAGTGGCTCTGAAGTGTAGACCCAGGAAGGGATGATCAGCAAATACGCAGCTAAGACTGCACCTGACTGTGGATACAGTGGATAGCTGGGCTTCCAAACAGAGTCGAGTCTGTCTTGGACTTAGGCTCTGTAAGACAAATTTACAGAATGCCGTTCACGTTTAAAGGGTGCATTTTAAAACACTCCTGAAATAACATAATGGGAAGTGCTAGGTCTCAGGAAGTGTGATGATAAAGGGTGACTTTAAAGAGAGAAAAGCGTACAAGAATCTCTACAAATGGAAGCTATACTTAGCGAGGGCTAAGGAAAATAAAGATTCAGTCGCAGGGCGAGCA